>CM035153.1:159796972-160483520 GCA_020205615.1 Panax quinquefolius | reverse complement strand
TGTGATACTCACAAGAGAGATAGTTGAGAGTTTAATTATTTGGCATCCGCAGTTTATTGCAGAGCTTTAATTTTTTTTAAAACTAATTTGAATTTGATATTTACAATTTAATATTACGGAGATCAATTTTTTTTTATAAATAAAATTGAATTTAGCATCCACATGTTGCTCGGAGCCCTTAAAACTTTTAAAAAATAAATTTGTAGGGATATTTTAGACAATTTTCCATTTCTTAAAATTAAATGTGGTATCCCTATATTAAATTGCCAGGTGGTGACTTATAATTGAGAGTATGTGATACTCAGAAGAGAGATGGTTGAGAGTTTAATTTGGCATCCGTAGTTTATTGCAGAGTTTGGAAATTTTTTAAAAATAATTTGAATTTGGCATTTTTGTTTATTGCGAAGCTCAAAATTTTGTTTTTAAAAAAATTGAATTTGGAGGGATATTTTAGACACTTTTTCCTTTCTTAAAATTAAATATAGTATCCCCATATTAAACTGTGTGGGACGAGAGATCAATTTTACCATTCAATGAATGGATAGACGACTTAAATTTATTGTAAGGATAATATTATCCTTATAACGTAAATCAGTTCTCATTTATATATATATATATATATATATATATATATATATATTTATATATTGACCATGTTACTTCCATTAAAATTTTGATTTTTGATAAACAAATTCAAGCAATGCAGGGTGAAATAATTACCCTACCAAACAAACCACATGATGACAGTTACAAAAGTAATTCATGGTAAATAAATGGGAATGGTTAAATTCATAATATTTATTATTATTTTTATAATAAAATATCGATATATACGATAACGATAAGAAATTAATCATTTATAAGATCTATAATGATATTTTTATTTTGAAAATAAATTTTTTGCTGTGAATTTAATAATTTTTTAATAAAATTTGTCACTTAAAATCATAAAGATTACAGATCTTCCGCAGATCCAAGATCCAACATTAATTAATTAACTACTCCCAAACTTGTACCAGTATTTGGTGGGTGCAATCAGTGATTGGACCCCGCTCGGGAAATTATGATCAGACCGTTGATTACATTAAATGTAAAGTCGGTGAAAAATTTAAATGTATTAAAGTTTATTTAACAGATTTGGTTAATATAAAATTTATTTTTTGATAAATTGATCAATTGACCAATAGAATATTGACACATATAAAATTTCATCTGTATATCAACATTTTATTAATCAACTTTCTCAAAAATAAACTTAATGCTAACCACCCCGACTAAATCTAACGTGTGGCTTAGATTACTTTCACTACAACTTTCATTAGATTACGCGTGATTTTTACATTCATAAAACATGCATCTATCATCCCATACCATTTGTGCGCTTCTTCTATATGTGGAAACTGGAAGGAGCATTCTTGTTCATGTCCTCGTAATATTAAAAATTAAATAATTAATATTTATTTTAAATTTTTAAACGGTATATATTATGATATAAAATATTTTAATAATTAAAACAATTTATATTAAGAAAGAGAAGGAGTACTATACAACAATATTTATATATCCTTTTTACCTCCAATTCTTTATATTCCAAATAAAAAGTGTTTCATATTTTTTTTCCTGATGTTAATATACAATATACTATATTCGACGTCAAGCTTATAAGATATTATTATTATTATTATTATTATGCTATTTTTGTTAAACTATACATTGAATTTAATATATTTAATAGTACTTCCGATACATCTCGGGATAAAAATTATTATTATTTTAGATTGTCCCAAGTTAAATGTTCATTTATTTTAACTAATCTATTTTTTACAATAATTTATCTATAATACATTTATGTTACGTTTGGATTGGAGTAATGAAGGTGAGAATGAAATGAAAAAAATTATTTTTGATTGCGATTGGAATGAAAAAAATTGTGTTTGATTCCTTGGAGAAGGGATTAAAAGCCACTCGTCATTCTATTTCTTCAATTCAAACGCAACATTAGTACTTCATCCATCCCAGAATAAAAGTCTTTATTACTATTTTAGGTAGTCCCAAATTAAATGTCTGCTTATCTTAAATGATCTATTTTTTACAATAATTTGTCTATAATACCCTTATTATTAATTGTTATATTTATATTCTCTATGCATATTTATGGAAGATCACTAGTAATGTGTAAAAACCTATGTAATTAAATGAGAATTTAAATATAGACAATTTTATCATTTTATCCTCTTTCTTAATATGCATATGCACAAAAAATCAACCAAGACTTTTATGCTCTTTGAAAATACTACTAATGTACTACTCCATTTAATTTGTTTGTTCTATTGGAATCAATTATTTCTATTTCTGCTAAATTTGTGAATTATAATCATTTCCTTCTCTATTTCACTTCTTCATCAATTTCATTTTTCCAATTAGTGGCGAAGCCACATAGAGTTCTATGGGGTCAATCGATCCCACTGGGGAATTTTTTTTTTTTATAATGTAAGGTAAATTTTAAAAAATTTAAGTATTATATATAATTTGACCTCACTAAAATGTTATAAATTTTCTATTATACAAGGTCAAATTAAAAAATTATAATTTTGTCGATCAAATTTTAACCACACATATGACTCATATCCTCTCAATATATGTATCTCTCTATAATATTTTAAACTAAATAATAATCTAATTTATATTATTTTTAAAAATAAATAATGAATTACTTATGAACAGTTGTGATTAAAAAATGTTTTATGAAATCGATATAGTGTATATATACCATATATTATATTACTCATTATATTTTTATTGTAATATATTATATATATATACTCGAAAGTATAAAATATTAAAAAAAATTGACTCGAAAACACTGTCTTGAACCCTCGCTAAATTATTTATAACTCAGTAATAATTTTGACCCCACTAACAAAAGTTTCTGACTTCGCTCCGGCCGCTTTCAATCTAAACGTTACGTACATTCATATACTATGTTTTACAAATGGAATTAATAAGATTTTATATATACAACTCCCTTCAAAATATGATACTTTTTTTACAAATATATCGTACGTACGTGTCCTAAATCGCAAAATACAAAAGTACATGCATTCAACACAAAATACTTATACATACATACATAGAACTCATTTTATTAATTAGATAATCCACTTAATAAAGTATAAACATAGCAGTGATGGAATATTAAATCTATAACAGAAAATATTATTTTCACATTAAAAATATAGCAATGACGATTTTTATCATCGTTATATATCTACAACAAATAAGATCAAAATGAAAGAAACAAATAGAAATAAATCGATTCAGATTCGCCGATTAAAAAGTTCGATTCGAAATTCATTAGAAATATAAATGAGTCAAATATAAGCACATTTTAAAGTTCGATAAATTACTCGAACCTATTCAAATTGTAATTTTCTATTGTTACTCGGATCATATTCGTTCAAAAAATTCAAACTATTCTACTCGATTCGAATCGCGTCTTTCATTTCGATATTAAACGGTATTTCAATCAAACCTTATTTTATACTCGATAAATTTTGTGAACCAAATCTGAACAACTCAATACTCGGATCGATTTGGTTCGTTTACATCCTTAACAGTAGCACTTAAATTATAAAAATAACAAAAAATGTTGTGTATTTAATAATTTCTAAAAAAAAGTACGTAGTAAGTACTAGTATACTATTTGTCTTGGTATTAGTAGTTTGTAAACTTAATTATTAGGGCTGGCGCAAGCAATCTTACTAGACTTATTTTGCAAGTTTTTATATCATAACCGACTCAATGACTAGCTAGTGTCTTTAAACAGAGGGTGGTAACGTTAGCATAGCTTCTTGTCTAGACTTGCACTACCAAACAGTTTTCCCTCTCTTCTTTCTCCCAACCCAGCCTGCCACGTGTACAAATCGTTGTTCAATTTTTCATTGAGCTTGAATTGCAGAGACACGCCGGAAGAAAGGGAAAAAAAGGCCGAACGAAACCCTCGTCAATTATATATTATACTCTTAATAATTTATTCATCTTTCAGCTCCACTCTCTCTCTCTCTCTCTCTCTATATATATATATATATATATATCTTCACATTTGAAACACCCTCCCATTTTCTTCTTTCTTTTCCGTATCGCAAAAAACCCTAATTGTTTCAATTTTGATAACAGGCATTGTGTTAATTGATTTATATATGACACTATTGTTAATATTGGGTTGATTAAATTTCATAAATGCGAAATCCATGGTGTTGTATTGGGTTCAATTTTTGAAGAAGTGGAACTAACGTTTTGGATCCGATCGGGGGAGCAACAGCGCCATTAAATGGCGCTGTTCAGACGATTCTTTTATCGGAAGCCGCCTGATAGGCTTCTTGAGATCTCCGAGAGGGTCTACGGTACGTCAATAACTTCACTAGTTACAAAATGCAAATTCAACTTTTCCCTTTTCCTAGAAATCTTATTTAACCTTTTTCTATTCAACTACCTAAATTCCTCCACTTTTGATATCTATCTGCCGTGCGATTTTCATATAATCAATTGGCTCATGTCCAAGTTGCATTGGTGCTTTATTTGTAACTTGAGGCATTAATCAGGTTGTTAGTTTTATTTAATTATTGCACATTTATATGTTGGCAGTTGATGCCTCTACTCTATACCTGTCTATATATATCTCAGCTGTAAGTGTCGATCACATTTTATGGACTGAGGCTACCAAGTAGGAACATTGTGAATATCACAAGAAAGTTCGGAAAGTTCAGTATGTTGGTGAATTATATATCTTTGACCCTTTCCAGTGTTGTGTGGGCATAAACTGATTATTGTTTGAAACGGAACATTCTAAAACTCTACACTCTACATGGCACAAATTTGTCAGGACTCAAGTCTCTTAGTTAAGGTATCTGAAGTTCCTTGTGTAGGAACTTTGTTAAATTTATATAACTTTTTCTCTTTGTTTTAAAAAATGCTTAGGGATTTGTTTAGGTTCAGTGTCCCTATATTTTATTTATTATTGTTATTCCCCTTACCTCTTTCATGCTCTTGCAGTTTTTGATTGCTGCTTCTCCAGCGACGTATTGGAAGAAGATGATTATAAACTCTACATGGGTGGCATTGTAGCTCAGCTACAGGACTACTACCAAGATGCTTCCTTTATGGTGTTTAACTTCAGAGAGGGGGAAAAGAGAAGCCAAGTTGCAGACCTGCTGTCCCAATATGACATGACAGTCATGGAGTATCCTCGAGAATACGAGGGGTGTCCACTGTTACCCTTGGAGATGATCCACCACTTTTTGCGTTCCAGTGAAAGCTGGTTGTCTTTGGAGGGCCAACAACACGTTCTGCTGATGAATTGTGAAAGGGGAGGTTGGCCCGTGCTTGCTTTCATGCTTGCAGGACTTCTTTTATATCGCAAACAGTATAGTGGTGAGCAGAAGACTCTTGAAATGGTATACAAGCAAGCCCCTAGACAACTTCTTCATTTTTTGTCTCCTTTAAATCCACAGCCATCCCAGCTGAGATATCTTCAGTACATTTCCCGAAGAAATTTGGGTTCGGATTGGCCACCTTCAGATACACCTCTTTCTTTGGATTGCATCATACTTAGAGTCTTGCCCTTGTATGATGGGGGGAAAGGTTGCAGGCCAGTAGTTCGTGTTTATGGGCAGGACCCTTCTTCAACAACAGCCAATAGAAGTTCTAAGCTTTTGTTTTCGACTTTAAAGGCAAAAAAACATGCTCATCTCTACAGACAGGTATTGCCACACTAACACATGATACTATAGAATGATCAAATTAAGGTTTTGAAGTGCTCTTGTTTCCTCTAATTTGCAGGAAGAGTGTGCGTTAGTGAAAATAGATTTTCATCGCCGGGTTCAAGGGGATGTTATTCTTGAGTGCGTTCATTTAAAAGACGATCTAATAAAGGAAGAAATGATGTTCAGAGTCATGTTTCACACGGCATTCATCCGGTCAAACATATTGATGCTGAACCGTGATGAAGTTGATGTCCTGTGGGATGTGAAGGTTCAGTTCCCAAAAGACTTTAAGGCAGAGGTAGGTTCTTGTTTTACTTACATGAAATGTCCTTTTACTGAAGCTGTAGGAGTAAATTGTATAATCATATCTATATCAGGTACTCTTTTCGGATGCTGATGCTATTCCATCTATTATCACCACAGAAGTGGCAAGTGAAGATGGGAACGAGACGGAAAGTGCTTCACCCGAGGAGTTCTTTGAGGTAGAAGAGATATTCAGCAATTTAGTTGATGCACAAGATGGAAAGGGGGACCTAGTAGATAGTCATATAGTTCCAGAGACTACACCAGATGATGAGATTCATGCGATAGTCTGGAAAGAGGTTTCAGAGCCTCACTTATTTCAAGACTGCGCACTGGATGATGGGAATCATAAACAGGATAATAAAGTGGATCCTAATTTTTATGAAGTGAAATCCATTAATTTAGACAATAGGGATGGTGAGCTAGAATCTCCTAGATTGGTTGGTGATGTGGTCAATACTATAGAAAATGAGACAGTTAGCGCTGATGTCCATGGCATGTCACAGAAAAAGTTGAATGCTGATGCCTCCAGACAAAACTATAAGAAGTCTCTCCCACATGCAACAAAGAAGCAGCCAACTCTTAACTCAAAACTGGCCACAGATTCTGCAGATGCCAGACAAACAAATAAACAGCAAGAATCTGAGGGCGATCTTTCTAGACAGGCAAAGCCAAATCAGATATCTAGGTGGATTCCTTCTAACAAAGGTCCTTACACTAATTCAATGCATGTTTCGTATCCGCCATCAAGATATAACAGTGCACCCCCTGCGCTAGCTCTTGCAAAAAATACTAAATTGAAAGAATATGCAAAAGCTCGTTCTGCCACTGTTTATGAACTGATGTGTACTCCTGAGTCTATGAATTATGAAGTGGATGACAGGATATCTTCAGACAGTGCACTAAGGAAGCATAGTTCTTGTCCACCTGTTCTAGATGTGTCACCACAAGTGCCTCTGCCTCCTCCACCTTCTGCACCTCCTCCACCTCCTCCACATCTTTCTAATTTGTTTCTGGATACTTCTTCCTCGCAGCCTTCTTCTCCACTTACTACTGTGAAAAGACCTCCATCATCTCCACTTCCACCTCCACCAACACTTACTCCTTTTGGGAGTTTAAGGGCTATTTCTACTCGGGTAAATTCTCCTCCACCTCCACCTCCACCTCCACAGAGCTTAAGGGCAACTTCTACTCAAATAACTTCTCCATCTCCGCCCCTGCCCCCGCATTTCACTTTGTCCAATACACAAAATGCAATTAGAATTTTTCCTCCACCATCCCAACTCCCAACCCCAATCTTCACATCTACTTCAACAAAACCTGCTGAAGTAGAAGTGCCACCTCCCCCTCCACTCTCCTATGGCACTTCATCTTTTTCTCCTCCACCACCCGCACCACCACCCCCGCCTCCTTTGTTTGGAGCTCCACCTCCTCCTCCACATCCACCTCCACCACCCCCACCTTCCATTCCCCAACCTCTCATATCTGAACCTCCCCGTCCCCCTCCACCACCTCCTTTATCTGGAGCTCCTCCACCCCCACCCCCACCCCCACCCCCACCCCCACCCCCATCTCTTTCATATGGAATGCCACCTCCACCTCCCGTGCCTATTTGTGCACCTTCGTCACCGCCTCCAACACCTCCTCCAACACATGGAGCTCCACCTCCTCCTTTGTATACCAATAAAGCATCACCCCCTCCATCTCCTCCAATACCCGGGGGCCCACCTCCTCCACCTCCTCCACCTCCTCCTTTTGGTGCTCCATCTCCACCACCTCATCATTTGTATACCATTAAAGCATCACCGCCTCAACCTATTCTAGTGTTTGGGGGCCCACCTCCTCCACCACCTCCACCACCTCCTCCTTTTGGTGCCCCATCTCCACCACCTCCCCCGCTGTTCGGAGGGCCACCTCCCCCGCCATTAGGAGGGCCACCTCCACCACCTCCCCCGCCGTTTGGAGGGCCACCTCCACCACCTCCCCCGCCGTTCGGGGGGGCACCTCCACCACCTCCACCACCTCCTCCTTTTGGTGCCCCATCTCCACCACCTCCCCGCACCTCCACCACCTCCCGCCTGCCTGGGAGGCACCTCCTCCACCGCCTCCTGGGGCTCGTGGGCCTGGACCACCTCCACCACCTCCTCTTGGGGCTCATGGACCTGGACCTCCTCCACCTCCTGGAGCACCTAGACCTCCAGGTGGTGCCCCCCCGCCTCCTCCGCCATTTGGTGCTAAAGGACCAGCAGCTGATGGTAGAGGCTTGCCTGCAGGAAGAGGACGTGGAGGCATGACTGCGTCCGCACCTAGAAGATCTAACCTAAAGCCGCTGCACTGGAGCAAGGTAACCAGGGCGTTGCAAGGAAGCTTATGGGAAGAATTGCAGCGGCATGGAGACCCTCAAAGGTATTGCAAAATCTCATACTGATTCAGTCATCTAGTTTCACTTGTGATAAGTGCTCGTCTTTTATAAGCACTTCTGTTTATATTTCAATTAATTACTTGCCTTGCACTAATATGTTCGAGTTCAATTAGTTCATATCTTCTTGCTTTAAGGTGCATTGCTTTACATACATTTGAGTGTGACCTGTACTTTTATTGTTAACTTTAAATGACTGATGTGCTCTACCCTCAAATTTAGTGCACCAGAATTTGATGTGAAAGAACTTGAGTCCCTTTTCTCCGTAACAGTCCCAAAGCCGAAGGCAGGAGGTAAATCTGAAGATCGGAAGAAGTCTGCTGGATCTAAACCTGACAAAATTACATTGGTAATGCTTTAATACTTTGCCTAGATTTTATTTATTTTACTTTGTGTGCGCGGAAGGTATTGTTTTTGCTAGAGATGGAATTGTTCTTTGTTGTTAACAATTCATGTTGATTGCCTATTTGGTCATACTGATCTATCCTCGTGTGGTTTGGGTGTTGCTTTTCCTTCTAAAACTTTGAGAGGAATCCTTTCGCTTATGATCTGATGGTCATCATTCTCTCCCTCACAAGTCACAACTAACATTACTAGGAAAGTTCAAGTGGCAATCAGGGAATGGTTAAATGCACTATTTGACTCCCTGCTGTTGCTAAATTTTATCAAAGGCATGGCAGAATGTCAAGGCGCAACCTTTGATGGCACAAGGACGCCCATGTGAGGCACTATCTAGACCAAGCAAAGTCCTAGAGGTGGCCCTATAATATAAAGCTTGTGCTGAAATGAGCAAGTTCTATTCTCCTTTCGCCGATGTGTGCATTTCTGATTTCAGCTCTAGAAACTATTGTTTCAAGAGGCTGGTGCATGTGACAGTGATTCTTCTGTATACTGCATGTGTTTAAGAAAGCAGCCTAGTCTCTACAACATCGATATAACAAGCCACATGCCCATGTGGAATTCTTGCATTTTTCTTTGAAGACAAAGTTTACTAGTGATATAGTGTTTTCTTTCTAGTTGTGGTTACATGCTTGTTTGTCCTTTTATCCCCATCATTTTTTGTCTTAACTCCAATAAATTGGGGGTGGGTGGGGAGTGCCTTGAATTTCATTTTTTTGATGAATTATCATCTGCAAACTCAATCATTGAATATTTTTCAGATTTTAATCTCAAGAAGAATGATCATTCTCATGGGAATAAGTGCACGAACACATAAGTTTTGAGTGTTTTTATGTCTGCCTACAACCGCATTACTCATAACTTGCATGCACATACTATTTAGGAATTATTTGCTGAGCGGAATCTAGCTTGATTGAATGCTGTTTTGTTGCGAGGATCATAGTTATAATGGTTCTATCTTTAAGGAGGACTAACTTTTATTGTTAAAAATGATTAAAACTATTGAATAGTAGTGTTTCATCTTTACGTCTATATGGCGAATGGGTGTAAATGATAAGCTCTTTTCATATTACTATATTGCACAAGAGTTTCAGCAGCAGTAAACCAGCAGTAGAGTTTGGACCAGGACGTAAATGCAAGCATGCTTGATTTCATTAAAGCTGAGATTAGTATTTGTACGTTGGTAATGAACTAAACAATCAGCCTTTTTCTGTCTCATAATAGAAGGATGGTATATGGTTCTGAGGACGTTCCTGTGTAACTTGTACTATTACTGAGGCAAGTATAGATAGTATACATTATGGTTATAATAACTATGTGCTCTTTATTTTCATTTTTTAAATTGTGTTTTTTCCTTTTGTCTGACCTCTCTGCGATAGACTTGGTAAAGGTAATGGATACTTCATTTCTATTTTCGACGATTGCTTATACTTTATGGTAGTCGAGAGCTGAAATTGGAATTTTTCAAAATAATCAATTGAATCCTCTACAATGTGACTTCTATGGTTCACTGATTGTTACCCCTCGTTTTATTTTTTTTTATTGTTTTTCTAATCTATGTTCTCTTAATGCACTGCAGATTGACCTGAAGAGGGCTCATAACATTGAAATTATGCTCACAATGGTTAAAATGCCTCTTTCTGACATGATGGTAAGTAACAATAGATAATGATCAGGTTTTCTTTGTAAGGAAGTTTTATGTTTCCGGGTACAAGACATAAAAAATAAACATAATGTTTCTGCTTATGATTTGTGATGTAGATTGACTCTCCCACTGAAACATATTTAGGTGTATGAAGATAATCCTTAAATCAGTGAATATGAGCTTCATGTTTAATTATCCAGATGATGTATATTTTGGAATATATGAAATGCAAATTGATAAAATAATGAAATGCAATGGATTTTTGTGACTTCAAAGTATGGTTTATAGACAAATGAGAATATCTGTTGTGCATTTTTGAGGTACTATCAGTTGTATTTACTTATTCACAGAAGTTGCTAGATAGGCATAAAATCGTAAATAGTACATGGATGCATACTTTTAAAATACACCGATTTATCTTCAGTTAATGGAGTTTGCTTCTCTTTCCAGTAAGTTGAATAATAGCAAATATGCTCGACTTCCTCAGGGTGCAGCTTTAGCAATGGATGAGTCACTTTTAGATGCTGATCAAATAGAAAATCTTATAAAATACTGTCCTGCAAAAGAAGAGATGGAACTCCTTAAGGTGACGCTATGACATAGACTCCTCTCCATTAAATATTCTATTGAATTTAATGTGATTCCTTCTCACATTAGAATGCTATGCTGTATAAATGAGTTCTACAGAATGTTGCGTGATTCTATTATTCTCTTCCTTTTTTATTCATTGTTTCTTTCCATATGACTATTCAGAATTACAAAGGTGACAAGGAGAACCTGGGGAGGTCTGAAAAGGTCTGTATGAAGATCACATAATTTGTTGCTTTTGCTTACAATAATGCTTATAGGTTTTTCATTGCTTTATTAACTCTGAATGTTTGGAAGTGGAAGTTTTTTCCCTTGGCATTATTCATTAATGAATAAATAGTGTTTGTATCCTTGGAAAAACTACTTAGATACTAAATTGGAGTCATATTAGAAAGTTTACATCATAGTGAATATCAAAATCAGGCTATGAATGTTTGGATCTTGAATATGCTAACTTCCCTAATTAAAGGCATTTGTAGGCTTCATAAAGTTTGTCTTTTCTTATTGATACTCTCTCCGTCCCTCTTTACATGGCCACTTTAAATGGGCACATAGTTGAGGACAGAACAGTTGAATCATTGTGAATTTCCCATTCCTTTAAAATATGATGGGTCAGAAAGACGTTCTTTATCATTTTGTGCAAGCATAAGTAATATAGGACATTCCTATCAAAAAGTACCTTGACGGTGTAAAAGTCAACATTTTTGAATATCCCAAAATTGAAAGGTTGCAACATAAAGGTGGTTGGCAAGAATATAGTTTAATTTTAATGATCTTATTTTAAAAAAATTTAATTCATAGTGTTTCTTATCCAATTTTACTTGTATCTTTCAGTTTTTTTTGGAGCTAATGAAGGTGCCACGAGTGGAGTCTAAATTAAGGGTTTTTCATTTTAAGATTCTGTTCAATTACCAGGTTTGTTAATATACTGATATTTATTTTTTGTGCTTCTTTGGTACTTCTGTTGAGATTTCTGAGTTTAGCAAGTTTTCTAGATGTATGAAATTGAGTTTTATACCAGATTTCAGATTTTACAACAAGCCTGAATACTGTAAACGCTGCATGTGAAGAGGTTAGTCACTAATAACAATTAAGCATTTTGTGTTGCTTTATCTTCTTGTAGAACTAATGTAGTTTTTCAATAATTTTTAGGTTCGGAACTCCCTCAAGTTAAAGGAAATCATGAAGCAAATTTTATATTTGGGGAATACATTAAATCAAGGAACTGCCAGGGGTAAGGAAATCAGGACCCTATTCACTTGGTGTCAAATACCTCCTTATCCATGATTGTCATAGTCTATTTTTTATAATTCAAGGTCCTCATCCAAGTTATTTTCTTGTTGACGACTTATAGAGAAAGTTATTCTCTCATTAATGATCAAGAAATGCAGAAAAATATGACAAGATAAGAAAATGAATGACTTTTAATGAGTCCTTACCTATATGAATAGAGTTTTCCCACAATGGATTTCAAGACTCTTATGTTATGTGTGGATTGAGGAAATGAAGGTGGGAATGGAATGACTCGTTCATATGAAATGAAAAAAATTGTGTTTGGTTGTAATTGGAATGAAAAAATTGTGTTTGGTTCCTTGGGGGAGGGAGAGCATATGGAATAACTCATTCCAACTAGAAATAGAATGAATCATTCCACTATTCATTCCATTCCTTCAATCCAAACGTAGCATAAGGGTTTTGGGGGAGGGAAAGCATGGAATAACTTATTCCAACTAAAATGGAATGAATCATTCCAATCTCCATTTCATTCCTTCAATCCAAATGCAGGGTTAAATTATGTATCCTCAGTGAGTGAATCTTAAAGATTATGGTTGGTCTCATTCTTGGAATGTAATGGTAAGTAACCAACTTATCTAAAAGCTTAAGGTCTTAAGTTGCTTGCTAGAGAGAGTGCCCAACAAAGTATATCATGCTAACACTCCCACTTGCATGTGGAGAAGGGACAAAGTAAAGTGCATTTGCACTATCAAATCAATATAAAGTCAATGTGCGGTGGGGAAGATTTGAATCTAAGACCTTGCATATATTAAGTAACCAACTCAGCTAAAAGCTTAAGCTGTTAGAGAAAGCGCCTAACAATGTATATCATGCTTACAGGTAAGTGGTTGAGCTCAAGTTACACCAAGATGTTGCATTGCATACTTGGAGTTGCTGCATGAAAAAGTGTTTGTAGTCCTAGTGCACCATGAAGAATACAATAGAGTACTTTGCATAGGTCTTGAGAACAACCTGTAATTATTGACATAAATGAATCTTCTCTTTTGTGGTGTTCTATATAGAAGAGTTTTCAATTTTTTTTAAATGAAATGTGATTTATGATATATTTTGATCTAAAGAAATGAAAAATGAACCTTTCAAGAATAAATGATACTTGAAAAGTGAATTGAACTGTTAGTCTGCGGCCTCTTTATTTTTCAGTTATTGAAAGTTACAAACAGCTTGGTAATGTGATTCAAAAGTTGCTTGGTTATACTTAATTCTCAAAGTTAGACGATTGCTCAAGTTGCTTTTAGGAATTTCTTTAAGGATTATTTTTTGGAGACTAAATTACATTGACCTATTAAAGAAGTACAAGCTGTCGAGCACATTCGTCTTGGACTTGATGCCACATTTCCCCCACCCCCCACCCCCCACCCTCCACCCTCTCCATTTTCTGTTACCGTGTTTCTCAAATTATATATCTAGTATCAATTTTACATAGTTGCATTTCATCTAAGTTATTGATTTTTGAATTTTTCGAAAGATGTTTTTATTTTTACAAGTGGCGCTTATATGGTACATGACGGTCGTTGTCTTTTTGACTTATTACTTTGGAAATGAGATTTGATATTTCTCAAATTGCGCAGGCTCTGCAGTAGGATTCAAGTTGGACAGTCTTTTAAAACTTACTGATACGCGTGCTTCAACCAGCCAGATGACATTAATGCATTATCTTTGCAAGGTAAGACTACATCGTATTCTTTGACATGTATGCAAATAAATGCTTTTGTTTCAATAGAAAACCTATCTATTCTGTAATTGTTCGCTTAGTACGTTTACTAAAATGTCTTAGTTCAAAAGGTAGAATTTTATAAATAGGTAAGGGCGGGACTACAAGATAGGTGGACAAAATGCTCTGCTATTTTGATTAAATATCAAGAAGAATGGAAAGAGTAACCTTCTACCTCTCTGAATATCAATTACTGCTACCATACCAGTGCTTAACTCTTAGATGTCAAGTCATTTGCAACTTTAGACATTCGGTGAATATTCTAGACATTATTTTGTGTATTAATGTTTGGTTTTATATTCGTAGAGCTTCTACTCCTAACTTTTTATGCCTTATTTGCATGGATTAAATTTTTCCTTCATGTTTTTTCAGTTGTCTATGGAAACATTTCAGCTCTTGTTTTGTCATTTTTATCGTTTTTCAACTATTTTGAGAAAGTCGTAGTTTTGAAAATTTTCATTTAGGGTTTGCGGCTGATTCAAAATGTAAATTTGTTTCTCTCTTCTATAATGTCTTGTTGATTCTTTTGTTCTTTATTATCTAATTGATTTATGCTCAAAGAATATAATTTTGTGTTCTACGGTGTCTGATATATCTCAATTCATAGGAAAGGCAAAAGACTTGTTTTATTAGAGCCATTTTCTTAGCTTTGTTGTCTTCATTATTGTGCAACAAATCTTCCTTGCAGCACACAGGCTCCCTTAATCCTCCCCCTCCCCCTCTTTTCTTGTTAGGGCACTTTGAAAATTTCAGCCTTTTGTCTATTCTCAGCGTTTCTGTAATCATCCCGGCAATCAACAACCACCTCGCTCTGTTTTTGTCAATTTTTGTACTTCCTCTTAATAAGAGATGTTTGCTCTTCGTAATTTCTAAGAATTATACTTTATTAAGGCGTACTGTATCTAATTATGTTTAGAAGATGACTGGGGTTTTGCTTTCAAGTATATTGCATTGTCATTGTAATGGCCTTCTCATTGTCATATGCCAGTAGATTATTCACGTATTTCTGTTGGATTTATTGGTAATGAAGTAAACAAAGAATTTTCCAGCACATGATAACAAGCGATTGTTTCTCTTTACTACCTGTTATTCGTCAGTCCTTTTCCCCTAATATTTGTGGTGTTGGCATCTTGTTATAATTATGAGTTAATATTTCATCTCATTACTTTTTGTTGTCAGGTTCTTGCATCTAAGTCGCCAGCTCTATTAGACTTCCACGAGGATCTTGTTAGTCTCGAACCTGCATCAAAGGTTGGCTTTCTATTCATTTCTCACTACCAATATCAAACATTGTTGCTAGAAAATGGCTGCTTAGGGGTCTTCCTTGCAGATTCAGTTGAAGTCTTTAGCAGAAGAAATGCAAGCCATTATCAAGGGATTAGAAAAAGTAAAGCAGGAATTGGGTGCATCCGCAAATGATGGCCCTGTATCAGAAGTTTTCCATAAGGTATCCGGACATCTTTTTTAAGTTTTTCATACTACTATATCTTAGTTATCCTTGTTTAGTGACAATTTGCTAATTGTCACCGCGGAAGACATTGTTTCAAATTCCCCTTCTGAATGTAAAAGATAAAATCAAGTGGATTGCACCTCACCTCCTTCCAGAAAAGGTCCTGTAAATGACATGTGACCTTCTTCTATTTAAGAGTTTAAACTGATATGTTTATGAGGGATTAGTACAGTCATGGGATAAAGTAATCCCTTATTTATACTGAATCAATAATATGTTTTGTTTTTATTTAGATACCTTGTAAAAACATGAAAGTTTCCCAAGTTAAAAGCTTTTCTGATTATATTTCCCTCCAATTAAAATGTGTTGGTCAAATTAGCAAGTAGTCCAAGAACTGCATGGAAACAAATATAGGTATCAGTCCCCATCTTAGATCTTAAACTGAGGGACTCTTGAAGTTTTACTTAATGAAGTAATAAGGAACACATGAAGTTTTAACCAACAAAATTTGGTTGCTACATGGCAAAACAACACTTTTCGTGCTTGTACTCTTCCTTTAGTTTCATTTTAGTCCTTATACAATTTTTATTTCATATTTGTCTCTATACAATTTTGTATGTGAACAATGTTGTCCTTAGTAGGTGTGAGAGGTAATGACATGACATTAAAAAGAAAAACTATGGCCAATATGGAATTTTGAGTTGTTCATGGTAGTAAATGAAGGGTTATTTAGTCTATTCCTTTTATTGCTTCTTACCAAAAGCATAATTCAAAATAAAACTTTCATAACTAATTTCATTCAATCCAATCTTTATGTACAAAATTTTAGTAATTTATTTTAAATATAAAAACGAAAATAAGTTAAGACATCAAACCTAGAATTCAAAAATACAATTTTTTATAATTAATTCTACATAAACAATGAAATTAAATTCAAAAAAGAACAAAAAAGTTTAAATCCAATTAATTTTATACGGACTAAATTATTTCAAGTGAATCCAATAAAGAAAAGAACAATATTTTGAGTCAACGACTAAACATTGAAGTTAATTTAAGTTTATTCTTTTCTTTGAATTTAGTTTATGTAGTTGAAATTAATTATAAAAATTTGATATTTTTAAATTATGGTTTTGATGTTTTTTATTCATATTTTGAAATTCTTTGCTAAAATGTGTACATAGAGATTGGATTGGATGAAATTATTTACTTAAAGTTTTATTTTGAATTCTGCTATTGGTAAGATGTAATAAAGGGAAAATACTAAATAACCCTTCATTTACTACTATGAACAACTTAAAATTCTATATTGGCAATTTTTTTCTTTTTATTGCCATGTCATTACCTCACACATATTAGGAAAACATTGTCCATATACAAAATTGTACATGGAAAATACATCAAAATGGCTATTGATTCTATCTGATACACTTAAATTGTTTTCCTAATATTTTGATTACAAAGAGGGGAAAAAAAAGACGCAGCCAGGATGAACTGATTATCTTATGAATAAAATTCTCCTAGAAGATTAGAGGCTTAAGAACTTGAAGAAAATAACAATGATAGTATATATATATATATGAGAAGGATACTTAAGCAACATCAGGTTGACTATTATTGCAAGAAATTCAACAAGCCAACAAAGTCAAGGATACCCGCTGCAATTGTTTTCAGTAGTGTTTATCCAACATCCTTTACTAATTAAATTTGGCCTGCTCACAATGAAACTAATGACTCCTTAGTCCTTAGTGGTTCAGATTAGGCATACCAATAAACACTTGCTCATTGATTGACATCCGCAATCTATAGGGTGGATATGGGTGCGTTGAAATGATGTTTTAGATAAAAAGTTTGACAACTCGTTAACACAAGACATCCAAGCGAGATCAAACAATATATTTTTTTCGTCTTTACCAGTGAATCTGTTTCTTTCTCCCCTAATCTCAGTGAAAATGACGTGTCCGACATGGATGCTATTACCCCAAAGCCATGTATGATTGTCAACATTGCTATTACCCCACAGCCATGTATGAACGTCGACATTGCTATTACCCCACAGCCATGTATGAACGTCAAGTGTTCGGTATTGGTACTTCACCCATTTAGGCATTTAGAAGAGTCCATGTACAGTAGGTTATGAAGAACTAGTAAATCGAATGCACTTCCCATGTTGGTTAATATATATAATTAGCTACAAGAAATATTATTTTCCTTTTCTTTTCTTGGAAGCTACAATGAACATGTTTAACAGGTTAATTTACTATTTGGAATGGATCTTATGAGAAATGTTTAATATTTATCTCATACCAAAATACTTTACAACCAAATAGGTATCTATTTTAAGATATATACTCCTACCTTGATGAGTTTAAATGTTTAAAGTGTTCTAATGACTTAAATTTTTCTCTTAGCTTTGATACAGATTACTGGTCAATATTTTCCTTTAACATAAACCTCTTTTATATATCATAATTCTTGTATGCTTTACTTAATGAAGAGGTAGTTGAAATAACTTAAATGTTGTTATTAAAAGTTTAGTGCTCTAATACGAGCAACTCTTTCCCATCTATAGACACTGAAGGAATTTATTGGTGTTGCTGAAGCGAAGGTGGCTTCTGTTACAAATTTATATTCAGTGGCGGTAATTTTCTGTGATTTGAACTATCTCTTAATATATTAAATCGATGACATCGTGGTGATATCTTTTGACATTCTTATTGATGGACAGGGTAGGTATGCAGATGCATTGGCACTGTATTTTGGTGAGGATCCTGCCCGGTGCCCTTTTGAACAAGGTAACATATGGCCAGTCAATCATGTCATACTCTGCACTCCTTTAAAAGTAAAAGCTAAATAATCCCTCAATAGATTTTCCTTCAGAACTTTTTTTTTGATGTCTCAAAAGGCTAAGTACTAGCAATTGAGAATCATAAGAGAATGATTCAGTAGTTACTAATGTTTTTACCATTTAAAAATTGAAATATATTCTGAAAGCTTTCCCATCTCTTTCAGATGTATGTGATGTAGTATGAAAAATGTCATAATTGGGAATTTGGGTTGGGTACATATATGTGGGACAAACTTAGCCAATGATAATAAATTTGAAGGCTTGGTGAATTAGGAGGATTGGAGGAGCATTTATTAGAGGTTTTAGTCAATCACTTCTTTTGGCAAACAGTGTCAGGTCCATTTCATGAAAAACTTTTGCAGGATTCTAGTGTTAGCCAACATTGTTGTTTCTGTCCTGTGCTACTAGTTGGCTAGTTGCTTGTGTGGCTCCCAGTTCTTCACATAGAGGGAGGAATGTGTTAGCTTAAACTTAGCTAAAGGAACAATGGAGGTTAGGATTTTAGAAAAAGTAGTTTTTAGAAAGAA
This sequence comes from Panax quinquefolius, assembly GCA_020205615.1. NCBI lineage: Eukaryota > Viridiplantae > Streptophyta > Magnoliopsida > Apiales > Araliaceae > Panax > Panax quinquefolius. The sequence goes on along the minus strand of CM035153.1, from coordinate 160,464,575 downwards.
TGTGGAGGAGAAGAAAGCTTGAGAGCTAAGAATGGATAAACCATTCTTTTAATTCATTTCATTCATAATGATCGCTATTACGTTCTATTCTTATATAGAGAGTACTATCATGAACCAACTATGCTAAAGTGCATTGTGGGTAAACTAGCACTCATGTGCTAACTAATTCTAGAAATTACCAACTAACTAATAAGTCCATAGTTTTACTTTACACGAATGGCCCTTGGCCTTACATTGCTTCCCTTTCAAGAAAATTCATATCCTTATAGATGGCTATGTTGTTGAAGCTTCATTTTTCTCGCTTATCATTTCCTCCTGGATCCAAAACCATTATCAAGAACTTATGTTACCAAGATCGACATTTTTATCAGTTGTAAAATACACTCATTAGCACAGGCTCATTCACAAGGAAGTGCAATGAAATGATGGAGTAGTCATCGGCTTATCTAATGATGGACTGAAGCGTCGTCTCAAAGTTCCATATGCTTATTAAACAGTGTTCTAAAAATTCCTACCTAGGTCCGCCTAGGCCCCACCTAGGCGCTAGGCCCTCCCTTGGAGCCCCGCCTAGGCGCTAGGCCCCCTGGTGCCTCACCTAGGCACGTGCAAAAAAATCCCTCCAGAAAATTAGGCGGGGCCTAAGTGGGGTCTAGGTGGAGAGTTTTTTTTATTTTAATAACTACCCAAACCAAATCTTAATATATTTATTTTTCAAATGCTTTACCATATTCATAATACATGTTGTAGCATATCAAATCACAACAAGAAGTGAACTATATAAAGTCAAAATGGATAATTTTATTATAGCTGTAATTTTTTGAACTTGTACCAACTTCAAATTATATAAATGATGATACATTTGTAATATTTAGTTTAATTCAATATAATTCTTAAATTTATGTTTAGTTTCTTAAGTTTTAATATTGAATTAAATTCTTGAAATTTTAAATTTTATTATTTAACAGCAATCTTGTTTATGAATAAAACTAATACGTTAAAAATATGTTTGAATTTTAAACAATTGCATGTTTGTGTTTGAATTTTGACATTAACAATATGGATGTGTTTGAACTTTAAGCAAATGCCTTTATTATCTTTATTATAAATTGTTTTGCTTTATATTATTGTTTTGTTTGGATAAATGTAAGATAAAATATTAAAATTAGCTTAAATAAAAAATCCCGCCTAGGCCCCCTAGGTGCTAGGCCCCCTCGGCCTCCCGCCTAGCGCCTTTTAGAACATTGTTATTAAATAGATGACCCTCCACATGCTAAAAAGATCTCTGACGGCTGTCCATTAGCGCTGAATAATAATGCAGTCACAACAGCTTGAGTAGAATGAGTAAAACTATGTCTTTGTCATAACGGATGCTGTGAACATGAATGTTTTATCAAAACTGCCAACTGCAACTATGTCCAGTGCCGCTGAAGAAACGAACCTATAGATGATTTCCGGCCTTTGAACTTAAAAATATTTTTCTTTGTGCTAATGTCCCAAAGTTGAAGTAGTGCATATGGCGGGACCACTCGAACCGCGCAAGTTATAGTTCGACTGAATCTCCAAGTATAGGCACCTTATTTAGGTATGTATCAGCACTTAGATTGTATTCTTCAAATCAAAGCAGCAAGGCTTAGCACTATGTGTGTTCCATGTTGCCACTTTCCCTCGCATTTCCAAAGCCTTTTGAACCTGCTCTGCAGCATCACTGCCTTGATTATGAGCCTTTGTGCTTCTATTAGATTTAGCATCACATTCAAGTTTGTGGTGGCTCCTCATCAAAAATTGGAGGACCATCATAAGTTCATAACCTAATCCCTCAACATAGTAGGGGTTTCTTTAGATTTAGCATCACATTCAATATTTTTTTATTATGTAACTGCACTATCAAGCAGGTGCCTAAAATTGCCATGTTCACTTTATATTGCTCATCGCATTCTGGTTCTTCATTAATTGGCTTTTCATACTGATCATATTCATAAATAAAGGGGTCCAACACAATGATTCTTCATAATAACTAGAAGCATCATCAAATATTGTAGCTTCTTTACTTTGTTGGTTCGTCATCAAAAAGTGGTTTGTCAAATTCTTCCTTTCCTCTTCTTTTGTGAGCTTCAACTTCTTCCTTTCTTTTATGTCCCTATGGATTTGGCAATTTATTTCATGCTTATTGCTACCCATTACTGATAACCCAGAATTTCAGACAAGAATTGAGACATTTCTTAAAAATTTTCGATGGTGAATTTTTTGAAATTGATATAATCTTGTTGGAACATATTATAAAAGTGGGAATTTAAATTTCCAACCACGCGTGAGGTGAATTGTAAACTAATGAATTACTAGAATAAATGATCTTGAAATGGAAGCTTAATACACAAAGGAGTTTTAGTAGCCTAATCGTGGATCAATATTTCATTGACCACTATTTGAAATTGCTGACTACGCTGAGTAATGTTTGACTAATGGAAAATTAAAACAAAATTTTGTAAAATGAAGTTTGATAGACTTGGCTGATTGAACCCTATTAATAGTTCTACTAAGAGATTTTAAACAGGGTTTAGGGCTACTTAGCTAATTGAATGCAGTTTCATTGAAGAAAATCAAGCAAAAAGGAAAAAAGAAAAAAGAAAGAAGTCAACAGTGGATTTTTTTTTGCCAACATTGAGATTAAAATTCAATTGGAATGGCTTTAATTTTATTATTTAATAGCAATCTTGTTTATGAATAAAACTAATACGTTAAAAATATGTTTGAATTTTAAACAATTGCATGTTTGTGTTTGAATTTTGACATTAACAATATGGATGTGTTTGAACTTTAAGCAAATGCCTTTATTATCTTTATTATAAATTTTTTTGCTTTATATTATTGTTTTGTTTGGATAAATGTAAGATAAAATATTATAATTAGCTTAAATAAAAAATCCCGCCTAGGCCCCCTAGGTGCTAGGCCCCCTCGGCCTCCCGCCTAGCGCCTTTTAGAACATTGTTATTAAATAGATGACCCTCCACATGCTAAAAAGATCTCTGACGGCTGTCCATTAGCGCTTGAATAATAATGCAGTCACAACAGCTTGAGTAGAATGAGTAAAACTATGTCTTTGTCATAACGGATGCTGTGAACATGAATGTTTTATCAAAACTGCCAACTGCAACTATGTCCAGTGCCGCTGAAGAAACGAACCTATAGATGATTTCCGGCCTTTGAACTTAAAAATATTTTTCTTTGTGCTAATGTCCCAAAGTTGAAGCACACCCTCTTGACTTTGCTAGAGCTGTTAGTGCATATGGCGGGACCACTCGAACCGCGCAAGTTATAGTTCGACTAAATCTCCAAGTATAGGCACCTTATTTAGGTATGTATCAGCACTTAGATTGTATTCTTCAAATCAAAGCAGCAAGGCTTAGCACTATGCGTGTTCCATGTTGTCACTTTCCCTCGCATTTCCAAAGCCTTTTGAACCTGCTGTGCAGCATCCCTGCCTTGATTATGAGCCTTTGTGCTTCTATTAGATTTAGCATCACATTCAAGTTTGTGGTGGTTGGAGGACCATCATAAGTTCATAACCTAATCCCTCAACATAGTAGGGGTTTCTTTATCACATTCAATTTTTTTTATTATGTAACTGCACTATCAAGCAGGTGCCTAAAATTGCCATGTTCACTTTATATTGCTCATCGCATTCTGGTTCTTCATTAATTGGCTTTTCATACTGATCATATTCATAAATAGAGGGGTCCAACACAATGATTCTTCATAATAACTAGAAGCATCATCAAATATTGTAGCTTCTTTACTTTGTTGGTTCGTCATCAAAAAGTGGTTTGTCAAATTCTTCCTTTCCTCTTCTTTTGTGAGCTTCATCTTCTTCCTTTCTTTTATGTCCCTATGGATTTGGCAATTTATTTCATGCTTATTGCTACCCTTTACTGATAACCCAGAATTTCAGACAAGAATTGAGGCATTTCTTAAAATTTTTCGATGGTGAATTTTTTGAAATTGATATAATCTTGTTGGAACATATTATAAAAGTGAGAATTTAAATTTCCAACCACGCGTGAGGTGAATTGTAAACTAATGAAGTACTAGAATAAATGATCTTGAAATGGAAGCTTAATACACAAAGGAGTTTTAGTAGCCTAATCGTGGATCAATATTTCATTGACCACTATTTGAAATTGCTGACTACTCTGAGTAATGTTTGACTAATGCAAAATTAAAACAAAATTTTGTAAAATGAAGTTTGATAGACTTGGCTGATTGAACCCTATTAATAGTTCTACTAAGAGATTTTAATGGATTTTTTTTGCTAACATTGAGATTAAAATTCAATTGGAATGGCTTTAAATTTAAACTGAGACTTGAACTGGTAGCCTGTGAATGACATAAGCAGCATGGAAGTGATTAAACCTCAAAATGGTGGCTGAATTGTGAAGAGTACTTCATTTGCAGCTGTCTTGTTGAAACAGAATATGGAGATTTTGTTGTGATTTGATCTTCCTTCTAGTGATTTTTGCTGCAGAGATTGGAGCTATCTGAAGAGATTTTGGCGGGTTTAAGATGGAATTTCAGGCCTCACCTGTGAACAGAGGTCACAACAGATTCTATGGTTGAAATTTGCTTATGCTTTGATTGCTATTAGATGATAATTCTCTGTCTATGGTGCTCAAAATTGTAAATGTAACAAATCCAAGTGATTTTCAGCTAGAATGGATGAGATTGGAATGGTTTAAACTTGCATTCTATAGCTAATTTCCCGGCATTGTGAACAAAGCATGAACTGGTGAGTTTCCTGAGATATTTATGGTTGATATGGGGCTAATTTTTATTCAAAGTTGATGGATGATAGTTACCCAGGAGATCCCCAAGGGCTTGGCCGAGTTTTAAGTGAGTTTTGGCTGCCGTGGGATGATGAATAGTGACCTTCAAAGGAGATTTTCACAATTTAGGGTTTTGGAAGTTGGAGAAGATGTCCCAAGGAAAGCTTTTGCTCTGATACCAATTGTTAAGCTCAATCCTATACGGAGTTCAACTAAGCAACAATGCAGATTAGGGTTTTAGAGAAATTAGTGTTTGAGAGAGAACTTGAAGAAGAAGAGTGCTGAGCTAAGGAATCGATAAACCACCCGTATAATTCATTTCGTTCATAATGATAACTAATACGTTTAGTGTTTTACTCTATTATATGGAGGCTACCATATAGGCTACTATCATGTACCAACTAAGCTAAAATGCACCGTGGCCAAACTATAACCCATTTGCTAGCTAAATTTAGAAACTACCAAGTAAGGTCCAAAATTAACTATATTTACGCTAAGGGCCCTCGGCATTACAGAACGATGAGAGGTTGTTTGGAACTTTTACTAGTGTTTTATCATTATGTTTAGTTTATGGCATGCCCCTATTTTATTTTTAATGTTTATCCTACTTTCTTTCAAAATGGATTAATTACCCTATAATTTTAAGCAGTTCCGACTGATTAATGAAGGCCTGTGCGGCACAGGCCATATCAGGAAGGCTTAGGTAGGCTGCAAGGAAGTTAGAAACATGTTGTTCCCTCACATGATTCTTTTTTAGTCATTCAGATTAATTAATGAAAAAGTTCTTTGTATATCTTCTCTACACTTTTTTCCATTGCCTTACCTCAAAACAAGTTTCTTTGCTTTGATATATTTGTTGATGAAATTATCTTGCGTGAGAAAGTTATATGCATATGCACTTGCAGGTTCAATAGATTTTGGTAATAGTGATGACCGTGTGTATTTATTTGAAAACTTTTAATCAAGTATTTGTGATTTCTTATCATTGCCTGCAGATGAAGGGATTTTCTGAATTTACTCGAGTGACATTCTAATTCTATTGTGACTTCTGTGGTGATGTTGAAATGTCAGTCAATCTACTTTGTGAAAATATGCTGTTAAAAGACGAGCCTATTTGAGATTTCAATGAGATGGACCCCTACCATTTGTTTTCTTGAAGCCTAAGTCACTGATTATTTTCGCCTTTTTGGCTTTCCCTTTTTTTCTTCTTATTTGTAATAACTTCTGAGAAAATCTTCGTACGAATTTGTATTCTCTCTATCCTCTTCTGTGGTATCATCAGATTTTGGTACTCTTAAACCTAAATGTTTGCATGCTTTAATGCTCACTTTTTCAAATTTTCTACTAGTCCAAATGCAAGAATGTTAAGTGCTAACTTTACTTCTCACATTTGACGATTGATTTATGCAGTTAATTCAACACTCTTGGACTTTGTGAGGCTGTTCAGGAAAGCTCATGTAGAGAATTGTAAGAAGGAAGAAGCGGAAAAGAAGAAAGCTCAAAAGGAGATTGAAATGGAGAATAAGGGTGTGAAATAGCTGACGAATGTTTACTTCATTCACTAAATGGGGTTTTGATTCTCGAAATGGTCAGCCCGTGTGATTTCTGGAGTCTGAGTAAACTGCTTCAATGACAGACCAGAAGCGCCACGCATTGGTGTTATGGCACGCAGTACGTGCCTATTCAAGAAAATGAAGAGAAAATGCCAATCCTTGAAACTTGCAGATGTAAAAATCCTGTGGTCGGCTCGGCTCGGCGCACAATGCCATTCGGCTAGTCGATGATTTCATATGGTTGATCGGTTATTTATGCCAATGCACTGATTTTTACGAGCATTGGGTATTTATTGCTGTCTGAGCTGGGAGGTCACATGATCCATACATGGAATCCAATTTGGCACTCTCTTATCTCATTCCAGGAAGAGAAATTTTTGGGTATCCATGGATGAAAGCTTGGATATGATGGCAAATATTGGCTACTTTCGTCATTCGTTGGCAATATAGTATGAAAGGGGATGATGGTATTGGGACAACGAATGACAAGGTGAGTGTAGCATTAACCACGTACAAAGCTCTAACCCTGTACTTAGATTTAAAAAAATTCTGATTCATTGAAGTTGTTTTCCACTTAACCAATTCGATTTTGATAGGAATCCACGTGTAAAATTGTTGTATATACATAGTCAAGGATTAGAAGAGGAAATTAGAAGGTAGGATCTCTAGTGTAAACAAGGGAAAAGAAGAAGATGTTCCATGATATTCAAGATTAGATCTACAAAATAGGTAGGTATAGGCTGCAGGGAAGTTAGATAACATTTTGTTCCCTCACATGATTCTTTATTTGTTATTCAGATTAATTAATGGAAAAGTTCTTTCTATATATATATATATATATATATATATATATATATATATATATATTTTCATGTTTGCCTTGTAGCTAGTGCAAGTAAGTAATGTGCATACAGACATATTTTGCAGATTTTTGAATTGTGAATGATTTAACGCAGTTTTGCTTGTTTTTCAAATTCCTGTAAGCGGCCTTAATATATGTGCTTTTTTTGATAGACTGGAGTCTATAATAATAGTACCTGGATTGGCATTGCACCACAAATTCTTAATGGCATCATTCTTCGTCTATCTCCTTTTTTTATTTTATTTTTATTTTTTGAGTTTAAAAATACTCCCTCCGTTCAACTAAGAGTTCCAGTTGCCTATTTTTGTAGATGACAATTATAATTTTATTATCAAATCATCACTAGTTAAATTAATAATTTATTATTTTTAAAGATAAACGTGAATTATATATATATATATATATATATATATATATATATATATATATATATATTAATGTTAATAATTTTTGTGTATGAAACTCGTTTTATAGAAGAGCGTATTATAAAAGCCAGTGGAATAACAGATTAGGTGCGGGAAAAGTCCATATCACCAATGGTTTGAGCATGAAATTGAAGGGGACCCTACCCCTACTTCCATCTACCATCCAGTACATAGACGAGAAACATTTTGAAAATGTGATAGCTGAGAAACATTTCAAAAATGCAACACCTTATCTTTAAATCAATTCAATAAAATAAAATAAAATAAATTTCTGTGGTACAAAAGAGTCTTAACAGGATTTTTACTTTTTGTTTTGTTTTATCAAAAAAAAAAAAAAGCAAAAGAAAAAAGTTTGTTCACAAGTGAAATGAGACGAGTATATATATATATATATATATATATATATATATATATATATATACCGATTCTCTTCATCGAATTTGAGGGAGTTTTATAACGACGGTTTTTCCGTCGCTATAGCATATATATATATATATATATAATTGTACCAGGCCAGGTATGGTGCATCCCTGTGGCAACTATGCAAACACTGCATGTGAGTATATTTAGCTAGAAACAGAGGCAGACTAAAATCCAATAGAAAACTCCGTATAATTCATGGTGTGTAAGCTAGAATGATGGGGCATTGGTGTAGACTAGTTGGATAAAACGAAATTGAGTTGATGGAACAAAGGTATGTATGGTCATAAAAGGCATACTTGAGATTTTAAGTAAACAGTTTCGGGACATATGAAAAGTTCATTTCTTTTCTCTTTTAAATTGTTTTGTTTCTTATTTAATATAAATGTATGTTTCATCTTTTCAATTTGAGATAAAAGAAGGCATGCATTTGCTTTGTCACATACACATACAAGGTGACAAATATATATATATATATATATATATATGTCAACTCGGCTGATTTCTCCAATATGACTGCTTGATACGTTTTTATGTTTGTAAAAATTAATTCTAGTTTTGATAACATCCACATCACTGAATTAGCTAGTTTGAACAGATTCTCACATTCCCTTTTGGATCGAACCAATATAATATAAAAGCAATGTGATTCAACTCCAAAAAAAGGGGACTATGAATCAGTCTTTATCTTTAGGTAGCATTTAATTTCCCAAAAGAAAAAAAGATCCCAATTATTTCTCAAAAATGCCCCATTACCAAAGCACCTTTAGAGGTAAGTCAATTTCCTAAATGATTTGACTTTGGTGGTATTGCATTTTCATGACAAACCCAACACAATAATAAGCTTTGAACATCATATTCTTTTAGAGTATGAATCTAGCTACAAGAAATTAAAGATATGTATATGTGTATAGACAAGAACCTACACAGATTGGGCTTGTTAATTAGCTTACATGCATTCTTTGTACCATGCATATCTAGCTAGCTGCTTCACTGGTCCACTTTTATTTGTATGAATTCAGTCTCAGCCTCTCCAAATGAATTGAATGATTGTAGAATGAGCAAGTAAAGTAAATAATCACAAATTAAGAAACCCTTATTTCTTTCAAGTCTTTACATTTGCCAAAGAAGTGCAGTGATCTTCTAATTCTGCTGCTATCTCAATCCGATAAGAGTATCTGCAGGCCTGATCTTCAATCTGCAGGAAAGCTGCTGTTTTACAGCTCTTGAAGAACAAACAGCCGACTATTGTATCAAGAACAATGAAGATGGAGTACAAATATGCAATGAACATCCACTCTAAAGCCATGGAACAAGTGGGAAATCCAGTACGAGAATAAGCTCCCACCACGCGGTATTGAAACAAAGCCTCAACTGCAGCCAAGGCCATACTGAGAGGCAGAGTTAATGATAAAGCTGTTGAATTTCTTCCTCTGATCAGAACACATGCCTTGAGGATTGAAATATACCCTCCACTTCTTTCCATCCCCGATAAAACCAATGCTAAGTTGCTAATAATGAGAGCGTTTGCAAGAATTATGGAATAAACAACAGCTGAAGTTGCTGATAAAAATAGGACTGATTTGGGAGAGGATAATAGATCGAATCCATCAAAAATATTGAAGGCAACAAATAGGATTGTGAAGCAAGTTGCGTTCGCGGATAGAATGAATAAGGAGTTGCAAAATTGGGTATGGAGAAGGGGGCTATAAAGGGGAATAAAAGAGGCAAGTTTTAGTTGGGGAGATGGTTTTTGGGGATGATTGAGAGCTTGGATTATAGACGCCTTTGATATAAGGAGGAAGGAGAGGGTGAAAGGAAGAAGGAGAATGGATGAAGTAATGGTTTGGGAGATTTTTAGACTGAGGATGGTAAAGAATTCTGATGATGGAGGGAATCCTGCTGCATAAAAGAGAGCCTGCAGCCTATTTTCAACTGTGGGTAGGAGAGAGAAATAAGGGACTAGTGCTTGTGAGAGGAGCAATGAAGCTGAAAATGGGAGTGCCAAAAGCGCTGCGCTTGTGAAGTATTGGTAATTTGAAAGAAAAGTGTAGATTGATCTTCTCATAATCTTGCCTGCTTTCTCCATTGGAATGGATGGATATTCTTCCATGGGAGGGAGGGATAAATTTTGAGTCCTAATTAATGGCGACTTCCTTATATGGATGGAGTAGAGTAGAAGGTAATCAGACATTGATGTTTCTTCTCTTTTTGAAAATTTATATTTAAAGGCCATTTTTTCTATCTTTCTTTCATTCCATCTCCATGGTTGTTAAGAATTTAGGGGGGGTTAGGAGAGTTGGGTGTTTTGGGTGAATGGATGGGTTACCAACTGAAAAACTAACAAACTCTTCTTTCTGCTTTGTTTTCACCAATGAGTATATTAATTTGGACGGACTTTATTGAAGGTGAAGAAGGTGTCTTTGTTTTCACCAATGACTTTATTTGGACTTATTGAAGGTCATGTCTTTGTTATCTCCCCAATATTCCTCACTCACTGTTACTATTAGAGCATTCACAACAGATTCTCTAATAAATTCTCTATCCCCATATTTGAAGAATATATCAATAAATCAATATCCAACGCTTTCTTTATCCTTATATAATTCTCTATTTTAATCCCTATATATATTTGACTCTCGGGTGAGGAATCAAAAGCGTTCCTATTTATGTAAAATGATATTTCACACCCTATTTATTGCAATTTTATGTTGTTAAAAAGGATCTTTATCTCACTTAATTCTTTGATTTGGGTATCATGCCTATCAAATTCACTTCGTTTTTGTTTTTTAAACAGAGGATTTAGAGAAGAAAGAAACTATAAAAAATTAAAAATCAATCAAATTTTGATTTTGATCATTTTTGTAAAAAATATTACTACTAATTATAAATTTTATTATTTTATAATTAAAATAATGTTGTTTTAGTTCTCATAAATACATAATGATCGCTCTAGCAATATTTATTTTTAAATTAAAATAATTGCAATTTTTAAATTCAAATAACAATCACTTTTAAATAAAAAAATAGTTACAACGTTCAAAACATGATTTGACTGTTGGAATTTTCAAATTTTAACTTTTAAATTTTAAATTTCAAAATTTAATATTTAAGGAATCAATATAAGGAACCTATTGAATACATAGTGAAAAAATTGAATCTCTATCCTACAGAATGACCCAATAGCACCACAGAGTAGGTATAAAAATAAGAAATCTGTTGCGAATGCTCTTAGTTAGCTAAAATAAGGGACATGGAAAGAACATCATTTTCCTAATGTAGTTTTTTTTTTAATTATTATTATTCAATTGTTTTGTTTTTTGACGATGCAAAGAGGGTCTGTTTTAGAATATACTCACAACATTCACACTAATTAATCATTTTACTTTTTAGAATTTCTAAATAAGTTTGTGTATCAGAAATTAATTAATTATTTAAAGATATAGGATTTCTTTTATCTATCTGCCCAATAAATGACAGGATAATGTTTGTGTGTTATGCATAATTTTATAAGTAAATCATAATGTTGGTGTAAGGAATATATATATATATATATAGGACAGTTCGGTTGCATCAAATTCAATATTCATATTCCAGACCTCCCTCCTAACTAATAATGGAATTTCCAACAAAAAAATGGTCACAAAACTTACGGATTTGTCCAAAAAAGAAATTATTATTTTTTTAATTATTAGTATGGTGTGATGAGTGAGTGGGACATCAAAGTCTAATTATTAGTAATTATGCCCTCCTTTTAGCTAGTGTTGGGTCATGATATTTTCTCTCATTGGGCCGGGTGTATTGGATTTCCTCTTTTAATTAATCTATTGGGCCTTTATTATTGAACCATGGAGTCTTTTGTTCTATTATCTTATTATTTTCTTTTTGACTTATAAGACCCATTCGATCCAGTGGGTCGACCTTTGGACATTTTAATATCTATTATTTTGACCTTGATGATGAAAAAGCATAGCGGTTGACTAGAGAACACCATGCCATGCATTAATGTGGATGAGATTATAACCTACGGCGGTGAACAAAGGACCGAAAAGCGAGAGATAAACTATATACGGTCGGTGGATCCCATCGGATCGAAAAGTGTGTCGGTAATAGTGGGTGGCACTGTAATCCAGGAGGATAAGATATAGCTTAGCAAGGAAGTCTTCACAAAGAGGTAGGCTCTCATACACTTATTGATTCATAATCACAGATACAAGGAGAATTATTATTATCTCTCTCTCAATATACTAGGCAATATAGCCTCCATTTCGAAAAACCTTGTGAACACAATTCTTCGACTCTCGCTTTGAAGCTATCCCCCGACGGAACCGTACCGCCAAGCTTGTGGTGTTTATCGTGTTTTACTTGCAGGGATCGCGGCGTCTTAAGTGATTGGGACGTGGCAGAAGATCTTGGCGTTAACATTGGCGCTAAAGGAGGGGGTTCTTTTTTCAATCACAATTGTTTAACTTACTTCGAAAGATGATGAGGAGTAGAGATGGTACACCAGAAGGGCGGTGATGATGGTCATTAGTTCATCATCGCCTCGTATTTCGAAGAAAGGACCGACTCTGGTCCTTCTAAAAGTGCTCACGAAAGCACGGCTTCTAAACACAACTCAGGAGAACTTCGTCCGAAGATCCATGGTGGAGCCAGACGGAAGTTGGTTTTCAACGCTGATAAGGGCGTGATCCTGATCAGGGACGGCAGAGGCTCGCCAGACCGGGACTCATCATTTGAAGTGGTCAAGAGGACGAGCCGCCAAGTTGGCGAGGATGGCGAGCCGAAGCGAGATAAGGCTTTGGAGGTTTCTGTTAAAACAAAGGGAAGATATAAATTAAATAGATGCTTGGTGGATGAGTTGAGGGACGAAGCATCTAGCCATGTTCATTCCGAAAGACGGAGTAGGCATAAGGAGATACCCCGTCGGAAGGGTAAGGAGCCGGAACATTCTATGCATGTGTCCAGGGATCGTTCTCACAGTAGGAGGAGATCGAAGAGCAGAACACCCTTGGCCTCGAAGAAGACACTGATAGTCGTTGGATCAATTCATCGCGACGATGAAAGACGAAGAAGCAGGTCGAGAGAAATCGTGCGAAACCCGGCGGGGGAGAGTATCTGACAAACCGCTTCTCATCACGAGGATGAGATTATCGCCTCGTAGATCAAGAAGTCCCACAAGGCGGTGGGATCGGCAGGAGAGGTCGATCCGTTCGAAGGCCTAACGACGCCAAGAGAGGAGGAGATCTCATTGCTGAACTCAAGGTGTTGATTTTACGGTAAAGGAGTTGAAGAACTCCTAAAAAGCAGTTGGGTGAGGTCCAACAGGTGAAGGACACTCCTGGAAAGAAGGCGTCCCCTTTTTCCTCCGATATTCTTAAAGAGAAGGCAGATATTACCAAAAAGTTGCCTCGTATGGAAAGCTATGATGGGTCCGGAGATCCTTATGACCATAGTCAGGCGTTTGACCGGCTAATGGATTACTACGACTTCACTGATGCTGCCAAGTGTCACACTTTTGTCACAACGTTGAGAAAAGACGCAAGAAAGTGGATGGGGACTTTATCATCGAATTCGATTTCCTCGTGGACCGAGCTTTGTGATAAGTTCCACGACGCGTTTGGAAGCAACCAAGAAGGGAAAGCTTCTGGCTCTTTAGCATACAGATCCGTGAGCTTCACCAATGAATCTTTAGGCCAATATGTAAAGAGATTTAGGGAAGCAGTCGGTCAGGTGTCCGACCTTAATGACCTCCAAGCTGTCGGTCTGTTCCAGAATGGGCTAGATCTGGTTAAGTCGGAGAAATTGGTAAAGAAGTTGATGTTTCATCATCCGAAAAGCCTAGCAGAAGCCTTTGACAAAGCAGAAGGCTATATTGTTGTAAAGAGGCTATGAATAGTCTGAAAAATCCTTCTTTGAGCCAATTAAAAGAGGTAGAGGTTCCCAAGACTGAGGTTGATCAGAGAAGAGTGGGGGGATACAACCAAGGGGCAGAAGGTAGTTCGAAGAAGTACAATAACTCGTGGCGACAAGGCAGCGGTCGTACACCTGTTTCTACCCCGAAGGTTAATAAGGTCTACACCCAATTGAATACGGAGAGGTCAATAATTTTGGATCGGATCGAAACCAAATTTTCTTTGAGCCACCTCGTGATAATTACAGGACGGGACATGGCAACCCTCGTAAATATTGTGGTTATCATCAAGCTACTGGTCATGACACTAATGAGTGTTGTAATTTAAAGGATTTTGTGGAGAGCAAGATTAAAAGCGGCTTGCTAATTCAGTATGTGGCTGAGAAGAACCGCCAGGGTCAGCAGATTATCAATCGTACCGTTCAAATGGTTCAAGTACCATCCATTCAAAATGCTCCAATACCACCGCCAAGGCAAGTCGTTGATGTAATAACTGGTGGGTCTGTTAGGAAGTTAGTAGGGAAGAAGAGAAGGGCTTATCTCGATTCTTGTCGTGTATAGTAAGTGATGATGCTACCACTCAAGATCGATGCACCTTTTCCAGGAACCGTCATATCATTTACGGATGCGGATTATCCTTCGGAACCCATCGAACCGCATGAAGGGGCATTGGTGATCACAGCTCAAGTAGGCTCGGTGGATGTGAAACGCATGATGATAGATAACGGATCTTCGGTGGACATTCTTTATGTCCATGCTTACCAGAGGATGCATCTCGATGGGCACAAAATGGAGGTCGGACAGGAGGCTCCTCTATATGGTTTCGGCAACGACCCCGTCAAAGTTGCAGGCACTATTGAACTCCCTTGTTATCTTCGACCACGGCCCTCGCCAGTAGAGATAACGTGTAAATTTTATGTTGTGCATGTGGATTCTACCACAACGCCCATTCTGGGAAGACCCACGCCGACACTTCTCTTGTTGTGACCTCCATCCCACATTTCAAAATCAAATTCCCCACGGCGCATGGAGTAGGAGAGGTGGTGGGTGACTTAGACTGCCGAAGCGATGTTATCTAATCTCATTATTTCATCCGGAATGGGGTCGATGAAATGAAAAAAGACGATGGCAATTGAGATCGAACCTTCACCGAGAGCGGCTTCGAAATCGTTGGTGATTCCCGCCAGAGGGACGGAAGAGATTGAGTTGGTCATCTGAAGCTGACAAGACAAAGGAGGATTGGTTCAGTCTGCACCAAACCTCTTCTGACGAACCTTATGGAACTCTTACGATGTTATCTTGATATTTTTGCATGGGAGCCACAAGACATGCCCGAGTTAAGCCGAAAGGTTCTTTGAGCATAAATCGGAGATAGATCCTTCAAGAAGCCGGGTTCGTCGGAAGAGGCGGATATTTGCTCGAGCGCGTAAGATCATCGATGAAGAGGTTGCGAAATTGCTAGTCCGACTTCATCTACTGAGATTGATTACCCGTAATGGATAGCAAATGTGGTGTTGGTACAAAAGCGAGAATGGAAAGTGGCGAGTTTGCATCGACTATACCGATCTCAACAAAGCTTGTCCGAAGGATTTTATCCTCCGCCCCCATATCGATCAAATTTCATCGATGCCACTTCGGGGTATGATTACTAAGTTTTATGGATGCTTTTTCGAGTTATCATCAAATATCTATGTGCAAAGAAGACATTCCAAAACAAATTTTCATTACACACCGCTCGGTGTATGCCTACAAAAAAAATGACTTTTG
This sequence comes from Panax quinquefolius, assembly GCA_020205615.1. Classification (NCBI taxonomy): domain Eukaryota; kingdom Viridiplantae; phylum Streptophyta; class Magnoliopsida; order Apiales; family Araliaceae; genus Panax; species Panax quinquefolius. The sequence goes on along the minus strand of CM035153.1, from coordinate 160,448,817 downwards.
GCCTCATAAATCTTTGGAGCTACCTACCAAAGAATGATGAACTTCATCTTCGATAGGCGGTGGGAGGAATATGGAGGTTTATGTAGATGACATGATCGTGAAGAGTATCGCAGATTCGTAAGCATTTGGACGACACGGAGGAGTGCTTTCAAATTACGTTATCGCTAACCGAGACTTAACTCGGCCAAATGTACTTTCGGCCTTGGTGCCGGAAAGTTTCAGGTTATCTGGTCATCGAGAGGGCATCGAGGCCAATCCGGAGAAGATCCGAGCCATTCTTGATATGAAGACTCTCGGTCATTCAAGGACGCCCAAATATTCGTTCGGTAGGATTATGCGGCTTTGAGGAGGTTTGTCGCCAAATCATGCGGAGAGATGCCTTCCTTTCTTTGACACATTGAAAGGACCGAAGAATGCGAAGACGTTCCAGTGGACTTCGGAGTGTGAATACGCTTTCCAAGTTATAAAGACGTATCTGTCTTCGGCTCCTTTATTGGTAAAGCCTCGCCCAAAACAGAGACTTTATATTTGTACCTTCATGGCAAGTTCCTTAGCAGTTGGAGCAATGTTGGTTCGGGAGATCAGTGGGAAGCAACATCCGGTCTATTATGTCAGCCACGTCCTACGAGATGCTGAAACCAGGTATCCAAACATTGAGAAATTTGCCTTTGCTTTAATAATTGCCGTGAGAAAGCTTCGGCAAGATTTTTCAAGGTCGACTCCTTATCGCCTACACGGATCGACCATCAAGAAGGTGATGGGCAAGCCAGTGAGGTCTCGAAGCGGCTAATAGCGTGGACTATGGAGTTATCCCAATTTTTATCGAGTATCATCCCCGAATCGCCATCAAAGGCCAAGCCACGTTGACTTTATGGTAGAATGCTTTCGTTCAATCGGGCGGACTGGAGTTGCCGGAAGTCAATCTTCCGACGGGCAAAGGGCGCTTCTTCAACCAGGTCGGGCGTGGACGCCAGATGCCATGGATCCTCTACGATGATTGTTAGTGGAGCGAGAATTATTTTAATAAGTCCGGAGGATTCAAGGTCCAAAGAGCCCCATCGATTCGGGTTTAAAGCAACGAACAATGAAGAGTGATAATGGCGATGTTAAGAAGTGTCCGATTGGCAAAGAGTCTCGAAGTCCAACAGTTGATTATCTATAGTGATTCTCAGTTGGTCGTTAAACAGTTGTCGGGAGATTATGAAGCTCGTGGAACCCGAATGATCAAATATCTGGAGGAATTAAGAGACCAACTTCAATTTTTCGCTTCGAATGAGTTTCAGAGTATAGAGCGTAATGACAATTCTACTGCCGATGCATTGTCGAAGCTGGCCACTACAGATGCAGATGTTTTTCACGGATCGGTATATTTGGAAATTTTACGTGACAAGTGTTCAAAGACGAAGCGTTGATGTGTATCGAAATTAACTAACTGTTGGATGACCCCCTACATCGAGTATTTGGCAGATGGCGTCCTTCTTTCGGATCAAATGCTGGCAAAGAAGATTAAATACAAGAGTACCAATTTTAGTCTTATTGATGGGGATCTCTATCGATTGGCATTTTCCTCACCATTGTTGAAATGTTTGGTTCCGTCCGAAGCCGAGTATGCTCTTCGGGAGGTTCATGAAGGAATTTGCGGTGATCATATGGCTGCCAAGTCTTTGGCTCATAAAGTACTTCGACAAGGATACTATTGGCCTACAATTTTCAAAGAAGCTACAGAGTACGTCAAGAAATGCGAAAAATGTCAGCTCAATAGTCCGATCCCACATCAGCCACCGGAAGAGTTATACTCAATTTTATCTCCTATACCCTTCGCTGTCTGGGGGGTGGATATATTGGGACCAGATTACCTAAAGCTAAAGGTCGTTAGCATCAATATAGTTCTTATTGATTATATGACTAAGTGGGTAGAGGCAAAACCACTTGATCCAATAACGAACAGAGTGCCTAAAGTTTATAAAGGAGTCTATGGTGTTTCGCTTTGGGATCCCTAAGGTATTGATATCGGACAACGGACGCCAGTTCGTAGGTTCAAAATTTGAAGAATTTTTGAATGATTTGGGGATTCAAAGACAAGAAGACTTCGTGGCTCATCCACAAATCGAATGGGTAAGTCGAGGTGACCAACGGACGCCATTGACTAAATCAAGCGTAGATTGGATGAAGCTAAGGGGGAGATGGCGGAAGAATTCTTTGAAGCGTCTTGTGGGCATCTGAACTACACCAAGGACTACCACGGGGATTCGCCCTTCCGATTGGCCTATGGTAATGCGATGCCTTAGTCCCAACAAATCGGATCTCCAAGTCTTCGGTGAGTCAATTCAAAGAAATCTACAACGATGAAGGACCGAAAGCTAACTTGGACTCGCTAGACGAAGTCGAGAGAGGAAGCTTTGCTCAAATTGGTACGCTTATCAACGAAAGCGTGGCCAAACATTACAACAAAGGGGTCAAACTTCGTGAGGTTCAAGTAGGAGACTTAGATCCTTAGAGAAGCCAAAGCTTCTACGCCTCAAAACACGGAAAAGCTAATCTTAAAATTGGAAGGGCCATATGAAGTGATCGAAGTACCAAAGCCAGGTACTTATCGGTTAAAGACACTCGATGGTTCCGAGATCAAGAATACTTGGCATGCTGGCAGGCTTCGGAAATATTTTCAATAAAGATTAAGTCAGTTTACCGGAAGTCTGTACACGATTGTTTGTTATTAATAAAAGGTCACTTTTTCATAATTGGTCCTGGTCCTATTTGTCCGAAGGTCACTATGGTGTAAGGAGGTATGGTAGGACTCGCTAGCCATTCGATGGTAGCCCTGTGTCCTTTTGATCCTATATTGATCTTATCAGGGTGGTAAGTCAATGGTCCTGGTCCTATTGTCCGAAGGTCACTATGGTGTAAGGAGGTATGGTAGGACTCGCTGGCCATTCGATGGTAGCCCCAGGTCCTTTTGATCCTATATTGATCTTATCAGGGTGGTAAGTCAATGGTCCTGGTCCTATTTGTCCGAAGGTCACTATGGTGTAAGGAGGTATGGTAGGACTCGCTGGCCATTCGATGGTAGCCCCAGGTCCTTTTGATCCTATATTGATCTTATCAGGGTGGTAAGTCAATGGTCCCGGTCTGTTTGTCCGAAGGTCACTATGGTGTAAGGAGGTATGGTAGGACTCACCGGCCATTCGATGGTAGCCCCGTCCCTTTTGATCCTATATTGATCTTATCGGGGTGGTAAGTCAATGGTCACTAGTCCTATTTGTCCAAATGTCACTATGGTGTAAGGAGGTATGGTAGGACTCGCTGGCCATTCGATGGTAGCCCCAGGTCCTTTTGATCCTATATTGATCTTATCAGGGTGGTAAGTCAATGGTCACTATTGATCCTTATATCTTGGTCCTTATATACTTGTTCTACCCCGAGTGGTAAGCAAGATTCGATGGTGTAAGGAGGATCGAGCAAATTTGCTTCACATATAGTATCGATCTCACTCTTGGTACTCAATGAGTATACATTATTTTATTTTGTTTAAGTGTTGAGTTCGATTCATTCGATTCATTAAGTTGAATCACGTCCCATAAAATTTAATTTACTTCATTTCATAAGTTAACCATTATATGCCATATCTAATTCACTAGTTGGGTTCAAATTTATTGATACTAAATTATTGACAAGAAATTGATCAAAATGTAAGTCATAATCAAGACAGTTAAAGATTTATCAATAATATAAAACGCTTCATTCATTCAAGTCAATCATAAATGTAAGACCCCAGCTTTTATAAATAAAGATGAATTTTTCTATAAATATTATTTTTGAATATTATGGAATAAATTTGATATAATGTTATAGTTGTGGGTAATATTTATAAATTTTGCAAAAGTATGCAAGTTGTTATAAAATATTCGTTTGGTTCGGGGAATATTCTTTTTATTAGGGAATATTCGCATACAATGGCTCAATCATTGGTGGACCCCACAAATGTAATTATTGTAGGATTAAGAAAACGACAAAAATATTTTATAAAAATAACTACGGAGGTGTTACTGTTAAAAGCTGTTGAACTACCCGGTGGTAAAAATACGATGTACTGCGTGAGTTGCATAGTAGCACTGCGGTATTGATTATTGTTGCTTACGTGAGAAGTCACTCATTATGCTCAATTATTATTCGATAATTGTTGCATCATATCTCTTATATTATTGATTCAATTATTGTCACAAAGATCATCTCAGTATAATATGTTATAGTATTAAATCAATAATTGAGACGACAAGTTATAAATGATTAATAATTGTTGAAAGATTAAATATGTATTGATGAAAAAAAAATGATTTGTGGTAAGTTTGATTATTTTATGGGGGCTCATATGTCATCATCTAAGAGTCTCTTCACGATAAGTAATTACCTGCGCCAATAAGAATTACCCTTGTGAATAGTATTTACCTTCGTCGATAGTATTTACCTTTGTTAATAGTAATTACCTTTACCAGACGTCGAACCACTTGTCGTTTTCACATTACTGAGCGTCGAACCACTTGTCGTTTCACATTCACAAAGCGTCAAACCAAATCGTCGTCGAGCCACTTGCCTTTTTCACACGGCGGTGCTAAGCTAGAAATCTTCTATAAATAGAGGCCTAGGGCTTCATTATTTTTCACGAATTCATTCAAGCTATAGAGAGAGAAAGTATAGAGAGATAAGAGAGAAAGAAGAAGAGTATTTTGTTACTACACCGCTAACTGCAGATTCAATCTCCTACCAAATGTAAGGGGTGTTATTCTTTCTTATTCATGAAGAAAACTGTTGTTATTCCATTGCTTATTATTCTCATTGGAATAACTTTTGTATAAGTGGTTTACCCTATACTTGGTGACATTCTTCTATTATTCATTGGAACATCCTCTCATGCATGTGTTTTACACCGGACTGGTTCCGCTCTTTATTATTCTGTTGGAACATCCTCATCATGTGTTTTACACCGGACTGGTTCCGCCTTTTTATTATTCTCGTTGGAATATCCTATCATGTGTTTTACAATCGGATCCGGTTCCATCTTTATTATTCTGTTGGAACATCCCGCTTGGTGTGAAATTTCACCGACACGTTCCGCTCTTTATTATTACATTAGAATAACTTTTCTGCATCTTGATCATCGCATGCATGGTGATTTCTTTTGTTATTCCATTCTTTATTATACCCAAATAATTAAAACTTTGACTTCTATACTCCATGAAATTAGTGGAGTATCCTTGATATTTTCGTTTCATCCAAATCTTTTCATGAAAATATTCTTCCGATCATTCTTGAATTTTACTCTACAAAACAAAAGATCATTTTGATAATTTGGACGTTAATAATTCTTGGATAAAATAATTCTTGAACTTGTTTTATTGAATTCTTATATCATTGTCATCATCCTCATGTTTATATTTTTTAAAGTCATCTCGTGGCTCAGTAGTGCATAGATGGACTTGGTATGATTATGACCAGAGACTATTCCGGTATAATCATGATCGTAATGTTACAAATGATGTGGTAAAAATCCTCGATGGTAGTAGTGCATTGATGGACGATTGTTGGCATGATCATGACCATTAATGAATACACAAATATTCTTGGCCCGTAGTGCATGAATAATTGTGGTCGTGATACTAAAAAAGAATATCCTTGGCCAGTAGTGCGGGGTGATTCGATGATGTGGAATATTTATTAAAGTGAGTCTCGGCTATAACAAGGATGAAAAACCTTTTAAAACCTAAAAGATAGTAGACTTTATTTTCTACTTGACTCTTTTAATGGATTGCAGATATTCAAGCTGCAGCTTAAACCGGTTGTCTATTGTATTTTATCGGTTTAACATTGTTGAAGACTATTGATAATTTATTTTGCATTATCTTAGTCATAATATTTCTTCTTGGGCTAGTTGAGCTCACCTTTCTTTCATTTTCGTTTCTCTTCGAAATGAGAATATAGGCTGGACGACGAGTCGGGAAAGCGAGTGATGGTCCCGAAGATAGCATTAGTAGTCCTCACTATTCGTGAAATAGTGTGATAATAATTGTAATGAGGACTTTTGTTTGAGTTTGTATAATATCTAGTAGACGATATTTGTATTTAAACTCACGCTTTATGTCGATTATTATACCTACGCTTATGTTAATAAGTTGTATTTAAATTACATGCCATATAAGTGGCGACCCAAGATGGGTGATGTATACCTAATTTTGGGGGCGTCACGGTTAGTATCGAGCTTAGGATATGATCCCAGCTAAGATGTGAGAATAGTACTAGGAGGGAGAGACGGAATACCTTCGCTAAAATGACCTACCTAAGTTTATGTCTTTTTTATTGGTTGGTCGGAAGATAGGGATAATTTGTTACATGTCAATTAACCTTTTGTTTTGTGGCGATGATCTGAAAATGACATCCGAGAATGTTTAGAATAAGAATGGAGCGCCAGCGAGCGATCGTTGATTCACCACATATCAATAATCGTGATAATGTGCATCGAGGCGGACAATCCTCATGCAAAACAACAACACCGACCAAATGATGAATGATCAAATGTTCGTGAGGCTTTATGCAATTTATGCAACAAAGAAAGCGAGAGCGACTCTATCCAAAACGTAGGTGGAAACACGGAAAACTCTCGGTGGTCACCGCTAAACAATTCAAGGAGCTGGGACCACCGGAGTTTAAGGAGAGCAAAACCACTTCGCTGAAGCGTGGATAAAGCAGATTACCAAGATATTTGATGTCTTGGGATGCTCCGAGAGCAAAAGGTTCCTTCACGCTTTTATGTTGCTGCGGAGAGCGGATTCTTGGTGGAATTCGGTAAAAGCGTACTCAACTTCTTTGTCAGATCAAGATATCTTAGGAGAAGTTCCAGGAGTCGTTTCAACGACAAATACTTTCCCGAAAGTATTCGCCACACGTGAAGGAGGTGGAATTTATCAAGTTGGAACAAAACAATATGACCGTGTCGCAATCGAGGAAAAATTTGCGGAGTTATCACGGTTTCGTCCCACTTGTGGATAATGAAGAGAAATGGCGCGAATGTTTTTAAGAGGTTTGAAGTCGGGAGATACGTCAACATCTTATTTCTCATAAACTGTGTTTGTATTCGGATGTTGTAAATAGGGCTCGATTAGTGGAACGCGATAATGAGTCAACACAACTAAAAGAGAGCGCGGTGAAGAAAATTATAATACCAACGAGTAGTAGTCATCGAAGCGGTGACAACAAGCGTGGAGGAATCAACAGGCGGATATGGTAACCACTTCGGTGGTGTCGTACCCAAACAATAAGAATGGACATTTCAAGAAAGCGGAGATTCAACAATGGTAGAAAAGACGTCGACACCAAAGACCCATTGTTAAGGAAGGAGAAAGACCACCTATCATATGCTTCAAATGCGGAGGAGAGGACACATCAATCCAAACTGCGCCATGCCATCCAAAGCATGTTATAATTGTGGAAGAAAGGTCACTTAGCTCGATTTTGTCGTTTCATCAAGACAAATTCAATTTAGGATGGAGGCACCAAAGGCCATCCCGTAAAATTCAAACCCTAGTGCTGAGGGAGAAGCGTTTGTTGTGACCTCCCAAAGAGCAAGGAATCCGAATGAGGTCATCACGGGTAAGCTTATCATAAACTCTAATGAAGTCTATACTTTATTTGATCACCGGTTCTACCCATTCTTTATTTCTCCTACTTGCGCCATCGATTAAATTTGACTCGGAGAAATTAGACTTTGACTTATCTGTGGAAACTCCATTGGGAGAAACCTTCATTACATCCAATCGCTTATAAGTCTTGTTTGGTTCAAATCGGTACCCTCACATTACATGTCGATCTTATTTCATTAAAAATACTTGCATTTGACGTAATTCTAGGGATTGATTGGTTAACTACTTATCATGCAAAATTGATTGTTTTAAAAGGTTGTTAGCTTTCATATTCTAATCAACCTATTATGCGAATTCAAACGACCAAACCATTAAAATCAATCACGGTCATCTTAAGCCATAAAGCTATTCGTTTATTGAAAAACGGATGTCAAGCTTTCTTAGCTCATGTCACGATTTAAATAAAAATACGCCGCTTTTTAACGATATTCCTATTGTTAATAAATTTCCGACGTATTCTCAAGAACTTCCCCGCCTACCCCTGCATCAGTGAAATTGAATTTTGTATCGACCTTGAACCCGATACAAAACCTATTTCCAAAGCCCCATATCGAATGGCTCTATTGAACTTCGTGAGTTAAAGACCCAACTGCAGGAATTGTTAGACATTGGCTTTATTCGTCCTAGTACTTCTCCTTGGGGTGCTCCTGTTCTATTCGTGAAGAAGAAAGATGGAAGTATGCGACTTTGTATAGATTATCGGAGTTGAATCATGTCACCATCAAAAATAGGTATCCATTGCCACGTATTGATGACCTATTTGACCAATTCAGCAAGGAGCCAAATTCTTTTCAAAGATTGATCTTCGTTAGGATATCACCAATTGAAGATTAGAATCACGACATTCCAAAGACGGCTTCGTAACTCCCCAGACGGCATTATGAATTCTAGTCATGTCCTTTGGATTGACTAATGCTCCTCGCCGCCTTCATGGATATGATGAACCGAGTATTCAAGGAATATTTAGATCACTTTGTGGTCGCCTTTATTGATGACATCCTTATTTATTCCAAAAGCCGTGAAGATCATGAAAGCAACACTTGAGGTGACACTCCAAAAGCTTCGTGAATATAATCTTTATGCCAAGTTGAAGAAATGTGAGTTCGTCAGAAAGAAGTAGCATTCCTTGGGCACGTGGTATCAAGTCATGGAATATCTGTTGACCCAAAGAAAGATTGAAGCTATTCAAAGTCGGGAACAACCTAAATCGATGATCAAGAACGTAGCTTTCTCGGTTTAGTTGGTTATTATCGGAGATTCGTGGAAGGATTTTCTTAAATCGCTACTCCATTAACTCAAATTGACTCGGAAGATACAAAGTTCGGTTGGAGCGAAGAATGTGAGAAGAGTTTTCAAGAACTCAAGAGAGAGATTTATTTCAAAGACTGCTCGACAATACCATCTCCTGCTCGGAGGATTTGTCATCTACAAATGATGCTTCGAGCAAAGGGTTGGGATGTGTTCTTATGCAACATGGAAAAGTTATAGCCTATGCCTCATGACAACTCAAAGAATATGAGAGGAATTATCCTACTCATGATCTAGAGTTAGCAATATTATTATCTTTGCACTTAAAATTTGGAGGCATTACTTGTATGGGAGAAAGTGGAGATCTTTACGGATCATAAAAGCCTCAAATATTTCTTCACTCAAAAGGAACTCAACATGCGACAACGACGTTGGCTTGAACTGCTGAAAGATTATGATCATACCATCCAATACCATCCCGAAAAAGCGACGTGGTAGTGACGATCGAAAGAGTAGAAAATCATATGCAAGTCTGAAGTGCGATATTGTCAACGCAAAGGCCCATTTTGTGTGACTTGCAAAGGATGGAGATAGAGTTAAAGACTCTGTGGACACATGTGATGATAAGCGAGTATACTGAGTAGAACCGACTTTTAATCGATAAAGTTAAAGTCGCTTTCAGCTACTGCACTGGAGGTGATGCGTATGAAGAAGAAAGTGCAAGAAGGTGCTATCTTGCCGAAGCAAGAATCGATGAAGAAGGAATACTTGAGTCAACTCCGGACTTTGTGTTCTAACGACCGATTTAAAGTATAATATCATGATGGAGGCGCACAACACACCATTTGCAATCCATCACAGGAGTACCAAAATGTATCATGATATTCGCCATACATTTTGGTGGAGCAATATGAAGAGAGATATAGACCGTTTATCTCAAGGTGTCTAACTTGTCAACGAAGTTAAAGCGAGCATCAAGTACCAAAAGGTCCATTGCAACCACTTGAAATTCCGAAATGGAAGTGGGAGCACATTACCATGGATTTCATTCTGCGGTCTTCCTAAGGTTTCTCAAGGCATTGATGCGATTTGGGTCATTGTTGATAGATTGACCAAGTCTGCTCATTTCTTACCTATACGAGAAACTTATACACTTGAACGCCTTGCTTTCGTATGTATATAAACGAGATTGTAAGAAGCGTATGGTATCTTGGTATCCATAGTTTCCGATCGAGACCCAAGATTCACTTCACGATTTTGGGTTAGTTTTGCAAAAAAGCTATGGGCACAGACTTCACGATTTAGCTCTCGGCATATCATCCTCGACGGACGGACGAATGGAGAGGACTATTCAAACTCTTGAAGATCTATTAAGACTCATGTCCTTGATTTCAAGGGGAGTTGGGACAAGTTCTTACCATTGGTGGAGTTTTCCTACAACAACAGCTTATCAAGCAAGTATTGGCATGGCTCCATTCAAGCATTGTATGGAAGAAAGTGTCGTTCTCCAAAGATATCTTTGGGATGAGGTGGGTGAAGCAACGTTGTTGGGACCGGAGTTGGTACGTATGACTACGAAAAAAAGATTCAAACAATCCGACAACGATATAAAACCTCACAAAATCGACAAAAGAGTTATCTTGATCTTCATCGAAAGGACGTGGAATTCGATATAGAGATCATGTGTTGTTAAGAGTTGCTCCATGGAAAGGAGTTACAATATTTGGAAAGAGAGGAAAACTTAACCCTCGATTCATCGGTCCATTTTAATCCTCGATCGAGTAGGGCTCGTGGCCTATAGACTCGCTTTCTGCCGCCAAATATGTCTCGTGTTTCATAACGCTTTTTCACATATCTATGTTACGTAAATATGTGAAAGACCCGAACCATATTATTGAGTTAGAACCCATCGAAATAGCGGAAGATTTGACGTATGAAGAGGTTCCTTTTCAAATTTTGGATAAGAAGGAACATATTCTACGCTCCAAGGTTATACCTCAAGTCAAAGTTTTGTGGAGGAACCACGATGTTGAGGAAATGACTTGGGAGTTAGAATCTGAAATGAAATCAAGGTATCCTTACCTCTTCGACATACCAGGTACGTACCCTAATTTCGAGGGCGAAATTTCATAAGAAGGGGAGGTTGTAAGACCTCAACTTTTATAAATAAAGATGAATTTTTCTATAAATATTATTTTTGAATATTATGGAATAAATTTGATATAATGTTATAGTTGTGGGTAATATTTATAAATTTTGCAAAGTATGCAAGTTGTTATAAAATATTCGTTTGGTCGGGGAATATTCTTTTTGTTAGGGAATATTCGTACAATGGCTCAATCATTGGTGGACCCCACAACAGAATTATTGTTGGATTGAGAAAACGACAAAAATATTTTATAAAAATAACGGCGGAGGTGTTACCGTTAAAACTGTTGAACTACCCGGTGGTAAAAAAATACGATGTCTGGCGTAGTTGCGATAGTAGCACACGGTATTGATTATTGATGCTTACGTGAGAAGTCACTCGGTTATGCTCAATTATTATTATAATTCTGAATTCTTTGCGATCATATCTCTTATATTATTGATTCAATTATTGTCACAAGATCATCCAGTATAATATGTTATAGTATTAAATCAATAATTGAGACGACAAGTTATAAATGATTAATAATTGTTGAAAGATTAAATATGTATTGATGAAAAAAAAAAATGATTTGTGGTAAGTTTGATTATTTTATGGGGGCTCATATGTCATCATCTAAGAGTCTCTTCGTCAATAAGTAATTACCTGCGCCAATAAGTAATTACCCTTGTGAATAGTATTTACCTTCGTCAATAGTATTTACCTTCGTTAATAGTAATTACCTTTACCAGACGTCCGAACCACTTGTCGTTTCACATTACAAAAGGCCGAACCACTTGTCGTTTCACATTACAGCGTCAAACCGATTAAAAGCCACTTGCCTTTTCACACGGCGGTCGAGTCTAAGCTAGAAATCTTCTATAAATAGAGGCCTAGGGCTTCATTATTTTTCACGAATTCATTCAAGCTATAGAGAGAGAAAGTATAGAGAATAAGAGAGAAAGAAGAAGAGTATTTTGTTACTACACTCTGCGAGATTCAATCTCCTACCAAATGTAAGGGGTGTTATTCTTTCTTATTCATGAAGAGAACTGTTGTTATTCCATTGCTTATTATTCGCATTGGAATAACTCATATAAGTGGTTTACCCTATACTTGGTGACATTCTTCTATTATTCTGCTGGAACATCCTGTCATGTGTTTTACACCTCGACCGGTTCCGCTCTTTATTATTCTGTTGGAACATCCCGTCTCATGTGTTTTACACCGACTGGTTCCGCCTTTATTATTCTCGTTGGAATATCCTATCTCGTGTGTTTACACCGGATCTGGTTCCATCTTTATTATTCATTGGAACATCCTGGCTTTGTGAATTTCACCGACCGTTCCGCTTCTTTATTATTCTGTTAGAATAACTCGTCTGCATGCGGCCTATCGCATGCACGGTGATTTCTTTTGTTATTCCATTCTTTATTATACCCAAATGGTTAAAACTTTGACTTCTATATTCCATGAAATTAGTGGAGTATCCTTGATATTTGCGTTTCATCCAAATCTTTTCATGAAAATATTCTTCCGATCATTCTTGAATTTTACTCTACAAAACAATTATCATTTTGATAATTTGGACGTTAATAATTCCCGGATAAAATAATTCTTGAACTTGTTTTATTGAATTCTTATATCATTGTCATCATCCTCATGTTTATATTTTTTTAAAGTCATCTGTGGCCTTAGAAATGCATGGGAGATGGACTTGGTATGATTATGACCAGAGACTATTTGGTATAATCACGGCCGTAATGTTACAAATGATGTGGTAAAAATCCTCGGTGGTAGTAGTGCATTGATGGAGACGATTGTTGGCATGATCATGACCATTAATGAATACACAAATATTCTTGGCCCGTAGTGCATGAATAATTGTGGTCGCGATACTAAAGAATATCCTTGGCCGTAAGTAGTGCGGGTGATTCGATGATGTGGAATATTTATTAAAGTTTAGTCTCAAATATAACGATGATGAAAAACCTTTAAAAACCTAAAAGATAGTAGACTTTATTTTCTACTTGACTCTTTTAATGGATTGCATATTCACCTGCAGCTTAAACCGGTTTGTTCATTGTATTTTATCGCTTTAACATTGTTGAAGACTATTGATAATTTATTCTCGCATTATCTTAGTCATAATATTTCTTCTTTGGGCTAGTTGAGCTCACCCTTTCTTTCACCGTTCTCTTCGAGAAATGAGAATATATATTTGAGACGAGCCTGGGAAACGAGTGATGGTCCTGAAGATAGATTAGTAGTCCTCACTATTCGTGAAATAGTGTGATAATAATTGTAATGAGGACTTTTGTTTGAGTTTGTATAATATCTAGTGTAGACGATATTTGTATTTAAACTCACGCTTTATGTCGTATTGTATACTACATGCTTATGTTAATAAGTTGTATTTAAATTACGTACTACATGTAAGTGGCGACCCAAGATGGGTGATGTATACCTAATTTTGGGGCGCCACAATAAATTAATTACATGAACATAAAAAGCTTAAAATAGTTAAATTATTACATGTAACAAAAAACAGATGTATATTCGAGCACCGCCTTCATCATCGAGTTGAGCAATGCCGGGTCCAAATGAAGCGGTAGATAGCTTTTCTTTTCCTCGCTTCTGTGAATCCTCATACCCTCCGAATATACCTTCATGATCTCAAGATTAAGTTCGTCTGAAGTCCCAGAGTCTCCGCTGAATCGCTTCCTGAGCTCTTGATCGTAAGAGGGCCCCGCCTCAAGATCCTTTATTTTGTGGCGGAGCTTGTGACGCTTTGGCCTTATGCCTTCGGGTTCGCCTTGAGCCTTCGCCTCACCCTCACCAAGTTGTATGACCAAGCTTCGGTTGGTCAAGAAAACTCCTCATTTTTGCCTTCAGAATAAGTTTTCTTAAACCAAACCAAAGATTCGTGTCGATCGAGTTTGTTGGTCGGCTTGACGCAGCATTTCAACCCATCCTCGTGGCCTTAATTCGTCATCGATGTCTTCAATCCATCCTAGCCCTGGCCTAATTCTCGTTTGAAGACCGTTGATGGTATGAAAAGAATCTTCATGACCGGCTCTCTCTCGGTCCAAGGTCGATTTCAACATATTTATCTCTTGTCTCATGAAATCTTTCTCGGCCTCTCCATTTATGTGTCTCGGACGCAGTCGTCTCAAAGACGACGATTAGCTCCGTATATTTTCAAAATATTCAAGTCAAATGTCCAAATATTCAAAGGAAAACAGAGATATAGAGGAAGAAGATATTGTTATTTACCTTAGCCAAATAGATCATCCCCTCATCGAGAAGATTTCCGTCCGTATGATCACTGAACCGGTGGTCGTCAGTGTTCCGAACGAAAGCTCCGAAGAGGTCGAAGGGGAAGTTGGCGTTGAACCTGAGCCACATGGTTTGGAGATCCCACACCTTTCGGCATGATGTAACTTTGACCGAGGGACCGGGTCGTTCGGGAGAGGTAGGCCTTTTCGGGAGAGAGTGGGGTGTCGGGAGGGGTAGGGTCTGCATGTATGGTTTCGGGCCAGGAGATTTATTTGGGTGGGTCCTTTGGGTGTTGAAGCGAAGCGGAACTCGGATGGCTATCGAGTCGTTTCTCTTCTTCCTCGATAGCGTCGGAATCCTTCGGCCCCGGTCACCGCCTCTTGAATCAGTATTTCTACGAGGGCACGAAGGGTGGGATGACCGAAGACCGAGGAACCCTGAGCTCTTCGACAGTTAGAGGGGTTATTTTTGTTTTTAATTTTTTGGTCCTAAGTATATTTCTTCGATCAGGACGATCAAGTAAACCGCCTGATCGAGGAATGGTTCTGGGAGTTGGTTCTATTTCTGGTGTGGATTCGGGAGGGGTGACAAGAGGGGCTGACCTGGGTTTTCTGGTAGCTCTCCTCTTCTGTCGAGGGTGAAGGGTCTCTTCTGGTATGAGAACCTCTTCGGCCTCTGCCTCTTCTGTTTGAAATTCATCCATATGAATTTCTGGGGTTGGTTCGACCTCAGGAGTAGCTTCAGTTGGTATAGTTTCAGTTGCTTCCGAAGACTTCCCGGACAAAAAATCTTCGAACTCCTTTATTTCTAAGGAGCTCGGTCTGATCAAAGATACTGCATAAATCAAACAATTCTATGTTAAAATTATGTATCACACAATATTTTCAAATATATATATATATATATATATGTGAAATGAGCTGTTACTTACACTTATGGTCATACAACCATGCCTGCTTCGAGAGGAGTCCGTATTTCCACTCTTCCTTAGGGAAGTTATCGAATAGTTCCATCATTTCCACTTCCCGTTCTTCAGAAATGTCTCCGAAGTCAGCAGATATCTTTTCGTCAGTTGCCCAGTTCGGTAAGGAAGAAATCTCAGGGCCTTTGACGAAGAACCATTTCTCGTGCCATCCCCTATTGCTCGAAGGGTGTTCACCAAAGGAACGCTCTGTCGAATTTTCTCCGCACTTGAGAATGCTTGCTAAGGGCCTTGAACCCCTTCTCCTGGATTGTACTATTTTATAAACAAAGAAAGAAGAAGTCCGGGGAGGGCTCGGCGCCCATTCATGGCGTAAGGCCAAGGCGAGAAATGTGAATGTAGGAGTTTGGCACTAATCGTGAGAACCCCACACCCGTAAACCCCAAAGAGGTTACTATAAAGATGTGTAGGGAAATTGAACCCCTTTTTTCCAAAGAAGGTCACCGGACTACCGTCCAACCTTCAAAGTTATGGTACATCTTTTTTCGCTGCATCGGGTACCACGATCACGTGGGTATCCTGAATGTGGAAACGAGATCGAACCCTCTTTAGTTCAACCTCGGTTATGATAGAAGGAGTGTTCGCGTGCGAGAATCGCCCGCATCTCTCGTAGTATTCAGAGGGGTTTTTTGAGTTTTCGGCTTGGGATTCGTGCTTGAAGTCCCTTCATGAGGATTGGGGTTTGGTGGAACCACTGTGATTGGTGTTACTAGTATTGGGGAACTTTGTTCAGGGTTGTGGGAAGCCATTTGTGACGATTTGCAGAGAAAGATCAGAAAGTTTAGAGGGCGCTCGAATTTCAAATGAACAGGTAAAACTGTCAAATTTGGTAAAGTTATCCTTTTATATCGATTTGCCATACCGGTGTTGTTGGCGTGTACATTAAATGCTAGTAATAATTTGGAATTTGAATGGGAAGCGTCCGGTTTCGGGTCCGGATATTTAATGGATAGGGCCTTTCTGATTTGGGCCTTTAATTTCCTTTCGTCTCATTTCGTGAGCAATAACTGGGTACGTTTTTAATTACTTCTTATTATTGATTTTCAGTAAAATATCATGGACTATTTATAGTTTTCTATTAAACATTCATTGCTCAACAAAAACTAGAAAGCAATGTTGGGTCATGATATTTTTTCTCTCATCGGGCCGGTGTATTGGGCTTCTCTTTAATTAATCTATTGGGCCTTTATTATTGAACCATGGAGGTCTTTGAGCCCGCTTATCTTATTATTTTCTTTTTGACTTATAAGACCAAAATTAGATCCAAAGTGGGTCAATTCTTTGGACATTTTAATATCTATTATTTTGACCAAGATGATGAAAAAAGCATGACGGTTGACTAGAGAACCCGCCATGCATTAATGTGGATGAGATTATAACCGTACGGGTGGGAACAATGACCGAAAGCGATGAGATAAAGTATATACGATCGATTGGATCCCATCGGATCGAAAAGTGTGTCGGTAGTAATAGTGGGTGGCACCGTAATCCGTGGAGGATAAGATATAGCTTAGCGAGGAAGTCTTTCTTCAAAGAGGTGAGCTCTCATACACTTATTGATTCATAATCACGAATACAAGGAGAATTATTATTATCTCTCTCTCAATATACTAGGCAATATAGCCTCCATTTCAAAAAAAACTTGCGAACACAATTCATCGACTCTCACGCTTTGAAATTTATCCCCGACGGCCGTATCAAAGCTTGTGGTGTTTATCGTGTTTACTGTGCAAGATCAGAGCGTCTTAAGTGATTGGGACGTGACAGAAGATCTTGGCGTTAACAGCTAGGATACATAAAAAAAACTAATTATTTCTTTTGGAAGGGAGAGAATATAGAATATGCATATACATATAATGTTCATAATAATATAAACAATAATGCATTACTCCATCGAGAATGAATGCTATCTGTCTGTCTTCGAAATTTTTAGTTTTGCATCACAGAATTCCTTGTTACTAACAATATTTTTTTAAAATAAAATAAAATAAGAATATATATATATATATATATATATATATATATATAATGCGATTATCGCATTACCATCAATCATTGAACCAAAATCATTAGTAATATTTAACGACAGTGAACTTAATTACTTGCCTGCAAGTAATATTTATATTTATTGTGTAAAGCATCTCTAGACTTCAGGCAAAAGCCAAAATAAACCGTAAAAAGAGACAACTTGATAAGACATTTTCTTTTTTATGGTGGAAGACAGAAGAATATAATCCAGGTATCACATTTAGTGAATGATACCAGGTAAAAATTTTGATACTTCCGACAGATCGTGAGCGTTTATTCGAATGGTTTAATAGATTTTTTGTTTGCAATTTAATATTGCGGATGAGACAAATGATCAAAATATCTCTCTTTAATAAAAGTCTTCTTTTGCAGTACATGCCAAATTCAAAAAAAAATTAGTTTTCAAGATTCGATTAATTTCCAAGATTACAATTATTGGTGTTTGTCTGGAATACCGGATACTTGAAATGAATTGTTATATGCTTATCTCTTAAAGATTGGAAAAGGATCGAAGAAGACCTAAAAAGAAAATTTCAGATATTGCATATTTGCATTCAACATGTTGACACAGTTTTTCACAAAGGGCCAAGGCCAGATGACAGATATATCATTGGGATGAGACTGTATTCCAAAACGTATATCATTGGCATTCAACATGATCGAAGCCTTGAAAACTAAAAAAAATTAAATTTGACATCTGAAGTTTAATACGTCCGCAATATTAAACTGTGGACGGGGACTTGCAAAGGAGGGGCATTTTGGTCTTCTCTCTCGTCTGCAGTATTAAAATGCAGAATACTGAAAATTAAATTGCGGACGGACCCTCTATTTAACCGTTTGATCTTTGCGATGTGTTGTAAGGGTAACCTTAAGTTGACACCGTTAGTTATTGATCGGTGGTTCCTATTATACTCTAAAATCGTAGGATGACTTATTTACATTTGAAACTTGAACAGTTGTACAACTCTATTTTTCTAATATATATATATATATATATATATATATATATATATACAAAATACTCGTATGTGATAATAAGATTTGCCGACAATTTACTTCTTATAACTGTTGATTAAAGATTGCAAAATATTTGATTACGCTTTGTTGTCCTTTTCATACAATCTACTTAAGGGATATGTTTGTTATTATCAAAGAAAAAGTTAAGTTAAATCAATTAAAGTTATACTAAAAAACAAATGTTTATAATAAATCTTAGAGTACCTAAACAAGTATTAAAGGGTGAGGGTGACGAAGATGAATGAGAGGTCATTGATTCCCAAATAGGAGGGCAACCGACAGATATATATGAGTAATTTGTTCATGTCTAATTGTCGTCTTTCTTTCTTTCTTTCCCTTTTAATACTATTTTTAGCCTTTTTGTTTATTTATTCCAAGAAAGATTCCAAACAACTTGGTAGTAAAAAGCTTTTATTTTATTAACTAACCCAACACACAGAAATTCCAATTTCCAGAACTCCAATATTCCTTCCTGGCTTTTCATGCCTGCCCTTAACTAACTAACTAACCCACAGAGAAGAGAAGAGAAGAGAAAAGCTAAGCACAGAGTCTGGTATGTTTCTTGAAAACTTCAACCTTCTCCTCTTAATTCATGTAAGTAATAATATGTGTTCAACAAATAACAAGAAAACTGCAAGGGTCCGGGGAGCCATGCCATTTGTGTCTCAAAATTTGTACAACAAATTCATGTTAGCCTAGCCTAGCAGCAGTAATCCCTAGTTATTTTTATTCACTGCAGCATCAACTCCAATATCTATAAGTAACTGCACTATCAAAAAAATTGGGTCTTTACAGTATAAATTATAAGTAAAAAGAATGTGGTATCTATATCTTCTCTTCTTTCTTTTTTCCTCATTGCCTTTACATGTGGGCCAAAGAATAACCTACAAATTTTATAACCACATAACAAATAGAATTATCAAGTACAGATTTCTTTACATTGTTATTTATTATTGCAAACTGCAATCTTGTTCTTCTGCTTTCATATAGAGGAGCCCACGTCTTATTCTCTGCAGATAAAATTCATAAAACATGTTGTCAAAAGGTCAAAATTAATACTACTTTTAAGTTGAGTTGGCTCGAGCCATCAGTAATGGAAATATACAGTTTCCCCTCCAAACTTTCAATTTCCTAGCATAATAATCTTTAATAATTATATAACTTTGGGGAAACCAAGCTCACTTCTTAGTAGACTATTAACAATAAAAAGAAGAATTTACAACAATCATAAAATTATAAATAAAAAAACGACAATAACAACAGTCAAAGGATATTGTGGACTTCATTCAGTAATGAACTTGAGTAAAACAGTTTATCACCTTCTTTTTTTTAATTATATATAGATATCACAAAGAAACTTACTATGAACAATTCTATCTCCAGGACTAGGAGTAATAACTCCCAACAAGAATTTTTTGAAGGAGCTAGATTTTAGGCATAAATCTTAAATAGGGTTAGATCCGTTGAGTGCATTGGCCATTGTCCATAGAATCATACATAGTGTAAATGGCCATTATTGTTGGATTCTTATGACATAAACAAACTTTAAATAATTTCTAAGAAATAGCCTAGGAAGCAGATTTTTTTTTTCAATCATAGAAAGGAAGTACAACATATGATTATGCTACTTCTTTAAATAAGAAACAAAAGATCATTGATAAGGTGATTAATTAACGAATATCACAATGCAATTATATAACTAATAGCTCAATTGTTTTAGTTATGGGATATCCTAAAATAATCAATTATTAGAGGCTTGGCTATAATATCAAAGTACATGGTCCCAAGTTAAAATCATCTTTTATGATTATTGGCTGAAGAATTGGTATGAATGCAATGTGTGGCCAACATAGTAACAAACTGCCAATTTGAAACTTCAAGAATTATAGAACTGGTACCTCATTTGTATCTCTTATACGAAGGAGATCCAATCTTTCTGATGGTCTCCGATTAGTTAGAGTCACAAGCTGCATCCAGGTATTACATCAGCCGCAGCTTATAGGAATCAAATTTAGGCCCAAACATTAAACTAAAAAGTAAATATATATGCATACCCAGAAACTAAAGTGCTCAGGATCCCTTGTTGCAGGCATCAACCCTTCAGCTTTAAAGAGTTGTGCAAGTCGTACTTGATCTAAAAGGAAAAAAAAAAATCTCACCTTCAGCCAAAAATAAAAATGATTGTGCAAACAGAAAGAAGTTCATAGGTTCCTCCAGCAGCAAAATGGAAGCAAATACCAGCAAGGCAGAAGTAAAACTACAGCATATTCAAAGGTGCCAGTTACACATCACACAGCTTTGTAGTTTGCTCTTATTAAGATCCCTAGCAGACTGCATATTCAGATTTTTTATTTTATTTTGTTTCCTTTTTTTTTTTTTTTTGGGATTAGGGACCACCCAAATAATAATAAAGATGGTAATTTGGTTTCAACAAGTTTAGTGAATCAATGTGAATCTCATGCTAAAGGCCACAAGTTGGGATGAACTACTTAAACTTTGAAGCAAATCTTATCCCTAAGCAACACGTGATCATGACACACTTGAGGGAAACAATACCTTTTCCTGATATTATTTTACCTGTTAAAGCACTGGAAAATCCAACATTTTAAAATGAACTTTCATATAATAATCTTCTTTAATGTTTTACCTCCTTGTGCTGCCTGTTGTGCCGCACTCATCCATGATCGAGCATATGCTGCTGCATTATTTATCATATCCTGCAACTATAAGCTCCCATAAATTAATCAAAACGTCTTGTTGCTTATTAAAAGAGATACTGCCATTTGTTTAGCACTGTGCAAGTAACATGTATGGCTATCAAAACAGTTACAGCCATTGATTACAGGATGTACTATATGCCAAAACAAGCACCAGGGGTATAAACAATTGAGAGATCAAGTCAACCATCTCTGACACTTCTGTGCATGAATCCCCCATTTATTCTTTTAAACAGCATTACCAGCGTTGAGACTTTCAACTGCAAGTCGTGTTTTTTTTAATGCAATATTTATACATACGCAAGTAATTACTCCCTCCAACCCAAAAAGGATGACTAAAGGTACAAATTTTTTTATCCCCAAAAGTATGAGATAAAGTACATAAAGTGAAGGATAAATATGTTATTTAGTGGGGTACATTAGTATAAAAAAAAATACTCATTACTTTATAAAATCTTGTGGAACACCAAGGATAAATTTGAAACTTTTTAACTCTCTTTCCTCTACTTTACTTTTCTTAATATGTGTGCAAATTATACTTTTGCTCATCCTTTTGGGGACGGAGGGAGTATTAGATTAAAAACATGAATGTAAATGTAGATAAAAGGTAGATAAAATACCAAAAAGAATTTGAACATTTAAATGTGTTGAGAAGATGACTCAGCTGCTGAAATAAAGTTGGAGTAATTTTTGAATAAGTCAAAATATTTGAAAGCTTCAAAGTAGTTGTTGCTTGAACGAAAAGATAAGCTCATGGATTCATGAGTTTGTGATGCTATTTTTTGCAATGCATTTCTGTTATGTTTCTCATGTATATAAAGCACTTTCTAGTCAATAAAATATTAAGGTCATTTGGCAGCTCATTTAGGTTCCTATATGTTTTTAATTTTTTACTGTTCTTGTGCAAAATAACAACATATTGGTATCAGAGCTGTTTTCTTAAGGGGCCTGTGTGAGAAATCTTGAGAGTATTCTTTCACCAAAACACCAAAATACATAAATACCTAACCTTTCTAAGCATGGCCTCAAATGCTTTCTCTCCAATAATACCACCAATTTTCACTAGTGAGAATTATCAAACATGGGCAGTAAGGATGACTGCTTATTTCCAAGCAGTTGATCTTTGGGAGGCAGTTGAAGCTGATTATGAAATCACTCCATTGCCTGACAATCCCACTGTCCAAGAAATCAAGGTTCACAAGGAGAGGACAACTAAAAAATTCAAAGCCAAGTCATGCCTCCATTCAGCAGTTTCTGAAGTTCTTTTCACCAAGATCATGACTTTGGAGTCGGCCAAAAATATCTGGGACTATCTCAAAACTGAGTTTCAAGGCAATGACAGATCAAAGAGCATGCAAGTGATGAACTTAAGGAGGGAATTTGAAATACAAAGGATGAAGGAATCAAAGACCATAAAGGAGTACTTTAATAGGCTGCTTAGCATAGTAAACAAGGTAAGGTTGCTTGGAGAAGACTTGTCTGATCAAAGGGTTGTTGAAAAAATCCTAGTAACCATACCTGAAAGGTTTGAGTCCAAAATCTCCTCTCTTGGCAGAATTTTTGAATGCTTTACAGGCGCAGAAGCAGAGAAGACTGATTAGGCAAGAAGGGTTTGTGGAGGGAGCTTTGCAGGCCAAACTACAAATCCAGGATAGAAGTAAAGGCAAGAAAAAGAAGGGCAATAAAGATAACTCAAACAAAGGAAATGCTGGAGCTGGAGGCAGTAACAACAAAGGAGGAACTTACCCTCAATGTCAACATTGCAAAAAGACAAATCATCCTCAATCTAGGTGTTGGTGGAGGCCTGACATCAAGTGCAGAAAGTGCAACCAGTTAGGCCACCTAGAGAAGGTTTGCAAAAGTAAACAACAGCAAGAGGGTGAAGCTAAAATGGTGGACTAGCAGGAGGAGGAGCACCTGTTTGTTGCCTCATGTTATGCAAGCAAAAGCTCTAATGAACATTGGTTAGTTGATAGTGGTTGCACAAACCATATGACCTATGACAAAGAGCTCTTTAGAGAGCTGGATAGAACTAAAATTTCCAAACTCAAGGTTGGAAATGGTGAGTTCATTGAAGTAAGAGGCAAAGGGACAGTAGCAATTGAAAGTATTTTAGGTACAAAACTAATTACTGATGTTTTATATGTGCCTAAAATTGATCTAAATTTGTTAAGTGTTGGTCAGCTACTGGAGAAAGGCTATAAACTATTGTTTGAAGACAAAAAGTGTATGATTAGAGATGCGGATGGCCACGAGGTGTGTACAATCAAAATAAGAGGCAAGTGCTTCTCTCTGGATCCAATGAAGGAGTAGACAGCATATCAAGTCTCTATGAACACAACTGAAATTTGGCACAAGAGATTGGGCCATTTTCACCATGCAGCACTCATATATATGTAGAAAAATCAGCTGGTACAAGGATTACCTCCACTAGAAGATCATGTACTTGGCTGCAAGGCTTGCCAATATGGAAAACAAAGTAGATTGCCATTTCCTAGAAAAAAAAGGCTGGAGGGCTTCATGTAGTGAACTAATACATACTGATCTTGGAGGGTCTCAAAGAACTCCATCATTAAAGGGAAGTAAATATTATATTGCTTTTATAGATGATTTAACAAGAATGTGTTGGATTTTCTTCTTAAGGTTTAAATCCGAGGTTGTAGTTGTGTTCTGGAAATTCAAAGCTTGGGTGGAAAACCAGAGTGGCTGCAAGATGCAAGTGTTAAGATTAGATAATGGCAAGGAATACACCTCAGAACAGTTCGATTTGTTTTGTGAAGAAGCTAGAATTGAGCACCAGCTGACAGCTCCATACACTCCACAACAAAATGGAGTGAGTGAGAGGAAGAATAGAACACTCATAGAGATGACCAAATGTCTAGTACATGAAAAAGGGCTGCCAAAAAAGTTTTGGGCAGAGGCTGCAAATACTGTTGTTTTTCTACTTAACATACTTCCAACGAGGGTTTTGAAAAGAAAAACACCCTTTGAGGCATGGTATGGATACAAACCTTAATTACATAACTACAAAGTATTTGGTTGTCTGTGTGGTGAAGAGAGACAAGCTTGATAAGAAAGCAGAACCGGGAGTCTTCATTGGTTACAACATCTCTAAAGCTTACATAATTTTTCAACCTCAAACAGGGAAAATTTTGATAAGTAGCGATGTTACTTTCATGGAGAATGAGCAGTGAAATTGGGATGATGGAGAAAAAGATTAATTTTTAGAAGATTTGCAACCTTCTGAAGACAATGTTGATGACCCACCAGTCAGGGGAACAAAACTGCTTTCTGACATTTATTAAAGATGCAATATTGTTGTAATGG
The DNA here is from genome assembly GCA_020205615.1 of Panax quinquefolius. Taxonomy (NCBI): domain Eukaryota; kingdom Viridiplantae; phylum Streptophyta; class Magnoliopsida; order Apiales; family Araliaceae; genus Panax; species Panax quinquefolius. The sequence goes on along the minus strand of CM035153.1, from coordinate 160,424,403 downwards.
ATCCTACAGGATTTGAAGAAGCTGTAAAAGATCATAAATGGATGGAAGCTACGAAAGAGGAGATGAGAATGATAGAGAAAAATCACACTTGGGAGCTTAAGGAAAAACCTCAAAATAGGAAGATTATAGGAGTTAAATGGGTGTTCAGAACCAAGTTAAATGCAGATGGATCAGTTAACAAGTATAAAGCAAGGCTAGTGGTGAAGGGTTATGCTCAAATCTACGGTGTTGATTTTTCTGAGACCTTTGCATCTGTGGCAAGGTTAGATACAATCAGGTTGCTGCTAGCAATTGCAGCACAAAAAGGCTGGAAGGTGTATCAGCTAGATGTTAAATCAGCTTTTTTGAATGGTTTTTTGCAAGAGGAAATATATATAGAGCAGCCAGAGGGATTTGTTATGCAGGGGCATGAGGATAAGGTGTATTTACTGAAAAAGGCATTGTATGGTCTTAAACAAGCCCCAAGGGCCTGGTACATCAGGATAGATAATCACTTATTAAGCTTAGGCTTTGTAAAAAGCCTAAATGAACTTACTCTGTATGTGAAGAAGGAGGCTACTGACTTAATTGTTGTGTCTGTTTATGTTGATGATTTGTTTATAACAATGAGCAATGAGGAGCTTATAAAGGAATTTAAAGCAGAAATGTTTAAGGTGTTTGAGATGACAGATTTAGGCTTGATGTCCTATTTTCTGGGAATGGAAGTAAAGCAAAGGCAGCATGAAGTCTTTATCTGCCAACGAAAGTATGCAAAGGAGATCCTCAAAAAATTTCACATGGAAGACTGCAAGGCTACATCAACTCCTATGAATCAGAAAGAGAAAATCAGCAAGGATGATGGAGCTGATAAGGTTGATGAAGGTTTGTACAGGAGTTTGATTGGTTGCTTAATGTATCTTACAGCAACCCGACCTGATATAATGCATGATGTGAGTTTACTTTCGAGGTTTATGCACTGTGCAAGTGAGGTGCATTTTCAAGCTGCAAAGAGGATTCTGAGATATATCAAAGGCACTGTCAATTATGGTATAAAGTTCACTCATTGTTTAGATTTTAAGTTCCATGGCTTCTCTGACAGTGATTGGGGAAGTTCTGTTGATGATATGAGAAGTACAACTGGTTTTTGTTTTAGTTTTGGATCAGGAATGTTCTCCTGGTGTTCAAGGAAGCAAGAGATTATTGCACAAAGTACTGTTGAAGCTGAATAATGTGGTCGCTTCTGGGCCCAAAGTTCTAAAAATCCCTTTAGGTCTCCGCTTAGACCCTAAGCTCCCTTTAGCGCCTCGCTTTAAATGCTTAGCCCCCTAGCGCCTCACTTGGGCCCAAAGCGGCAAAAAAATCCTTCCAAGAAATTAGGCGATGCCTAGGTGGGGTCTAGGCTTAGAGATTTTTTTTATTCTAATAATTACCCAAACTAAATTTTGATATATTTATTTTTCTAATGATTTACCATATTCATAATACAGAGTGTAGCATATCAAATCACAACAAGAAGTGAACAATATCAAGTCATAATGATGAAAAATTTTATTATAGTTGTAATTTTTTGAACTTGTACCAACTTCAAATTATATAAATGATGATACATTTGTAATATTTAGTTTAATTCAATATAATTCTTAAATTTATGTTTAGTTTCTTAAGTTTTAATATTGAATTAAATTCTTGAAATTTTAAATTTTATTATTTAATAGCAACCTTGTTTATGAATAAAACTAATCGTTAAAAATATGTTTGAACTTTGAAAAATTGCATGTTTGTGTTTGAACTTTGACATTAGCAATATGGATATGTGTTTGAACTTTAAGCAAAGACCTTTATTATCTTTATTATAGATTTTTTTGATTTATATTATTGTTTTGTTTGGATAAATGTAAGATAAAATATTAAAATTGGCTTAAAATAAAAAATCCCGCCTAGGCCCCGCCCAGGCCCCCTGGCCGCCCGACTCCCGCCTAGCGCCTTTTAGAACATTGGTTACAGCAGCTGTAAACCAAGCTCTGTGGTTTAGGAAAGTGTTAACAGATCTGCATATGGAACATGAGGAGTCCACACAAATCTTAGTTGATAACCAAGCTGCTATATCTATATCTAACAATCCAGTTTTCCTTGGGAAAACAAAGCATTTTAAGATTAAATTTTACTTTCTCAGGGAAGTACAGAAAGAAGGAGAAATATTGTTGCTACATTGCAATATAGAAAATCAAGTTGCTGATATTTTGACAAAAGCACTTTCTAAAGCCAGGTTTGAATTCCTAAGAGAAAAATTGGGAATGAGCAGCAGCTGATCCAAGGAGGAGTGTTGAGAAGATGACTCAGCTGCTGAAATAAAGTTGTTGGAGTAATTTTTGAATAAGTGAAAATATTTGAAAGCTTCAAAGTAGTTATTGCTTGAAAATAGGAAAGTAGTTGTTGCTTGAACGAAAAGATAAGCTCCTGGATTCATGAGCTTGTGATGCTATTTTTTGCAATCTGTTATGCATTTCTGTTATGTTTCTCATGTATATAAAGCACTTTCTAGTCAATAAAATATTAAGGTCATTTGGCAGCTCATTTAGGTTCCTATATGTTTTTAATTTTTTACTGTTCTTGTGCAAAATAACAACAAAATGCATACAAACATTAGTTAGAAGTTAAAGTGTGTTAAATATTTGATTTATATTTAATGTTTCCCGTAGAACTGGAAAAACAGGATATCAGTAAACACCAAACTAGTAGATGTATAGGTCTCATGAAACAAGCCACCAAGACAAAATATTCTACCTTGGGTTTGGAGGGACATACACATGTCACTCTTTTTTTTATGCTGTGAAGAAATTTAACAAACACGTCTTAAGTGACAACGCCCAAAAGTAAATGCTCACCTATGAATATTCTGATATGCCTCATTGTTTCTTATGCTTCTTAGAAAATTAAACAGAAGACACAGATTTAAGCCAAAATAGCAGTACACTTACATCTAATCTCTCTCTTGTTCCTTCTGCTGGACATATATCCTGTACCCATTCAATTTCAGCAACTCGGTACCTTCAAAAATCGTAGAAAAAGACATAGAGGCGATTAAAACACCAGACTAAATACTTGATAATTGACAGGTAATGGTAATAAAACTAACCCATCTTGATCCCAATTTCGAAGGATGCGACATCTCCTGCGACTTTCAACCTGAATGAAATTTTATCCTTGTATGAATAGAATATCACTTGACTTATCAAAACATAACTATAAGATGAAATGAAGTTCTTACAAATAGTTACATTTTAACGGAAAATGTTTTGCGCACAAAGATTTAGTTTCTTTCTCTTTTTTTATTTTATTTATTTGTCAATGTTCTTATTTTTTTCCCCTTTGTTAAATAGTCCAACATAACCTTTAAACAATGGCCAATTCTACCATAGAAACCAGCTTTTAAAGTAAAAAGATGGTGAACTTACTGCAGTACATCTTATGTTTATCAGTAGGATGTCTTGATTGAACTAATCACACATACATTGCATGATGAACTTGCCCTCTAACTCAACTGAGGACACTGAAACTTGAAAAGACAAATACAACATTCTCACAATGTGGTTGCTTCTTGTCACTGTCTTAGCAAGATTCTTTGAGATTGGCTATTCATGACCCAAACAGTGGCTACTCAAAGTCTAAATGGTATTGTTGGAAGCAGCAAAAAAATTGATGTTTCCTACATTCTTTAGAGGGAATATGTGAGTTGCAATCAACAGTATACCAAGTTATCAGATTGATATTGCTACTATTGTCAGTTTCCAGAGCTGCTTTTCCGCTCTCTTCACTGTAGTACCAAATTTGAAGCCCAGATCTCTCTTTGTTACTAAGACTTTCTTTGCTTGAGATTCACAAATCTTTTGGTATTATTAAGGAGATAAGTACTTGGAAGCCTTTGAAATATTAAGGACACATACATAGTAAAAAGTCATCGGGGCTCATTTATATGTGAATAACAATAAATAAAAAATCAGGTATCACTTGGGAAATGGCTCATGAAGAATCAAGTGAATCGTGTTATGAAAATAAGAACATAATATTACCAAAAAACAAAGGAAGTTCAACTCGTGTTTGACAAAATTGGAGGGCTTTCTTCAGTATAGATATTACGCACTTAGATTAAAAGTACCCCATTAGTATTTTGCCGCAATTAAAGAGGACGATATATCCATTATATAAATTAAGGATTTAGAAAATTGGTAGAAAAACAGTAATGAACAAATGTGACATCATTACGTGTAACGTACCACACAGGAATGAATCAGCACATGCAAAAGGTAAGAGGTGTGGACATAAGCAAGATGGTGTAATTATAACTCACCTCTAGAAAGAAACGTCCGTCTGGAAGTGGCTCACAACTACATAAAATGAAACAGATATCTAATTGTTGTAAATCCAGGTAGCATCAGCAATAAATAGCAGAAAAATAATATAAATCAAATCAAATATTGTAAGGAACAAGGAAAACCTACTCGGTAATCTCCACTTCACAAGCAAAATCAGCTACTAAACCTGTTGTAGAATCTATGATAACCTATACAGCATTCATAGATAGGCAACAGACAGTAACAGTGAGAGGATGCCAGAATATCCAATCTACATTAAGGAGATAAAGATGAATGAAAAAAAAATCAGTGTGTTATACCATTCCCATTCTTCGATTTCCTTCCATTATCCTCCTCACCTGCCATTCAGTTAAAAAGCAAAAGAGTGAGGTACCATAAAATAAAAAAAGTACTTTCATGAAGAAAATTAATTTCAGAAAGAAAAGTTCTAAGCATAAAGAGAGAAACATTGTACTCAAAGATTCAAATTAAGACTTTGAATAAAAACTTAATGATTTAATAGGTTGCAAAAAATCAAGTTTAGTACAATTGGATATATTTAAGTTGGATTAAGACTAAATGGGATAAGTGCTTAAAAAGTCAGTCTGCATGATGAAAGTAAAACTCAGAGGTTTGGAACTTTAGATATGTTGCAATGTGGATGACTAAATGATGAAGTTCCATACATGCACGTAAAAATAAACATAATGGGAAACTACAATCATTTATCCTTCGTCTTTCTAACCAAATGTAGACTCACTCAGGTTGCTACAGGTTTCAATAGATTATTTATTTCTCTGGCTCATTCTTGTTGAGGCTACATTTTTACATCATGGTCAATTTAATGCATCACAGTAGCACATATTCGGCAGAGAATCATAAAAAGAATTATTTAACAAACATAATGATCATATGAATGATCATAAACCATAGCGCCACGACATGTAGCAACCAAATAAGGAAATCTGCATCAGTTGAACAACTCACCATAAGCCTATACCGGGCCTCAAAAATATTGAGTTGTAACTTCTGACATGGTAGGACAACATCCATGACGAAAAGAGGCATCAAATCAACGCCCAAGTTTGTCAAACTGTTATGTTCCAACTTCCTTTCAGCATACTCCTCCGGAAAGTTCTTTTGTATTATGTTGTTTAGTGTAACACTGGAATAAATAAGCAGATATTATTTAAGATTGGTTACATAGTTTTGTGTCAGGAAATAAAAAAGCAAACACTATAATTTTGATAACTTAGAAGAAAATTTTCATTTATAAGATAAGATTGTTCGATATCCCCATGACAACATGTGATACCAATTAGCATCCATAAATACAACTACACTAAAAGCAAATTTATATTTTTAAATTTTAATATTTCCAGATTTTTCTATTCTAATAAACCCTTTCTTGAGGTCAAGGCTCCAGGTATCTCTAGACTCTAGAATGTGCAGACATTCCTTTGAATCATTCTTTTCCACTTCTCTCACAAATTCAGTTAGGCTACCCAAGCCTCCAAAAAGTGCTAAGAGTTGCACTATGGCCAGAAGTATGGTCCTCTTCTCCTCCCACAATCAAAAGATTTAACTAGAAGAAACAATGCTCAATCTTGTAATCTAATTTTTGTCAACAATTACTCCAATGTAAGAACTCACCTGATTGAACTTGTTCTAGGGCTAATAAAAAGAACTGTTCGGCACAAAGGGCATCTGTTACCTAGCATTTATAATTACGGATCAGAGAAAGACAAGAATTATTACAATGTTTAACCTAAAAACTGAAAAGAGTGATTGAGAAAGTACAGAACTCACCTCGGTCCATCACTTGAAACAAGCAAGAACGGCAGAAAGAGTGTCCACAAGGAGTTGTAAGAGGCTCATACAGCAACTTCAAGCAAAGAGTGCAATCAAAGTCATCACTACGCTGAGGTATCCCATGACTTCTCCTCCCAATTATACTAGTTGTTATTCTTGACAGATTCTGAAGAGGAATGCTACAATTCACACAAAAAACAAAACAGATATGAAGTTATATGTTAAATAATTGCATAGCCAATAAATTTTTAAAGAACCAATAAAAGTTGTGAGTGCAATATAGGATCATTCTTAATATAAATAATGCAAGTTTTATCGTATTAAAAGGTTATGATGCAAAAGCAAACATAATAGCTAAAAACCAACTAAAAGAATCAACCTTTTGCAATAAACTAATTGGTGAGTATTTCTTATTTTTGCTTACATATTCAAATGTGTGGATATATATATATATATATACGTGGATATCATTTACTAATCCAATTTAAAGTGGGGTAATAGATATGGGGAGGAGAGAGATACTTGGAATTTCCCCCAGTAGAATGATGGATAGTTAATAACAGGAAGTTACAAATTCATTATAAATATAGTCTTAAAGCTTACCATCAGTAGAATATCTTTCCACAGAAGCAGGGAAAATTTCCAAATTGTGTTTGAATGACCATATGAGAAATAAAGTCTAATATATCAAAATAAATAAATGGGATAAGCCCTCAGTCCCCAATATATCAATATTATATTACCTTAGGGGATCAACCTGGAGCCCTGAGAGAATTACATCATGGGCCAGCTCAAACCTTTCTAACTGCCAAATCATATTAAGGTGAGGGTTAGTTTATGAAAGATAATGTCCACTCAGTAATTATGATAAATAAATAGTCAAGCAAAACGCATGAAAACCACATATACAACTTACTAATAATATAACCAAAAATTTAAATATTTTTTTAAAAGAAAAAAAACTAACAAGAATCCATATCAATATGACTAGTCAGTTCAAAATTTTCAAAAGAAACATAAATAAGGTGCAGCTTGCTAAACTTGTAATATAACAAGCGAAGAAAACCATAAAAAGATCAAATGCATGAAATGAGCAGCGAGAAAATGTTATAAAGATAATATTACCACAACACAATGATTTATATACAGCCTAAACCCAATTTCAGGGTTCCCGACAGGTACATGAGTTCATTCTTTTGGTAGAGTCGACCAAACCTCGTAACTGCCTCAAACGGTATTGAGTGGATAACTATCAAACCAACCCAATTTTTACCCCCAATAGATTCCACATGTTCCTCCAAAACAATATATCATTCTGTATTTACTCTTTTGCCATCAAAAACTCATCCATTGTACATACTCTAGAAAGAACTACTCACATTGAAGAAAGCTTACTATGGAAAAAAGGCAATCTTTAAATTATAGAAGCTCAGAATGTAAGAGCGGCTCTTCAAGAAAGTAAAAACCAAATGATCTGTACATCTAGTGGAACTAAGTTAGAAGTGAACACAACATAAACCTGGCTTAAAAGTAAAAAGCATGCAATGGCACAAGCAAGCTTTCTTAGGATGATTATAGCACTGTTACATCAGAAAAATTAAAACTAAACCATCCAAACACCATTTAAGTAAAATGTGCTTAGTCCTACATGCTGAAAGTGACAAACGTTGGGGCTTACAAGAAATGAAATTAAAAATGCTTATTTACACTACTAAAACCGTGTAATAAGATTTTTTATAAATTATAGTATGTCAGTATCTATTATGTAGGATTCTGAGTACAGTCTGGTTTTCCTTACCAAAATGAGTGCATCAGCCTTCAAAATGTATGGCTTTATTGAATTATTTTGAAAATTCATCGCCTTCTCAGCATCCTTAAGTGCAAGCTGAAACAACAGTTACAAGCATGCTGCTATAGTGTAAGTACTTATCATGCAGTATTGCAGTTGGAAAAGAATTCTTTCACAACTACAAAAACAAAAACAAAAGTGACATACTCCAGCATGTATTGTAGGATCAAGCCCACTCAATGGTCTATTTTCGGAATCTGATGAACTTCTTTGTACCAGGAATTGGTAAATCCTGGTAACAATTTAAAACAGATTACTGTTAACAGTGTAAAGATATGATTAGAATAGGTATTCATCAAATTTAGATGACGCATGCATGCAGCACATATGGTGTAAAAATTGCTATCAAGACTTCACCTGAGATAAGTAGTACATCGATTGCTAAGAATAACAGGATGACATGGTTTAATGTTATCAGCTTTTGTATAACAACTGATTGCCTGACAAGAAATATGATCTATCAGCCATAAAGAGAAGGACATAACACGGAAGTGACAAGTGATAGCAGAAGCATTGCTTCATTTTAGCTAAAGTGACAAAGTGATAGCAGAAACAAATAAAAATGTGCTGAAACAGAATAATATTAGACGAAAATAAAAATTAGATGAAGCAGTTGCTGCACCATCTCTGCTAAAAAGTTTACTTACACCAATATACAAGCAGCAACTTAAGAGTCTGGCCTCTACATTAAAACTTTATGATTTACCATAATATAAAGATTCTTTGCAGAAATAGAATTATAGCTTTATCATCAACCCAAAAAGATAAATATGTACAACTAGTAAATTACATAATACCCACACATGACATCCCAGCAAAATAAACACACAGAAAAAGGATCCTCAAAATAATAAAATGAAACCCACCCCCTCTCTACCTTAACTTTAAAAGGGTTAATCAGCAAGCACTCAAATGAGTTGTAAAGACTTATGTACACAACGTGATACCCAGACAAAATGTTCATAAATTGATGCAAATGATGAGAATAGATAAAGAAAGAAAAACACATGTAGGTACATTCCATTGGGCTACAGATTAGCATCTAGGCAAAAGATTTTTTAAGTACCAGAAATCAAAAGATGGGGAGGCTAGGGTAGCACATGATGGATTACTGTTGCCCTCTTTTAATCGCACAATCTAAAGGGTAAAAGAAGCCCATTAACTTTAGAGTCTTAGATGCATCTGAAATTGTTTATTTCATATCTTCTTTATAAATTACACAAGAAAAAAAAAATAACAAGTAAGAATATCACCTCCTGAAAACGATTTTCACGGAATGCTATGTTTCCTATCTGCATAAGATCATACAGATGACTAAATCTTTCCCATGACATGGTATCTTCTTCATTAACCTGCATTTCAATTCAATTTCTCTCTCACACCCACTAATTTCAACAAATTTGCAAACTCAATAAATAATTCCAGTAGCCGTCAAGTCTTTTAAGCCCAAAAATTACAAAATTCAAGAAATTTGGGTGACTTTACTTTTACTGCATTTTCCAAGAAACCAAGCAACAGAAAGAAATTCAAAGAAATTACCCATACGAAGTCTTGTACATCGTCTACCCCTTCTAAGCTCAATCCAGAGGCCGAAGAAGCTTCATTCGACATTCTAGAGAGAGAAACTTAGAGATAAATTCTTTCGAACGAAGGTGAAGAATAATCGAACAGGAGGGGGATAGATATTGGGAGTAGATGAACGACGTCGTCAAACTGTGGAACGGCAGGGAAGCATCATGTTCTTCCCTATATCCTTCATTGCATATACGGACCTCATTCGTTTACGTGTTTTTTCATACTCATTACTCACTCTCTCTCTCTCTCTCTATATATATATATATATATTCTCTCTCTATATATATCTATAATGGGTTTATGTGGAGGAAACTAGAGAGAGAAGGGGGGGTTTAGAGCTTTCGTTCTCAAAGTCAAAAGAGAGGTCCCCCCAAAACTCCCAAGCCCCAACACTCTATTTACACGGCGTTTGTTTGTTCAAACAGTGCGTAATCTTTGTTCATTCACCGTTAGTTCGATCCAAGGAGTTTTGATTAGATCAGTATACGTGTTTTCGTTTGGTCAAAGAAGTAAGTACGGGTTCTTAACACAGTCAAACTACGAGGGCGCGTATGTATCACGTTTCAGTTGGGACCGTTATGTTTATAACGATACTGTTAGAGAAGCAGTGGGTTAATTTGAGTAAGCATCTCCTATTAATCATTTTGTTGTTGAATAAACTCAAATATGTAATTATTTATACATACATAATAAAACAAAATGTCTGGTAATTAAACTATCACACACGTCTTCTGTTTTTTATTATCTATTTTTCAACAATATTTTCCAATATTGTAATTACATTTTCATCACGAGGGTCGAGGAGCTTATAATTTAATTAATAAATTAAAATCACTACTTTGTATATACATGCATGGAAATGTAATTTAAGACATGTCTTAATCAAGCTTAACTAAGACTATTTAACAAAATAACGTAATTTAGTATAAAAATCATAATTATATATATATATATATATAACTCAAAAATAAAAAATAAAAAATAAAAATTAAGTTTACGAGAGTAAAACTACCTACGTTATTTTACTAAGATTTTTCAGAGTAACATTAGCTAAACTTTGTTAAGTCATGCCTTAAATTATTATTTTATTATATATATATATATATATATATATAGTTGTTTCATTGTGGGAGGAAATTAAGTTGAAGGAAGAGGTGGAGCTCGGAGCTCGGGAGGAGCTCGAGAGCTCGGAGGAGGAGGAGGTATTAGTAGAGGATTAAAGAAGGAAATTAAGAATGGCCGTCCCCGTGGGGGGCGTGTGTACAATGTACATGTTACATGTACATCCTCGATGAAAACAGGGACCGTCCGTCCGTCCGACCGTCGAAACCAAACACCAAAAACAAAACAAACATGAACGTAACCCACTCACACCACCACTCCCTCCATTTGGTCATCTTTCAAGGGGTGGAAACAAGACAAGATAAACACATCCACCACTCCTTTATTCACCAAAACCTACGATAATTAAGACCCTTAATTACTTCTATTAGGATAATGTTTTATTATAATCCCAATTATAAATTATAATCTTAAGATTATTAATTTTATGTCACATATTTATTTTTTATGAGATAACTTAAAATAATATGTTTGTTTTGCTCAAGATTATTTAAATGATTGAATAAAAACTTATCATTTGAATTATTATACTCGGCTTACCACTGATAACAAATATATCAAATTCTCGTTATTTTGAGAATAGATAAATAGGGTAAGATATATCGGTTTTTTTAAACAAAGTTAAAGGTTAATTTTGTTCATAAATTTTTAGTCCCAGATTATATGGATTATAATACCTAGTCGGACATGGTATTAAATAATTTCTCCTTTCAAATCATTTTATTATCCCGAAACTAATAATCTCAGGTTTATTTTTAAAAATAAACACGAGACTTGAGATTAGTAGTTTAATTACAAGTATAATTTTTGCAAATAAACATACCTAGATACCAAATTATCTACTAATTAACAAACATTCTTTATATTTATGTCACAAATTTATGCAAATATTACCAAACTTATTACATAAAATTATTGTGGCGCTTTTGAAAATTAGGTATATCGTCACCCATCTTGGGTGCGCCACTTACATGGTACATAAATTCAAATACCACTTACTAACCTAACGTAAGTATACAATACGACGTAAAACCGTGAGTTTGAATCTGAATTTTGTCTACTAGATATTATACTGAACTCAAAAGGAGTCCTCATTACAATTTATTATCACACTATTTCACGGAATAGTGAGGACTACTAATCTTATCCTCTGGACCATTACTTACGTTCCCATTTAAATCGTCGGTATGTTCTCATTTCACGAAGAAACGGTGAAAGAAAAAAGTGAAAGCTCAACTAAATTTCAAGAAGAAATATTATGACTAAGATAATGCGAATAAATTATCATTAGCCTTGACAGTGTTAAACCGATAAAATACAATAAACAACCGGTTTAATCTGCGGTGGAATAAACAATCCATTAAAAGAGTCAAGTAGAGAATAAAGTCTACTATCTTTTAGGTTTTAAAAGGTTTTCATCAATTTTTATCATTGAGACTCGAACAATAAATAAACCACCACATCTAATCATCCCCATTACCGCGGTCGAGGATTTTCATCAAATTATCAATGGTCGCGACTATACCAATCACCCCTCGTCATAATCATACCAAAACTATCCATCACCGCATTACAGACCCACCGAGGACTTTTGTCACATCATTTATATCAAGTCATGATTATCTTAGAATGATCCCCAATCATAATCATACTAAGTTCATCTATCTGCGTAAGTCGAAGATAACATAATATAACATGAGGATGATGACAATGACATAGTAATTCAATAAAACAAGTTCAAGAATTATTTAATCCATGAATTATTAACGTCAAAATTGTCAACATAATCTTTGTTTAGTAGAGTAAAATTCAAGAATGATCGGAAGAATATTTCCGTGAGAAGATCTTTGGATGAAACGCAAATATCGAGGATATTCTACTAATTTCATGGAGTATAGAAGTCAAAGTTTTAACCAACCGAGTATAATAAAGAATGGAATAACAAAAGAAATCACCGTGCATGCGGTACTTGCATGAGCAGTTATTCAATGAGAATAATAATAACGGAACCAGTCGGGTGAAATTCACAAGCGACAGGATGTTCCAACAGAATAATAAAGATGGAACCAGATCCGTAAAAAACACGAGATAGGATATTCCAACAGAATGATAAAGATTTAAAACCGGGTCCGTGTAAAACACATGAACAAGATGTTCCAACAGAATAATAAAAAGCGGAACCGGTCCTGTAAAAACACTGACGTGGATGTTCCAATGAAATAATAGAAGAATGTCACCAAGTATAGGGTAAACCACATGATACTGAGGTTATTCCAATGAGAATAATAAGCAATGGAATAACATAAGGATTTCACCAAGTATAGGGTGTCTGGCGTATACGAGGTTATGTATAGGGTATACCACTTTTACGAGTTATTCAATGAATAATAGTGAATGGAATAACGAAGTTCTCTTCAAGAAGAAAGAATAACACCCTCACTACCAGTAAAAGAACCAATATAGAAGTAGTGAAGTAGCGAGAATACTCTTCTTCTTTCTATAATTTTCTCTATAAACTTCTCTCTATAATTTCTCTCTCTAGAGTTTCAATGAATTAAGTAAGAAAATAATGAAGGAATGAGCTTATTTATAGGAAAATGGAATGCATAAGAATTAATCCATGAGCGGTCCAGATTGATTTACTTTTTAATCGGCGGTCCATATTTAAAGAAAAATCTTTTAAATAAAATATAATATATTCTATTTATATAAAAATATTTTACTATGCAAACACTATGCAATCTTATGCAAAACACTATGCAAAAAACACTATGCAACACTATGCATAATAAAATATAATATATTCTATTTATAGAATAAGCATAACAACCCCAAAATAGGTTCATTCCATCCAACCCATTCTTAGAAGTCGCCAAATATATGGTACGAAAAACAACTTCTACAACTTTATTACAACAATTGTCGTGCAAAATCTGACAACAACACATATCTTTGTGAGTTTGAATACAAATATATACCAACTGTAGACGTCACAATGACACCTTACATAAAGGTATAGTCAAAAAAGCTTTTAGAAATTAGAATCTTTGGGAAGTGCTCAAGAAACCTTCATACGTGGGAGGCCATGCTTTTAGGTTATGGTAGATATCATATGGCCACATAATTATTCTTGGTTGATTGAATAAACCCCAAAGAAAAAGCGAGAAGATTACTATCATATTCTTCCCATGGTGAGTCTTCTCGACATATCATTATCTCCACTGCATCTCTAATTGGGTATTATACTCCAAACAAACACCAAGATTATATAGGTAGTGCTTGTAATTATACTCGGCAAGTGGATGAGCACAACCATGTCTTATGATAATCGTGAGACCCCAGTTTTATCAATAAAGATTTAAATTTTATCGAAATAATTTTTTAATATTATGGTGTGAATTTGAGATAATATTATAGTTGTGGGTAGTATTTATAAATTTTGGAAAGTATGCAAGTGGTTATATTATATTCGATTGGTGGGGAATATTAGGTTTAGCGAGGAATATTCGTCTGCAACTACTCAATCATTGGTGGACCCCACAAATGTAATTATTGTCGGATTGAGAAAAACGACAAAAATATTTTATTGAAATAACGGCGGAAGTTTTACCGTTGATCTCTTGTTGAACTACTCTCAGTAGTAAAAGTACAGATGTCGTGTGGTTGACAAGTAAGACACGCTGTATTGATTATCGATCTTATGTGAGAAGTCACTCAGTTTGATTCCATTATTATTTATTAATAATATGAATTATTATAGCGATAATGACGTTTTGTTTTATTCGTATTATTAACGTAATAAAATGCGAAACATCTTTTATATAAAATAGAATACTTTATTAAAGTTATTACATAAATAGAATATATTATATTTTATTATGCGTAGTGTTGCATAGTGTTTTTTAGTGTTTTGCGTAGTAGTGCATAGTGTTTGCGTAGTAAAAATGTTTTATATAAATAGAATATATTATATTTTATTTAAAAAATTTCTTTAAATATGGACCGCAGATTAAAATGTAAATCAATCTGGGTAGTTAAATGGATTAATTCTTATGCATTCCATTTTCCTATAAATAGAAGCTCATTCCTTCATTATTTTCTGATTTAATTCATTGAAACTAGAGAGAGAAATTATAGAGAGAAGGCTATAGAGAAAATTATAGAAAGAAAGAAGAGATTATTCGCTACTTCACTACTTCTATATTCGGTTCTTTTTTACGGTGTATGGGTGTTATTATTCTTCTTCGAAGAGAACTTCATTATTCCATTCACTATTATTCATTGGAATAACTTTGTAAAAGTGGCATACCTATACATAACCTCAGATATGGATACCCTATACTTGGTGAAATCCTTATGTTATTCCATCGCTTATTATTCTCATTGAATAACTTTGTATCGCTGATTTACCTATACTTGGTGACATTCTTCTATTATTCTCATTGGAACATCCTGCTCACATGTGTTTTACACCTGACCGGGTTAAAATCTTTATTATTCTCCGTTGGAACATCCTCATGCATGTGTTTTTACACCCACTGGTTCCGTGTTTATCATTCTGTTGGAATATCCTATCATGTGTTTTACAATCGGATCCAGTTCCATCTTTATTATTCTCATTGAACATCCTGCATGGTGTGAATTTCACGACACTTTGGTTCCGTTATTATTATTCTGTTGGAATAACTTTCCGCGGCAATCACCGCATGCATGGTGATTTCTTTTGTTATTTCATTCTTTATTATACCCAAATTAGTTAAAACTTTGACTTATACTCCATGAAATTAGTAGAATATCCTTGATATTTGCGTTTCATCCAAAGATCTTTTCATGGAAATATTCTTCCGATCATTCTTGAATTTTACTCTACGAAATAGATTACGTGTTGACAATTTGACGTTAATAATTCATGGATTAAATAATTCTTGAACTTGTTTTATTGAATTATTATGTCATTGTCATCATCCTCATGTTATATTATGTTATCTTTGCTTACGTCAAGATAGATGAACTTAGTATGATTATGACTCGGAAATCATTCTATAATCACGACTTGATATAAATGATGTGACAAAAGTCCTCGGTGGCTGAATGCAATGCGATGATGGATAGTTTTGGTATGATTATGACCGGGGTGATTCTTATAGTCGCTGACCATCGATAATTTGATGAAAATCCTCGACCGTGTAATACGTGGATGATTAGATGTGGTAGTTTATTTATTAAAAATTTGAGTCTCAATGATAAAATTGATGAAAACTTTTAAAACATAAAAGATGGTAGACTTTATTCTCTACTTGACTCTTTTAATGGATTAACTTATTCATCAGCAGCTTAAACCGGTTGTCATTGTATTTTATCGGTTTAACACTGTTGAAGGCTAATGATAATTTATTCGCATTATCTTAGTCATAATATTTCTTCTTGGGCTAGTTGAGCTCACCTTTCTTTCATTGTTCTCTTCGAAATGAGAACATAATTTGGACGAAGCGGTCGACGTAAGTAATGGTTCGAGGATAGCATTAGTAGTCCTCACTATTCTGTGAAATAAAGGTGATAATAATTGTAATAAGGACTCCTTTTGAGTTTGTATAATATCTAGTAGACAATATTTGTATTCAAACTCACGCTTTATGTCGTATTACATACCGACAGCTTATATTAAGAAGTTGTATTTGAATTTACGTACCATGTAAGTGGCGACCCAAGATGGGTGGCGACGATACCTAATTTTAGGGGCGTCACAAATTGGTATCGAGCCATAAGTGTGAAGAGCCCCAGCCTCTCGGCCGCGGTGACTTCGTTGATGGGGAATGCACCGCAGCCTCATCTAGGGACGCCTTTTTTCTTTGCGGCAAGCGTGATAGTACCATGTGAGGTCTTGACAAGTGTCGGTGTCCGTGAGTCACATTGTATCGTAGCTAGGATATGATCCTGCTAAGATGCTGAGATAAGAACCAGGAGGAGAGACGGAAATTCCTTCGCTTTAGTATGACTACCTAAGTTTATTTGTTATTTAATTGGTCGGTCGAGTATAGGGATAATAATTGATATATTAATTAACCCTTATGTTGTGGCGGTGTTTGGAAATGGCGGTGAAAAAATATTCACAATGGAGTGAATGTGGCCCGATTGCGACACCTTTAATCACTAATCGTTTAATGTAGTGTCGACGAGAACAAATTAGAGATATCCACGTAGTGAATGAAGAACTAATTGTTGCACCCGAGCTAGTTGCGAGAGGTAGCAAATTTGAGAGTGAGGAAGAAGAGGAAGAAGAGGAACTCCGAGGAGAATTGGTTGTAAGAAATTTATGATCAAAACTTAGAATTACAAAATCGTGTTCGTGAGCTAGAAAGAACAGTTGAAGAACGACAAACGATTAAGCGTGGAACAAAGGGATACAACAATTCAAAATTGGGTTACCCGATATGTGATGCTCGAACAAAATCACGCTTTAGCGGTGTAAGATATTAAAGTTGGAATCGAGAATTTAAAAATCAAAGATCGGTAAAAGAAGAAACAAATCAACGAAGGAGAATAAAGCGATCGTATGGGGCAAAAAGTTGCATAACCGCTTGATAGTGTAGAAAAAGACGTCCAGATCCAATAAAGCCAAAATAGATGAAATGGACTTTGCTTTTTGGACAACAATTGGGAGAACCCAACATCGAATTCGAATTACCCCGTGCATAGCGGCCAACCCGAATTGATATGGATCGGAGAATAATGATTCAAATCATGGATCGAGAATGTGAAGAAACACTTAAGGGTGGAATGTACCTATATAAGTAAAGTCAAACTTCGATAATTTAAGCGAGAGCGTTTGTGAGAAAAACCCGAACGAAGTTATTACGGGTAAGTTAATTATAAATTAATGCTGAAGTCATATACTTTATTCAATACAAGTTCTACCCACTCTTTATTTCACCTAGTTGTGTTCAACGCTTAAATTTGATTCCAAAGAAGTTAAACTTTGACTTATTGGTTGAAACTTCGTTAAGTAGGAACCTTCGTTACCTCCACTCGCTTATTAATCTTGTTGTTTCAAATAAACACTTTCACGATTACCATCGATCTTATCTCTTTGAAAATACTTGCCTTTGAGGTAATTTTTTGAAAACGATTGATTAACTACTCATTATTCTTTTTGTAAGGTTGTTAGCTTTCATATTCCTAACCAACCTGTTATACTGAATTCAAAGTAACCAAATCCTAAAGTTAATCAACGTGATATCAAGCCGTAAGTAAAAAGCCCCGAACCTTTCGTTGTCGACTTCCTTGTGTGGAAATGCTGCAAGCGCCGGACTTTCTTCTCGTAGGCGACATCGTGAATGAAGATGGCAAGTTTATAGGTATCATTGTGAGATCTATTCTAGGTTAAGGGATAGAAGTCACAGCCGGTATTAATGTGACGTCTTATCCAAGTCTTGGACAAAAGTGATTTTGAATGATATTTCTATCATTAATAAATTTCTTGGCGTATTCTTGAAGACTTCTAGCCTACCCTAGAACGTGAAATCGAATTTTGTATTGACCCAGTCTGAAAACCCATTTTTAAACCCTCAAATATTTCTTGAACTAAAATGAATAGCTTTACGTGGTTTATGATGAAAGTCATAATAAAAGCATAGGATGATGAAAATCATGGGTATATGAAGTATTAGTAAGTTTTATGATGAGTTATGTTGGTTAGTATGTGAAAACATGAAAGTTTCTTAGAAATCACAAAGAGTTGAAAATCGATTTTGGTGAAAACATAACATGAAATTCAATTGACCATATCTCTTATTATATTTTGAATTTTGAATGTGGTCAAGTCCTAGAGATAGATCTATGAGTTACCTAACTAATCCAAGTGGAATTACTTGGAAAAGGTGTTGTAGATTTTTGTGTGGACTGATTTTAGCAAAGGAGGCCAAAGCTGTAAATTTCGAAAATGCTCTTGCCTTGAAACTTTAAAGGACCTTTTTACCACTTAAATTATGAGAAAAATTCTGGGTTTGGGACATGAAATTATATGGTATAAAGTACCTCCTGTCCAAAAATGAGCTCATTCGACTTAAAATGAGCAAGTTATGACTATTTCAATATTTAGGTTTTTTCAACGAAAAACGCTTATAACCGGAGTTCTATAACTCCGATGACCATGAAATTTAAACCGAGGCTCACGTTAACATGTGTAAGGTCCCTGCAAGATTTGGAAATTTTGGAGTTAAACTTGAGGTAGCTAATTTCTTAAGGAATTAATTAGAAATTGATTTTAAAAAATAGTAAATGAATTTTAAAAATTCGAGAAAAATATATTTTCATTATGGGACTATATTATGCTAAATCCCGAAAAAGAAATATTTTTGGGACTGATTTGGTATTTTTCATGAAAATAGTTTAGTTACTGAACATATGAGTTAAATATGTTATGTGAAGTAACAAAAATTTGAAAATAGGATTTTATGGCTAAAGAATCCTATATAGAGTATATACATATTTTTTTTGATGAGGATTTGATCATTGGTGATGATATCTTATGAGTATGACATTTTGAATGATTAAATGCATTATATGGTAAAGTGTAAACAATTAAGATAAATTGTTTATAAATTTAAGAAGTGATTAAAATATTGTTATAATATTAATGTTATTATGAGAGATTATTAAATGATTGATAACATGGGGATATTCTTGAATCTGGATAAATTATATTATAAATGTTTAATATTTATCCTTTATCTCATTTGATTGATTCTTTATATCATTATCCTCATGTTTATATTATGTTGAAAGTCATCTATGGCTGTAGTGGTATAGATGGACTTGGTATAATTATGACCACGGATTATTCTAAGATAATCATAACCAGTAAATGAATACACAATTATCTTTGGGTAGTAGTGCATGGATAATTTGTGGTGGTGATATTAATGAATACACAATTATCTTTGGTAGTAGTGCATGGATAATTTGTGGTCGTGATACTTAATGAATATCCTCGGCACAGTAGTGCGGGATGATTCGATGATGTGGATTAATTATCGAAATTTAGAGTCTCGTGAATGAAATACTAATTCATGGATGTGTTCAAAGTCATCTCGTGGCTTACGTGCGTAGATGGACTTGGTATGATTATGACCAGTGGATTATTCGGTATAATCATAACCAGTAAATGAATACACAATTATCTTTAGTAGTAGTGCATGGATAATTTGTGGTCGTGATACTTAATGAATACACAATTATCTTTGGTAGTAGTGCATGGATAATTTGTGGTCGTGATACTAATGAATATCCTTGGCACGTAGTGTAGGGATGATTCGATGATGTGGATTAATTATTGAAATTTGAGTCTCAAAGAATGAAATATTAATTCATGGATGTGTTCAAAGTCATCTCGCGGCTTACGTGCATAGATGGACTTGGTATGATTATGACTGTGGTTGTTTCGGTATAATCATAACCGTAATTGAAAACACAATTATCTTTGGGTCAGTAAAGCAATGGATAATTTGTGGTCGTGATACTAATGAATATCCTTAAATTTTGTAGTAGTGTGGGGATTATTCGACGATGTGGATTAATTATTGAAATGAGTCTCAAGAATGAAATATTAATTCATGGATGTGGTAAAAAGTCATCTTTGGTAGTAGTGCATTGATAGACTTGGTATGCTTATGACCACGGATTATTCTATTATAATCATGGCCGTAATTGAAAACACGAATATCCTTAGCCAATAAAGGTAATGGATAATTATTGATCTTTATGGTGAAGTCACCGGTTTGATTTCATTATCACGATTAATAATATGAATTATTATAATGATAATGACGCGTTTTGTTTTATTCAGTATTATTAACGTAATAAAATGAAAACATCTTTTATATAAAATAGAATACTTTATTAAAGTTATTCTATAAATAGAATATATTATATTTTATTATGCATAGTGTTGTAATAGTGTTTTTTTGTAGTAGTGCGTAAGTAAAGGTTTGCATAGTAAAATGTTTTTATATAAATAGAATATATTATATTTTATTTAAAAAATTTTCTTTAAATATGGACCGTCAGATTAAAGTAAATCAATCTGGTAGTTCATGGATTAATTACTATGCATTCCATTTTCCTATAAATAGAAGCTCATTCCTTCATTATTTTCTCGATTTAATTCATTGAAACTCTGAGAGAGAAATTATAGAGAGAAGCTATAGAGAGAAAAATAGAAAGAAAGAAGAAGAGTATTCTCGCTACTTCACTACTTCTATATTCGGTTCTTTTTTACTGTGTATGGGGTGTTATTCTTCTTCGAAGAGAACTTACATTATTCCATTCACTATTATTCATTGGAATAACTTTGTAAAAAGTGGCATACCCTATACATAACTTTGTATACGCTGGCGTACCCTATACTTGGTGAAATCCTTATGTTATTCCATTGCTTATTATTCTCATTGGAATAACTTTTGTATCTGCCATGGTTTACCTATACTTGGTGACATTCTTCTATTATTCATTGGAACATCCTCATGCATGTGTTTACACCGGACCGGGTTCCGCCTTTTATTATTATTCATTGGAACATCCTCATCACATGTGTTTTTACACCCGACTGGTTCCGTGTTTATCATTCTCGCTGGAATATCCTATCTGTGTTTTTACACCGGATCAGGTTCCATCTTTATTATTACGGTTGAACATCCTCGCATGCGATGTGAATTTCACCGACCTGGTTCCGTTATTATTATTATTACGCTGGAATAACTCATCCATGCAATCTGCGCATGCGTACGGTGATTTCTTTTGTTATTTCATTCTTTATTATACCCAGTTGGTTAAAACTTTGACTTCTATACTCCATGAAATTAGTAGAATATCCTCGATATTTGCGTTTCATCCAAAGATCTTTTCATGGAAATATTCTTCCGATCATTCTTGAATTTTACTCTCACGAAATAGATTCATGTCGACAATTTGGACGTTAATAATTCATGGATTAAATAATTCTTGAACTTGTTTTATTGAATTATTATGTCATTGTCA
The DNA here is from genome assembly GCA_020205615.1 of Panax quinquefolius. Taxonomy (NCBI): domain Eukaryota; kingdom Viridiplantae; phylum Streptophyta; class Magnoliopsida; order Apiales; family Araliaceae; genus Panax; species Panax quinquefolius. The sequence goes on along the minus strand of CM035153.1, from coordinate 160,402,680 downwards.
TCATCCTCATGTTATATTATGTTATCTTTGGCTTACGTGCATAGATGAACTTAGTATGATTATGACCACTGATCATTCGATATAATCATGACTTGATATAAATGATGTGACAAAAGTCCTCGGGTTGGCACATGAATGCGTTGATGGATAGTTTTTGGTATGATTATGACCGGGGTGTGATTTGGTATAGTCATGACCATTGATAATTTGATGAAAATCCTTGGCCAGTAGTACAGGGATGATTAGATGTGGTAGTTTATTTATTAAAAGTCGAGTCTCGTGATAAAAATTGATGAAAACTTTTAAAACATAAAAGATGGTAGACTTTATTCTCTACTTACGGCTCTTTTAATGGATTGCTTATTCACGCAGATTAAACCGGTTTATCTATTGTATTTTATCGGTTTAACATCATTGAAAGCTAATGATAATTTATTCTCGCATTATCTTAGTCATAATATTTCTTCTTGGGCTAGTTGAGCTCACCTTTTTTTCACTTTTTCTTCTCTTGAAATGAGAACATAATTTTGACGAGTCGAGGGAACGAAGTAATGGTTCGAGAGGATAGCATTAGTAGTCCCTCACTATTCTCGTGAAATAGTGTGATAATAATTGTAATAAGGACTCCTTTTGAGTTTGTATAATATCTAGTAGACAATATTTGTATTCAAACTCACGGTTTATGTCGTATTGCATACCTACGCTTATATTAGTAAGTTGTATTTGAATTTATGTACCATGTAAGTGGCGACCCAAGATGGGTGACGTATACCTAATTTTAGTGGGCGCCACAATAACACGAGTTGTATTCTTATCGTAATACTGCAAGTCTTCTTGTCTGCAACAACGCTGATTACTTTATTTTACCAACCGGTATTCCAACAAAGTTAATTCAGAATTGATTACGTCGTTATTTATAAAAACTTAATTTTGTCGCTTTCTTCATCCGATGCTTATTCTGTTATGGGGCCCACAAATAGTCTGCTTGTCAGTCATTTAATATTCCCTCGACGTAAAGAATATTCCACGACCAAACGAATATTCCCACAATAATGAATACTTTATACCCCTCATGTATTTTGAAAAAAAATTTCATATATCACCCTTTAACTTTAACTTTTATCAATTTAACCATTTACCTTGAATAGAAAAATTGAATACTTTTATTTCATAAAATTCGGGTCTTACAATCTCCCTCCTTATGAAATTTCGTCCCCCGAAAATTTACGTGCACTGTATTTCAAAGAGTTGAGAATACCTTGTTTTCATTTCAGATTTTATCTCCCCGTCATCATGATTTCTCCATTGCTCATCTCCTCGTATTTCGTACATCATTCTAGAATACGACTTCAAAACAAAGGTTAATTGAGCAAATTAATATATCACATAATATCTCGATATTATGATCGACCAACAAATAAGCTTAGGTAGGACACACTAATGAGCGATTTACTCATCTCTCCCTCCTAGTTCTATTCCCCGATCTCCGCCAGAGATCATATCCCTAAGCTCGATACTAAATGTAACAACCCCAAAATAGGTTCATTCCATCCAACCCATTCTCGAGTCGCCAAATATATGGTACGAAAAAACAACTACAACTTTATTACAACAATTGTCGTGCAAAAATACAACAACACATATGTTTGTGAGTTTGGATACAAATATATACCAATCAGAAGACGTCACAATGACACCTTACATAAAGGTATAGTCAAAAACCTGCTTTTAGAAATTAGAATCTTTGGGAAGTGCTCAAGAAACCTTCATACATGGGAGGCCATGCTTTTTAGGTTATGGTAGATATCATATGGCCACGTAATTATTCTTGTTTGACCCAATAAACCCCAAAGAAAAACGAGAAGATTACTATCATATTCTTCCCAATGGTGAGTCTTCTCTTGACATATCATTATCTCCACTGCGCTCTAATTGGGTATTATACTCCAAACAAACACCAAGATTATATAGGTAGTGCTTGTAAATATACTCGTAAGTGGATGAAACACAACCACGTGTCTTATGATAACACGAGGTCAGATGTCATTAGACATCTTGTATGATAGTGACAAAACACCCTTTCAAGTTAAATTCACCTCACCCTCAACATCTATAGACCACCACTCTATTCCCCGCTATCCCCGCTCGACCCAAATGCTACACTTTTATTACCCGAAAGGAATTGTGAAACAAAAGGGTGAGCACAACTAGCTCAAGAAGAATATTATGACTAAAGATAAATAAATTATCAATAGTCTTCATCAAGAATAAATCGTAGATTTAGAACATATGGTAGATGATAAAACTTTTCAACCATAGTTGCGGCGGAATGAGCGATCCATTAGAAGAGTCAAATAGACTATAAAGTCTATTGTCTTCTCCATGTTAAAAATCCACCAACAACGTTTTATCCTCGTAACATCAATCAACAATTCCATCCCACAATCACGTGTATAATTCATAATCGTAATTGTAGTTCTAAATTCCTTTCTCATCCAAGACAAAGATAATTTTCATCACTTGTCTTTACCCGAAACATCAAAGATCATGGTTATACCAAATCACAGCCTCTGCTCATAATCATACTAATAAATTCATCTTTACACCACGCCAAAGATATTCACAACAATGCTCATCTTTACACTACAAAGCAAAGATATTCAACAACGGGTCATCTTTTGCATTCTGAAGCCAAAGATATTCATCAATAATTCATCTTTTGCCTACAAAGCAAAGATATTCAACAACAGTCATCTTTGCATTCACGAGCAAAAGATATTCATCAATAATTCATCTTTGCACTACAAAGCAAAGATATTCAACAACAGTCATCTTTGCATTACGAAGCAAAAGATATTCATCAATAATTCATCTTTGCACTCACCTACAAAGATATTCAACAAAGAGTCATCTTTGCATTACGAAAGCAAAAGATATTCATCAATAATTCATCTTTGCACCATTGGTAAAGATATTCATCATTAGTCATGTATTATTTAAACACTGCTCATCTTTGCACTACTGCCAAAGATATTCTTCGTAAATCATTCATCTTTGCATCGGTTTTATCCACGTCCAAAAATACCTCAAAAATAATCATAGTGGTGTAAAATTCAAGAATGATCAAAACATGGATACAATCAAAGCTAGTATCCGAATAGATATTTTAGACGAAAAGAAAAATTTCATTTTTCTAATGAATAGTGCCGTATTCGTGAATAATAGTCAGATAATCGTGAATAGTCTTGAGTATCGTGAATAAGAACTCTACACCAAAAGATAGAAATTCACAAAAAAAAACATCTTCACGCTTCGTGAATAGTACTCGTGAATAAGAACTCGTGAATAAGAACTCATGAATAAGAACTCGTGAATAAGAACTCATGAATAAGAACTCCTTACATGAAAAAGTTCCAAATTTGATAAAAAGTTCCAACCAATATTTCAAAGATAATGATATTGAAGAAATAATATCATCCGAGAAGAAAATAACATCCCTTACCTCTCGAAAAGACAAGATTTAGTTGAAACACCTGATATAATCTCAAGGGAACTTGCACCGCCTAACAATACTCAAAGTATACTCAAAATACTCACAAGAATACGCTCGATACTATAGAGAGAGAAAGAGAAAACTTGTTTCGGTGTGATTTTCAATTCTAACTTAGCCTTCTCTATTTATAGGAAAATGTTAAGACGCTCAAGCGGACTTAACTCAAGAACTCACTGGCTTTACTCGCTACTATTCCCACCCACCACATTTGAAAATTCAATTGAGCACATTTCTCACCAACCAAAAGTGGGGCCCACCAATTCTAGAATTTTCCACCAAAATCATTTATAACCTAATTTACAATCGATTACTCTCTTAAAATTCATAACAAATTATACGTTCATTTTTAACGGTTCAAAATTTGTGAACATATACTCAACTTATATATGTATAATATATCCAAAAATCCCAACGATCCAACTATTGATTAAAAATTATAACTCACATAATAAAGTCGTAAGAACAATCGATTTGATCTTTTAATACCTCCAATCCGACAAAATACTTGATAAAATACCTCAACATTAATTCCTTCATTTATAACCACATAAATAAATCCATCATTTATATCCACATCAAATAAATATTTCATTGTCATATAAATCAATAATTAATTATTCATAAATAATATTATAGAATCACAATAATGACAACCAGCAGCCTCAGGAAAGAGGGCTTTCAATAAGAATTTCTCCTTCATCACGCCAAGCAATTAGGTGACCAAACCTCTCCTCGATGTAACTTTCTAGACATTGCCAATAATGTTATCTAATAATATTATTCAAATAATATGAATTATTGATCCGATAATGGAGATATCAGTGCGTTGACAATTATCGAACAACAATAATATAAAATATCAACAACATCAATTATCAAATCAATAAAATAAAATATTGAATAAGAATTATCGTAATAATTATCGAGTAAAGCCTTTCTACGTAAGAATCAATAATTCAAAATACTGTAATACCGCAGCCTTCTTTTGTGCAACAACGCGTATTACTTTATTTTACCAACCGTATTCCAACAATGGTTAATTCAGAACGATTACGCCGTTATTTATAAAACTTAATTTTGTCGTTTTTTCTTCATCCGGTTAGCTTATTCTCATATGGGCCCACAAATAATCGCTACTGTCATTGTATTTAATATTCCTCGACGTAAAGAATATTCCACGACCAAACGAATATTCCCGACAATAATGAATACTTTATACCCTCGCGTATTTTGAAAAAAAAATTTCATATATCACCCTTAACTTTAACTTTTATCAATTTAACCATTTCTTGAATAGAAAAATTGAATACTTTTATTTCATAAAATTCGGGGTCTTACAATCTCCCTCCTTATGAAATTTCGTCCCCGAATTTACGTGCACTGTATTTCAAAGAGTTGAGAATACCTTGTTTTCATTTCAGCATTTTATCTCCCAATCATCATGATTTCTCCATTGCTCATCTCCCGTATTTCGTACATCATTCTAGAATACAACTTCAAAACAAAGGTTAATTGAGCAAATTAACATATCACATAATATCTCGATATTATGACCGACCAACAAATAAGCTTAGGTAGGACACACTAAATAAGGATTTACTCATCTCTCCCTCCTAGTTCTATTCCCCGATCTCCGCCAGAGATCATATCCTAAGCTCGATACCAAATGTAACAACCCCAAAATAGGTTCATTCCATCCAACCCATTCTCGAAGTCGCCAAATATATGGTACGAAAAACAACTACAACTTTATTACAACAATTGTCGCAAGAAAATACAACAACACATATCTTGTGAGTTTGGATACAAATATATACCAACTCAGAAGACGTCACAATGACACCTTACATAAAGGTATAGTCAAAAACTGCTTTTAGAAATTAGAATCTTTGGGAAGTGCTCAAGAAACCTTCATACATGGGAGGCCATGCTTTTTAGGTTATGGTAGATATCATATGGCCACGTAATTATTCTTGTTTGAATTCCAATAAACCCCAAAAGAAAAAACGAGAAGATTACTATCATATTCTTCCCAATGGTGAGTCTTCTCTCGACATATCATTATCTCCACTGCTCTAATTGGGTATTATACTCCAAACAAACACCAAGATTATATAGGTAGTGCTTGTAAATATACTCGTGAAGTGGATGAGCACAACCACGTCTTTATGATAACACGAGGTCAGATGTCATTAGACATCTTGTATGATAGTGACAAAACACCCTTTCAAGTTAAATTCACCTCACCCTCAACATCTATAGACCACCACTCTATTCCTCGCTATCCCCGCTCGACCCCAATTTACACTTTTATTACACCGAAGGAATTGTGAAACAAAAGGGTGAGCACAACTAGCTTTCAAGAAAGAATATTATGACTAAAGATAAATAAATTATCAATAGTCTCATCAAGAATAAATCGTAGATTTAGAACATACGGTAGATGATAAAACTTTTCAACCATAGTTGCAGCGGAATGAAGCGATCCATTAGAAGAGTCAAATAGACTATAAAGTCTATTGTCTTCCATGTTAAAAATCCACCAACAACGCTTTTATCCCCGTAACATCAATCAACAATTCCTCATCCACAATCACGTGTATAATTCATAATCGTAATTGTAGTTCTAAATTCTTTCCTCATCCAAGACAAAGATAATTTTCATCACTGTTTTTACCGAAACATCAAAGATCATGGTTATACCAAATCACGCCTCGCTCATAATCATACTAATAAATTCATCTTTACACCACGGGCCAAAAAGATATTCACAACAGCCATCTTTACACTACAAAAAGCTAAAGATATTCAACAACGGGTCATCTTTGCATTACAAGCCAAAGATATTCATCAATAATTCATCTTTGCACTACAAAGCAAAGATATTCAACAACAATTCATCTTTGCATTCACGAGCAAAAGATATTCATCAATAATTCATCTTTGCACTACAAAAAGCAAAGATATTCAACAACAGTCATCTTCAGATTACTGAAAGCAAAAGATATTCATCAATAATTCATCTTTGCACTACCAAATTAAAGATATTCAACAAAGAAGTCATTTTGCATTACGACGAAAAGATATTCATCAATAATTCATCTTTGCACTTCTTGGTAAAGATATTCATCGACTTAGTCATGTTTATTTAAACACTGCTCATCTTTTTCACTACAGTGCCAAAGATATTCTTCTTAAATCATTCATCTTTGCATTGGTTTTATCCACGTCCAAAAATACCTCAAAATAATCATAGTGGTGTAAAATTCAAGAATGATCAAAACATGGATACAATCAAAGCTAGTATCCGTATAGATATTTTAGACGAAAAAGAAAAATTTCATTTTTCTAATTGAATAATAGTCTTAGATTCGTGAATAAATAGTCAGATATCGTGAATAAAGGCAGTATCGTGAATAAAGAATCTCGACACCAAAAGATAGAAATTTACAAAAAACATCTTCACGCTTACGTGAATAGTACTCGTGAATAAGAAACTCGTGAATAAGTAACTCATGAATAAGAACTCGTGAATAAGAATCATGAATAAGAACCCCGATATGAAAAAGTTCCAAATTTGATAAAAAGTTCCAACCAATATTTCAAAGATAATGATATTGAAGAAATAATATCATCCGAGAAGAAAATAACATCCCTTACCTCGAAAGACAAAGTATCTACAATAAAACACCTGGATATAAGGTCAAGGGAACTTGCACCGCCTCTAACAATACTCAAAGTATACTCAAAATACTCACAAGAATACGCTTCGATACTATAGAGAGAGAGAGAGAAAACTTGTTTCTACGGTGTGATTTTCAATTCTAACTTAGCCTCTATTTATAGGAAAATGTTAAAGACGTCAAGCGCACTTAACTCGCAACCTCACTGGCTTTACCTCGCTACTATTCCCACCCACCACATTTGAAAATTCAATTGAGCACATTTCTCACCAACCAAAAGTGGGGCCCACCAATTCTAGAATTTTCCACCAAAATCATTTATAACCTAATTTCAATCAACCACCTCTTAAAATTCATAACAAATTATACGCTCATTTTTAACGGCTCAAAATTTGTGAACATATACTCAACTTATATATGTATAACATATCCAAAATCCCAACGATCCAACTACGATTAAAATTATAACTCACATAATAAAGTCAGTAAACAATTAATCGATTTGATCTTTTAATACCTCCAATCCGACAAAATAATCGATAAAATACCTCAACATTAATTCCTTCATTTATAACCACATAAATAAATCCATCATTTATATCCACATCAAATAAATATTTCATTGTCATATAAATCAATAATTAATTATTCATAAATAATATTATAGAATCACAATAATGACAACCGTGCAGCCTCAGAAAGAGGGGCTTTCCAATAAGAATTTCTCCTTATCTTGGTACAAGAATTAGGTGACCAAACCTCTCCTCGATGTAACTTTCTAGACATTGCCAATAATGTTATCTAATAATATTATTCAAATAATATGAATTATTGATCCGATAATGGAGATATCATTGTGCGTTGACAATTATCGAACAACAATAATATAAAATATCATCAACGCATCAATTATCAATCAATAAAATAAAATATCGAATAAAGAATTATCATAATAATTATCGAAAGTAGGCCTTCTTACGTAAGAATCAATAATTCAAAATACTGTGTAATACCGTGCTATCTTGCAACAACAACGCGTATTACTTTATTTTACCAACCGGGTATTCCAACAGTGTTAACGGTAACGATTACGTCGTTATTTATAAAAACTTAATTTTGTCGTTTTCTTCATCCGACAGTTATTCTGTTATGGGGCCCACAAATAGCTGCGCCGTCGTACGAATATTTCCCGACAGAAAGAATATTCCACGACCAAACGAATATTCCCCGACAATAATGAATACTGTATTTTGATAAAAAATTTCATATATCACCCTTAACTTTAACTTTTATCAATTTAACCATTTACTGAAGAGAAAAATTGAATACTTTTATTTCATAAAATTCGGGGTCTTACAATAACTTTAATAAAGTATTCTATTTTATATAAAAGATGTTTCGCTTTTATTACGTTAATAATACTAATAAAACAAAACGTCATTATCGCTTTTAATAATTCATATTATTAATCGACAATAATGGAATCAAACCGGTGACTTCTCACATAAGATCAATAATCAATACCGCAAAGCTACTTATGCAACCACACGACATCGTATTTTTACTACCGAGTAGTTCAACAAGAACTACGGTAAAACTTCCGCCGTTATTTCAATAAAATATTTTTGCTGCTTTCTCAATCCGACAATAATTCTGCTAGGGTCCACCAATGATTGAGCCATTGTATTTAATATTCCCCTACTAAACCTAATATTTCCCACCAATCGAATATAATATAACCACTGTGATACTTTGCAAAATTTATAAATACTACCCACAACTATAATATTATCTCAAATTCACACCATAATATTAAAAATTATTTTGACAAAAATTTAAATCTTTATTAATAAAATCTGGGGTCTCACAATCTCCCTCCTTATGGAATTTAAGCCTCGAAATTAGTGGTACGACTGCATGATGAGAGATGATGATACCTTGAAAATATTAAATTCATCTTCAAATCACCAAAGCTATTCATTAACTATTCATCTTCGCACTACAAAGCAAAGATCTACAACCAGAAAAACCAATAATAAGGAGACGCAGCTTAATAGATCACGACCACGAATTATCCATACACCATCGCCAAGGATATTCGTTTTCAATTACTTACCATGATTATACCGAATAACTTGGTCATAATCATACCAAGTCTATCAATGCACTACTACCAAAGACGACTTTTACCACATCCATGAATTAATATTTCATTCTTTGAGACTCAAATTTCAATAATTAATTCATATCATCGAATCATCCCCGCACTACGTGCCAAGGATATTCATTAAGATCACGACCACGAATTATCCACGACTACTAAGAAAAAGATAATCGTGTATTCATTAAGATCACGACCACAAATTATCCACGACTACTACTACGGCGAAGATAATCGTGTATTCATTAAGATCACGACCACAAATTATCCATGCACTACTACCAAAGATAATCGTGTATTCATTAAGATCACGACCACAAATTATCCATGCACTACTACCAAAGATAATTGTGTATTCATTAAGATCACGACCACAAATTATCCATGCATGACTACTACCAAAGATAATTGTGTATTCATTAAGATTATCAATTATCCATGACCACCAAAGATAATTATCCAAGATCACGCCACAAATTATCCATGACTACTACCAAAGATAATTATGTATTCATTAAGATTACGCGACCACAAATTATCCATGCACTACTACCAAAGATAATTGTGTATTCATTAAGATTACGACCACAAATTATCCATGCACTACTACCAAAAAGATAATTGTGTATTCATTAAGATATCACGACCACAAATTATCCACGCACTACTACCAAAGATAATTGTGTATTCAATTACTGCTATGATTATACCAACAATCCTCGGTCATAATCACACCAAGTCCATCTATGCACCACTACAAGCACGTATTGACTTTCAACATAATATAAGCAATGAGGATAATGATATAAAGAATCAATCAAATGAGATAAAGGATAAATATTAAACATTTATAATATAATTTATCCAGATTCAAGAATATCCCCATGTTATCAATCACTTAATAATCTCATAATCTAATAACATTAATATTATAACAATATTTTAATCACTTCTTAAATTTATAAACAATTTATCTTAATTGTTTACGCTTTTACCATATAATGCATTTAATCATTCAAAAATGTCATACTCATAAAATATCATCACCAATTATCAAATCCTCATCAAAAATATGATATACTCTATATAGGATTCTCTACCATAAAATCCTATTTTCAACTTTGTTACTTCACATAACATATTTAACTCATATGTTCAGAATTAAACTATTTTCATGAAAATACCAAATCAAATTTCAAAAATATTTCTTTTCCGGGATTTAGCATAATATAGTCCCATAATGAAAATATATTTTTCTTGAATTTTAAAATTCATTTACTATTTTTAAAATCAATTTCCACTTAATTCCTTAAGAAATTAGCTACCTCAAGTTTAACTCCAAAAATTCCCAAATCTTGGCAGACCTTTACACATGTTAACGTGAGCTTCAGTTTAAATTTTATGGTCATCTGAGTTATAGAACTCCTAAGTATAGCGTTTTTCATTAAAAACCTAAATATTAAAATAGTCATAACTTGCTCATTTTAAGTCGAATGAGCTCATTTTTGGACAGAGGTACTTTATACCATATACTTTCATGTCCCAAAAGGCCAGAATTTTTCATAATTTAAGTGGTCAAACAAATTTTAAAGTTTCTCAAGCAAGAGCATTTTCAAAATTTACGCTTTGGCCTCCTTTTGCTAAAAAATCACCCCACAAAAATCTACAACACCTTTTCCAATAATTCCACTTGGATTAGTTAGGTAACTCATAGATCTAACTCTAGGACTTGACCACATTCAAAATTCAAAATATAATAAGAGATATAGTTAATTGAATTTCATGTTACGCTTTTCACCAAAAATCTGATTTTCAACTCTTTGTGATTTCTAAGAAACTTTCACATGTTTTCACATACTAACCAACATAACTCATCATAAAACTTACTAATACTTCATATACCCATGATTTTCATTATTCAAATGCTTTTATTATGACTTTCATCATAAACCACGAACCTGCTCATTTTAGTCAAGAAATATTTGAGGGTTTAAGAAATGGGTTTTGTGACCGGGGTCAATACAAAATTCGATTTCACGTTCTAAGTAGGCTAAGAAGTCTTCAAGAATACGCCAGAAATTTATTAATAATAGAAATATCATTCAAAATCGTGACTCTCATCCAAGACTTGGATAAGATGTCACATCGATACCAACCGCGACTTCTATCCCTTAACCTAGATAAAGACTCACAACGATACCTATCAACTTGCCATCTTCAAATACGACGTCGCTTATAGAAAGTCCGCTTCGGTGCATTCCACACAAGGAAGTCAACAACGAAAGGATCGGCCTCTTTACTTATGGCTTGATATAACAAAGGATTAACTTTAGGATTTGGTTACTTTGAATTCAGATAACAGTTGGTTAGAATATGAAAGCTAACAACCTTACAAAAAGAATAATGAGTAGTTAATCAATTGTTTTCAAAAATTACCTCAAAGGCAAGTATTTTCAAAGAGATAAGATCGACAGTAACGTGAAAGTGTTTATTTGAAACAACAAGATTAATAAATGTTGGAGGTAACGGGTTTCTCCCAACGAAGTTTCAATAGATAAATCAAATTCTAATTTCTCCTGAGTCAAATTTAAACGTTGAACGCAAAGCAAGAGAGATAAAAGAATGGGTAGAACCCAGATCTAATAAGGTATAGACTTCGCAAGAATTTATAATTAACTAACCTGTCTAACTTCGTCGGGTTACCCACTTTTCGAGAAGTCACGAAAACGCCTTCCTCAAAACCACCGACTTTGTTTTGTCCAGTATCCGCTTTGGTGCCACTATCCCAAATTGGACTTGACTTCAATATATGACAAAATCGAGCTAAAATGACCTTCTCTCTTGAAATTTCCACTTATTATTCGCTTGCATGATTACCACCGAAGTGGTTACCATTCTTAGCATGATAATTTCCCCGATGATGGTTATCATTGTTCGATAAATGTCTTGCCACCAAGATGATTATTATCGTGTTGTTGGTCGTTACCTTTTGTTTGAAATTTGAATCAACACTCTCATGTGCTTCATTGCTTAACTCAAAGATTTTCGTATGCCATTCTCAAACACCGCCACAAAACAATGGTTAATCGACACGTAATAAATTATCCCTATATTCTCGATCGACCAATTAAATACCAAATAAATTTAGGTAGGTCATACTAAGAAGAAGTCCCCGCTCTCCCTCCTAAGTACTATTCTCACCTTTTTAGCCAGTGGATCATATCCCTAAGCTCGATACTAATCGCGACTCTGACACCAACTCAGGTCAAGACTCTCACAATGGTACTTATCGACACACCACCGAAAAGATCGGCGTCCCTACGGAGAGTCCGCCGGCTTCGCATTCCCCATCAACAGAAGTCACCAAATGAGAGGCTCGGGGCTCTTCACACTTATGGCTCGATACCAACCGCGACGCCCCCCAAAATTAGGTATACGCCACCCATCTTGGGTCGCCACTTACATGGTACATAAATTCAAATACAACTTACTAACCTAACATGCAGTATACAATACTGACATAAACCGCGAGTTTGAATACAAATTTTGTCTACTAGATATTATACAAACTCAAAAGGAGTCCTCATTACGTTTATTATCACACTATTTCACGTAATAGTGAGGACTACTAATGCTATCCTCTCGACCATTACTTCGCTCCCCGACTGTCTCAAATATGTTCTCATTTCCTGAAGAGAATAAAGAAAGAAAGGGTGAGCTCAACTAGCCCAAGAAGAAATATTATGACTAAGATAATGCGTAATAAATTATCATTAGCCTTCAACAAAGTGTTAAACCGATAAAATACAATACACAACCAATTTAATCATGAATGAATAAACAATCCATTAAAAGAGTCAAGAGAGAATAAAGTCTACTATCTTTTAGGTTTTAAAAGGTTTTCATCAATTTTTATCACGAGACTCACTTTAATAAATAAACCACCACATCTAATCATCCTCGTACTACCACCAAGGATTTTATCAAATTATCAATGGTCATGACTATACCGAATCACCCCCGGTCATAATCATACCAAAACTATCCATCATCGCATTACAGCCAATCGAGGACTTTTGTCACATCATTTATATCAAGTCGATGATTATACCGAATGATCCTCGTCATAATCATACTAAGTTCATCTACGCACGTAAGCCAAAGATAACATAATATAACATGAGGATGATGACAATGACATAGTAATTCAATAAAACAAGTTCAAGAATTATTTAATCCATGAATTATTAACGTCCAAATTGTCAACATAATAATTTGTTTAGAGAGTAAAATTCAAGAATGATCGTAAGAATATTTCCATGAGAAGATATCGGATGAAACGCAAATATCAAGGATATTCTACTAATTTCATGGAGTATAAAGTCAAAGTTTTAACCAACCGAGTATAATAAAGAATGGAATAACAAAAGAAATCACCACGCATGCGTATTGCAGACAGACATAAAGTTATTCCAATGTAATAATAATAACGGAACCAGTCGTGAAATTCACACCCATGCGGATGTTCCAATGTAATAATAAAGATGGAACCAGATCCTGTAAAACACACGATAGGATATTCCAACAGAATGATAAAGATTTTAACCAGTCCCGTGTAAACACACGCATGTGATGTTCCAACAGAATAATAAAATCGGAACAGTGTCCTGTAAAACACACACGCATGTGATGTTCCAAATGTAATAATAGAAGAATGTCACCAAGTATAGGTAAATCACATGATACAAAAGTTATTCCAATGTAATAATAAGCAATGGAATAACATAAGGATTTCACCAAGTATAGGGTACGCCATGATACAAAAGTTATGTATAGGGTATGCCACTTTTTACGGTGTCATTCCAATGTAATAATAAAGAATGGAATAATGTGTTCTCTTCAAGAAGAGAAATAACACCCTCACCGTAGTAAAAGAACCTAATATATAAGTAGTGAAGTAGTAGAACTCTTCTTCTTTCTATAATTTTCTTTCTATACTTTTCTCTATAATTTCTCTCAGAGTTTCAATGAATTCGTAAAGAAAATAATGAAGGAATGAGCTTCTATTTATAGGAAAATGGAATGCATAAGAATTAATCCATGAACTATCAGTTGATTTACTTTAATCTGACGGTTCATATTTAAAGAAAAATCTTTTAAATAAAATATAATATATTCTATTTATATAAAAACATTTTACTATGCAAACACTATGCAATACTACGAAAAACACTATGCAAAACACTATGCAACACTACGCATAATAAAATATAATATATTCTATTTATGTAATAACTTTAATAAAGTATTCTATTTTATATAAAAAGATGTTTCATTTTATTACGTTAATAATACGAATATAATAAAACGTCATTATCGCTTTTAATAATTCATATTATTAATCGACAATAATGGAATCAAACTGAGTGACTTCACATAAGATCAATAATCAATACCGCAGTGTCTATTATGCAACCACACGTGACATCGTATTTTTACTACCGAAGTAGTTCAACAAGAACTACTTGTGAAACTTTCGCCGTTATTTCAATAAAATATTTTTGTCGCTTTTCAATCCGACAATAATTTCGCTAGGGGTCCACCAATGATTGAGCCGTCATTGTCATTTAATATTCCCTACTAAACCGAATATTCCCACCAATCTAATATAATATAACCACTTTGCATACTTTGCAAAATTTATAAATACTACCCACAACTATAATATTATCTCAAATTCACACCATAATATTAAAAAATTATTTTGACAAAATTTAAATCTTTATTAATAAAATCTGGGGTCTCACAATTATAGTGCCTCACATTATATATTAGTAGTTTCCGTTAGTGACGAAGCCAGTATTTATATTCGTAGGATTAAAATTTTGTGATGTTATAAATAATTTGGCTAGGATTCTAAGGCTCAAGCCAAATTTTTTTAGATAATTTTTGTACTTTTTGGCCAATTACATATGTAAAATATATATTTTGTTACAATATTATTAATATAACAAGTAATAACATTATATATATATATATATATATATATATATATATATATACACC
Source organism: Panax quinquefolius (assembly GCA_020205615.1). NCBI lineage: Eukaryota > Viridiplantae > Streptophyta > Magnoliopsida > Apiales > Araliaceae > Panax > Panax quinquefolius. Next base: position 160,387,217 of record CM035153.1, on the reverse strand, counting down.
CCTTTATTAACCCTTAATACGCCTTTCTATTCACAAATTTGTTAATAAATATTTAAATTTCTTATGTTATAAAAAATAATATAAATTAGATTATTATTTATTTTAAATATATTAGAGAAACATGCATACATCAATGAGCGTAAATAATATGGAATTGTAAAGGTTATAAAAATTCAATTTGACCTCAGATATTAAAAAAAAATTATAAAATTTCAGTAGGGTCAATTTATTCATTACACTTAAATTTCTTCTAAATTTATCATACATTATAAAATAAATTATTTTTTCAATAACGTCTTTCGCGACTAGTTCCCTAGATACTTCCATCAAAAAAGATAATACTACATCTTCCAAATTATAAGATGGTCACTGTTAACTTCTGAATGTAAATTTAAAATATTTTTAAACTCAAAATTGAGATGAATATATAATTATTAAAAATTATGAAATAATAAATTTTAAAATGAGTAATACTCTTTAGATAGTTTACAATAGTTATCATTTTATTGACTAAAATTAAATTACTATGTTGATTATATTTTAAAATTGTCTTAAAATGATTTCAAAATTCAAAGAATAATCTTATATTTTAGAATAAATAAAATAATATATATATATATATATATATAACAAAATACAATTAATTTTGAATTTTTCGCTCTCTCTAATAAATCATTTGGGTCGTCCAAAGTTTAAGATAAATCTCATCGTCTACGAATGCCTAGAAATACATGGTACACAACTAAAGATATATATATCAGAATACCTCGATCCTACATCAAATATATAGGATACTTGGAGGTATGTATAAAGACTCAATAAGATATTATTGAGACAACATATTATACTATATATATTTAAACAAAAATTTATTTAGAATAATTGTTAATAGTAATTCAAGGATTAAAAAAAAAAGTGAAAAATATCATGATCAATTTTTCAGACCAAGTCTTAATATTAAAAATAGCATAAGAGTGTTATTTTCAGAAGTTGCTCAAAAGGATACTACATTATAAGTGAGACTATTGGGAAAATATTAATTTTTGTTATAAATATATTAGTTTCTTAAAATAATATCAATAATAAACCAAAATCACTTATAAGATTAAAAAACGTATAAATATAACTTTAACACTTAATAAATTTTGAAACTTTGTTTCTTGTAGAATCAACTGTATTACATGTTTCATATACGCTAGGGTGTTTGATAAAATGTCAACACCACTATAATATAATATGTAGTAATATTTTTGTTAACTAAAAGGGTGTTTGATAAAATTGAATAAATTTAAATTTAAATGAGTTTGATTTGAATAAAAAAATTATTTAATAATTGATATGTCTAAAACAACTGAATAACAAATTTTTATTATTTTATCCCTCTAAAAAAATTTCAAAATTGTTGTAAATTAATTTAATATTACTAAATATAATAGTTAATATTATGAAAAAAAATCATTCAGCCCCAAAAATGGGACTTAACTATTCATGCGATTTTTTTCCCCGAAACAAACGCATTGAATGACTAAATCGATCAGTCATTCAATGTTAATCAAACAACCCCTAATTTTGAGTACCATTACATGAGTCGAATATTGTCATCCGTTATGTAGGCGATTTGTTTGGTAGCCCAATGTTCATATAAAATAACATTACGATAAAATAAAGGGTTATTTATATTTTCTAGTATATGTTTAGAAAAAATTATAACAAAAGTGCATTCAAAAAATATTTACATAATTAATATATTTTTAATATTTTATTTACAAAATTAGTGCATTTTGTATGTCTATCTCTAGATTCTCATCAAAAAATGAGCAATTTGCAGGAAAAAAGAGACTGAAGATGGTGAAGTTATGAAAATTAAGAAGGAAATGGAAAGGAATAGATACCAGTCGTTGGTAGCAATGGTTGTCATCGGCCATGGCGTCACACCAGTTGCTAGCAGCGATGGTCGAATAATGGGGACGTGCTTCACTATGGAAAATGTTTTATTCATTGCAACTTGTCTCATCAGAGTTTTGTTTGCCACGCCAATGTCATTGTCCTGCTGCATCATACGGTGCGCTTAGTAGTCAAACCTTCATACAAAGATAATCAATTCAGTTTTATTGGTATTGGGTTACCAATTAATTATAAAAAAAATATTTAAGAACAGTTTACAAGTATTACCTGAATTTGTTTTCTTCAACATATGCAACCATGAACAATTTTATTGGGTTCTGTAATTGTCGTCGCCGGTACATTTTTTTTATATAGTGCAGTTGATAGCCAAACATTCACACAAAAGTAACCAATTCAGCTTTATTGAGTTACCGATTAATTATAAAAAAAATTAAGAATAATTTTTAAGTGTTATCTGAATTTGTTTTTTTTCAACATGTGCAACTATGATGAGATCATGGGGTAGTCGTGTGGATTTCCTCCTACTTTTTCTAATGTTTTTTCCTTTGATCTCTATACTTTTTGGTAAGTATGTAATTATTTTGTTAATGCACTAATGTAATTACTTTCTAATTGTTGTAAAGAATCCTAAAACAAAGTAGTAGCCCATAAGCCAATGGTAGAAACAGAATTCTGATTAATGCTATCGGGCTGGGTTTTTAAAAACAAAGCACTAGCCCAAAAGCACAAAAGCCGAAAAGTGACATTTATAGTTTTAGATGGCTTCATTTGATGGCTTTTATCCATATATATCCATCCTATTACTACTACTCTTGTGTTCAAACTTCTTCGGTTTATATTCTAGACGAGACATTTATAAGGCCAAATTTAGTGTGCCAAGCATGTAGGTTTGGTCATTCTAATACCTTCTTTATTAAGTCCATGTAACACTTATGGAGCCTAGTAGTGGCTTTGTTAAAAATCATATTTTAATTATTCTTTTAATGACAGAGAAACAAAACAAAAAATTAGAAGATAGATTGGTGATTGAAATATAACCATTTATTTTCTTCTTGCAAACAAGTTTGAATATATAAAAAATAAGCTACAATCATACTTCAAATCATATCATAGATTATTTGTTTTTATTTTAAAAATAAGGTATAGAAAATAATATTGAAGTAGAAAATAATTACGAGTTTTGAATTTTAAAAGAAAAGAATAGAAAACTTAAATTAAAATAAAAAAGAAAATAATAAAAAATTTAAATTTTCCTTTTTGTTGTTTCTAAGTTTTTAATAGAAAAGAATAGAATTTTTTTAAAAAAATTCTTATGTTTTTGAGTTCTAATGAAAAGAAAAGATAATTATCACTTTTACAAATTTACCTTCTATTAATTATAACTATTGAACCATGAATAAAAATATACAAGATAAATTTAGTCAAAGAAAAAAAATTCCATAATCAAATACAAGGCTTAAATATGAATTACTACCCTAAACTATAGGTCATATTCCACTTCGGGGATCAAAGTTTCAATTTTTTCAATTAGGTGATTGAACTATTAATTTTTTTCAATCAGAATAAATCGAAATAATTATCGTCGAGAATCACGACGTGGCCCTTCAAGTGAGAGCCATCACCAGCTGATGTTTAAATAAAAAAAATTATTTTAATATCTATTTACATATTTGTTATACATTAAGGGCAAATTCATCAAATCACTTATATTAATCATTTAAACTAAATAAAAACAACAAAATTATCTAAAATCTATACCATCTCAAATCAAAAACAACAAAAAATCAAAAACAACAAAATCTAAAATCATTAAAAATTCCTTTTAGCCAAATATTGAAGATCAAGATCTGCAACCAAAATTTATACCATCTCAGATCGAAAAATCATATACATTTCATAGGGAATGGGCGATGAGGAGCATTTTGGGTGGAGACATTTTTTATGAGGGTTGATACTGGGCAGGATCTACATGAATGTTCAAGATCTAATAAATGCATCCGCTCAGATCTCGTCGAAAAGCACCGTTCCCAAGCTTGAGCTTTTCTCGGACCGGTCATCGAACCGAAAAAGTTACTGGATGGATGGGTCACTGGTCCAACCAGTGGTCGGACCGTTATTGACCCAGTGACGTCATTAATATGTAATAAATAATAAATAAATAATTATATTAATTATTATTATATATTGTATATAATATTTAGTAAATATGTAAAATTAATCAATTTATCTAAAAAAAAAACTAAACATCTTTAAGATACATTCAAATTCCGAAATTCAACCACAAGTTCAAGTGTTTGATTAAATGAATGCAAAAATATGTAAAATACCAAACAAAGTCTCAACTAAATTACTAAAATAAAATAAAATCCGTAATATATATTTTTTTTAATCTTTAAGGAGAGAACCGGTCAAACCCGTGAACCGGTCACTGGTTCATTGGGTCAACCGGTTCAACCGCCGGTTCACCGGTTCTGAACAATTTTTAAGCAGAAATGGTTTAGTGGTCCAAACCGGACCGTTGAGTGAACCGGATCCGGTTTTTCCGGTTCAACCGGCGGTCCGGTCTGGGTTTGAAAACATTGTAATACCAACGGAACCACATTTTCAGGTGAGGGAAAATTAAAGCTACAGTTGATTTTGATGGATTCGAAAAATTAATGTCTTTCACAACAAGTTTACCTTTAAAAGATCAGAACTAGCTCCTAGAAAATATACAAAAGATATATTAGAACACAAATGGACTGATGAGGCCAGAAATTTTGGATAAGAGGGGTACAATTAGATACCTTTTATATAAACAATTTCCATATTGAATTATAAATCTGGTTCATATAATGGAAATTAAGTAGGAGATTTAACCTCTTGCAGGGTGGAAGATGGAAGAAAATTTCCGAAGCGCTATTGCTCATCCTGAATTTTCAAGGAGACTAGTTCACTCTCTTGCTGTTGGCTTCTGAACTTTGCATTCTTTAGCAGCCATCTTTTGAACCTTTCTGGTAACCTGGTAAATAAGAGTTTAAACAATCAACTTCAAAATAGATGTGCTAAGAAATGATAATAGTTCTAATAATACAACACCAAAAGAGAAAAAGAAAAACACAGAGCAGTTAGCAGTAGCCATAGATTCCGGTTATTGCATCCACGTTCTGCCCCTCTCTCTCGAAGGTTATGGGTGCGGCGAGCCCCGCCCCTTAGAATCACAAGCGCAAGCATGAGGATTTGAAGCCGGATGCTCCCGAGCCACCGGAACTAACTGTCGATTCGAACGGCAACTCAGAGTCGGAGTCGGTCAAGAGGTGACGATTCTTCATTAACGCAGATCTGATTGAAAGAAGGAGATTTGACTTATTTTTTGTTTTGTTTTGTTTTGTTTTAATTGAGAATAAAAAATAATTTACCAAATTTACCTCTATTTTAATATTTTAATTTAACAAAATGGTAAAAAAATTATTTTTTTAAGACACATCAGTTGCGGATTGCCCCACTTCAAGGGTCACGTCAGTAATTTCTGACACTTTCTCTTTATCAGCTTAGGTTTAGTAGATTAAAACAAATTGGGGATATGAGTTATAATTTAAAATTTATTACGGTGACAATTGAAGATAATATGAGAATTATAAAAATATTATTTATTCAATTTTTTTTTTCTGTTTAAAATCAAGCCAATTTTGGATCGAAAATTTAGTATGAAAAATGATCAAATTTTTTATTCATTTCCGATTATTTAAAAATTCAGAAACATAAAAAATGCGAAGAAAATTTAAAATTTTCATACTTTTTTTTTCTGTTTTTTTAAAACTCAAAAAACAGAGGATTAAGAGAAAGGGAAAATAATTGAATTTCCATGGCAAACACTAAATTAAGAAATCTGCCACGATTTTGCAGGTCGGCCCTTGGTTCGAACCCACCAAACACACATAGCGTTAGCCGTTAGCCATTAGCCATCAGCCGTTAGCCATTAGCATGAGCAGAAGCTTACCTGAATCTTTTCCGTCATTGGAAAGCACTTTCATGCTTTCCAAAAACACCACCCGATACCATAAATATATTATTACATACACTGGTCCTAATAATATGGTGGTTAAAGAAGAAGGGGAGGAGGAGGAAGAAGAAGAAGAAAAACAAGTGACAGAAATACCGGAGGTACAGGTGGAAAACTTTATAGGATGTGACCCAATTCAGTCCCCTCTTCTCTCTAATTCTCAACAAATTCAATCAGAATTTGAATCTGAACCTCCATCTCCATCTCATGAATCGTCAATAGTTGGTGTCAACATCATCAACAACAGAGACCAGAGCTCCCTCATGGCTATCTTTCCTCCGATCAATCACGAAGGCCTTTACATCTCCTCCTTTCATACCCATCACGAAAATTATCCAGAATTTGAGCGATCCTTGCCAACCGGCGATTTTGAACCGGCCAATTCACCGTTGCCGCTTCCAAGACCTACGGTGGCTGCCTGGTTTAATTTTTTTACGTTGTAAGCTCACTTCCATTACTTCTGCCATTCGAAATTATTCGGCTTCCTCTAGAGGGGGATTTCTATCGTCTTTTAGGTCTCCGCTTGCCACGGTGGCTGCAACAATGCTGTTGGTGTTGTGGTATTGGAGGTTCCAGAGACAACGGCGGTTGCTGGTAAGGAGAGAAAGTAGGGATCAATTGATTCGGATTATCAGAGAGAAGGATGAGGTTCCTTGGTTCAACCTTTTTACTTTATTTTGGGTGGATTTCATCTGTTTGTGAAAATGCCCCAATTAACTTGGGTTCCATTTTGTGTCTTTTTGCAGAAGATTAATCAACTATTGCGTCAAATTGCACAGATGAATGAAATATTGCTGGCTGTTCACAACCTTAAGGCTGCCCCAAGCACATGAAAAGCTATTCTCTTCTCTCCAAGTTTGTGGTATGGCTCAGGACTATGCTGCCGCATCATTCCATCTGTTATTAATTGCTTGAGTTGTCGTGTGAGCATTGTATGTATACTATTGATTTCTACGAATTAATTACGAAATGAAAGTGAAGGCTAGATGTGATGTGATGCGCTGACTTGGTTGAATCCACGTGATTGCATGATCTACAGAACCAAAGTAGCATAAAAATTTTAAACTAGTAATTGAGTTTCGTTTGGTATTTTAAGTTTCCCAACAAAACAAATATAATTGGTTTAAAAAACACAACAAGTGATTAACTTTCATAGCGCAGACCAAAATTTGCCAAGGCTGTAACAAATGCGTATTTGTATATTTGACGCCATTTGTGTTCCTAACAATGATAAATAAATTTGAAGCCCAAGTCCTTTCCGATGCAGCCTGTGAATCTTTCCGAGTTCAGGAATATAATATTTCCATATTCTATAATTAGCACGACTAATTTTTTTGATATATGTATTATGTTCCATTTGAAAATGTATCTCTGCATATTTATAGCTGTCTCATTTATATATATATATATATATATATATACACACACACACACACACACCTTGCCTTAGTTGGTAGAACAATTGCATGATAATAAATTTGTAAAATTGACTGCAAATCTAACAACTTAACGGGATTCATAATATGCTATCAGACAACTCCACAAGATTATCAGTTGTCAAAGAATTTTAGATATTCCATTGCTTTGAATTGTTAACTCATGCGTATGGTAAGCGTGCTTACATTTGAGTTTGGGATGTGATGACTGATATCTACTACATATTCATGGTAGTTTATTATCTAGCATGAAAATTAGTATTCTCATTGTCTGTTGTATTTTGTTAGAGCACTGCAAAAAATAGAGGTAAACGTGAGAAAATCTTTCATCACATTTCATTAACTTCAAATGCCAAGGGAATTAAAAACTACTCCCAGTCTCTTCCATGCATGTGGTGTTACAAAAGATGGATCCTACATGGCCCCCTATAGCACCTAGCAGCATGATCTCAAATCAATCTTTAAACCCATGAAGATTGTATAAGATTTCTCATCTACTTCTCTTGTGAAAACTAATTAAGATGCACTCAAAACTTTAAACATCACTAGTGTTACGCAGCCCATTATGTTCACAGCATTTAGACTGCTCGTCTCAGGATATGGGTTGTCCCACTTGTAGTTTGTACCCTGATGCTTAAGCATTGTAAATGAGTTAGTTGGAGGGGGTTAAGGGCTGCTTAAGCATTGTAAATGAGTTTGTTGCGGAGGGTAAGGGCTGCTTAAGCATCATAAATGAGATCTTTGGAAGGGGGTAAGGTTATTTTCTCATATAATTTTCAATGAAGCCAAAGTAACCAAAAGTGAAAAATGTTAGTATCTGTTATATAGGCTATCATATCATTATTTTGACCAGTAAATCTAATAAATTATAAAACCTATATAGGAAAGTTGCCGCTATATAACAACATGAATCTGGATCTAAAAAGATGAGGGGTAAATAAATAAATGACAAGACTCCAGACTCCAGTCACTCCATTGACTGAAAATATTTGCAATTATTAGCATTCCTGTGAAAAGTTAAATTATACTACAGCTCAAAGGATCAACCTTCTTACCCAATAAAAAAATACTAGAAGAATAGAATCAACCTTCTTACTGAAAAAAAAAAAAAAAAGAGGAAAGAGAAGAAAAGAATCAACCTTAAAGTAAGCTTCAAATTCACATCCCAATCATCTTTTAATCAAAAGTCAAAGCTTCCCAATTCCCATCATATTCATATTCCAGAATCCATTAATTAAAGGTCAAAGCTTCCCAAACAAAATCTTACAATAAATTCCATGACAAAGCTAGTAGCATTCTCCCCTACTCCGATAAAGAAACATGCAGACCTAAGCAAGTATTTTTTGGCATTTCACTCTTTGGAGCAACTATGAGTCCGAAATTTGAACAAACTTGTTCGATGAAGTATGCTAGAATTTTGTTGAATATTTTGACAAGAAATAGGTTTGAGTTCATAAATGAACTATGAAAATTACTTCTTTCTTCAGGCTCACCTGCAAATAAATTCGAGTCGCTATCAACTAATAGTTAAAAATTGATACAATGTCCACTCCAATTTTCCAGGCTAACAAATCATATACAACAAAATAAAAAGATAGCATTTCAAAATTGCCAAGAAGGACCCAAATAAGTATGTGTTTAATTCTCATTTTAAACATCATGTAAGTAAAGATCTAAACAAATAAATCAATACCAATCATTCAATTACTTCAAGACTAGATGGCTCATCGTAGTGAAGAGCAATAAAACCTGCAAACTCGCCCCTACCCATCAAAAGAGGATAATGGAATAAGAATGCATATCGGTTATCTGCTAGACATTGGGAAGAAACTCTTACCTGCACCAATAAACCCCCTTCCCCTCCCCAAAAAGTAATGAGGTCAGAATTAACTCTAGGTTTCTGACAAGGCTACTTATTATGTTTTTTTTTTCCTTGGCAAGTTTCACTTCTAACAAGTAACCCAAAATGACAATGTTGACATTTTAGAGAACAAATAGCCCTATCCATAGATCTCAATGAACTCTGAAGCAAACCATCAGAGCGTCAATTTCCTTTAACTAGTTTCTTGTCATACATCATCACCTAGGTTAATCGTATAATTATGTGGCACAATTTCTAGGCGACTTGAGACAAAGTGCTGTAAAGCTATACTATCATGTATTTACTGAGAATGGGTTCTTCTTTTCTTTATAAGCAACCCTGGCATACTAATTAAGATCACTAAGAGGGACAAAAGGTCTTAAGTTTATAAAAAACAAAAGCTCGAAAATCATAAGCTAGTCGAAAGCTATAATTTTATGCAGTAAGTTCTTCGGTTCAAAACTAAAGCAAGATTGACTGACTCACCCCCTTAAAACAAATTCCAGGGCGTAAAACACATCATATGGTCTAAAGTAAAGAAGGAAAGCTGCCAATAGTATAATTTGTATTCACCAATAGCTTGAGCCAAGTGAAACAATTGATGAACAAAATTTCTTTCTTCATAAATTTACTTGTAAATATTTAAAATTCCTAATAAGTTTGATAAACAAAAATTCTGCCTGGATAATTTCTATATTGCAATTCAAAATAACAAGAATGAAGTCTACTCTCTCAAGTGCTCAAATATAGGAAAAAGTAAGCAATAATTTAATTATAAACTGTAATCATTCTGAAACTTAATATAGCAATAAAATACCTAACGAATATCTCCTGTTGAAGATGGTTTACAAGCTATCTCTTTGAACCACTATTTCCATGAGCTGAATGTCGAATATCAAATTGATCAACATATTCCAAAGGAGTAACTGTCTCATTTCTGATTCTCTTGATCTTAGGGCTCAACAAACCCCTATGCCTAAACCCATAAAGCTTAATCACCTGGTTGTCAGCAAAATTAAACGCCCTCTCCATACTTCTCAAGCACTTCTCAACTGGATAATCACCATAGCTCCCACAAGGCTTGCAACCCACAAAATGCGTCACGAAAGGCCACCTCTCATCGCCTAACCCCGGGTGATACTTCTCAATCATCTCTTCATACCTATCCACAAGCCCTGCCCAATATCCATGTAGAAAATAAGAATTCTCAACAAACACCTTATTCATCCAGTTATCCTTCTGCGAAATCAACAAGTATATCAATGCCGACTGATCATCCGCCTCAAATGCTGGCCTCCCCTTCAAATTTGCAGTCAAAATCTTCCCTGCCTCGTCACGAATCGGACCCTTAGGACCCATTGGGGCCCACACATCCAACAAATCCAACGACCATTGGCAATTCCTAAACAAAAAACTCCCAGTGTTCAATGCAATCCACGACTTCTGATTAAACAACAAATCAGGGTACCCATGAATCACCATATTATAGTTATCGTACTTGGAATATGGAATTTCAAACACCATATCAGTAAACAAAGCATCACTATCCATCCACCAAATCCACTCCACTTCAGGATGAGACAACATTAATTTCCTAATCAAAGGCAATTTTGCCCAATACCCAGCTAACTCCCTATCCAAATGAGCCATATTATACACAATCTCAATACCATGTAGCCTACAATAATCAATTTTATTCTTGATAGATTTCAACAAATAATGATCTCCAATTGGGTTATCACAAGGATTAGGCGGTGAACCAGTGACAAGCAACATTCGCGGCTTACCCTTTACATGACTGGGGAAGTCTGGGTTTCGATCCAACCAGATTTTCCGCTCTTGATCCCAAGCTGTGATCTTGGGGCCGAGAGTGTAGGTGGCGTTGAGACTGAGGTCGGGTTGTTGATCAAGCGGGTCGTTGGGATCGGTGGGGTCGTGGTCGGATCGGATCTCTGCGAGGATCCGATTGGTTTCTTCGATGAGTACTTGATTTTCGACATCGTCGGTGGAAAGGTTACCGATACCAATGGTGCCGCGGAGGACGAGGATGGTGACGAAGCCACAGAGGATTGTGATCTTGATGTTGTTAAACGTTTTGTGGATCTGACGGTTCCGGGGACGGCCGGTGGGACTGACGGCGCCGTTGGGGGCGGCGGCGGTGGGGAGTTGAACTGGGCCGCCTCGCTTTTGAGCCGTAAAAAATTCAAGACCCATATTATAGTAATTCTCTTTCCCCCTGTACTTTTGGTTTTTTTCTAGGGAGTAGGAGGGGAAAAGAAAGTGGACTGAGTTGAGAGAAATTTGTTTTCGTTTATACTGGTACCGGTATGTAGTATTTTAGTGAGTATTTGGTAGAAGAAGGTAGGAGGTGAAAAATGGAGCATGGGCAGGCGGTGAGAGAGAGTGCGGACAATCCAGCTGTTTACGGGATGGGCTGGGCTGGGCTGGCTGCCCCCAAGTCCCACACTCCTATTACGTTTGGCCTTTCTTTTACTATACTTTACCTATTCTACTGTCCAAACGACTTACATTTTTTATCTTATAAAAATGCACATAAAAAATGACATGTTTATTTTAAAATGACTTATAAATTATTTTTTATATGCATTCTTATCCATATTTTGTGGATATCAATCACATTTAAATAATTAAGTTATGGGGTCCGTCCGCATTAAATATTAAAGATAAATTATTTTCTTTTATTTTGAAGACCACATTAATTAATTACTAGAACAGTCGTATTCTTTCTTAATTAGTTTGAATAAAAGTGTAACTAATAGTTAGTTTATCCCACGTTATTAGTCGGAACCATGAATTATTATGAGGTCAACTCTCAAGAGAATCAAATCCTCACGTAAGAAATAATTAGGACAATAACATTTCTGACATTTATATTAAAATAAATACAATAGTTTTAAAATATAGAAATACAAGAAAAGGGATACTCAAACTAGTAGTGTCTAATTAAATATGGACAAAGATGTAAAAATATTATTTCGAAATTTTATTTCAACTCGGATTTTATTTTATTTTTTCAAAAAATACAATTAATGTTATAAAACGTAATTTTAATATGCCCCTCTCGTTAAAAAAATACATGTTAGTTTATTTTTTGATATGGTTGATACTTGGTCAGATTTGCTGACGCGTGACATCTAATGTGTATAAAAATAATATTTAATGTGTATTTTATAATTTATTTATTATGTATATTTTATTAATTAGTTCTATTTATTAAAAATTTTAATAAGTAAAAATGATTATGTGGAATGACCCTTTTTTTAAGTAATTATATTTTATGTAAGTAATTATTTATCTTCAGACTTATTTTTTTAAAGTAATTATCATATCAATATGTAGTGAAATAAGTTGTTTTTGGTATTATTCTCTAATTATTTCTTCAAATTTACTTTGAGATTTACAGTAGATCCACACTTATTATAAATAAAATTGAATTTTTCCTTTATTCATTATTCTAAATTAATAAAGTATTAATTTGATATAATGCTTTGGTTATGGATGAAATGTGCAAATTTTACAAAATAAGCAAGTGGTTATAAAATATTCATTTACATTTAGAATATTCGTTTGGTGCGTGAAATATTCTTTTTGTTTGGAATATCCGTGCGTCGCCGCTAGCTTAATCATTGTGGCCCCATAACTTGAAAAACGATTGGATGAAAAAAAATGACAAAGTTTGAGTTTTATAAATAATCTGCGTAATTATTCTGATTAACATCGTTGGATTACACGGTGGTTAAAATACGATGAATATGCGTGGTTACACAAGATGTACACTTACGGTGTTACACATATTGTTGAATTATTGATTAAATGCGTAAGAAGGCACTACTCGATAATTGTTACGATAATTCTTGTTCAATATTTTATTGTTTCATAATTGTTGCGTTGATAGTTTATATTATTGTTGTTTGAATAATTGTTATTTCACAAAGATTTCTCATTATCGGATCAATAATTCATATTATTTGAATAATATTATTAGATAGCATTATTGGCAATATCTAGAAAGTTCTGTCAAGGAGAGGTTTGGTCACCTAATTGCGCGCCAGTAAGGAAAAATCTTTATTGAAAAACCCCCTCTTTCCTGGGAACTGCATGGTTGTCATAATTGTAATTCTGTAATATTATTTGTGGATAATTAATTATTGATTTATATGATAAGGAAATATTTATTTGATGTGGATATAAATGATGAATTTATTTATGTGGTTATTAATGAAGGAATTAATACTGAGGTGTTTTATCAGTATTTTGTCGGAATGAAAGTATTAAAAATCATCCGTTTGTGGATTTCAGATATTTTCTGTTTGGAATTTAGAAAAACTCAAAACTACAAAGTTGTAGAGAATTCAATTTCGTGTGGAATGGATATAAAATTAGTATTTTTACGATAAGCGGGCTATTTTCTATGAATTACTAAAGTTTCGAAAAATAAAATAATTTTATTAAAATTATGGGTGGGACCCACTTTTGTTTGAAAACATGTGAAATTTCAATATTTTTTTGTTCAAAGGTGGTTTGGTCTTTGTTGGCAACTTAGGTTATGTAAGAGAAAAAATAAAATAAATTATTATTTTATTATTTTAGTCTCTGCATGCGTTCTTAGCATTTTCCTATAAATAGGCGCTTAGGTTAGAATTGAAAATCACACCGAAATAAGTTTTTTCTCTCTAGATTATCGGTATATTTTTGTGAGTATTTTGATACTTTGAGAGTTGTTGTTAGGTCTGAAGTTTCCTTGACTTTCTATCCGATATTCCGATCAAGATCTGAGTTATTTTGAGGTAAGGGATGTTATTTTCTTCTCAAATGATATTATTTTCTTCAATATCATTATCTTAAAATATTGGTGAACTTTTAATCAAATTTATAACTTTTTGTGTGGGGTTAATATTCACGTGATATCGTCACTTTATTCACGAATCGACACTTATTCATTCAAAAAATAAAAATTTTACTTTTTGTCCAAGATGTCTATTTTGGCTACTATCTTTGATTGTATCCATGTTTTGATCGTTATTTTTGAATTCTGCTTCACAATTGGTTATTATGAAGTATTATTGATCTTGGATAAACTGTTATACGAATCTCTAATAATTGTCCTTCTGTCTCATTGGATTCGTTTTCTTTAAAATATTTTTCATCATCCTCGGTTCTAAATGATGATATTCTTGAATATCTTTGGCTCATGTAATGCAAAGATGAATGATTAATCGATGAATATCTTTGGCCCGTAGTCTGAAGATGAGCAGTGTTGAGATGAACACGACCAACTGGTGATCTGAAAATGAATATCTTTGGCTTGTAGTGCAAAGGCGAATGTGAGACCCAGTTTTTATCAATAAAAATTTAAATTTTGTCGAAATAATTTTTTAATATTATGGTGTGAATTTAAGATAATATTATAGTTGTGGGTAGTATTTATAAATTTTGCAAAAGTATACAAGTTGTTATAAAATATTCATTTGGTCGGGAATATTCTTTTTGTCGGGGAATATTAAATGCATTTACTACTCAATCATTAGTGGACCCCTAGCGGAAGTATTATATCGTAGTTAAAAAACGACAAAATTATCTTTCTATAAAAATAACGGCGGAGGTGTTACTGAATTAAAAGCTGTTGAACTACCCGGTAGTAAAAAAATACGATGTCTGGCGTGGTTGATATAGTAGCACGATATATTGATTATTGATCTTTACGTGAGAAGTCACTTTCGGTATGCTTTCGATTATTACTCACGATAATTGCTTTGCATCATATCTGTAAGACCGAATTTTATGAAATAAAAGTATTCAATTTTTTAATTACTATTCATGAGTTAAGCACGAGTTACTATTCACGAGTTCTTATTCACGAAGTTATTCACTATTCACGATTCACGATACTATTCATGAGTTTCTTATTCACGAGTTACTATTCACGAGTACTATTCATGAAGCATGATAAATTTTTTTTTCGTAAAAAGGCATTACTCGATAATTATTACGATAATTCTTTGTTCAATATTTTATTTTATTGATTCGATAATTGCTACGTTGATATTTTATATTATTGTTGTTTCAATAATTGTCACGTACGATATTTTTTTCATTATCGAACAATAATTCATATTATCTGAATAATATTATTGGATAACATTATTGGCGATGCCTAGAAAGTTACTGTCAAGGAGAGGTTTGGTCACTAATTGCGCGCCATAAGGAGAAATTCTTATTGGAAAGCCCTCTTCTCAGGAAGCTACTTTGATTTGTTAATATTGTGATTATGTAATATTATTTGTGAATAATTAATTATTAATTTTATGATGAGAAAAATATTTATTTTATGTGGATATAGATGGAAAAATTTTTAAAGTGACAATTGTTGAAAATTAATATTTTATCTTTTTACGATAAAATAATTCATTTAAATATATTATTTTAATAATATAATAATGGTGATATTTTTACAATTGAATGTGGAATATATGAGTATATGAGGAGGAAGAATATTTTTGTTACAATAAATGTTTAAAACATGTTAAACATGTCGGTGGACCCCATTTCTTATTTGAAATTTGATTATAGTATTCGTAAAATCGTCTGTTTGTGGATTTGATCAATTTACATTTGGAATTTGGAAAAACTTTCTTACGCAAAGTTGTAGAAATTGAATTTCCTATAAAAACTCACAGATTCGAATTTTTTTTAATAAAAGGGCTATTTATTATGAATTATTGAAGTTACGAAGCTCAAATAATTGATTTTGGAAGTTTAAAATAATTTAAATAACAAAAACGTTTTTTGTGCAAGTCTTGTGAGGTGGGCTGTTTGGTGGTTGAGGTTTTGAAGCAAAATAAGTGTGCTTTGGAATAAAAATAATATATATATAATATTTTATTAAATTTTACGCTTTGGTGTTCTAAGTATTTTCCTATAAATAGGGTCTTGGGTTAGAATTGAAAATCACACCGTAAACTGAAGTTTTCTCTCTCTATATTATCGAGCGTATTCTTGTGAGTATTTTGAGTATACTTTGAGTATTGCTATACGGTGCAAGTTCGTTCAGCGTTATTCCAGTCAGAAGTACTGCTCTTTTGAGGTAAGGGATAGTAAGGGATTTTAAGGGTTATTATGTTTTTAGTTTCGAAATTTTTTGAACCTTCAAAATTCTGGAAAAATTTGAAATGATATTTTGATGAGTTTTGTAGATTGTGTCCAAAAATGGAGATTTTTGGATGTATAGATTAGGAGTTATGGATTTTATGAGAAAAGACTATTTTAAAAGTAACCGCTTATAACTCCTTGTGATTAACTCCAAAATTGATGAAATTTTTATTGGGAGTACATCTATATAATATCAGTATACCGTGTAAATTTCAGAATTTTTGGACAAAAGTATAATTTATGATAAATGTCTAACTATTCGGTAGTTTTGGCCATATGGAAAATAGTAAATAAATTTTAAAAATTTTGAGAAAAATATATATTCAATATGGGACTATATTCTTCTAAATCCCAGAAAATAAATATTTTTGGAACTAATTTGGTATTTTTATGAAAATGTTCTAGTTATGAATAAATGAATTAAATATGTTATGTGAAGTAAGAAAATTGGAAAATATGATTTATTGGCTTGAGAATCATATATAGAGGTATATGCAGATTTTTATGAGGGTTTTGGTTAATGATGATGAAATCTTATGAGTTTGGCATTTTAGATGATGAAATGCATTAATTATTAAAGTGTAAATAATTGGATTAAATTATTTATAAGTTTTAGAAATGATTAAAATATTATTGTAATATTAATAATATTAGATTATGAGATTTCTAAGTGATTTATAACATTTGGATTAAGGTGTTATAAATATGGATATGAATTTTATTATGAAACTTTATCTTTTAAATTAATCGGAAATTACTTATGCTGCGTATACGGTACTATGTGCGAATCGGGGGTATTATTCACGACAAATTGGTTTCTTCTCGACCAAATAATCGTTGATTTATGAATCTTACTCTTGAAATTAAAACCATGTTTTGATTATATTGTTTTTATATAACATTCTTATAACCACTAATGATGATATTTCTCTTTGACTTGAGTGTAAAGATGGGTAGATTATTGGTATGATCGTGACTATAGGTTCTCTTTGGCGATGGTGCAAAAGTTAAATTGTTGGTTGGTATGATCATGACCATTGAATTTACAATTGAATATTTTTAGCCTAAGTGCAAAGGTGAATTGATCAACATGGTTATAATTATTGTTATATAACCTTACGAAATGATTATGTGTTTCTTTAATATATGAATATCTTTGCTTTGTAGTGCAAAGATGAATTATTGATGAATATCTTTGGCCCGTAGTGCAAGATGACTGTTGTTGTTGAATATCTTTGGCTCGTAGTGCAAAGATGACTTGTTGTTGAATATCTTTGGCATGTAGTGCAAAGATGAACTGATGATGAATATCTTTGGTAGTAGTGCGAAGATGAATTTATTAGTATGATTATGAACAAGAACGTGATTTGGTATAACCATGATCTTTGATGTTTCGAGGTAAAGACAATGATGAAATTATCTTAGTCTGGATAAGAAGAGGATTTAGAACTACAATTATGATTATAAGTTATGTGTGATTGTGGGCGGGGAATTGTTGATTGATGTTACGAGGATAAAACATTGTTGGTGGACTTTTAACATAGAAGATAATAGATTTTATGGTCTATTTGACTCTTCTAATGGATTGCTCATTCATTACTGACTATGGTTGAAAAGTTTTATCATCTACCATATGTTCTAAATCTACGATTTATTCTTGATGAAGACTATTGATAATTTATTTATCTTTAGTCATAATATTCTTCTTGAGCTAGTTGTGCTCACCCTTTTGTTTCACAATTCCTTTCGGTAATAAAAGTGTAGGCAGGGTTGGCCCGGGGATAACAAGGAATATAATCTGGTCTATAGTTGTTGAGGTTCTCCACATAAAGAGGTGAAAGAACCCAACTTTGGAAGGGTATTTTGTCACTATCATACAAGATGTCTAATGACATACAAACTCGTGTTATCATAAGACATGGTTGTGCTCATCCACTTCTTTGAGTATATTTACAAGCACTACCTATATAATCTTGGTGTTTGTTTGGAGTATAATACCCAATTAGAGATAGTGGAGATAATGATATGTCGAGAGAAGACTCACCATTGGGAAGAATATGATAGTAATCTTCTCGTTTTTTTCTTTAGGGTCTATTAGATCAACGAAGGATAATTACAATGGCCATATGATATCTACCATAATCTAAAAGCATGGCCTCCCATGTATGAAGGTTTCATTGAGCACTTCCCTAAGATTCTAATTTCTAAAAGCAGTTTTTGACTATACCTTTATGTAAGGTATCATTGTGACGTCTTCTGATTGGTATATATGTGTATCCAAACTCACAAACATATGTGTTGTTGTATTTTGCACGATAATTGTTGTAATAAAGTTTTAGTTGTTTTTCGTACCATATATTTGGCGACTCAGAATGGGTTGGATGGAATGGACCTATTTTGGGGTCGTTACAATATCTCTTATATTATTGATTCAATTATTGTCACAGTATCATCTGTATAATATGTTATAGTATTAAATCAATAATTGAGACGACAAGTTATAAATAATTAATATTTGTTGAAAGATTAAATATGTGTTGATTAAAAATAAAATGATTTGTGGTAATATTTATTCAATCCTTGATGTATATAAAGAGTCTGTTATGAGACATTTGTGGTAAGTTTGATTATTTTATGGGGGGGCCATATGTCATCATCTAAGAGTCTCTTCGTCAATAGTAATTACCTTAACGTCGATAGTAATTACCTTTGTGAATAGTAATTACCTTCGTCGATAGTAATTACCTTCAATCGATAGTAATTACCTTTGTGAATAGTAATTACCTTCGTCAATAGTAATTACCTTTGTGAATAGTAATTACCTTCGTCGATAATAATTACCTTTACCAGTGTCAAACCACTTGTCGTTTCACATTCACAGTGTCGAACCACTTGTCGTTTCACATTACTGATCGAACCACTTGTCGCGTTTCACATTACAGTGATCCGAACCACTTGTCGTTTCACATTCTGAAAAGGCCAACCACTTTTTTTTCACATCACCGGTCGTCGAAGCCACTTGCCTTTTCACATGGCGGTCTTTAGCTAGAAATCTTCTATAAATAGAGGCTGGTGCTTCATTATTTTCACGAATTCACGAAACTCTAGAGAGAGAAACTATAGAGAAAGAAGAAAAGTATTACTGCTACTTCACCTTGCCAATATTCGGTTCTTCTAAGGTAAGGGATATTATTTGTTGTACAGTAATGGGTGTTATTCTTTCTTCTTGAAGAGAACTTACATTATTCCATTCTATATTATTACATTGGAATAACTTTTGTAAAAGTGGCATACCCTATACATGACTTTTGTATCTGTCAGATACCTATACTTGGTGAAATCCATTTTGTTATTCCATTGCTTATTATTACATTGGAATAACTTTGTATAATGTGGTTTACCCTATACTTGGTGACATTCTTCTATTATTACATTGGAACATCCATGTCATGTGTTTTACGGGACTGGTTAAAATCTTTTATTATTCATTGGAACATCACATGCATGTGTTTTACACCGAACACGGTTCCGTCTTTATATCATTACATTGAATATCCTATCGTGTGTTTTACAGGATGCAGTTCCATCTTTATTATTCTGTTGGAACATCACTGTCGATTGTGAATTTCACGACTTTGGTTCCGTTATTATTATTCTGTTGGAATAACATGTCATGCCAATCACCGCATGCGTGGTGATTTCTTTTGTTATTCCATTCTTTATTATACCCAGTTGGTTGAAACTTTGACTTATACTCCATGAAATTAGTAGAATATCCTTGATATTTGCGTTTCATCGATATCTTTTCATGGAAATATTCTTACGATCATTCTTGAATTTTACTCTAAAAAATAATTATCATTTTGACAATTTGGGCGTTAATAATTCTGGATAAAATAATTCTTGAACTTGTTTTATTGAATTATTATGTCATTGTCATCATCCTCATGTTATATTATGTTATCTTGACTTACGTGTATAGATGAACTTAGTATGATTATGACCGAGGATCATTAAGGTATAATCATGGCTTGTTATAAATGATGTGATAAAAGTCCTCGGTGGCACAGTAATGCGATGATGGATAATTTTGGTATGATTATGACCAGGGGTGATTCGGTATAGTCGTGACCATTGATAATTTGATGAATATCCTTGGCCGTAGTGCAGGGGTGATTCGATGATGTGGATTATTTATTAAAGCTGAGTCTCAGCTATAACAGTGATGAAAAACCTTTTAATACCTAAAAGATAGTAGACTTTATTCTCTACTTGACTCTTTTAATGGATTGCTTATTCCTCTGCAGTTAAACTTGTTGTCTATTGTATTTTATCAGTTTAACACTGTTTGAAGGCTAATGATAAATTATTACGCATTATCTTAGTCATAATATTTCTTCTTGGGCTAGTTGAGCTCACCCTTTCTTTCCTTTGTTCTCTTGAGAAATGAGAACATAGGCTGAGACGAGTCGGGGAAAGGAGTAATGGTCCGGAGGATAGCATTAGTAGTCCTCACTATTCTTTGAAATAGTGTGATAATAGTAGTAATGAGGACTCTGTTGAGTTTGTATAATATCTAGTAGACAATATTTGTATTCAAACTCACAGCTTATATCGTATTATACCACCTACAGCTTATATTAGTAAGTTGTATTTGAATTTATGTACCATGTAAGTGGCGACCCAAGATGGGTGGCGTATACCTAATTTTGGGGGCGTCATGGTTGGTATCGAGCTTAGGGATATGATCCTGGGTGAGATGTGAGATAAGAACTAGGAGGGAGGCAGGGAATACCTTCGCTAGTATGACCTACCTAAGTTTATTTGGTATTTGATTGGTCGGTTGAGTATAGTGATAATATGTTGCATGTCAATTAACCCTTATTTTGTGGCGGTGTTTGAAAATGGCATCCGAGAATGTTGAGAATAGCGATGGAGCACGAGACCGTTGATTCTCCACGATCAATAATCGGGATAATGTGCAACGGGATGGTGATAATCCTCCGTAAACAACAACACCGATCAATTGACGAACTACTGATGCGTTTAAGAAGTTTTTAGAATTCATGCGACATCGGTAAGCGAAAGCCGATGCTATCCAAAACGTGGGTGGAAATACGGAAAACTCTCGGTGGTCACCGCTAAACAATTCAAGGAGCTGGGACCACCGGAGTTTAAGGGAGAGCCAAAACCACTTACAAGCGGAAGCATGGATAAAGCAGATTACCAAGATATTTGATGTCTTGGGATGCTCAGAAGCAAAAGGTTCCTTTTTGCGCCTTTATGTTCTATGGCGAGAGGCGATTCTTGGTGGGAATCGGTAAAATGTACTCAACTTTCTTTGTCTTGAAGATATCTTGGGAGAAGTTCCAGGGAGTCGTTTCAACGACAAATACTTTCACGAAAGTATTAGCCACATGAAGGAGGTAGAGTTTATCAAGTTGGAACAAAACAATATGGCCCGTAATCATGATACGAGGCAAAATTTGCGGAGTTATCACGGTTTTACGTCCCACTTGGTGGATAATGAAGAGAATGGCGTGAATGTTTTAAGAGGTTTGAAGCGGAGATACGTCAACATCTTATTTCTCATAAAGCTGCGTTTTATTGAGATGTTGTAAATAGGGCTCGATTAGTGGAGCGCGATAACGAGTCAACGCAACTAAAAGAGAGCGGTAAAAGCAAAATTATAATACCAGCGAGAGTAGTCATCGAAGCGGTGACAACAAGCGTGGAGGGAATCAACAGGCCAAATATGGTAACCACTTCGGTGGTAATCAGGGCCAAAACAATAAGAATGGACATTTCAAGAAAAGGAGATTCAACAATGATGGAAAGAGCGTCGAGACCAAAGACCGTTGTTAAGGAAGGAGAAAGACCACCTATCATATGCTTCAAATGCGGAGGAGAGGGACACATCAGTCCGAACTGCGCCATGCCGTCCAAAGCATGTTATAATTGTGGAAGAGAAGGTCACTTAGCTCGATTTTGTCGTTTACCGAAGACAAATTCAACTAGGATGGAGGCACCAAAGGCTGTCCCAGACAAACCAAAGCCGATGGTTTAGGAAGGCGTTTTTTTCTCGTGACGAGGAACACGAATAAAATTATCACGGGTAAGTTAATCATAAGCTTTTGCGAAGTCTATACTGTGTTTAGATACCGATTCTACCCACTCTTTTATTTCACCTAATTGTGTTTAACGTTTAAATTTGACTCAAGAAGAAGTTAAACTTTGACTTATTGGTTGAAACTTCGTTAGTAGGAGCCTTCGTTACTGCTTCTATTTTTAAATCTTGTTTGATTCAAATAAACATTTTCACGTTACTGTCGATCTTATTTTTTGAAAATATTTGCCTTTGATGTGATTTTAGGAATCAATTGGTTAACTACTCATCATGCTTTTAAATAAGGTTGTTAGCTTTTATATTCATAACCAACTTGTTGTGCGAATTCAAAGTAACCAAACCACTAAAAGTCAATCATTGTCATATCAAGCCATAAGTAAAGAGCCCCGATCCTTTCGTTGTTGACTTCCTTGTGTGAAATACACCAAAAGCCAAACTTTACGTAGGCGACGCCGTGGATCAAGATGGCAAGTTGATAGGTATCATTGTGAGGTCTTATCTGTGTTAAGGGATAGAAGTCACAGTTGGTATTAATGTGACGTCTTATCCAAGTCTTGGGCGAAAGTATGAGCTTTGAATGATATTTCTATCATTAATAAATTTCTTAGGCGTATTCTTGAAGACTTCCTAGCCTACCCTAGAACGTGAAATCAATTTTGTATTGACCCCGAAAGACAAAAAAACCCATTTCTTAAACCCTCAAATATTTCTTCAACTAAAAGGATCTGCATTTACGTGGATTATGATGAAAGTCATAATAAAAGTATAGAACTGATGAAAATCATGGGTATGTGAAGTATTAGTAAGTTTTAAGATGAGTTATGTTGGTTAGTATGTGAAAACATGAAAGTTTCTTAGAAATCACAAAGAGTTGAAAATCGATTTTGGTGAAAAACGTAACATGAAATTCAATTGACCATATCTCCTATTATATTTTGAATTTTTGAGTGTGGTCAAGTCCTAGAGTTAGATCTATGAGTTACCTAACTAATCCAAGTGGAATTTCTAGAAAAGGTGTTGTAGATTTTTGTGTGGATTGATTTTAGCAAAGGAGTGCAAAGCTGCAAAAACTGAAAAAGCTGCTGCCATGATTTTAGAGGGGCTATTTCGGCCACTTAAGTTATGAGGAAAATTCTGGCCTTTTGGGACATGAAAGAATATGGTATAAAGTACCTCCTGTCCAAAAATGAGCTCATTCTGACTTAAAATGAGCAAGTTATGACTATTTCAATATTTAGGTTTTTCCGACGAAAAATGCTATAACCGGAGTTATATAACTCCGATGACCATGAAATTTAAACTGGAGGCTCACATTAACATGTGTAAGGTCCTGCCAAGATTTGGGAATTTTTGGTGTTAAACTTGAGGTAGCTAATTTGTTAAGGAATTAATTAGAAATTGATTTTTGAAAAATAGTAAATTAATTTTAAAAATTCCGAGAAAAATATATTTTCATTATGGGACTATATTATGCTAAATCCCAGAAAAGAAATATTTTTGGGACTGATTTAGTATTTTTCATGAAAATAGTTTAGTTACGAACATATGAGTTAAATATGTTATGTGAAGTAACAAAGTTGAAAATAGGATTTTATGGCTAGAGAATCCTATATAGAGTATATGCATATTTTTTGAGGGATTGGTGATGATATCTTATGAGTATGGCATTTTTGAATTATTAAATGCATTATATGGTAAAGCATAAACAATTGAAATAAATTATTTATAAATTTAAGAAGTGATTAAATTATTGTTATAATATTAATGATATTAGATTATGAGATTATTAAGTGATTGATAACATGGGGATATTCTTGAATCTGGATAAATTATATTATAAATGTTTAATATTTATCCTTTATCTCATTTGATTGATTCTTTATATCATTGACATGATCCTCATGCTTATATTATGTTGAAAGTAATCATGGCTCACGTGCATAGATGGACTTGGTATGATTATGACCGAGGATTATTCGGTATAATCATGATCGTAATTGAAAACACGATTATCTTACGCGTAGTGCATGGATAATTATGGTCGTGATACTAATGAATACACGATTATCTTTGGCACACGTAGTGCATGGATAATTGTGGTCGTGATACTAATGAATACACGATTATCTTTGTACGTAGTGCATGGATAATTTGTGGTCGTGATACTATTGAATACACGATTATCTTTGGTAGTAGTGCATGGATAATTTGTGGTCGTGATACTAATGAATACACGATTATCTTTGGTAGTAGTGCATGGATAATTCGTGGTCGTGATATTAATGAATATCCTTGGCACATAGTGCGGGGATGATTCGATGATATGGATTAATTATTGAAATGAGTCTCAAAGAATGAAATATTAATTCATGGATGTGGTAAAAGTCATCTTTAGTAGTAGTGCATTGATAGACTTGGTATGATTATGACTCAAGGATTATTCGGTATAATCATGGTAGTAATTGAAAACACGAATATCCTTGGCGATTGGTGCATGGATAATTAAGTGGTCGGATACTATTAAGTCGCTGCGTCTCAAAGATTATTTGTTTTGATAAATGTATATCTTTGGCTCAGTAGTGCAAAGATGAATTATGAATAAATATCTTTGGTAGGATTGCAGATGAATTTAATGTTTTCAAATGATAAGGTATTCAAGGTATCCTCTCAGTAAGACCCCAAATTATTAATAAATGAAATTTATTTTCCTCTATTTATTATTTTGAAATAGTAAGGGTCGATTTGATTAATGTGGATAGTTATGGGTAAAATACGCAAATATTTGAATAAGCAAGTGGTTATAAAATATTCATTATTGTTTGGGAATATTCGTTTGGTCGTGGAATATTAAATGCTTTGTCGGGGAATATTAAATGCGGCGGTAGCGATCTTTTGTGGGCCCCATAACTGAAAGCGATTGGATGAAGAAAGCGACAAATATAAGTTGTTTATAAATAACTGCGTAGTTAGTTATCTTTATTATCTTGTTGGAATACCCGTGGTTAAAACACACTAATCTGCGTTGTTGAGCAATGATACGGTTATTGCACCAATTATTGATTCTTACGTAAAAGGCACTTTACTCGATAATTATTACGATAATTCTTGCTCGATATTTTATTTTATTGATTCAATAATTGTTGCGTTGATATTTTATATTGTTGTTGTTTCATAATTGTCATTACACAAGATATTTTTATTATCGAAGCAATAATTCATATTATCTGAATAATATTATTAGATAACATTATTGGCAATGTCTAGAAAGTTACATACAAGGAGAGGTTTGGTCACCTAATTGCTTGCCAAGTAAGAAGAAATTCTTATTGGAAAGCCCCCTCTTTCTGGAGGCTGCTTTCGTTGTCGATATTGTGATTACGTAATATTATTTGTGAATAATTAATTATTGATTCATATGATGAGGAAAATATTGATTTTATGTGGATATAGATGGAGAAAAATTTTAAAATGACAATTGTTGAAAATTAATATTTTATCTTTTTACGATAAAATAATTCATTTAAATATATTATTTTAATAATATATTAACGGTGATATTTTTTACAATGAATATAGGATATATGAGTATATGAGGAGGAAGAGTATTTTGTTGCATTAAATGATTAACACATGTTTTGTGTGTAAATTGGACCCCATTTCTTGACCGAAATTTGATTATAGCACGTAAAATCGCCTGCTTGTGGATTTCGGTCAATTTTGTTTGGAATTTGGAAAAACTTTCTTCTGTAAAGTTGTAGAGAATTGAATTTCCTATAAAAAGTCATGAGATTCGAATTTTTTCTGACAAAAGGGCTATTTATTATGAATTATTGAAGTTACGAAGTTACGAAATAATTTATTTTTGGAAGTGTTATTTATTTTATTAATAAAACGTTTTTTATATGTTGTGGGCATATTTAACATGTGCATGATGGCTGAATTCAGATTCAAGATGTGGGCGTATGAATTTTGTTTATATAATATTATTATATTCAATTTTCGCTTTGGTGTTCTAGCGATTTCTATAAATAGGTGCTTAAGTTAGAATTGAAAATCACACTAAAAGCTGAAGTTTTCTCTCTCTATATTATCGAGCCTATTCTTGTGAGTATTTTGAGTATACTTTGAGTATTGCTATCACGGTGCAAGTTCAAGTCATAGCCTATATCCCAATTTTAACTAAATCTTGTCTTTCGAGGTAAGGGATGTTATTTTCTTCTCAAATGATATTATTTCTTCAATATCATTATCTTTGAAATATTGGTTGGAACTTTTTATCAAATTTGGAACTTTTTCATGTCGAGGGTTACTTATTCATGAGTTACTTATTCACGATTTACTATTCATGAGTTACTATTCACGAAGATTCTTATTCACGAGTACTATTTATGAAGCGTGAAGATGTTTTTTTTGTGGAATTTCTATCTTTTGGTGTCGAGTTACTATTCACGTATCTGAGACTATTCACGTTATCTGACCTATTCACGAATACGGCACTTTATTCACCAAAAAATAAAATTTTTCTTTTCGTCTGCAAATATCTATTCGGATACTAGCTTTGATTGTATCCATGTTTTGATCATTCTTGAATTTTACACCCTATGATTATTTTTGAGGTATTTTTGGCGTGGATAAAACAAAGTACGAATCCTTAATCCTTAATCCTTGTCATTTTGTTTCACTTTGGATTCGTTTCTTTAAAAATATTTTTGTCATCTTGATCTTAAATGATGATATTATTGAATATCTTTGGCACAGTAGGTGCAAGATGAATGATTTCTGAAGAATATCTTTGGCCCGTAGTGCAAAGATGAGCAGTGTTTAGATGAACATGACCAATCGATGAATATCTTTGGCTCAGAGTGCAAAGATGAATATTTGATTCGGATATATATTGATTGATGTTACGAGGGATAAAATATCGACGATGAACTTTTAAATTCATATATAGAAGATAGTAGTTTGCATTCTCTACTTAACTCTTCTAATGAATTGTTGTTTCTTTGCAATTGTTGATTTAAAAGCGGTTGTCTATTGTATTCTATTAGATTTTTCCTGTTGGAGACTAACGATAATTTGTTGTATATTATCTTAGTCATAATATTCTTCTCGGGCTAGTTGAACTCATTCTTTTCCTTGTTGTTCCATTTTTCTTCTCGTGGAGGCGAGAATGTAGCGAGTACTTAGTCGGGGTATGGAATGAAGGTTCTAGAGAGAGTTGTTTAGTAGTCCTCACCATTTTTGTAAAATAATGTATCAATAATTATGATGGAGATTTATTTGCGTGTGGATATTGTCTCAGATTGCAATATACGTATTTAAACTCACAGATTTATATGTTGTAATAATAAAGTTGTAGTTATTTCTATACCATGTATTTGGCGACTCAGAATGGGTTGGATGGAATGGACCTATTTTGGGGGCGTCACATCCTCACCTCTTTATCATACCAGGTACGTACCCTAATTTTGAGGGCGAAATTCCATAAGGAAGGGAGATTGTGAGACCCCAGATTTTATCAATAAAGATTTAAATTTTGTCGAAATAATTTTTTAATATTATGGTGTGAATTTAAGATAATATTATAGTTGTGGGTAGTATTTATAAATTTTGCAAAGTATGCAAGTTGTTATAAAATATTAGTTTGGTCGGGAATATTCTTTTTATCGGGAATATTCGTATGACTACTCAATCATTAGTGGACCTGGCGGAAGTATTATAAGTAGTTAGAAAACGACAAAATTATCTTTCTATAAAAATAACTACAGAGGTGTTACTGCAGTTAAAAGCTGTTGAACTACCCTTAGTAGTAAAAGTACGATGTCTGGCGTGAGTTGATATAGTAGCACACGATATTGATTATTGATCTTACGTGAGAAGTCACTCACCTATGCTCAATTATTGCTACAATAATTCTTTGCATCATATCTCTTATATTATTGATTCAATTATTGTCACAAAGATCATCATATAATATGTTATAGTATTAAATCAAAAATTGAGACGACAAGTTATAAATAATTAATATTTGTTGAAAGATTAAATATGTGTTGATTAAAAATAAAATAATTTGTGGTAATATTTATTCAATCCTTGATGTATATAAAGAGTCATTATATGAGACATTTGTGGTAAGTTTGATTATTTTATGGGGGGCCGTATGTCATCATCTAAGAGTCTCTTCAATCGATAAGTAATTACCTTCGTCGATAGTAATTACCTTTGTGAATAATAATTACCTTCGTCGATAGTAATTACCTTTGTGAATAGTAATTACCTTTGTCGAATAGTAATTACCTTCGTCGATAGTAATTACCTTTGTGAATAGTAATTACCTTCGTCAATAGTAATTACCTTTACGGTGGCCAAACCACTTGTCGTTTCACATTACGACAGTGTCGAACCACTTGTCGTTTCACATTCTGAGCGCCGAACCACTTGTCGTTTCACATTACAGCGTCCGAACCACTTGTCGTTTCACATTACGAGCGTCGAACCACTTTTTTTTTCACATCACGATCGTCAAGCCACTTGCCTTTTCATAATGGCGGTGCTAAGCTAGAAATCTTCTATAAATAGAGGCTAGTGCTTCATTATTTTTCACGAATTCAATTTGAACTCTAGAGAGAAAACTATAGAGAAAGAAGAAAAGTATTCTCGCTACTTCACCTTGCCAATATTCAGGTTCTTCTAAGGTAAGGGATATTATTTGTTGTACAGTAATGGGTGTTATTCTTTCTTCTTGAAGAACTTCATTATTCCATTCTATATTATTCATTGGAATAACTTTTGTAAAAGTGGCATACCCTATACATGACACAGTATCACGGCAGCGTACCCTATATACTTGGTGAAATCCATTTTGTTATTCCATTGCTTATTATTACATTGGAATAACTTTGATATCGTGGTTTACCCTATACTTGGTGACATTCTTCTATTATTCTGCTGGAACATCCTGTTTGTGTGTTTTACACCCACCTGGTTCCGCCTTTATTATTACATTGGAACATCCATGCATGTGTGTTTTACACCAAAACTCCGGTTCCGTCTTTATCATTCTGTTGGAATATCCTATCATGTGTGTTTTACACGGATCCGTTCCATCTTTATTATTACATTTGGAACATCCTGCTTGCAGTGTGAATTTCACCGACCGGTTCCGTTATTATTATTCTGTTGGAATAACATGTCTATCTGAGTCGCACTGCATGCACGGTGATTTCTTTTGTTATTCCATTCTTTATTATACCCAGTTGGTTGAAACTTTGACTTATACTCCATGAAATTAGTAGAATATCATTGATATTTGCGTTTCATCCAAAGATCTTTTCATGGAAATATTCTTCCGATCATTCTTGAATTTTACTCTACAAAAGCAAGATCATTTTGACAATTTGGGCGTTAATAATTCTGGATAAAATAATTCTTGAACTTGTTTTATTGAATTATTATGTCATTATCATCATCCTCATGTTATATTATGTTATCTTGACTTACGTGTATATAGATGAACTTAGTATGATTATGACCGAGGATCATTCGGTATAATCATGGCTTGTTATAAATGATGTGATAAAAGTCCTCGGTTGGCACGTAATGCGTTGATGGATAATTTTGGTATGATTATGACCGGGGTGATTCGGTATAGTCATGACCATTGATAATTTGATGAATATCCTTGGCGTAGTGCGAGGGTGATTCGATGATGTGGATTATTTATTAAAGTTTGAGTCTCATTATAACAAAGGATGATGAAAAACCTTTTAATACCTAAAAGATAGTAGACTTTATTCTCTACTTGACTCTTTTAATGGATTGCTTATTCATTGCAGCAGCTTAAACTTGTTGTCTATTGTATTTTATCGCTTTAACACTTGTCAAGGCTAATGATAAATTATTCTCGCATTATCTTAGTCATAATATTTCTTCTTGGGCTAGTTGAGCTCACCCTTTCTTTTCACTTTATTCTCTTGTGAAATGAGAACATAAATTTGAGACGAGTCGGGGAAAGGAGTAATGGTCCGAGGATAGCATTAGTAG
The DNA here is from genome assembly GCA_020205615.1 of Panax quinquefolius. Taxonomy (NCBI): domain Eukaryota; kingdom Viridiplantae; phylum Streptophyta; class Magnoliopsida; order Apiales; family Araliaceae; genus Panax; species Panax quinquefolius. The sequence goes on along the minus strand of CM035153.1, from coordinate 160,356,633 downwards.
TCCCTCACTATTCTTTGAAATAGTGTGATAATAGTAGTAATGAGGACTCTGTTGAGTTTGTATAATATCTAGTAGACAATATTTGTATTCAAACTCACAGTTATGTCGTATTGTACACGACAGTTATATTAGTAAGTTGTATTTGAATTTATGTACCATGTAAGTGGCGACCCAAGATGGGTGACGTATACCTAATTTTGGGGGCGTCACAACGAATATTTGATTAAAGATGTATATTGATTGTTGTTACAGGGATAAAATATTGATGATAGACTTTTAAATCTTAGAAGATAATAGAACTCATTCTTTACGTGACTCTTCTAATGGATTGTTGTTTCCGCTGCATTTGTTGATCTAAAACTTGTTGTCTATTATATTCTATCAGATTTTTCCCTGTTGAAGACTAGTGATAATTTGTTGTATATTATCTTAGTCATAATATTCTTTACTGGGCTAGTTGAGCTCACCCTTTTCCTTTTTGTTCCATTTTTCTTCTCAGGAGGTGAGAACATAGCAGGATTGAGTTGGGGTATGGAGTGATGGTTCTAGAAAGATATTTTAGCAGTCCTCACTATTTTCTGTAAAATAGTGTATGAATAATTGTAATGAGGATTTATTTGAGTGTGGATATTGTCTAGAAGACAATATTTGTATTTAAACTCACGATTTGTGTTGTCGTATTTTTTACACAATTGTATTATTGAAGTTGCGGTTTGCTTTCATGTACCATGTATTTGGCGACTTCGAAATGGGTGTTATATACCTATTTTGGGGCGTCATGATTGGTATCGAGCTTAGGGATATGGTCTCTGGCGGAGATCGGGGAATAGAACTAGGAGGGGAGAGATGAGTAAATCCTTCGCTAGTGTGTCCTATCTAAGCTTATTTGTTGGTCGGTCATAATATAGAGATATTATGTGATATGTTAATTTATTTAATTAACCCTTGTTTTATGGTAGTATTTAAGAATGGCTGCTAAGAACGTTAACAATGGAGTGTATGAGACTGTGGAACAACCTTTAGTTACAAACCAGGAGAACGTGCAACAGGAAGACAATATTCCTCCTGTAAACAACGTTACCGAGCAAACGATGAATGATGGAATGTTTAGGAGCTTTTTGCGATTCATGCAAAATCGAGCCGAGGAGACTCGTGTACAAAATAAAGGTGGAAATGATGGCAACGCTGCGGCCCATCACAACCAAGCGCTTCAAGGAGCTGGGACCACCAGATTTCTGGGGAAAGCCCGATCCGATTAAGGCGGAAACATGGGTCAAGCAAATTACCAAGATATTCAATGTCTTCGGATGCACGGAGGAACAAAAGGTTCCATTCGCCACCTTTATGTTCCGCGGTTAGGCATATTACTGGTGGGAATCTGTGAAGCGTACCCAGCCAGCCGCACTTAACATGTCTTGGGAAAGATTTCAGAAACTGTTTAATGATAAGTACTTTCCTGAAAGTATTCGTCATATGAAGGAGGTAGAGTTTATTAGACTGGAATAGAACAACATGACGATGTCTCAGTACGAGGCGAAGTTCGCAGAGTTATCCAGGTTTGCACCTCATTTGGTAGAGAATGAGGAACGTATGACGCGAATATTTCTGAGAGGTCTAAAACCCGAGATTCGTCAATACCTTATCTCTCATAAATTTTCTCTGTATTCAGATGTTGTCAACAGGGCTCAATTATTAGAGCGAGATAATGAGTATACTCAACCGAGAGACCACAACCAGGGTCATACCGGTGACAGCAGTCATCAGAACGATGATAACCAGCGGGGAGGGAAAAATACGGACAAAAGCGGTAACCACTCGGGTGGTAATCGTGGCCATGATAATAGGAGAGGTGAGTCAAGTGGAAATTTCAAAAAGAGGAGATTCAACAATGACGGAAAGACGTCGGACCAAAGACCAACACCAACAACAAATTCTAGGGAGGAGAACGGCCACGGTTAGATGTTACAAATGCGGAAAGAGGGACATATCATTAAACTGTCCACAACAATCCAAGGTATGTTATAATCATGGAAAGGAAGGTCACATAGCTTCGGGATTGTTACATGTAGCAAACCAAGTTCAAAGAGGATGGTGATTCCAAAGGCTGTCCCGGATAAGTCGAAATCAGCGATTCCTGGAAGAGCGTTTGTCGTGACTGGCCAAAATATGAGGAACCCGAATGAAGTGATCACGGGTAAGTTAATCTTGAATTCTTGCGAAGTTTATACCTTACTAGATACCGGTTCTACCCATTCTTTTATCTCTCCTACTTGTGCTCAACGTTTAAACTTGACTCCGAAGAAATTGGACTTTAACTTATCTGTTGAAACTCTGTTGGGTGAAACCTTCGTTACATCTACAGTTTATAAATCTTGCTTGATCCAAGTTGGCACAATCACATTACCTGTTGATCTTATTTCTTTAAAGATACTTACTTTTGATGTGATTTTAGGGATTGATTGGTTAACCACCCATCATGCCAAAATTGATTGTTTTCGTAAGGTTGTTAGTTTTTATATTCCTAACCAACCTGTCATACGAATTCAAACAACTAAACCACTAAAATCAGTCACTGTCATATCAAGCCATAAAGCTATTCCTTTATTAAAAAACGGATGTCAAGCTTTCTTAGCCCATGTTATGGATTTGAACAGAGACAAGTCAGATTTGAATAATATTTCTGTTGTTAGAGAATTTCTTGATGTATTTCCTGAAGAACTTTATGGTCTACCCCCAGAACATGATGTTGAATTCTTTATTGACCTTGAACCGGGTACAAAACCCATTTCTAAAACCCCATATCGAATGACTCCTATTGAACTTCAGGAGTTAAAAGTCCAACTACAGGAGTTATTAGACATCGATTTCATTCGTCCTGGTACATCTCCTTGGGGTGCTCCTGTTTTATTTGTAAAGAAGAAAGACGGGAGTATGCGACTTTGTATTGACTACCGAGAATTGAACCATGTCACCATCAAGAATAGGTATCCGCTACCTCGCATTGATGACCTGTTCGACCAGTTGCAAGGAGCACAATTCTTTTCAAAGATCGATCTTCGTTTTGGATATCATCAGCTGAAGATTAAAACTGAGGATATTCCAAAGACTACCTTCAGAACTCAATAAGGGCATTATAAATTCTTAGTCATGTCTTTTGGATTGACTAATGCTCCTGCTGCTTTCATGGATATGATGAAACGTGTATTCAAGGAATATTTGGATCAGTTCGTTGTTGTCTTTATTGATGACATCCTCATCTATTCCAAAAGCCGTGAAGATCATGAGCACCATTTGAAGCTGATACTTGAAAGGCTTCGTGAAAACAAGCTTTATGCCAAGCTGAAGAAATACGAGTTCTGGCTTAAGGAAGTAGCATTCCTTGGGCATGTGGTGTCAAAACATGGAATATCTGTTGATCCGGCGAAGATTGAAGCAATACAAAGTTAGGAGCAACCGAAGTTGGTGACCGAAGTACGCAGCTTTCTGGGCTTAGCTGGTTATTATCGGAGATTCGTGGAAGGATTTTCTCGAATCGCTACTCCGTTAACTCAGCTGACTCGAAAAGATACAAAATTCATATGGAGCAAAGAATGCGAGAAGAGTTTCCAAGAGCTTAAGAGGATACTCATTTTGGCACCTGTTCTGGCAATACCATCTGGTTCGGATGGATTTGTTATCTACAGTGATGCTTCAGGCAAAGGGTTAGGATGTGTTCTCATTCAACATGAGAAAGTCATAGCCTATGCCTCGCGACAACTCAAAGAATATGAGAGGAATTATCCTACTCATGATCTGGAGTTGGCAGCAGTCGTATTCGCGTTAAAAATTTGGATACACTACTTGTATGGGGAGAAAGTAGAGATTTATACGGACCATAAAAGCCTCAAATATTTCTTCACCCAAAAAGAACTCAACATGCGGCAACGACGTTGGCTTGAGCTGTTGAAAGATTACGATTACACTATTCAATATCATCCTGGAAAAACGAACGTAGTAGCTGACGCATTTAGTGCGATATTGTCAACGCAAAGGCCCATTTTGTATGACTTGCAAAAGATGGAGGTAGAATTAAAAACTCCAGGGACCCACGTGATGATGGTGAATATACAAGTAGAATCGACTTTAATCGATAAAGTTAAAGCTGCTCAAGCTACGGACCTAGGGCTGATGCGTATGAAGAAGAAAGTGCAAGAAGGTGCTATTCCAGAAGCAAGAATCGATGAAGAAGGAATACTTCGAGTCAACTTTAAACTTTGCGTTCCTAACGATTCAGACTTGAAGCATAGAATCATGATGGAGGCACACAACACCTCGTTTGCAATCCATCCTGGGAGTACCAAAATGTATCATGATCTTCGACATACATTTTGGTGGAACAATATGAAGAGAGAGATTGCGGAGTTTATCTCGAGGTGTTTAACTTGTCAACGTGTAAAGGCGGAACATCAAGTACCAAAAGGTCCATTGAAACCACTTGAGATTCCGAAATGGAAGTGGGAACACATTACCATGGATTTCGTTACGGGTCTTCCCAAAGTTTCTCAAGGAATAGATGCGATTTGGGTTATTGTTGATAGATTAACCAAGTCTCCTCATTTCTTGCCTATACGTGAGACTTATTCCCTTGAACGTCTTGCTCGTATGTACTTGAATGAGGTTGTGAGATTGCATGGCATACCAGTATCCATAGTTTCGGATCGTGACCCAAGATTCACTTCAAGATTTTGGGTTAGCCTGCAGAAAGCTATGGGCACAGATTTATAATTCAGTTTGGCATACCATCCTTAAACGAACGGACAATCGGAAAGGACTATTCAAACTTTTGAAGATCTATTAAGACTCTGTGTCCTAGATTTCAAAGGAAGTTGGGATAAGTACTTGCCATTGGTAGAATTCTCCTACAACAACAGTTATCAAGCAAGTTTAGGCATGCATTCAAGGCGTTATATGAACGAAAGTGTCATTCTCTAGTATGCTGGAACGAGGTGGGTGAAGCAACTTTGTTGGGACCAGAATTAGTACGCATGACTACAGAAAAGATCCAAATAATTCGACAACGTATTCAAACCTCACAAGATCGACAAAAGAGTTATGCTGATCTTCATCGAAAGGATGTGGAATTTAAAATTGGGGATCATGTATTGTTACGTATTGCTCCATGGAAGGGAGTTACAAGATTTGGAAAGAGAGGAAAGCTCAATCCAAGATTTGTTGGTCCATTTGAGATTCTTGACCGAATACTTGGCCAGGTTTGCTGACGCGTGACATCTAATGTGTATAAAAATAATATTTAATGTGTATTTTATAATTTATTTATTATGTGTATTTTATTAATTAGTTCTATTTATTAAAAATTTTAATAAGTAAAAATGATTATAATGAATGACCCTTTTTTTAAGTAATTATATTTTATGTAAGTAATTATTTCTCTTGGACTTATTTTTTAAAGTAATTATCATATCATATATGTAGTGAAATAAGTTTTTTTGGTATTATTCTCTAATTATTTCTTCAGCTACTTTGAGATTTCTGTAAGACCCCAACTTATTATAAATAAAATTGAATTTTTCCTTTATTCATTATTCTAAATTAATAAAGTATTAATTTGATATAATGTTTTAGTTATGGGTGAAATGTGCAAATTTTACAAAATAAGCAAGTGGTTATAAAATATTCATTTTTGTCGGGGAATATTCGTTTGGTCGTGGAATATTCTTTTTTGTTTGGAATATCCGTGCGATACTACGCCATGCATCAATTGTGGGCCCCATAACGGAAAACGGTTGGATGAAGGAAAACGACCAAGTTTGAGTTTTATAAATAACGGCGTAATTGTTACTGTTAACAATGTTGGATTACATGGTGTTTAAAATACAGTAATATGCGTGGTTGCACAAGAAGCACTTGTTATTACAGACAAGATATTGTTGAATTATTGATTAAATGCGTAAAAAGGCACTACTCAATAATTGTTACAGTAATTACTGTTCAATATTTTATTGTTTCAATAATTGCTGCGTTGATAGTTTATATTATTGTTATTTCAATAATTATTATTTCACAGTATTTTCCATTATCATATCAATAATTCATATTATTTGAATAATATTATTAGATAGCATTATTGGCGATGTCTAGAAATTTCTGTCAAAGAGAGGTTTGGTCACCTAATTGCACGCTAGTAAGGAGAAATCCTTATTGGAAAGCCCCCTCTTTTCTGGGAACTGCCTGGTTGTCATAATTGTGATTCTGTAATATTATTTGTGGATAATTAATTATTGATTTATATGATAAGGAAATATTTATTTGATGTGGATATAAATGATGGATTTATTTATGGGGTTATTAATGAAGGAATTAATGCTGAGGTGTTTTATCAGTATTTTGTCGGAATGGAAATATTAAAAATCATCCGTTTGTAGATTTCAGATATTTTCTGTTTGGAATTTGGAAAAACTCAAAACTATAAAGTTGTAGAGAATTCAATTTCGTGTGGAATAGATATAAAATTTGTATTTTTTTTTGATAAACGGGCTATTTTCTATGAATTACTGAAGTTTTAGAAAATAAAATGATTTTTATTAAAATTATGGGTGGGACCCACTTTTGTTTGAAAACACGTGGGCTGTTTCTTTTTGGTTCAAAGGTGGCTGGTGTTTGTTGGCAACTTAGGTTGCGTAAGAGAAAAAATGAAATAAATTATTATTTTATTATTTTAGTCTTCTATGTCGTTCTAGCATTTTTCTATAAATAGACGCTTATGTTAGAATTGAAAATCATACCAGAAACAAGTTTACTTTCTCTCTAGATTATCGAGTGTATTTTTGTGAGTATTTTGATACTTTAAGAGTTGTTGTTCGGTACAAGTTTCCTTCGGCTTTCTATCCGATATTCCGATCGTAATACTAGTTATTTTGAGGTAAGGGATGTTATTTTCTTCTCAAATGATATTATTTTCTTCAATATCATTATGCCAAAATATTGGTGAACTTTTAATCAAATTTGGAACTTTTTGTGTCGGGGTTAATATTCACGTATACGGCACTATTCACGAATACGACACTATTCACCAAAAAATAAAAATTTTCCTTATTGTCCAAGATGTCTATTTTTGCTACTATCTTTGATTGTATCCATGTTTTGATCGTTATTTTTGAATTCTGCTTCACAATCGGTTATTATGAAGTATTATTGATCTTGGATAAACTGTTATACGAATCTCTAATAATTGTCCTTCTGTCTCACTGGATTCATTTTCTTTAAAATATTTTTCATCATCCTCAGTCCTAAATGATGATATTACTGAATATCTTTGGCTTGTAGTGCAAAGATGAATTATTAACTGATGAATATCTTTGGCCCGTAGTACAAAGATGAACAGGTGTTGAGATGAACATGACCAACTGGTGATACAAATGAATATCTTTGACCTGTAGTGAAAAGATGAATATTTGATTAAAGATGTATATTGATTGTTGTTACAGGGATAAAATATTGATGATGGACTTTTAAATCTTAGAAGATAGTAGAACTCATTCTCTACGTGACTCTTTTAATGGATTGTTGTTTCCGCTGCATTTGTTGATCTAAAACTTGTTGTCTATTATATTCTATCAGATTTTTCCCTGTTGAAGACTAGTGGTAATTTGTTGTATATTATCTTAGTCATAATATTCTTTACTGGGCTAGTTGAGCTCACCCTTTTCCTTTTTTTTCCATTTTTCTTCTCAGGAGGTGAGAACATATCAGGATTGAGTCGGGGTATGGAGTGATGGTTCTAGAAAGATATTTTAGCAGTCCTCACTATTTTCTGTAAAATAGTGTATGAATAATTATAATGAGGACTTATTTGAGTGTGGATATTGTCTAGAAGACAATATTTGTATTTAAACTCACAGTTTGTGTTGTCGTATTTTGCACGACAATTGTATTATTGAAGTTTTAGTTTGATTTTTGTACCATGTATTTGGCGACTCAGAATGGGTGTTGTATACATATTTTGAGGGCGTCACAGTTTCAATGTTGTGAACCACCATCATCACCATCCACTATCACCATTAGGCACATCAACACCACTAGGGATATCAACACCACTAACAAAATACAAAATTAAGACCCGTCAGCATACACCACCATGATCTACCAACAAAATCCATATTCATCACTATCCACCATCATGCACTACTGCCTCTCAAAATCACACCATCAACAAAATTAATACCACCACCACGAGATCCACTCCGATCTACCACCACTTACGCTTAACGTTAAGGCGTTAACTGTAAAATCCCAAATTTTACGAATAAAGATTTAAATTTTTTGAATTTTTTTTTTGGATATTATGGTGTGAATTTAATATAATGTTATAGTTGTGGGTAATATTTATAAATTTTGTAAAGTATATAAGTTGTTATATTATATTCGATTGGTCGGGGAATATTCTTTGTGTCGGGGAATATTCGTACGATGGCACAATCATTGGTGGACCCCACAACGGAATTATTGTTAAATTGAGAAAATGACAAAAATATTTTTATAAAAATAACGGTGGAAGTTTTATTATATCTTGTTGAACTACTTTGGTAGTTAAAAGTGCGATGAATACGTGTTGGTTGCATAAGAGTTACACTGTATTGATTATTGATGCTTACGTGAGAAGTCACTCGGTTTTGTTCAATTATTACTACAATGAATTCTGTGCATAGTATCTCACGTTATTTGATTCAATTATTGTTGATTGTTATATATATATATATATAGTTTTGTTTTATTTGTATTATTAATGTAATAAAATGTAAAAAACTTTTATATAAAATAAAATACTTTTATAAAGTTATTCTATAAATAGAATATGTTATATTCTATTATGCATATTGTTTTGCGTATAGTAAAATCTTTTTATATAAAATGTAATACTTTTATAAAGTTATTCTATAAATAGAATATATTATATTTTATTAGGCAAAGGTGCAAAAAAACCCACGATGTTTACGGATGTCCTTCCACCACCTAAATTATTTTTTTCAAAAAAATACCCTTAACGTTACACATTTAGGTCAATCAGGTGCTTTATCCTTAATGAAAATGCCATGGACTAACTACTCATTAATCGTGGACAATTTTTCTTGACGTGGCAACATTTATTTGACATGTGCGAACATAAAATTACATTTACATCATTTAATCAAAATATTTAAATTAATCGAAACAAAAAAAATACTAAAATTCCAAATAAAAAAAGCAAAACATATTTAGAAATTTTATTTTTTTTATTTTATTAAAAAAAAATTTTTTTTTTTTTTAATAAAAAACGTTTTTTAATAAAATAGAAATTTTAAAAAGCGTAGCTTTTTATTTTTATTAAAAAAAATAATACGTAATTTTTTTAATAAAAATAAAAAACACGCTTTTTTTAATAAAAATAATTATTTATAATAATAAAAAAACAAAGTTTTATTTTTTGTTATAAAAATTAAAAAAAAGCTTTTTTAATAAAATAAATTTTTAAAAAAAATTTGTGTCATTTTTAATTGATTAAGGTGCTTTTATACTAATATCAATAAAAGAGTACCTTTCTTGTAAAATAAAAAAAATGACAAATATAACTCTTTATTGTGTCATTTTATACTAATATCCAAACTTTTTTTAAAAAAAATTATTTTATTAAAAAACTCTTTTTATAATTTTATAACAAAAAATAAAATTGCATTTTTTTATATAAATAATTATTTTTATTTTAAAAAGCGTATTTTTTTTTATAATAAAATTAAAAAAAAGCGCTTTTTATTTTTATTAAAAAAACTACATTTTTAAAAAATTTATTTTATTAAAAAGACTGCTTTTTTATTTTTATTAAAAAAATTAAATAAAGATTTTTTAAAATTTTTATTAAAAAAAGCTGCGTTTTTTAATAAAAATAAAAAAAATTCTAAATATGTTATGCTTTTTTTATTTTTTTATTTTAGTATTTTTTTTTTCGATTAATTTAAGTATTTTGATTAAATGATGTAAATGTAATTTTATGTTCTGCACATGTTAGTAAATGTTGCCACGTCAAAAAAAAATTGTCCACGATTAATGAGTTAGTCCGCATGTGGCATTTCAATTAAGACAAAGGGCACTTGGTTGACCTAAATGTGTAACGTTAAGGGTACTTTTGGAAAAAAAAATTAGTTTAGGGTGGAAGTGGGACATCCGTGTAAACATCAAGGGTTTTTTTTGCACCTTTGCCCTATTTTATTATGCATAGTGTTGCATAAATATCTCATGAGTGTTTTTGTAGTAAAAATTTTTTTATAAAACAAAATACTTTTATAAAGTTATTCGTTTTATTAGATTATAAATAGAATATATTATATTTTATTTAAAAGATTTTGCTTTAAATCTGAATAGTCCGATTAAAAGTAAATCAATCTGACCGCTCATGAATTAGTTACTATGCGATCCATTCTTCTATAAATAAAGCTCATTCATTCATTATTTCTTTTAATTCATTGAAACTCTAGAGAGAAACTATAGAGAGAAAGAAGAAAAGTATTCTTACTTCACTACTTCTATATCCAGGTTTCTTATATAAGGTAAGGGGTATTTTTTCTTTCGTATTTATGAAAAGAACTTCTGTTATTCCATTATTTTTTATTCTGTTGGAATAACTTGTATACACAGTATATACCCTATACTTGGTGAAATTCTTTTGTTATTCCATTCTTTATTATTCATTGGAATATCCATGTCTGCAAGGCTTTCTGTGGGACCGGTTCCATCTTTATTATTACATTGGAATATCTTATGCATGCGTTTTTACGCCGGACCGGTTCCGTTATTTATTATTTTGTTGGAATAACTCGCTTTATACAAGCACCGCATGCATACGGTGATTTCTGTTGTTATTCCATTCTTTATTATTACATTGGAACATCCCAGCTTGGCGTAATTTAGCCCGACTTTGTTCCGTTATTTATTATTCTATTGGAATAACTCATGCATGTGAAGTACCGCATGCATGGTGATTTCATTGTTATTCCATTATTTATTATTCTTTGAATATCCCAGCCGGTCGCGTATTACGCTTTGACACGGATTCTCGTTATTTATTATTCATTGGAATAACCTATCTATCGAAGTACTGCGTGCATGGTGATTTCTTTTGTTATTCCATTCTTTATTATATACTCGAACATTAAAGTTTTGACTTTTATACTCCATGAAATTAGTGGAATATCCTTGATATTTGCGCTTCATCTAAAGATCTTTTCATGGAAATATTCTTCCGAGCATTCTTGAATTTTACTCTACAAAGAAGTATCATGTTGACAATTTGGACGTTATTAGTTCCTGAATAATTTAATTCTTGAACTTGTTTTATTGAATTCTTATATCATTGTCATCATCCTCATGTTTATATTTTGTTGAAAGTCATCTGTGGCCTGTAGTGCATAGATGGACTTGGTATGATTATGACCAGGGATTATTCGGTATAATCATGACTGTAATGTTACAAATGATGGACCGTTAACTGTTGAAACACCCGGTGTTAAAAGTACAGGAATACGCGTGGTTGCATAGTAGAACACGGTATTGATTATTGATGCTTACGTGAGAAGTCACTCCGGTTTTGTTCAATTATTGCTTGATGGTGTTGCATAGTATCTCATGTTAATTGATTCAATTATTATTGATATTTTATTGAGATGACGAAGTTATTAATATTATTATTTGCATTATTAACAATATCTAGAAGTTACGCGAGGAGAAGTTTGGTCACCTAATTATAATTACTGATAGGGAGAAATCCTTATTGAAAAGCCCCCTCTTTCTTGGGAACGACCTGGTCGATTAATAGTGTGAATAATAATAATGATGATGAAGTTTTATTTTATTAGTATTATTAATGTAATAAAACAGAAAAACTTTTTATATAAAATTGAATACTTTTATAAAGTTATTCGTTTTATTAGGCTAATAGTAAAATCTTTTTATATAAAATAGAATACTTTTATAAAGTTATTCGCTTTATTAGATAATAATTAGAATATATTATATTTTATTATGTATAGTGTTTTGATAATGCTCGCATAGTAGTTCGTTTAGTAGTAAAATCTTTTTAAAGTTATTCGTTTTATTAGATTATAAATAGAATATATTATATTTTATTGTAAACCAATCTGGACCGTCTGCTTTAAAGTAAATCAATTTGGACCGTTCATGGATTGGTTACTATTCATCCATTCTTCTATAAATGAAGCTTATTCCTTCATTATTTCTTACTTAATTCAATCTTTGAAACTTTAGAGAGAGCCGTAGAGAAATTATTCTTCTATAATCTTGAGCGTATTTCTTTAGCGTTTAAGAAAGCTTTGAGCGTAGTGCAAGTTTCTTCAAGTATATCCTCGCCTACCGTCGTAGTACTCTTCTTTATAAGGTAAGGGGTATTATTTTTTACATATTCATGAAGAGAACTTCATTATTCCATTATTTATTATTACTCATTGGAATAACTTTGTATCACGCTGATCTACCCTATACTTGGTGATTTACATTGTTATTCCATTCGTTATTATTACATTGGAACATCACATGCATGCGTTTCTGCTTCGGGACTGGGTTTCATCTTTATTATTACATTGGAATATCACACGCATGCGCTTTTACGGCGGACCGGTTTCATCTTTATTATTATTCGTTGGAATATCATATCACTGCTGCATGCGTTTCTGTGGGACTGATTACATCTTTATTATTTTGTTGGAATATCTTGTTTGTGCATTTTTCATTTGGACTGATTCCGTTATTTATTATTACATTGGAATAACTTTTGTCTACGTGTAATCTTCGCATGCACGGTGATTTCTGTTGTTATTCTATTCTTTATTATTACATTGGAATATCCTCATCTTGCAATATTATGACCGACTGGTTCCATTATTTATTATTACATTGGAATAACTTTGCCTACATCTGATACCGCATGCATGGTGATTTCTTTTGTTATTCCATTCTTTATTATACTCAGTTGGTTAAAGTTTTGACTTCTATACTCCATGAAATTGGTGGAATATCCTTGATATTTGCGCTTCATCCAGTATCTTTTCGTGGAAATATTCTTCTGAGCATTCTTAAATTTTACTCTACAAAGAAGTATCATGTTGACAATTTGGACATTATTAGTTTCTGAATAAATTAATTCTTGAACTTATTTTATTGAATTCTTATATCATTATCATCATCCTCATATTTATATTTTGTTGAAAGTCATCTGTGGCCTGTAGTGCATAGATGGACTTGGTATGATTATGACCAGGGATTATTTGGTGTAATCATGACCGTAATGTTACAAATGATATGGTAAAAGTTCTCATTGGCCCGTAGTGCATTGATGGACAGTTATTGGCATGATCATGACCATTGATGAATACACAAATATCTTTGGCCCGTAGTGCATGGATAATTTGTGGTTGTGATACTAATGAATATCTTTGGCCGTAGTGCAGGTGTGACGCCCCCAAAATAGGTATACATCACCCATCTTGAGTCGCCAAATACATGGTACTAAATTCAAATACAACTTGATTATACAACAGTCGTGTAAAATACGACAAAATACATGCTGTGAGTTTTAATACAAATATTGTCATCTAGACAATATCCACACTCAATTTAGTCCTCATTACATTTATTATCACACTATTTAACAGAATAGTGAGGACTACTAAGACACCATCTCGGACCATCACTCCGCTCCCCGATTAGTCCCGACCACGCTCTCATTTCACAAGAGAACAAAGGAAAGAAAGGGTGAGCTCAACTAGCCCAAGAAGAAATATTATGACTAAGATAATGCGAGAATAAATTATCATTAGTCCTCAATAGTGTTAAACCGATAAAATACAATAGACATCAAGTTTAACTGCAATGAACATCTAATCCATTAAAAGAGTCAAGTAGAGAATAAAATCTACTATCTTTTATGATTTAAAAGGTTTTTCATCACTTTTATCACCGAGACTCGACAATTAATAAATAATCCACATCATCCCCGCACTTTACTGCCGAGATATTCATTAGGGTCACGACCACAAATTATCCATGCGACTACGGGCCAAGGATATTTGTGTATTCATCAATGGTCATGATCATGCCAACAACCGTCCATCAATGCACTTCAAAGCAATGAGACTTTTACCACATCATTTGTAACATTACGGTTACCATGATTACAACCAATAATCCTCGGTCATAATCATACCGAGTCCATCTATGCACTACAAAGCTGCATGATGACTTTCAAAAATAATATAAACATGAGGATGATGACAATGATATAAGAATTCAATAAAACAAGTTCAAGAATTAATTTATTCAGGAACTAATAATGTCCAAATTGTCAACATGATACTTCTTTGTAAAGTAAAATTCAAGAATGCTCAGAAGAATATTTCCATGAAAAGATACTGGATGAAGCGCAAATATCAAGAATATTCCACTAATTTCATGGAGTGTAGAAGTCAAAACTTTAACCAACTGAGTATAATAAAGAATGGAATAACAAAACAAATCACCACGCATGCGGTACTTCGCATAGATAGGTTATTCCATCAGAATAATAAATAACGGAACCAGGTCAGGCATAATACGCACCGACAAGATATTCCAACAGAATAATAAAGAATGGAATACAACAAAAATCACCATGCATGCGGTATTGTGATGACGTGTTATTCCAACGTAATACTAAATGACGAAACCAAATCGTGAAATTCACACCAACAGGATGTTCCAACAGTAATAACAAAGATTTTAACCGAGTCCTAAAGCGTAAAGCACGCATGTGATATTCCAAATGAATAATAAAAAATGGAATAATGTAAGAATTTCACCAAGTATAGGGTAGCCAGATATATAGGTTATTCCAATGTAATAATAAAGATGGAATAATAGAAGTTCTCTTCATGAATACAAAAGAAATAATACCTCTTACCGTAAAAAGAAACTTGATATCTGAGTAGTGAAGTAGCGAATACTTTTCTTCTTTCTCTCTATAGTTTTCTCTCTAGAGTTTTAGTGAATTCTTAAGAAATAATGAAGAATGAGCTTCTATTTATAGAAGAATTGAATGAATAAGTAACCAATCCATGAATGGTCCAGATTGATTTACTTTAATCGACGACTCCATATTTAAAGCAAAATATTTTAAATAAAATATAATATATTCTATTTATAATCTAATAAAACGAATAACTTTTAAAAGATTTTACTATGCAAACACTATGCAAGCACTATGCAAACACTATGCATAATAAAATATAATATATTCTAATTATTGTCTAATAAAATGTATAACTTTATAAAAGTATTCTGCTTTTATATAAAAATATTTTACTATTAGCCTAATAAAACGAATAACTTTATAAAAGTATTTTGTTTTATATAAAAAGTTTTTTATTTTATTACGTTAATAATATGAATAAAACAAAACGTCATCATCATTATTATTATTCACACTATTAATCGACCGTGTCGCTCCTGTGAAAGAGGGGGCTTTCCAATAAGGATTTCTCCCTATCATCGCGCAATTAGGTGACCAAACCTCTCCTCAAGCGTAACTTCAGACATCATTAATAATGCAAATAATAATATTAACAACTTCGTTATCTCAATTATTGATTTAATAACATATAAAATATCGATGAATAATTGAATCAAACCGAGTGACTTCTCATATAAGCATTAATAATCAATACTGTAAGCTACTATATAACCACATGCCAGACATCGATTTCTTTACTACCGAGTAGTTCAACAGTATCAACGGTAAAACTTCCGTCGTTATTTTCATAAAAATATTTTTGTCGTTTTCTTAATCCGACAATAATTCTGTTGTGGGGTCCACCAATGATTGTGCCGTCGTATGAATATTCCTTGACCAATCGAATATTATATAACAACTTGTGTACTTTGCAAAATTTATAAATATTACCCACAACTATAACATTATATAAAATTTATTCCATAATATTCAAAAATGATATTTATAGAAAATTCATTTTTATTCATAAAAGTTGGGGTCTTACTATAGGGATGATGTGGATTATTTATTAAGCTGAGTCCCAGCGATAAAAGTGATGAAAAACCTTTTAAATCATAAAAGATAGTGGATTTTATTCTCTACTTGAATCTTTTAATGGATTACATGTTCCGCTGCAGTTAAACTTGATGTCTATTGTATTTTATCAGTTTAACACTGTTGAAGACTAATGATAATTTATTCTGCATTATCTTAGTCATAATATTTCTTATTGGGCTAGTTGAGCTCACCCTTTCTTTCACTATTCTCTTCAGGAAATGAGAACGTAGCCGGGACTAGTCGGGGAACGGAGTGACGGTCCAAAGGATAGCATTAGTAGTCCTCACTATTCTGTTAAATAGTGTGACAATAAATGTAATGAGGACATATTCTGAGAGTGGATATTTTCTAGAAGACAATATTTGTATTAAAACTCACAGCTTTCTTATTGTATATTAAAGATTGTATTTGTATTTTGTATCATGTATTTGGCGACTCAGAATAGGTGACGTATACCTATTTTGGGGGTGTCACAGTTGGTATCAAAGCTTAGGGATATGATCCCTGGCTAAGATGTGAGACAAGAACTAGGAGGGGAGAGACGGGGAATTCCTTCGCTAGTATGACCTACCTAAGTTTATTTGATATTTAATTGGTCAGTCAGAGTATAGGGATAATATGTGATATGTTAATTAACCCTTATTTTGTGTCAGTGTTTGAAAATGGCATCCGAGAATGTTGAGAACATCAATGGAGCACAGGAGACCGTTGAGTCTCCACAGATCAATAACTAGGACAATGTGCATCGTAGTCGCGAAATCCTCATGCAAACAACAACACCGACCGGATGATGAAATGATGGAATGTTCAGAGGATTTATGCAATTCATGTAACATCAAGCAAGAGCGGCTCTTGTACAAAATGCAGTGGAAACACCGGCAACTCTCGACGGATCACCGCCATGCTTGCGATTCAAGGAATTGGGACCACCGGAGTTTTTGGAGAGCCAAAACCACTTAAGGCGGAGACGTGGATAAAGCGGATCTGCAAGATATTGATGTCTTGGGATGCTCCAGGAGCAAAGGGTTCCTTTGCCACCTTCATGTTGTGCAAAGGCGATTCTCGGTGGGAATCAGAAAAACGTACTCAACCTACCGCACCGAAGATGACTTGGGAGAAGTTCCAAGAATTGTTCAACGATAAGTATTTTCCCGAAAGTATTCGTCACATGAAAGAGGTAGAGTTCATTAAGCTGGAGCAAAACAACATGACCGTGTCGCAGTACGAAGCCAAGTTTGCCGAGTTATCCCGGTTTACGTCCCATTTGGTTGATAATGAGGAGAGAATGACGCGAATGTTTCTAAGAGGTTTGAAACCCGAGATACGTCAATATCTTATCTCTTATAAACTGTGTTTGTATTCAGATGTTTTTAATAGGGCTCAGTTATTAGAGCGCGATAATGAGTCAACCCAATCAAAAGAGAGCAGCCGACAAAATGATAATACCAGTGATAACAGACATTGAAGCGGTGACAATAAGCGTGGAGGGAATCAACATGTCTGAAATGGTAACCACTTCGGTGGTAATCATGGCCAAAGCAATAAGAATGGACATTTCAAGAAGAGTAGATTCAACAATGATGGAAAGATGTCAGCATCAGCACTTGTTGTTAAGGATGGAAAACGACCACCTATCATATGCTTCAATTGCGGAGGGGAGGGACACATCAGTCCAAACTGTGCGATGCTGTCCAAAGCATGTTATAATTGTGGAAGAGAAGGTCACCTAGCCTGATTTTTTCGATCACCGAAGACAAGTTCAGCTAGGATGGAGGCACCAAAGGACGCCCCAGAAAAGTCAAAGCCAGTAGTGTAAGGGAGAGCGTTTGTCGTGTCCTCCCAGAAAGCAAGGAACCCGAATGAGGTCATCACGGGTAAACTTATCATAAACTTTAGCGAAGTATATACCTTATTTGATACATGTTCTACCCATTCTTTTATTTTTCCTACTTGCGTTCAACGTTTAAATTTGACTCCGGAGAAATTGGACTTTGACTTATCTGTTGAAACTCCGTTGGGAGAAACCTTCATTACATCCACTGTTTATAAGCCTTGTTTGGTTCAAATCGGTACCCTCACATTACCTGTCGATCTTATTTTATTGAAAATACTTACATTTGATGTAATTCTAGGGATTGATTGGTTAACTACTCATCATGCAAAAATTGATTGTTTTCGTAAGGTTGTTAACTTTTATATTCCTAACCAACCTATTATGCGAATTCAAGCAACCAAACCATTAAAATCAATCATCGCTATCTCAAGCCATAAAGCTATTCGCTTATTAAAAAGCGGATGTCGAGCTTTCTTAGCTCATGTCACGATCTAAACAAAAATACGCCGGGTTTTGAATGATATTTCTATTGTTAATGAATTTCTGACGTATTCCCTAAAGAACTTCCTGGCATACCCCCAGAACGTGAATTTGAATTTTGTATCGACCTTGAACCCGTCAGACAAAACCCATTTCAAAGCCCCATATCGAATGGTTCCTATTGAACTTCGTGGAGTTAAAGACCCAATCGCAGGAATTATTAGACATTGGCTTTATTCGTCCCAAGTACTTCTCCTCGGGGTGCTCCTGTTCTATTCGTGAAGAAGAAAGATGGGAGTATGCGACTTTGTATATATTATCGGGAGTTGAATCATGTCACCATCAAAAATAGGTACCCATTGCCATGTATTGATGACTTGTTTTACCAGTTTCAAGGCGCCAAATTCTTTTCAAAGATTGATCTTTGTTCCGGATATCACCAATTGAAGATTAGAACCGATGACATTCCAAAGACGACTTTCAGAACTCGGTACGGGCATTATGAATTCCTAGTCATATCTTTTGGATTGACTAATGCTCCTGCTGCCTTCATAGATATGATGAACCGAGTATTCAAGGAATATTTGGATCACTTTGTGGTCGTCTTTATTGATGACATCCTTATTTATTCCAAAAGTCGTGAAGATCATGAGCAACACTTGAGGTTGATACTCCAAAAGCTTCGTGAATATAAGCTTTATGCCAAGTTGAAGAAATGCGAGTTCTGGCTTGAGGAAGTAGCATTCCTTGGGCACGTGGTATCAAGTCATAAAATATCTGTTGACCCAACAAAGATTGAAGCTATTCAAAGCTAGGAGCAACCTAAATCAGTGACCAAAGTACGTAGCTTTCTCGGCTTAGCTGGTTATTATCGAAGATTCGTAGAAGGGTTTTCTCGAATTGCTACTCCCTTAACTCAGCTGACTCGAAAAGATACAAAATTCGGTTGGAGCGAGAAATGTGAGAAGAGTTTTCAAGAACTCAAGAGAAGACTCATTTCAGCACCTGTTTTGACAATACCATCTAGCTCGGAGGGATTTGCCATCTACAGTGATGTTTCAGGCAAAGAGTTAGGATGTGTTCTCATGCAACATAGGAAAGTCATAGCCTATGCCTCTCGACAACTCAAAGAATATGAGAGGAATTATCCTACTCATGATCTAGAGTTGGCAGCTGTTGTCTTCGCACTTAAAATTTGGAGGCATTACTTGTATGGGGAGAAAGTGGAGATTTTTACGGATCATAAAAGCCTCAAATATTTCTTCACTCAAAAGGAACTAAACATGTGACAACGACATTGGCTTGAACTGTTGAAAGATTATGATCATACCATCCAATACCATCCTGGAAAAGCGAACGTGGTAGTTGATGCATTGAGTAGAAGATCATATCTTGGTGCACGAAAAGCGATATTGTCAACGCAAAGGCCCATTTTGTATGATTTACGAAGGATGGAAATAGAGATAAAGACTCCAGGGACCCAAGTGATGATGACGAATATACAAGTGGAACTGACTTTAATTGATAAAGTTGAAGTTGTTCAAGCTACAGACCTGGAGCTGATGCATATGAGGAAGAAAGTACAAGAAGGTGCTATGTCAGAAGCAAGAATCGATGAAGAAGGAATACTTCGAGTCAACTCCAGACTTTGTGTTCCTAATGACCCTGAGTTAAAGTATAAAATTATGATGGAGGCGCACAACACAACATTTGTAATCCATCTTGGGAGTACTAAAATGTATCATGATCTTTGACATACATTTTGGTGGGGCAATATGAAGAGAGATATTTGTTTATCTCAAGGTGTCTAACGTGTCAATGAGTCAAGCGCGAGCATCAAACCAAAAGGTCCATCAGCAACCACTGGAAATTTTATAATGGAAGTGGGAGCACATTACCATGGATTTTGTCTTCGGTCTTCCCAAGGTTTTCTCGGTATAGATGCAATTTGGGTCATTGTTGATAGATTGACCCAAGTCTCGCTTATTTCTTACCTATACTGAGAAACTTATACACTTGAACGTCTTGCTCAGTATGTACATAAACGAGGTTGTAAGATTTCATGGTATGCCAGTATCCATAGTTTTTGATCAAGACCCAAGATTCACTTCACGATTTTGGGTTAGTTTGCAAAAAGCTATGGGCACAGATTTACTTATTTAGTTCGGGCATATCATCCTCAAACGGACGGACAATCGAGAGGACTATTCAAACTCTTGAAGATTTATTAAGACTACGTGTCCTTGACTTCAAGGAAGTTGGGACAAGTTCTTACCATTGGTGGAGTTTTCATACAACAATGCTTATCAAGCAAGTATTGGCATGGCTCCATTCGAGCGTTGTATGGAAGAAAGTGTCGCTTCCAAAGATTTGGGATGAGGTGGGTGAAGCAACGTTGTTGGGACCAGAGTTTGTACGTATGACTACGAAAAAGATTCAAACGATCCAAAACGTATAAAAACCTCACAAGATCGAACAAAGAGTTATCTTGATCTTCATCGAAAGGACGTGGAATTCGATATTGGAGATCATGTGTTGTTATGTGTTGTTCCATGGAAAGGAGTTACGAGATTTGGAAAGAGAAGAAAGCTCAATCCTCGATTCATTGACCCATTTTTAATCCTCGATCGAGTAGGGACTGTAGCCTATAGACTCGCTTTACCGCCAAGTATGTCTCGTGTTCATAATATTTTTCATATATCCATGTTACGTAAATATATGAAAGACTCGAACCATATTATTGAGTTAGAACCAGACGAAATAGCGAAAGATTTAACGTATGAAGAGGTTCCTGTTCAAATCTTGGATAAGAAGGAACATATTCTACGCTCCAAGGTTATACCTCAAGTCAAAGTTTTATGGAGGAACCACGATGGTGAGGAAATGACTTGGGAGTTAGAATCTGAAATGAAATCAAGGTATCATTACCTCTTCGACATACCGTGTATAATTCTAATTTTGAGGGCAAAATTTCATAAGAAGGGGAGATTGTAAGACCCCAACTTTTATGAATAAAAATGTATTTTCTATAAATATCATTTTTGAATATTATGGAATAAATTTGATATAATGTTATAGTTGTGGGTAATATTTATAAATTTTGCAAAAGTACGTAAGTTGTTATATAATATTCGATTGGTCAGGGAATATTCGCTTTAAACAGGGAATATTCAGATGACAAAGACAATCATTAGTGGACCCTACAACTAATTATTGTTTGATTGAGAAAATGATAAAAATATTTTATATGAAAATAACGGCGGAAGTTTTACTGTTAATCTGTTGAAACACCCGATGTTAAAAATGCAGAATACACATTATAAGACCCCAACTTATTATAAATAAAATTAAATTTCCTCTATTTATTATTTTGAAATAGTAAGGGTTGATTTGATTAATGTGGTTAGTTATGGGTAAAATGCGCAAATATTTCAAATATGCAAGTGGTTATAAAATATTCATTTTATCGGAGAATATTAGTTTGGTCGTGGAATATTCTTACTGTCGGGGAATATTCGTACGACGGCGCAGCCTTGTGTGGGCCCCATAACGAAAAGCGATTGGATGAAGAAAACGACAAGTGTAAGTTGTTTATAAATAACGACGTAGTTGTTACCATTAATACTGTTGGAATACCCGGTGGTTAAAACACAGTAGCATACGGTATTGCACCAATTATTGATTCTTATGTAGGAAGGCATTACTCAATAATTGTTACAGTAGTTACTCTTCAATATTTTATTTTATTGATTCAATAATTGCTACGTTGATATTTTATATTATTGTTGTTTCAATAATTGTCACTACACAGTATTTTCATTATCAGATCAACAATTCATATTATTTGAATAATATTATTAGATAACATTATTGGAAATGTCTAGAAAGTTCTGTCTAAGGAGAGGTTTGGTCACCTAATTGCGCGTCAGTAAGGAGAAATCCTTATTGGAAAGCCCCCTCTTTTCTGGGAACTGCATGGTTGTCAGTATTGTGATTTTGTAATATTATTTGTGAATAATTAATTATTGATTTATATTATAAGGAAAATATTCATTTTATGTGGATATAGATGGAGAAAATTTTTAATGTGACAATTGTTGAAAAATTGTTATTTTATCTTTTCTGATAAATAATTCATTTAAATATATTATTATATTTTAATAATATAATAATGGTGAAATTTTTATAATGAATGAGGGATATATGAGTATATGAGGAGGAGGAGTATTTTTGTTACAATTAATGTTTAAAACATGTTAAACATGTCGGTGGACCCCATTTTTTGACTGAAATTGGTTTATAGCCCGTAAAATCGTCCGTTTATGGATTTCAGTCAATTTCTATTTGGAATTTGGAAAAACTTAATCTTACAAAGTTGTAAAGAATGGAATTTCCTATGGAAAAGACATGAAGTTCGAATTTTTCTGATAAAAGGGCTATTTATTATAAATTATTGAAGTTCCGAAGTTCCAGAATAATTGATTTTTGAAGTTTAAAATATTTTATTCAAGGAAAACGTTTTTCTTACTTTAATTGAGTGGGTGGCTGATGTTTGGCTCAATTAGTGGGCGTAGGAAGTTGTGGAAAAATAATATTAATATTTATTAAATTTTTTGCTTTGGTGTTCTAAGCATTTTTCTATAAATAGGGTGCTTAGGTTAGAATTAAAAATCACACCAGAAACTGAAGTTTTCTATCCCTTTCTCTCTCCATCTTATCGAGTGTATTCTTGTGAGTATTTTGATACTTTGAGTGTTGCTATACGGTGTAAGTTCCCTTTAGCACTATATTCGGTATTCCAGCTAGAAGTACAGTCTTTTCAAGGTAAGGGATATTTTTTTTTTAAATGATATTATTTTTTCTAATATCATTATGCTGGATTATTGGTAAGATTTTTCTTGTGAAATTTTTGACTTTTAGTGTCCGGGAGTTCTTATTCACGATACTCGGACTTTATTCACGAATCACCAAGACTTTCACATAAAATTTAAATTTTCGTTTTTGTCCAAATTATCTATTGTGGATACTAGCTTTGATTGTATCCATGTTTTGATCATTCTTAAATTTTACTTCACTATGATTATTTATGAAGTATTTTTGAACTCAGATCATTTAAAGTACGAATCCATAATACTTGTTCTTTTTGTTTCACTGGATTCGTTTTTCTTTAAAATATTTTCATCATCCTCAGTCCTAAATGATGGTATTCTTGAATATCTTTGGCACGTAGTGCAAAGATGGTTGATTTTCTTATGAATATCTTTGGCCCAGTAGTGCGAAGATGTACAGTGTGTTGAGATGAACATGGTAGATCGATGAATATCTTTGGCTTTGTGGTGCAAGAATGAATATTTGATTCAAGATGAATATTGGTTGATGTTACGAGGATAAAATATTGATGATGGACTTTTAAATTCATAGATTATACTAGATTTCATTCTCTACGTAACTCTTCTATGAATTATTATTTCATTGCAATATTGATCCAAACTTGTTGTCTATTGTATTTTATCGATTTTTCCTGTTGAAGACTAACGATAATTTGTTCTATATTATCTTAGTCATAATATTCTTTACTTGGGCTAGTTGAGCTCACCCTTTCCTTTTTGTTCCATTTTTCTTCTCGGAGGCGAGAATGTAGCGAGTTCTAATGTCGAATTGTGGAATGATGGTTCTAGAAAGTTATTTTAGTAGTCTTTACCATTTTGTAAAATAATATATCAATAATTGTAATGAGAACTTATTTGAGTGTTGATATTGTCTGAAGACAATATTTGTATTTAAACTTTCACAGCTTTTATGTTGTATT
The DNA here is from genome assembly GCA_020205615.1 of Panax quinquefolius. NCBI lineage: Eukaryota > Viridiplantae > Streptophyta > Magnoliopsida > Apiales > Araliaceae > Panax > Panax quinquefolius. The sequence goes on along the minus strand of CM035153.1, from coordinate 160,332,387 downwards.
AATAAAGTTGTTGTTGTTTACGCACCGTATTATTGACGACTTACGGAATGGGTGTTGTATACCTATTTTGGGGCATCACATTTACTTCTGAAAAGTAGTATGTTGACAATTTGGACGTTATTAGTTCTGAATAAATTAATTCTTGAACTTGTTTTATTGAATTCTTATATCATTGTCATCATCCTCATATTTATATTTTGTTGAAAATCATCACAGGGCTTTATAGTGCATAGATGGACTTAGTATGATTATGACCAGGGATTATTCGGTGTAATCATGACCTTAATATTACAAATGATGTGGTAAAAGTCCTCAATGGCCCGTAGTGATTTGATGGACAGTTGTTGGCATGATCATGACCATTGATGAATACACAAATATCCTTGGCCCGTAGTACATGGATAATTTGTGGTTGTGATACATTTGAATATCCTTGGCCGTAGTGCAGGGATGATGTGGATTATTTATTAAAATTGAGTCCAGTGATAAAAGTGATGAAAACCTTTTAAATCATAAAAGATAGTATATTTTATTCTCTACTTGACTCTTTTAATGGATTTCATATTCACTTGCAGATTAAACTTTATGTCTATTGTATTTTATCGGTTTAACCTTTGTTGAAGACTAATGATAATTTATTACGTATTATCTTAGTCATAATATTTCTTCTTGGGCTAGTTGAGCTCACCCTTTCTTTCAACGTTTCTCTTGAGAAATGAGAGCGTGGCAAAACTAGTCGGGGAACGGGTGATGTCCGGATGATAATATTAGTAGTCCTCACTATTCACATAAATAGTGTGACAATAAATGTAATGAGGACTTATTCTCGATTGGATATTATCTGTAAGGCAATATTTGTATTAAAACTCACAACTTTCTTGTTATATATTAAAGATTGTATTTGTATTACATACCATGTATTTGGCGACTCGAGAATAGTGATGTATACCTATTTTGGGGGCGTCACATATATATATATATATATATATATATATATATATATATATATATATCAATCAATGGCAACCAGTTGCCAAAACACTATTCATAGGAACCAAGTTGCAACACCTTGTAGCGGCTTAGAGTTATTTTATATTAAAAAAAGACAACCGCTACTATATGTAGTGGCTTGGAGAATGTTACTATAATAATAATAATAATAATAATAATAATAATAATAATAATAATAATAATAATAATAATAATAAGGGACCACTACTATATGTAGCGGCTTGAAGAATGTTACTTGCTTAGATACACTTGCTACTACTGTGACGCCCCCAAAACATGTACACATCACCCATCTTGAGTCGCCAAATACATAGTACAAAATTCAAATACAACTTAATAATACAGCTATCGTGTAAACAATACGACAAAACATTAACTGAGAGTTTTAATAAGAATATTGTCATCTAGACAATATCCACACTCAAAGGAGTCCCCATTACATTTATTGTCACACTATTTAACAGAATAGTGAGGACTACTAATACTATCATCTGGACCGTCACTCCGTTCCCCGACTAGTCCCGGCTACGTTCTCATTTCCTGAAGAGAACAGTGAAGGAAAGTGTGAGCTCAACTAGCCCAATAAGAAATATTATGACTAAGATAATGCAGAATAAATTATCATTAGTCTTCAATAATGTTAAATTGATAAAATACAATAGATATCAAGTTTAACTGCAGCGGAACAAGCAATCCATTAAAAGAGTCAAGTAGAGAATAAAATCTACTATCTTTTATGATTTAAAAAGGTTTTTCATCACTTTTATTGCTGGGACTCAGCTTAATAAATAAACCACATCATCCCTGCACTACGACCAAGGATATTCATTAGTATCACAACCACAAATTATCAATGCACTATGGGCCAAGGATATTCGTGTATTCATCAATGGTCCTGATCATGCCATAAAACAATTCATCTTTGATCCCTTGGCCGAAGAGAATCCATAGCCATAATCATACCAAAAGCTATCCCATCATACGCACTACGCCGAACGAGGACTTTTTCCACATCATTTGTAACATTACGGTCCATGATTATATCAATAATCCACGGTCATATTCATACCAAGTCCATCTATGCACTACAAAAGCCACAAACGACTTTCAACAAAATATAAACATGAGGATGATGACAATGATATAAGAATTGAATAAAACAAGTTCAAGAATTAATTTATCCAGAACTAATAACGTCCAAATTGTCAACATGATACTCCTTTTAGAGTAAAATTTAAGAATGCTCAGAAGACAATATTGTCTAGAAGACAATATTTGTATTAAAACTCACAACTTTCTTGTTATATATTAAAGATTTTATTTGTATTCTGTACCATGTATTTGGCGACTCAGAATAGGTGATGTATACATATTTTGGGGCGTCACAATATATATATATATATATATATATATATATATATATATATATATATATACGGATTCAATCAATGGCAACCAATTATTTAAAACACTATTCATAGGAACCAAGTTACAACACCTTGTAGGCTTAGAGTTATTTTATATTAAAAAAAGACAACCGCTACTATACGTAGCGGCTTGAGAATGTTACTATAATAATAATAATAATAATAATAATAATAATAATAATAATAATAATAATAATAATAATAATAATAATAATAATAATAATAATAAGGACCACTACTATATGTAATAAGAAGAATGTTACTTGCTTAGATACACTTTACTACTACTTGGCGCCCCAAAACATGTACACATCACCCATCTTGAAATCGCCAAATACATGGTACAAAATTCAAATACAACTTAATAATACAAATTGTCGTGTAAACAATACGACAAAACATTAATCGAGAGTTTTAATAAGAATATTGTCATCTAGACAATATCCACACTCAAAGGAGTCCCCATTACATTTATTGTCACACTTTATTTAATGTAATAGTGAGGACTACTAATACTATCATCCGGACCGTCACCCGCTCCCCGACTAGTCCCGCCACGCTTCTCATTTCCTCAAGAGAATAAAGAAGGAAAGTGTGAGCTCAACTAGCCCAATAAGAAATATTATGACTAAGATAATGCGAATAAATTATCATTAGTCTTCAATAATGTTAAATTGATAAAATACAATAGATATCAAGTTTAATCACAGTATAACAAGCAATCCATTAAAAGAGTCAAGTAGAGAATAAAATCTACTATCTTTTATGATTTAAAAGGTTTTCATCACTTTTATTGCTTTGGACTCGACAATAAATAAACCACATCATCCCCTCAAGACTACGACCAAGGATATTCATTAGTATCACAACCACAAATTATCAATGCACTATGGGCCAAGGATATTCGTAGTATTCATCAATGGTCCCGATCATGCCATAAAACAATTCATCTTTGATCCTTGGGTCAAGAGAATCCATAGCCATAATCATACCAAAATCGCCCATCAATGCACTACGGGCCAACGAGGACTTTTTCCACATCATTTGTAACATTACTACCCATGATTATAATTTGAATAATCCTCGGTCATATTCATACCAAGTCCATCTATGCACTACAGGCCACAAATGACTTTCAACAAAATATAAACATAAGGATGATGACAATGATATAAGAATTGAATAAAACAAGTTCAAGAATTAATTTATCCAGGAACTAATAACGTCCAAATTGTCAACATGATACTTCTTTGTAGAGAGTAAAATTTAAGAATGCTCGTAAGAATATTTCTATGAAAGATAATTGGATGAAGCGCAAAAATATCAAGAATATTCCACTAATTTCATGGAGTATAGAAGTTAAAACTTTAACCAACCGAGTATAATAAAGAATGGAATAACAAAAGAAATCACCATGCATGCGGTACTTGCATGTAGACAGGTTATTCCAATGAATAATAAATAACTTAACCAGTCGACGTAATATTTAAGACCGATGGATTGTGATATTCCAACAGTAATATTCCAACGTAATAATAAAGAATGGAATAACAACATAAATCACAAAGTATAGGGTGAGGCCAAGCGTATATAAAGTTATTCCAACAAAATAATAAAGAATGGAATAACAAAAGTTCTCTTCATGAATATGAAAAAATAATACCCTTACCTTATAAAAGAAGAGTACTATGACGGTAGAGGCGGGATATACTTGAAGAAACTTCAGACTACGCTCAAAGCTTTCTTAAACGCTAAAGAAATACGCTTAAGATTATAGAAGAATAATTCTCTCTACGCTTCTCTCTAAAGTTTCAAAGAATTCGTAAGAAATAATGAAGGAATGAGCTTCATTTATTGAAGAATGGACCTAATAAGAATTAATCCATGAACGATCCGAGATCGATTTATTTTAAACTGACAAATTCGTATTGGTTTACAATAAAATATAATATATTCTATTTATAATCTAATAAAGCGAATAACTTTTAAAAAGATTTTACTATGCAAACATTATGCAGCACTATGCAAATACTATGCATAATAAAATATAATATAATCTAATTATTGTCTAATAAAATAAATAACTTTATAAAAGTATTCTATTTTATATAAAAGATTTTACTATTAGCTTAATAAAACGAATAACTTTATAAAAGTATTCTGCTTTTATATAAAAAGTTTTTCCTGCTTTATTACATTAATAATACTAATAAAATAAAACTTATATATATAATATATATATATATATATATATATATATGACGCCCCAAAATAGGTCCATTCCATCCAACCCATTCTCGAGTCGCCAAATATACATGGTACAAAATAACTACAACTTTTTATTATTACAACATATAAACTCATGAGTTTAAATACGATATTGCCATCTGCATAATATCCACACGCAAATAAATCTCCATCATAATTATTGATACATTATTTTATAAAATGGTGAGGACTACTAAACAACTCTTTCTAGAACCTTTATTCCATACCCCACTAAGACTTTCGCTACATTCTCGCCTCCCGAGAAGAAAAATGGAACAACAAGGAAAAGGGTGAGCTCAACTAGCCCAAGAAAAGAATATTATGACTAAGATAATATACAACAAATTATCGTTAGTCTTCAACAGGAAAAATCTAATAGAATACAATAGACAACAAATTTTAAATCAATATTCGCAATGAAAATAATAATTCATTAGAAGAGTTAAGTAGAGAATGCAAACTACTATCTTCTATATATGAATTTAAAAGTTCATCGTCGATATTTTATCCCCAGAACATCAATCAATATACATCCGAATCAAATATTCATCTTTGCACTACAGCCAAAGATATTCCTCACTTGGTCATGTTCATTTAAACACTGCTCATCTTCATCACTACGCCCAAAGATATTCTTCAGAAATCATTCATCTTTGCACATGTGCCAAAGATATTCCATAAATATCATCATTTAAGACCAAGATGATGAAAATATTTTAAAGAAACGAATCCAAAGGAAACAAAATGACAAGGATTAAGGATTAAGGATTCAGTACTTTTGTTTTATCCACGCCCAAAAATACCTCAAAAAATAATCATAGGGTGTAAAATTCAAGAATGATCAAAACACGGATACAATCAAAGCTAGTATCCGTAATAGATATTTTGACGAAAAAGAAAAATTTTCATTTTTCTATGAATAGTACCGTCAGATTCGTGAATAGTGGTCAGATATCGTGAATAAGGCCAGATACGTGAATAAGTAATCTTACACCAAAAGATAGAAATTCCACAAAAAACATCTTCACGCTTTACTTAATAGACTTCGTGAATAAGAATCGTGAATAAAACTCATGAATAGAACTCGTGAATAATAACTCATGAATAAGAACCCCATATGAAAAAGTTCCAAATTTGATAAAAAGTTTCAACTAATATTTCAAAGATAATGATATCAAGAAATAATATCATTTGAGAAGAAAATAACATCCCTTACCTCGAAAGACAAGATTTCTAAATAAAAATTTGATATAAAGCTATGACTTGAACTTGCACCAGATATAGCAATACTCAAAGTATACTCAAAATACTCACAAGAATACGCCGATAATATAGAGAGAAAAACTTCAGCTTCGTGTGATTTTCAATTCTAACCTAAGACCCTATATTTATAGAAATTGCTTAGAACACCAAAGCAAAAAATTTAATATAATAATAATATATATATTAATTTGTCTACGCCCACTTTAGAATCATCTGAATTCAGCAACTTAGCATGTGTTAAATGAGGCTCATACATCTAAAAAACGTTTTTGTTAATTAAAACAATTAAAACTTCCAAAATCAATTATTTTGAGCTTCTAACTTCAATAATTCATAATAAATAGCTCTTTTATCAGAAAAATTCAAACACGCAACTTTCCATAGGAAATTCCATTATCTACAACTTTGCGTAAGGAAGTTTTTCCAAATTCCAAATGTAAATTGAATCAAATCCACAAACGGATAATTTTACAAAGCTATAATCAAATTTCATTAATAATTGTGGTTCACCAACACACAAAATATGTGTTAAACATTTAATGCCACAAAAATACTCTTCCTCCTCATATACTCATATATCCCACATTCATTATAAAATATCACCGCTAATATATTATTAAAATAATATATTTATATGAATTATTTTATCGTAAAATGATAAAATATTAATTTTCAACAATTGTCATTTTAAAAATTTCTCCATCTATATCCACATAAAATCAATATTTTCCTCATCACATAAATTAATAATTAATTATTCACAAATAATATTACAGAATCACAAGATCGGGCAACCAGTGCCTCCTCAGAGTTAGGGGCTTTCCAATAAGAATTTCTTCTTATCATGCACAAGCAATTAGTGACCAAACCTCTCCTTAGATAGAACTTTCTAGACATTGCCAATAATGTTATCTAATAATATTATTCAGATAATATGAATTATTGCTTCGATAATGGAAAATAATCGTATGATGACAATTTATCAAACAACAAGAATATAAAATATCAACGCAAAGAATTATTGAATCAATAAAATAAAATATCGAATAAAGAATTACTGTAATAATTTATCGAAAGTAAAGGCCTTTTACGTAAGAATCAATAATTGGTGCAATACCGCAGCTACTGCTCAACAACGCCAGACAATAATATGTTTTTAACCACCGGGTATTCCAACAAGATAATCTGTAATAACTACGCCAAGCTATTTATAAACAACTTATATTTGTCGCTTTTCATCCAATCGCTTTTCACATGGGGCCCACAAAAGATCGCTACCGTCATTGCATTTAATATTCCCCGACAAAGATTTAATATTCCACGACCAAACGAATATTCCCCGAATAATAATGAATATTTTATAACCACTGCTTATTCAAATATTTATGATTTTACCCATAACTATCCACATTAATCAAATCCACCCTTACTATTTCAAAATAATAAATAAAGGAAATTCCTTTTTATTTAAAAATTTCGGGTCTTACAACCTCCCTCCTTATGAAATTTCGTCCTCGAAATCGACGTGACGTACTGGTGTGTTTCAAAAGATGAGAATACCTCGCTTTCATTTTCGCTTTCCAACTCCCAGTCATTTCCTCAATAGCATGGTTTCTCCACAAAACTTTAACTTGTGGTATAACCTCAGACATAGGGGACATGTTCTTTCCTATCCAAGATCTTGACAGGTACCTCCTCATACGTTAAGTCTTCGGCTATCTCGTCCGGTTCTAACTCAATGACGTAGTTCGGGTCGTCCACATATTTACGTAACATCGATACGTGAAAAACGTTATGAACACGCCACTATACTTCAAGGGTAAAACGAGTCTATAGGCCACAGCTTCTATTCGATCGAGAATTTCAAATGGATTAATAAATCAAGGTTCGAGCTTTCCTCACCTCACCGATTCTCGCTTTTGAAATAACAACTTCGCACCTCCTTCTTCAAATTCATCACCTCCGGTGTATTTTGAATAACTTTAACTTTATCGATTAAAGTCGATTATACTCAGATATCATCACGCTGGTAACTAGAGTTTTCATCTCCATCTCTATTATTTATAAATTATAATGAAATGAGTCTTTGACAATATCGTACTCAGATCAGTATACGATCTTCTACTCAACACGCCGCCTACCACGCTCGCTTTTCCAGATGGCATGGCCGTAACATGTGTTGAAATGAGTCTCCTCTCGAGTTCTTCAAGCTCTTCCCACATTCTTCGCTTCCATTCAAATTTTGTATCTCTACGAGTCACCGCGTTAATGGAATAGCGATTCGAGAATATCCTTCAACGAATCTCCGATAATAACCAACTAAGCCTGTAAAGCTACGATTTCGATTACCGACTTAGGTTGTTCTCAATCGCGACTTATATCCCAACCTTGATAAAGACGTCACAATGACACCTATCAATTTACTATCGCATCTAATATGACGTCCCCTACAGAGAGTCGGCTTAGTGAATTCCACAAAGGAAGTCACAAGATAAAGGCTTAGTACCAAATTTATAGTTGAATTTTAACTCCTCAAGTTCAATAGAGCCATTCGATATGAGATTTTAGAAATGAGTTTTGTACCGGGTTTAAAGTCGATACAAAATTTAATATCGCCTCTTTGAGTAAGCCAAGAAATTCTTCAGAAAACACGTGAAATTTACTAACAACAGTAAATATCATTCAAATCGACTTTATTTTTGTTCAAGTCCATGACATGGCTAAGAAAACTTGACATCCGCTTTTTCAATAAACGAATGGCTTTATGGCTTAATATGAAAGAGTTTGACTTCAATGGTTTGATGTTTGAATTCAATAACAGTGTTGGTTAGAATATGAAAACTAACAACCTTACGAAAGTAATCAATTTCGGCATGATGAGTAGTTAACCTTAAAATCACATCAAAAGCAAATATTTCTATAGAAATAAGGTTAATGTGTAATGTGATAGTGCCAACCTAAATCAAGCAAGATTTCTAAACAACGGATGTAATGAAAGTTTCTCCAACGGAGTTTCCATAAATAGGTCAAAGTCTAATTTCTCCGTAGTCAAGTTCAAACGCTGAGCGCAAGCAAAGAGAGATAAAAGAATGGGTAGAATCGGTATCTAGTAAGGTATAAACTTCGCAAGAATTTATAATTAACTAACCTGCATTAACTTCGTCGTTCCTCGATTTTGACCGGCCACAACAAACGCTTCTTCCGTGAATCGCTGTCTTTGACTTTTCTCGACATCCTTTTGAGTCACCATTCCTCACCGGATCGGGTTTCGATATCGCATAATCTCGAGTGATATGTCCTTCTTTTCCACAATTATAGCATACCTTAAACTGCTGTGGGCGCTTTGAATGATATGTCCTCTTTCCGCAAGATTTGTAACATACGACCGGTGGTGGTCTTTCTCCTCCTTGAAACCAATTCATCATTGCGCCGACATCTTCATATGGTCGTTGTTGAATCTCCTCTTTTAAAATCTCCTCCCGACTCGCTTTTCTATTTTCACGGCCACGATTACCACCAGAGTGGTTACCGCTTTTCCGTATTCTTCTTTCTCCGCCGGTTATCGTTATTCTCGATGACCGCTATCTTCTAGATGATCCTCGGTTATGGTCCCTCATTGAACGTATATCGTTATCTCGCCTAACAATCGAGCCCTGCTGACAACATCTCGAATAGAGAGAAAATTTATGAGAAATGAGATATCGACGTATGCCGGGTTTCAAACCTCTCGTAAACATCCGCCATAATGCTCCTCATTCTCCACCAAATGAGGTGCAAACTCGATAACTCCGCAAACTTCGCCCGATCGACACCGCCGCCATGTTATTCTCGCTTCCGCCTAATAAACTCCACTTCCTTCATATGATGAATACTTTCGTGGAAGTACTTGTCATTGAATCTGCTTTCAAATGTCTCCCATGATATGCCGAAAGTCTACCGGATGGGTACGCTTCACGATTCCCACCAAGAATCTGCCTTCGCCACTTTAACATAAAGGTGGCGAATGGAACCTTCGTTCTCCCGTGCATCCCAAGACATCGAATATCTTGGTAATTTGTTTGACCCACGCTCCCGCCTTTAATCGGATCCGCTTTCCCTGCAATTCTCGTGGTCCCAACTTTGAACTGCTGGGTGTGACCACCCGTGAATTGCTATCATTTCCTCCTCAGATTTTGAACACGAAGTCTCCTCGCCCGATTTTGCATGAACCGCAAAAAACTTCTAAACATCCCCTCGCTCATCATCTCGCTCAGCAGGTGTTGTTCATGGAGGTACATTGCCAAAGATGTTGCACGCTCTCCTCGCTGGTAAAGACAGCATCTCCACTGGCCTCATTTACTCCATCATTAATATTCTCACGACATTCTCAAATACCGCATAAAATAAGGGTTAATTAAGGAAATCAATATATCACATAATATCCCTATATATCGACCAACTAACAAATAAGCTTAGTAGACACACTAAGAAGGATTTACTCTCCTCCCTCCTAGTTCTATTCTCCCCATCTCCGCCAGAGATCATATCCCTAAGCTCGATACCAACCGCGACGCCCCAAAATAGGTCCATTCCATCCAACCCATTCTCGAGTCGCCAAATACATGGTATGTAAATAACTACAACTTTATTATTACAACATATAAACTCGAGTTTAAATACAAATATTGCCATCTGCATAATATCCACACGCAAATAAATCCCCATCATAATTATTGATACATTATTTTATAAAATGGTGAGGACTACTAAACAACTCTCTCTAGAACCTTCATTCCATACCCCGACTAAGATTTTACACATTCTCGCCTCCCGAGAAGAAAAATGGAACAACAAGGAAAAGGGTGAGCTCAACTAGCCCAAGAAAGAATATTACGACTAAGATAATATACAACAAATTATCGTTAGTCTTCAACAGGAAAAAATCTAATAGAATACAATAGACAACAAATTTTAAATCAATATTCGCAATGAAAATAATAATTCATTAGAAGAGTTAAGTAGAGAATGCAAACTACTATCTTCTATATATGAATTTAAAAGTTCATCGCCGATATTTTATCCCCGTAACATCAATCAATATACATCTTTGCGAATCAAATATTCATCTTTGCACTTTGCACTACGTGCCAAAGATATTCATCACTGGTCATGTTCATTTAAACACTGCTCATCTTCGCACTACTAGCCAAAGATATTCTTCAGAAATCATTCATCTTTGCACTACAAAAGCCAAAGATATTCCATAATATCATCATTTAAGACCAAGATGATGAAAATATTTTTAAAGAAACGAATCCAAAGGAAACAAAATGACAAGGATTAAGGATTAAGGATTCGTGATTTGTTTTTATCCACGTTCAAAAATACCTCAAAAATAATCATAGTGGTGTAAAATTCAAGAATGATCAAAACATGGATACAATCAAAGCTAGTATCCGTATTAGATATTTTGGATTTAAAAGAAAAATTTTTCATTTTTCTATGAATAAGGTCAGATTCGTGAATAAGGTCAGATACGTGAATAAAGGCCGATACGTGAATAAGAACTCTGACACCAAAAGATAGAAATTCCACAAAAAATCTCTTCACGCTTCAAATAATAAGACTCGTGAATAAGAATCTCGTGAATAAGAATAGTCATGAATAAGAATCGTGAATAAGAACTCATGAATAAGAACCCCACATGAAAAAGTTCCAAATTTGATAAAAAGTTTCAACCAATATTTCAAAGATAATGATATCAAGAAATAATATCATTTGAGAAGAAAATAACATCCCTTACCTCGAAAGACAAGATTTCTATCAAACACCTGATATAAAGCTATGACTAACTCAGCACCGTATAGCAATACTCAAAGTATACTCAAAATACTCACAAGAATACGCTCGATAATATAGAGAGAGAGAGAAAACTTCAGCTTCGTGTGATTTTCAATTCTAACCTAAGACCCTATTTATAGAAAATCGCTAGAACACCAAAGCAAAAAAATTTAATATAATAATAATATATATATTAATTTGTCTACGCCCACTTAGAATCATCTGAATTCAGCAACTTAGCATGTGTTAAATGAGGCTCATACATCTAAAAAAACGTTTTTTCTTAATTAAAACAATTAAAACTTCCAAAAATCAATTATTTTGAGCTTTCTAACTTCAATAATTCATAATAAATAGCTCTTTTATCAGAAAAATTTGAAATTCAAGACTTTCCATAGGAAATTCCATTATCTACAACTTTGCAGTAGGAAGTTTTTCCAAATTCCAAACAGAAATTGACCAAATCCACAAACCAACAATTTTACAAAGCTATAATCAAATTTCTATTAATAATTGTGTTCACCAACACACAAAATATGTGTTAAACATTTAATGCCACAAAAATACTCTTCCTCCTCATATACTCATATATCCCACATTCATTATAAAAATATCACCGTTAATATATTATTAAAATAAATAATATTTTATATGAATTATTTTATCGTAAAATGATAAAATATTAATTTTCAACAATTGTCATTTTAAAAATTTTCTCCATCTATATCCACATAAAATCAATATTTTCCTCATCATATAAATTAATAATTAATTATTCACAAATAATATTACAGAATCACAAGATCGGGCAACCGTGCCGCTCTCTGTGAAAGAGGGGCTTTCCAATAAGAATTTCTTCTTATCGGCGCCAGCAATTAGTGACCAAACCTCTCCTTAGATGTAACTTTCTAGACATCGCTAATAATGTTATCTAATAATATTATTCAGATAATATGAATTATCGCTTCGATAATGGAAAATACCGTATGATGACAATTTATCAAACAACAAGAATATAAAATATCAACGCAAAGAATTATCAATCAATAAAATAAAATATCGAATAAGAATTATCGTAATAATTATCGAGTAAAGGCCTTCACACGTAAGAATCAATAATTGGTGCAATACCGCAAAGCCATCGCTCAACAACGCTGTAATAGTGTGTTTTTAACCACGGTATTCCAACAAGATAATCTGTAAATAACTACGCCAAGTATTTATAAACAACTTATATTTGTCGCTTTCTTCATCCAATCGCTTCCAGCATATGGGCCCATAAAGAGATACCGTCAGCATTTAATATTCCCCGACAAGATTTAATATTCCACGATAAACGAAATATTCCCAACAAATAATGAATATTTTATAACCACTTTAAACTTATTTAAATTCCATTTTACCCATAAACCACATTAATCAAATCCCCTTACTATTTCAAAATAATAAATAAAGAATTCCTTTATTTAACCACTTTCGCTTATTATATAAATATTTGCATGATTTTACCCATAACTATCCACATTAATCAAATCAACCTTACTATTTCAAAATAATAAATAAAGGAAATTCCTTTTATTTAAAAATTTTTGGGGTCTTACAATATTCTATATAACAATCAACAATAATTGAATCAAATTTGTATTTTACGTATTCATCAATCATAAAATAATTCGACTAATAATTTAACCAAATATCAGTGACTTCTCACAATATCAATAATCAATACCGTTATCAATTTACAAAATAGGTATACATCACCCATTCATTATCTCAAATTCACACCATAATAAGTTGGGATTTTACAATCTCCTCCTTATACAAAATTTCAATCAGGTACGTAAAACAACTACAACTTTATTATTACAACAAGAAATTCGCTATCTCGTCCTGGCTTCTAAATCTGTGAGTTTGAATACAAATATTATCTTCTGACTAATATCTATACTCAAATAAATCCTCATCACATTTATTGATACATTATTTTACAAAATACATGGTGAGGACTACTAAACAACTCTCTCTAAACCTTCATTCCATACCCCGACTGATTCGCTATATTCTCGCCTCCCGAGAAGAAAAATGGAACAAAAAGGAAAAGGGTGAGCTCAACTAGCCCAAGAAAGAATATTATGACTAAGATAATATACAACAAATTATCGTTAGTCTTCAACAGGAAAAATCTAATAGAATACAATAGACAACAAGTTTTAAATCAATATTCGCAATGAAATAATAATTCATTAGAAGAGTTAAGTAGAGAATGCAAACTACTATCTTCTATGTATGAATTTAAAAGTTCATCGCTCATCTTTTATCCCCGTAACATCAATCAATATATATCCGAATCAAATATTCATCTTTGCACTACAGCCAAAGATATTCATCACCGGTCATGTTCATCTAAACACCTGCTCATCTTCGCACTACGGCCAAAGATATTTATCGAAATCATTCATCTTCGCACTACAAAGCCCAAAGATATTCAATAATATCATCATTTAAGACCGAGGATGATGAAAAATATTTTTAAAGAAACGAATCCAAAGGAAACAAAAATGACAAGGATTAAGGATTAAGGATTCAGATTTTGTTTTATCCATGTCCAAAAATACCTCAAAAATAATCATAGTGGTGTAAAATTCAAGAATGATCAAAACATGGATACAATCAAAGCTAGTATCCATAATAGATATTTTGACGAAAAAAAAAAAATTTAATTTTTCTATGTAATAGGTCGTATTCGTGAATAAAAGTCAGATAATGCGTGAATAAAGGTCAGATATACGTGAATAAGAATCTCTATACACAAAAAGTTCCAAATTTAATTAAAAGTTTAGATCAATACTTCAAAGATAATGATATTGAAGAATTAATATCATTTAAAAAAAAATATCCCTTACCTCGAAAGATCAAGACTTCTAAATTAAACACCTGATATAAAGCATGACTTGAACTCAGACCGTAGATAAAGAATACTCAAAATATACTCAAAATACTCACAAGAATACGCCGATAATATAGAGAGAGAAAACTTCAGCTTCGTGTAATTTTCAATTCTAACCCAAGACCCTATTTATAGAAAATGCTTAGAACACCAAAGCAAAAAATTTAATAAAATATAAATATATATATATCAAATTCCTACGCCTACTTTGAAATCTGATTTCAGCTTCAATAAGCACATGCCACCTTCTAGAAAAAGTAAGAAAAAACGTTTTTCTAATTTAAAATAATTTAAACTTCCAAAAATCAATTATTTTGAGCTTCTAACTCAATAATTCATAATAAATAGCCCTTTTATCGTAAAAATTCAAACTCGCAACTTTTTATAGGAAATTCAATTCTCTACAACTTTACGTAAGAAAGTTTTTCCAAATTCCAAACAAAAATTGACCAAATCCACAAACCAAGCGATTTTACAAGCTATAATCAAATTTCAACAAGAAATGGGGTCCACCGACACATAAAATATGCTTTAAATATTTTTTGCAACAAAAATACTCCTCCTCCTCATATACTCATATATCCCACATTCATCATAAAAAATATCATCATTATTATATTATTAAAATATAATAATATATTTAAATGAATTATTTTATCGTAAAAGATAAAATTTCAATTTTCAACAATTGTCACATTAAAAATTTTCTCCATCTATATCCACATAAAATCAATATTTTCCTCATCATATGAATCAATAATTAATTATTCACAAATAATATTACAGAATCACAATATCGACAACCAAAGCGCCTCCTCAGAAAGGGGGCTTTCCAATAAGAATTTCTCCTCATCGCGCAAAGCAATTAGGTGACCAAACCTCTCCTTAGATGTAACTTTCTAGACATTGCCAATAATGTTATCTAATAATATTATTCAGATAATATGAATTATCGCTTCGATAATGAAAAATACCGTGAATGACAATTATCAAACAACAACAATATAAAATATCAACGCAAAGAATTATTAAATCAATAAAATAAAATATCGAATAAGAATTATCGTAAACATTATCGAGTAAAGGCCTTTCACGTAAGAATCAATAATTGTGCAATACCGCAAAGCTACCGCATGTTTTTAACCACCGAGTATTTTAACAAGATAATCTGTGAATAACTACGCCATTATTTTTAAACAACTTATATTTGTCGCTTTCTTCATCCAATCGCTTTCCGTTATGGGGCCCATACATGGTCAAGGCCACGCATTTAATATTCCCCGACAAAGAAGAATATTCCACGACCAAACTAATATTCCCCGACAACAATGAATATTTTATAACCACTTGCTTATTTTGAAATATTTATGATTTTTTTACCCATAACTATCCACATTAATCAAATCAACCCTTACTATTTCAAAATAATAAATAGA
Organism: Panax quinquefolius; assembly: GCA_020205615.1. Lineage (NCBI taxonomy): Eukaryota > Viridiplantae > Streptophyta > Magnoliopsida > Apiales > Araliaceae > Panax > Panax quinquefolius. The sequence goes on along the minus strand of CM035153.1, from coordinate 160,316,215 downwards.
GAAAATTAAATTTCATTAATAATAAGTTGGGGTCTTACAACCTCCCTCCTTATGAAATTTCGTCCTCGAAATTGACGACGCATTCGTGTTTTCAAAAAGGTGAGGATACCTCGCTTTCATTTCCGCTTTCCAATTCCTGTGTCATTTCTCTATAAGCATGATTCCTCCACAAAACTTTAACTTGTGGTATGACCTTTCATGCAGTAGGACATGCTCCTTCCTATCCAAGATCTTGACAGTACCTCTCTCATACGCTAAGTCTTCTGGCTATCTCGTCCTGGCTCTAACTCTATAACGTGGTTCGGTCTTTCACATATTTATTTAAGTACGAGATATGTGAAACACATTATGAACACGAGACATACTTTGAGGTAACGCGAGTCTATAGGCTACATTTCCTACCGGCCAAGAATTTGAAATGGACCAATAAATCGTGGATCGAGCTTTCCTCTCTCCCCAAATCTTGTAACTCCCTTCCATGGAGCAACTCGCAACAATACATGATCCCCTATACTAAATTCCACGCCCTTTCGATGAAGATCCGCATAACTCTTTTGTCGATCTTGTGCCGCTTGTATATACGCTTGTCGAATCATTTGATCTTTTCCGTAGTCATACGTATCAACTCTAGTCCCAACAATGTTGCTTCACCCACCTCGTCCCAACATACCGAGAGAGCGATTTTTCGGCCCATATAATGCTTCAATGGAGCCACACCTATACTTGCTCGATAACTCGCTGTTGTAGGAGAATTCCACCAATGGTAAATACTTATCCCAACCGCCTTGAAGTCTAGGACACAGTAGTCTTAATAGATCTTCAAGAGTTTGAATAGTCCTCTCTCGATTGTCCGTCTGCTTGAGGATGGTATGCCAATCAATCGTAAATCTGCGCCCATAGCTTTTTGCAAGCTAACCCAAAATCTTGAAGTGAATCTTGGGTCACGATCCAAACTATGGATACTGGCATGCCATGCAACCTCACAATCTCATTTACATATATACTAGCAAGACGCTCAAGGAATAAGTCTCCCAGATTCGGCAGAAATGAGCAGACTTGGTTAATCTATCAACAATAACCCAAATAAGATTGATGCCTTGAGAAACCGTAGGGAAGACCCGTAAATTAAAATCCATGGTAATGTGTTCCCACTTCCATTTCGAATCTCAAGTGGTTGCAACGGACCCTTAGGTACTAGATGCTCCGCCTTTACACGCTGACAAGTTAAACACATCGAGATAAACTTTGCAATCTCTCTCTTCATATTGTTCCACCAAAATGTATGTCAAGATCACGATACATTTTGGTACTTCCGTGATGGATTGCAAATGGTGTATCAGGTGCCTCCATCATAATCTTGTACTTCAAATCGTAGTCGTTAGGACACAAAGTCCGAGTGGACTCAAGTATTCCTTCTTCATCAATTCTCGCTCGAATAAAGACCTTCAGATTTTCTTCATATACGCATCCCTGCCTGCGGGCTCGAAGCAACCTTAACTTTTTCTATTAAAGTCGGTCTATTCGATACTTGACATCATCGCACTCATTCCTCGTGATATGATCTTCTACTCAACGCGCCGCCACCACGCTCGCTTTTCCAGTGATGGTATCAATAATGTGGTCGAGTCTTCAATAGCTCGAGCCAACGTCACGCCGCATGTCGAGTTCTTTTTGAGTGAAGAAATATTTAAGGCTTTTTATGGTCCTAATATATCTCCACTTTCTCCCCATATAGATAGTGCTCTCCATATCTTTAGCGCGAAAACGATCGGGCCGCTAACTCTAGATCATGAGTAGGATAATTCCTCTCATATTCTTTAAGTTGTCGCGAGGCATAAAGCTATGACTTTCCCACGCTGCATGAGAACACATCCTAACCCTTTTCCCAAGCATCATCAGAGATAACAAATCCATCCGAACCAGATGGTATTGTTAGAACAAAATAAAATAAGTCTCCTCTAAGCTCTTGAAACTCTTCTCGCATTCTTCGCTCCAAACGAATTTTGTATCCTTCCGAAGTTAGTCAAGTTAATGGAGTAGCGATTCGAGAAAACCCTTCCACGAATCTCCGATAATAACCAAATAAGCCCAAAAACTACGATTTCAAACACCGACTTCGCTGTTCTAAACTTCAGATTGCTTCAATCTTCACGGATCAACAGATACTCCATGTTTCGACACCACGCGCCCAAGGAATGCTACTTCTCAAGCCGTAACTCGATTTCTTCAACTTGGCATAAAGCTTGTTTTCACGGGCCTTTGAGTACCAAAATTTCAAATGGTGCTCATGATCTTCACGACTTTTGGAATATATGAGGATGTCATCAATAAAGACAACAACGAATCGATCCAAATATTCCTTGAATACTTGGCTCATCATATCCATGAAAGCCGCAGTAGAGAGCATTAGTCAATCCAAAGACACGACTAAGAATTCATAATGCCCGCATCGAGTTCTAAAGGCGCTTTGAATATCCTCGCCTAATCTTCACCGATGATATCCGTAATCTAAGATCGATCTTTGAAAAAATTTGTGCCCTTCAGAACCGGTCAAACAAGTCATCAATACGAGGTAGAGGATACCTATTCTTGATGGTGACATGGTTCAATTCCCGATAGTCAATACAGTCGTCGCATACTCCCGCCTTTTTTCTTTTACGAATAAAACAGAGCACCCCAAGGAGATGTACTAGATCGAATGAAACCGATGTCCAACAATTCCTCAGAGTTGACCTTTAACTCCTCAAGTTCAATAGAGCCATTCGATATGGGTTTTAGAAATGGGCTTTGTACTGTGTTCAAGATCAATAAAGAATTCAACTTCACGCTCTGGGGTAGACCGGAAGTTCTTCAGAAACGCGTGAAAGTCAATAACAACAGAATATTATTCAAATTTGACGTGTCTTTATTCAAATCCATAACATGGGCTAAGAAAGCTTGACATCCGCTTTTTCAATAAACGAATAGCTTTATGATTAGATATGATAAAGATTGATTTTAATGGTTTAGTTGTTGAATTCGCATAACAAAGTCAAGTTAGAATATGAAAACTAACAACCTTACGAAAAACAATCAATTTTGGTATGATGAGTAGTTAACCAATCAATCCCTAAAATCACATCAAAAGCAAGTATCTTTAAAGAGATAAGGTCAATGTGTAAGGTGATGGTGCCAACTTGAATCAAACAAGATTTATAAACAAAGGATGTGATGAAAGTTTCTCCTAACTGAGTTTCCACAGATAGGTCAAAGTCTAATTTCTCCTGAGTCAAGTTTAAACGCTGAGCACAAGCAAGAGAGATAAAATGAATGGGTAGCACCCCAGATCAAGTAAGGTATAAACTTCGCAAGAATTTATAAATAGCTTACCCGTGATCACCTCGCTTGGGTTCCTCGATTTTGACCACCACACAACAAACGCCTTCCAGAACCGCTGACTTCGACTTTTTCGGGATGTTTTTCGAGTCACCGTCCCTCACTTAACTAGGTTTCGCTACCGCATAATCTCGAGCGATATGTCCTTCCTTTCCACAATTATAGCATACCTTGAACTGCTAGGGCGCTTGACCGATATGTCCTCTTTTCCGTGATTTATAAGATACGACCGGTGGTCGCTTCCTCCCTTAGAACCAGCTGTCATGTCGCAAGACCGCTGCCTTCACACGGTCGCTGTTAAATCTCCTTTTTAAAATCTCCTCCCCGACTCGCTTTTTCTATTTTCACGGCTATGATTACCACCAGAGTGGTTACCATTTTTGTCCGCTTTTTTCTTTCTCCGCCGGTTATCGTTGTTTTGTTGATCGCTATCTCCTAGATGATCCTCGATTTGGGTCCCTCGCTGACCGTATCAAGTATCTCGCCTAATAATTGAGCCCTGCTTACAACATCCGAATAGAGAGAAAATTTATGAGAAATGAGATATCGTCGACGCCGGTTTCAAACCTCTCGTAAACATCCGCCATATACGCTCTCTCATTCTCCACCAAATGAGGTGCAAACCTCGATAACTCGCAAACTTTGCCTCGCATCGAGACACCGCCATGTTGTTTTGTTCTAATTTGATGAACTCCACTTCCTTCATACGACGAACACTTTCGTGAAAGTATTTGTCATTAAATAGTTTCAAACGCTCCCAAGACATGCCGAAAAGCGGCCGATGTGTACGCTTACGATTCCCACCAAGAGTCCGCGCCGCCACGGAACATAAAGGTGGCGAATGGAACCTTCGTTCTCCGCATCCCAAGACATCGAATATCTTGGTAATTTGCTTGACCCATGTTTCCGCCATGATCGGATCCGCTTTCCTTTAAATTCGTGGTCCCAACTTTTCAACTGCTTGGTCGTGACAACCCGTGAATTGCTATCATTTCCTCCTCAGATTTTGAACACGAAGTCTCCTCGTCTCGATTTTGCATGAACTCGCAAAAGCTTCTAAACATCCCCTCGCTCATCATCTCGCTCAAGGTGTTGTTCACAGAGGAACATTGCCACTGCTGCACGCTCTCCTCGCTGGTGAGTACAAAGCGCTCCACTGGCCTCATTTCCATCATATTATTCTCACGACATTCTCAAATACCGCCATAAAACAAGGGTTAATTAAGGAAATCAATATATCACATAATATCCCTATATACCGACTAACTAACAAATAAGCTTAGTAGGACACACTAGCTAAGGATTTACTCGCCTCCCTCCTAGTTCTATTCCCCGATCTCCGCCAGAGATCATATCCCTAAGCTCGATACCAACCGCGACGCCCCAAAATAGGTATACATCACCCATTCTCGAAGTTGTCAATACATGGTACGTAAACAACTACAACTTTATTATTACAACAAGAAACTGTGAGTTTGAATACAAATATTATCTTCTGTATAATATCTATACTCAAATAAATCCTCATCACATTTATCGATACATTATTTTACAAAAATGGTGAGGACTACTAAACAACTCTCTCTAAACCTTCATTCCATACCCCGACTGCATCGCTTATATTCTCGCCTCCCCGAGAAGAAAAAAATGGAACAAAAGGAAAAGGGTGAGCTCAACTAGCCCAAGAAAAGAATATTATGACTAAGATAATATACAACAAATTATCGTTAGTCTTCAACAGGAAAAATCTAATAGAATACAATAGACAAACAAGTTTTAAATCAATATTCGCAATGAAATAATAATTCATTAGAAGAGTTAAGTAGAGAATGCAAACTACTATCTTCTATGTATGAATTTAAAAGTTCATCGCTCATCTTTTATCCCCAGAACATCAATCAATATATATCTCGAATCAAATATTCATCTTTGCACTACAGCCAAAGATATTCATCACCGGTCATGTTCATCTAAACACTGCTCATCTTTGCACTACGGCCAAAGATATTTATCGAAAATCATTCATCTTTGCACTACAAAAGCCCAAAGATATTCAATAATATCATCATTTAAGACCGAGGATGATGAAAATATTTTTAAAGAAACGAATCCAAAGGAAACAAAATGACAAGGATTAAGGATTAAGGATTCGTATTTTGTTTTATCCATGTCCAAAAATACCTCAAAAATAATCATAGTGGTGTAAAATTCAAGAATGATCAAAACATGGATACAATCAAAGCTAGTATCCATAATAGATATTTTGACGAAAGAAAAAATTTAATTTTTCAATTGAATAAGGTCAGATTCGTGAATAAGAGTCAGATAATAGTGAATAAAGGCCGATACGTGAATAAGAACTCTCACACAAAAAGTTCCAAATTTAATTAAAAGTTTAGATCAATACTTTAAGATAATGATATATTGGAAGAATTAATATCATTTAAAAAAAATAATATCCTTACCTCGAAAAGATCAAGATTTCTAAATTAAAACACCTGATATAAAGCTATGACTTGAACTTGCACCAGATATAATAAATAATACTCAAAATATACTCAAAATACTCACAAGAATACGCCGATAATATATAGAGAGAAAACTTCAGCTTCGTGTGTATTTTCAATTCTAACCTAAGACCCTATTTATAGAAAAATGCTTGTAAACACCAAAGCGTAAAAATTAATAAAATATAAATATATATATATATATAATTCCTTCCTACGCCACTCTTTTGAAATCTGATTTCAAATCAATAAGCACATGCCACCTTCTAGAAAAAAAAGAAAAAAAACGTTTTTCTAATTTAAAATAATTTAAACTTCCAAAATCAATTATTTTGAGCTTCTAACTTCAATAATTCACAATAAATAGCCCTTTTGTCGTAAAATTTGAAACTCATTGCTTTTTTATAGGAAATTCAATTCTCTACAACTTTACGTAAGAAAGTTTTTTTTCAAATTCCAAATGTAAATTGACCAAATCCACAAACCAAGCGATTTTACAAAGCTATAATCAAATTTCAACCAAGAAATGGGGTCCACCGACACATAAAATATGCTTTTAAATATTTTTGCAACAAAAATACTCTCCTCCACATATACTCATATATCCCCACATTCATCGAAAAATATCATCATTATTATATTATTAAAATATAATAATATATTTAAATGAATTATTTTATCGTAAAAGATAAAATTTCAATTTTCAACAATTGTCACATTAAAAATTTTCTCCATCTATATCCACATAAAATCAATATTTTTCTCATCATATGAATCAATAATTAATTATTCACAAATAATATTATGTAATCACAATATCGACAACCAAAAGCAGCTCCTGTGAAAGAGGGGCTTTCCAATAAGAATTTCTCCTCATCAACGCCAAGTAATTAGTGACCAAACCTCTCCTTAGATGTAACTTTCTAGACATCGCCAATAATGTTATCTAATAATATTATTCAGATAATATGAATTATTGCTTCGATAATGAAAAATACCGTAGTAATGACAATTATCAAACAACAAAGAATATAAAATATCAACGCAAAGAATTATTAAATCAATAAAATAAAATATCGAATAAGAATTATCGTAACCATTATTGAGTAGTGCCTTCACGTAAGAATCAATAATCGTGCAATACCGCAGTGCTACATGTATGTTAACCACCGAGTATTTTAACAAGATTAATCTGTAATAACTACGCCGCTATTTTTAAAACAACTTATATTTGTCGCTTTCTTCATCCAATCGCTTTCACATGGGGCCCATATATATGGTCATACCTGTCGCATTTAATATTCCCCGACAAAGATTTAATATTCCACGACCAAACGAATATTCCCCGACAACAATGAATATTTTATAACCACTTGCTTATTTTGAAATATTTATGATTTTACCCATAACTATCCACATTAATCAAATCAACCCTTACTATTTCAAAATAATAAATAGAGAAAATTAAATTTCATTAATAATAAGTTGGGGTCTTACAACCTCCCTCCTTATGAAATTTCGTCCTCGAAATCGACGACGATTCTGTGTTTTTCAAAAGGTGAGGATACCTCGCTTTCATTTCCGCTTTCCAATTCCCGTGTCATTTCCTCTATAAAGCATGATTCCTCCACAAAACTTTAACTTGTGGTATGACCTTTTCATGCAGTAGGATATGCTCCTTCCTATCCAAGATCTTGACAGTACCTCCTCATACGCTAAGTCTTCTACTATCTCGTCCTGGCTTCTAACTCTATAACGTGGTTCGGTCTTTTCACATATTTACGAAGTACGATATGTGAAACACATTATGAACACGAGACATACTCTTGAGGTAACGCGAGTCTATAGGCTACATTTCCTACTCTTGGCCAAGAATTTGAAATGGACCAATAAATCGTGGATCGAGCTTTCCTCTCTTCCCAAATCTTGTAACTCCCTTCCACGGAGCAACTCGCAACAATACACGATCCCCTATACTAAATTCCACGCCCTTTCGATGAAGATCCGCATAACTCTTTTGTCGATCTTGTGCCGCTTGTATACGCTTGTCGAATCATTCGATCTTTTCCGTAGTCATACGCATTAACTCGGGTCCCAACAATGTTGCTTCACCCACCTCGTCCCAACATACCGAGAGCTTACATTTTCGGCCCATATAATGCTTCAAATGGAGCCACACCTATACTTGCTCGATAACTGCTGTTGTAGGAGAATTCCACCAATGGTAAATACTTATCCTAACCGCCTTTTGAAGTCTAGGACACAGAGTCTTAATAGATCTTCAAGAGTTTGAATAGTCCTCTCTCGATTGTCCGTCTGCTTGAGGATGGTATGCCGAATCAATCAGAAAACTGCTCATAGCTTTTTGCAAGCTAACCCAAAATCTTGAAGTGAATCTTGGGTCACGATCCAAAACTATGGATACCGGCATGCCATGCAACCTCACAATCTCATTTACATATATACTAGCAAGACGCTCAAGGAATAAGTCTCCGTGACGGCAAAGAAATGAGCGATTTGGTTAATCTATCAACAATAACCCAAATAAAGATTGATGCCTTGAGAAACCGTAGGAAGACCCGTAAATCAAATCCATGGTAATGTGTTCCCACTTCCATTTCGAATCTCAAGTGGTTGCAACGGACCCTTAGGTACTAGATGCTCCGCCTTTACACGCCGACAAGTTAAACACATCGAGATAAACTTTGCAATCTCTCTCTTCATATTGTTCCACCAAAATGTATGTCAAGATCACGATACATTTTGGTACTTCCAGATGGATTGCAAATGGTGTATTGTGTGCCCCATCATAATCTTGTACTTCAAATCGTAGTCGTTAGGGACACAAAGTCCGGAGTGGACTCAAGTATTCCTTCTTCATCAATTCTCGCTTCGAATAGCACCTTCTTGTACTTTCTTCTTCATACGATCATCTCCGGCCGATGGGCTCGAGCAACCTTAACTTTTTCTATTAAAGTCGGCTCTATGCGATACTTGACATCATCGCACTCATTCCTCGTCGATATGATCTTCTACTCAACGCTACACCTACCACGCTCGCTTTTCCGTGATGGTATCAATAGTGTGGTCGTAGTCTTCAATAGCTCGAGCCAACGTCACGCCGCCGCATGTCGAAGTTCTTTTTGAGTGAAGAAATATTTAAGGCTTTTATGGTCCGAATATATCTCCACTTTCTCCCCATATAGATAAGCCTCCATATCTTTAGCATGAAAACGATCGGGCCGCTAACTCTAGATCATGAGTAGGATAATTCCTCTCATATTCTTTAAGTTGTCGCGAGGCATAGGCTATGACTTTCCCACGCTGCATGAGAACACATCCTAACCCTTTTCCCCAAGCATCATCAGAGATAACAAATCCATCCGAACCAGATGGTATTGTTAGAACAAAATGCCAAATAAGTCTCCTCTTAAGCTCTTGAAACTCTTCTCGCATTCTTCGCCCAAACGAATTTTGTATCCTTCCGAAGTTAATCAAGTTAATGGAGTAGCGATTCGAGAAAACCCTTCCACTAATCTCCGATAATAACCAAATAAGCCCAAAAAACTACGATTTCAACACCGACTTTCTATTGTTCCCCAACTTCAGATTGCTTCAATCTTCACGGATCAACAGATACTCCATGTTTCGACACCACGCGCGCCAAGGAATGCTACTTCCTCGCCCGTAACTCGCATTTCTTCAACTTGGCATAAAGCTTGTTTTCACGGGTTTTTTGAGTACCAAATTTCAAAACGGTGCTCATGATCTTCACGACTTTTGAATATATGAGGATGTCATCAATAAAGACAACAACGAATCGATCCAAATATTCCTTGAATACTCGGCTCATCATATCCATGAAAGTCATAGAGCATTAGTCAATCCGAAAGACATGACTAAGAATTCATAATGCCCGCATCGAAGTTCTAAAGGCGCTTTGAATATCCTCGCCTAATCTTCACCGATGATATCCGTAATCTAAGATCGATCTTTGAAAAAAATTGTGCCTCTTGCAAATCGGGTCAAACAAGTCATCAATACGAGGTAGAGGATACCTATTCTTGATGGTGACATGGTTCAATTCCGATAGTCAATACAAAGTCGCATACTCCCGCTTTTTTTTCTTACGAATAATAAAACAGAGCACCCCAAGGAGATGTACTAGAGTCGAATGAAACCGATGTCCAACAATTCCTCAGTAGTTGGACCTTTAACTCCCTCAAGTTCAATAGAGCCATTCGATATGGGGTTTTAGAAATGGGCTTTATACCAAAGTTCAAGATCAATAAAGAATTCAACTTCACGCTCGGGGTAGACCGGAAGTTCTTCAGAAATACGCCAGAAAGTCAATAACAACAGAAATATTATTCAAATTTGACGTGTCTTTATTCAAATCCATAACATGGGCTAAGAAAGCTTGACATCCGCTTTTTCAATAAACAAATAGCTTTATGATTAGATATGACAAAGATTGATTTTAATGGTTTAGTTGCTTGAATTGCATAACAAAGTTAGTTAGAATATGAAAACTAACAACCTTACGAAAACAATCAATTTTGGCATGATGAGTAGTTAACCAATCAATCCCTAAAATCACATCAAAAGCAAGTATCTTTAAAGAGATAAGGTCAATGTAAGGTGATGGTGCCAACTTGAATCAAACAAGATTTATAAACAAAGGATGTGATGAAAGTTTCTCCTAACTGAGTTTCCACAGATAGGTCAAAGTCTAATTTCTCCTGAGTCAAGTTTAAACGCTGAGCACAAGCAGAGAGATAAATGAATGGGTAGCACCCAGATCAAGTAAGGTATAAACTTCGCAAGAATTTATAAATAGCTTACCCGTGATCACCTCGCTTGGGTTCCTCGATTTTGACCACAAACAAACGCCTTCCAGAACCATTGATTTTGACTTTTCTCGGATGTGTTTTTCGAGTCACCGTCCCTCACTAACTAGGTTTTCGCCACTGCATAATCTCGAGCGATATGTCCTTCCTTTCCACAATTATAGCATACCTTGAACTGCTGTGGGCAGCTTGACCGATATGTCCTCTTTTCCCAGATTTATAAAGATATGACCGGTGGTCGTTTCTCCCTTAGAACCAGCTTGCTGCCAAGACCGCTGCCTTCACATGGTCGTTGTTAAATCTCCTCTTTTAAAATCTCCTCCTCGCTCGCTTTTTCTATTTTCACGGCTATGATTACCACCGTAGTGGTTACCATTTTTGTCCGTCTTTTTCTTTCTCCGCCGGTTATCGTTGTTTTGTTGATCGCTATCTCCTAGATGATCCTCGATTGGGGTCCTCTACTGACCGTATTTCGTATATCTCGCCTAATAATTGAGCCCTGCTTACAACATCCGAATAGAGAGAAAATTTATGAGAAATGAGATATCGTCGACGCCGGTTTCAAACCTCTCGTAAACATCCGCCATACGCTCCTCATTCTCCACCAAATGAGGTGCAAACCTCGATAACTCGCAAACTTTGCCTCGCATCGAGACACCGCCATGTTGTTTTGTTCTAATTTGATGAACTCCACTTCCTTCATACGACGAACACTTTCGTGAAAGTATTTGTCATTAAATAGTTTCAAACGCCTCCCAAGACATGCCGAAAAGTACGGATGGGTACGCTTCACGCATTCCCCACCAAGAGTCCGCTTCGCCACTTTTAACATAAAGGTGGCGAATGGAACCTTCTTTTCCCGCGCATCCCAAGACATCGAATATCTTGGTAATTTGCTTGACCCATGTTTCCGCCATGATCGGATCCGCTTTCCTTTAAATTCGTGGTCCCAACTTTTCAACTCTTCATCAGTGACAACCCGTGAATTGCTATCATTTCCTCCTCAGATTTTGAACACGAAGTCTCCTCGTCTCGATTTTGCATGAACCGCAAAAAGCTTCTAAACATCCCCTCGCTCATCATCTCGCCAAAGGTGTTGTTCACAGGAGGAACATTGCCACCAATTGCACGCTCTCTCCTCGCTGGTGAGTACAAAGCGCTCCACTGGCCTCATTTCCATCATAATATTCTCACGACATTCTCAAATACCGCTATAAAACAAGGGTTAATTAAGGAAATCAATATATCACATAATATCCCTATATAATCGACTAACTAACAAATAAGCTTAGTAGGACACACTAGCTAAGGATTTACTCGCCTCCCTCCTAGTTCTATTCCCCGATCTCCGCCAGAGATCATATCCCTAAGCTCGATACCAACCCGCGACGCCCCCCCAAAATAGGTATACATCACCCATTCTGAAAGTTGTCAATACATGGTACGTAAACAACTACAACTTTATTATTACAACAAGAAAACTATGAGTTTGAATACAAATATTATCTTCTAGACAATATCTATACTCAAATAAATCCTCATCACATTTATTGATACATTATTTTACAAAAATGGTGAGGACTACTAAACAACTCTCTCTAGAACCTTCATTCCATACCCCGACTTGCACTCGCTTATATTCTCGCCTCCCGAGAAGAAAAATGGAACAAAAAGAAAAAGGGTGAGCTCAACTAGCCCAAGAAAGAATATTATGACTAAGATAATATACAACAAATTATCGTTAGTCTTCAACAGGAAAAATCTAATAGAATACAATAGACAACAAGTTTTAAATCAATATTCGCAATGAAATAATAATTCATTAGAAGAGTTAAGAGAGAATGCAAACTACTATCTTCTATGTATGAATTTAAAAGTTCATCGCTCATCTTTTATCCTCAGAACATCAATCAATATATATCCGAATCAAATATTCATCTTTGCACTACAGCCAAAGATATTCATCACCGGGTCATGTTCATCTAAACACTGCTCATCTTTGCACTACTAGCCAAAAGATATTTATCGAAAATCATTCATCTTTGCACTACAAAAGCCAAAGATATTCAATAATATCATCATTTAAGACCGAGGATGATGAAAAATATTTTAAAGAAACGAATCCAAAGAAACAAAATGACAAGGATTAAGGATTAAGGATTCGATTTTGTTTTATCCATGTCCAAAAATACCTCAAAAATAATCATAGTGGTGTAAAATTCAAGAATGATCAAAACATGGATACAATCAAAGCTAGTATCCATAATAGATATTTTGACGAAAAACAAAAAATTTAATTTTTCCGTGAATAATAAAGGCAGATTCGTGAATAATCAATAATGTGAATAAAGGCGTATACGTGAATAAGAACTCCACACAAAAAGTTCCAAATTTAATTAAAAGTTTAGATCAATACTTCAAAGATAATGATATTGAAGAATTAATATCATTTTTAAAAAAAATAATAATATTCCTTACTCGAAAGATCAAGATTTCTAAATTTAAACACCTGATATAAAGCTATGACTTGAACTTGCAGACCGATAAAGCAATACTCAAAATATACTCAAAATACTCACAAGAATACGCCGATAATATAGAGAGAGAAAAACTTCAGCTTCGTGTGTAATTTTCAATTCTAACCTAAGACCCTATTTATAGAAAAATGCTTAGAACACCAAAGCGTAAAATTTAATAAAATATAAATATATATATCAAAATTCCTACGCCACTTTTGAAATCTGATTTCAGCTCAATAAGCACATGCCACCTTCTAGAAAAAAGTAAGAAAAAACGTTTTTCTAATTTAAAATAATTTAAACTTCCAAAATCAATTATTTTGAGTTTTAACTTCAATAATTCACAATAAATAGCCCTTTTGTCGAAAAATTCAAAACTCACTGTTTTTATAGAAATTCAATTCTCTACAACTTTACGTAAGAAAGTTTTTCCAAATTCCAAATGTAAATCGACCAAATCCATAAACCAAGACTATTTTACAAGCTATAATCAAATTTCAACCAAGAAATGGGGTCCACCGACACATAAAACATGCTTTAAATATTTTTGGTAACAAAATACTCCTCCTCCATATATACTCATATATCCCACATTCATCGTAAAAAATATCATCATTATTATATTATTAAAATATAATAATATATTTAAATGAATTATTTTATCAAAAAAGATAAAATTTCAATTTTCAACAATTGTCACATTAAAAATTTTCCATCTATATCCACATAAAATCAATATTTTCCTCATCATATGAATCAATAATTAATTATTCACAAATAATATTACGTAATCACAATATCGACAACCAGTGCAGCTTCCTGTGAAAGAGGGGCTTTCCAATAAGAATTTCTCCTTACTCACAAGCAATTAAAGTAGTGACCAAACCTCTCCTGTATGTAACTTTCTAGACATCGCCAATAATGTTATCTAATAATATTATTCAGATAATATGAATTATTGCTTCGATAATGAAAATATAATGTAATGACAATTATCAAACAACAAAGAATATAAAATATCAACGCAAAGAATTATTAAATCAATAAAATAAAATATCGAATAAGAATTATCGTAACCATTATCGAGTAGGCCTTCTTACGTAAGAATCAATAATTGGTGCAATACCGCAAAGCTACCGTGTTTAACCACCGAGTATTTTAACAAGATAATCTGTGAATAACTACGCCATTATTTTTAAACAACTTATATTTGTCGCTTTTTCATCCAATCGCTTTCACATATGGGCTCCATACATGGTCACACTGCGTCAGCATTTAATATTTCCCGACAAGCATTTAATATTCCACGACCATACTAATATTCCCCGACAACAATGAATATTTTATAACCACTTGCTTATTTTGAAATATTTATGATTTTACCCATAACTATCCACATTAATCAAATCAACCCTTACTATTTCAAAATAATAAATAGAGAAATTAAATTTCATTAACCACTCTGCTTCCCGATTAGTCCCGACTACGTTTTCATTTTCTGAAGAGAACAGTGAAGGAAAGGGTGAGCTCAACTAGCCCAGTAAGAAATATTATGACTAAGATAATGCAGAATAAATTATCATTAGTCTTCAACAATGTTAAATTGATAAAATACAATAGACATCAAGTTTAACTGCAGCGGAACAAGTAATCCATTAAAAGAGTCAAGTAGAGAATAAAATCTACTATCTTTTATGATTTAAAAAGATTTTTCATCACTTTTATCACTGGGACCTAGCTTAATAAATAAACCACATCATCCCTGCACTACGACCAAGGATATTCATTAGTTCACAACCACAAATTATCAATGCACTATGGGCCAAGGATATTCGTGTATTCATCAATGGTCCTGATCATGCCATAAAATAATTCATCTTTATTCCCTTGGCCGAAGAGAATCCATAGCCATAATCATACCAAAAACTGTCCATCAATGCACTACGGGCCAATGAGGACTTTTTCCACATCATTTGTAACATTACGGTCATGATTATACCGAATAATCCCTGGTCATAATCATACCAAGTCCATTTATGCACTACATGTGACACCCCCAAATCTGGTACTTCCATTTCCACAGGATTTGGTGTTCACTGTACAAACATCATCTATCTATCTACCCATAAATAAAATACAACCATACAATAGATAGAATAAATAATAACTCTCTCCCCTTATGGGGTTACATTAACTCCATAACTAAATAAATCCCAGGTTAATCTAACCTTAAAATATCTGTGCGGAAACATAACAATTAAGTCTTAAGTAACATCAATTCTAAACTGCAATGTTATTATTACGCAAGAATGACGATTGCCCACATGTATAACAATATAATAAATGAATAATAATAACATGCGAATGAATTAATAACTTTGAATATAAAAGCTTAACTTTTGAATCAAGAACGAATAACAAGAATCAAAAGAAATTCGAGGGTCACAAGACCTTGAACTATGTCATCCCCAGTTGTCAAGTGTTTATTCTTGAAACCTTTAACAGTCATAAGACTATGGACTCTTCTTCTCGTACTTAGGGGGATCAACCCTTAGTACCATATTGTGCACAATATCTTAACGCTAACGCATAAGTAAATCCCTTTACAGGGTTGTTCATCTAAGTTTGACATTCGAATCCGCACCAAATGAAGTTTGGTTTGGATAATTCAATAAGGGTTCTAAAATTTAGAACGTTAATCAACTAAGGACTAGTTGAATCAATAAAGTTCACTAGTCTAATAAGGTTCAACAATAATGATATTCAATTCGAATAATAATCTCAAGAAGTATACAATAGAACAATTATTGTATAACTGAATCATGCTTTGAAAAGATAATAAATCTTTAATATAACATTCGAACTTGAATAATAGTAATGATAATTGTGACGCCCCCAAAATTAGGTATACGTCACCCATCTTGGGTCGCCACTTACATGGTACATAAATTCAAATACAAACTTAATTATACATCTGTCGTGTAACATACGACAATACATAAACCGAGAGTTCTAATAGGAATATTATCATTTAGACAATATCCATACTCAAGAGTCCTCATTACATTTATTGTCACACTATTTAATGAATAGTGAGGACTACTAATGCTATCTTCGGGACCATCACTCTTTTCCCCGACTCGTCCCCAAATATATTCTCATTTCACAAGAGAACGGTGAAAAGAAAGGGTGTGCTCAACTAGCCCAAGAAGAAATATTATAACTAAGATAATGCGTAATAAATTATCAATAGTCTTCAACAATGTTAAACCGATAAAATACAATAGATAACCAGCTTAATCTGCAATGAATATGCAATCCATTAAAAGAGTCAAGTAGAAAATAAAGTCTACTATCTTTAGGTTTTAAAAGGTTTTCATCAATTTTTATCACTAAGACTCGCTTTAATGAATAAACCACAATATCTAATCATCCTCGTACCACTACCAAGGATTTTCATCAAATTATCAATGGTCATGACTATACCGAATCACCCCTGGTCATAATCATACCAAAAACTATCCATCACTGCATTACAGGCCACTGAGGACTTTTGTCACATTATTTATATCAAGCCATGATTATACCGAATGATCCCTGGTCATAATCATACTAAGTTCATCTATGCACGTAAGCCAAAGATAACATAATATAAAATGACATAATAATTCAATAAAACAAGTTCACGAATTAATTTATTCAGAACTAATAACGTCCAAATTGTCAACATGATACTGCTTTGTAGAGTAAAATTCAAGAATGCTCGTAAAAATATTTTCATTAAAAATATCTTTGGATGAAGCGCAAATATCAAGGATATTCCACTAAATTCATGGAGTATAAAGTCAAAATTTTAACCAAATGAATATAATAAATAATGAGATAACAAAAGAAATCACCATGCATGTGGTACTTAGATGATATACAAGTTATTCCAAATAATAATAAAGATGTAATAATAAAGATTTTAACCGGTCCCAATTAAAAACACATGATGTGATATTCCAATAGAATAATAAAGCGTAATAATAAAGATGTAAACCGTGTCCTGCGTAAAAGCACATGATGTGATGTTCCAACGGAATAATAAAATAATAGAAGAATGTCACCAAGTATAGGGGATTCCATGATATACAGTTATTCCAATGAATAAATAAGAATGGAATAATATAAGGATTTCACCAAGTATAGGTATTCCATATACTGTGTCATGTATAGGGTATGCCACTTTTTACAAAGTTATTCCAATAGAATAATAAAGAATGGAATAATGTGTTCTCTTCATGAATAAAAAAAAATAACACCCCTTACGAGTACAACAAATAATATTCCCTACCTTAGAAGAGTGAATATTGGAAAAGTGAAGTAGCAAAATACTTTTCTTCTTTCTCTCTATAGTTTCTCTCTCTGAGTTTCAGTGAATTCGTAAGAAATAATGAAGGAATGAGCTTTCTATTTATATAAAAACTGAGGGCGGCTCTTGGTCTTAACGAAGGGTCAAAATGACTCTTAGTAATATTGAAGAGACAACTACTATTTGCGAAGGGGTAATTAACCCTTGGAACACCAAAGACGCAGTTAACTCTTGGTAATATTGAAGGGACAACTACTATTTGCGAAAGGGTAATTACTATTGATGAAGGTAATTACTATTGAAGAAGGTAATTACTATTAACGAAGGTAAATACTATTGACGAAGGTAATTACTATTCACAAAGGTAATTACTATTAACGAAGGGACTCTTAGATGATGACATATGGGCCCCCCATAAAATAATCAAACTTACCACAAACGTCTCATAACAGACTCTTTATATACATCAAGGATTGAATAAATATTACCACAAATCATTTTATTTTTAATCAACACATATTTAATCTTTCAACAATTATTAATCATTTATAACTTGTCGTCTCAATTAATAATATAATATATTATATACGATGATAATCTGACAATAATTGAATCAATAATATAAGAGATATGATGCAGGCAATTATCAGAGCAATAATTGAGTATAGCTAAGTGACTTCTCACGTAAGCATCAATAAACAATACCGTGTCTTCTTACGCAACCACGCGACATCGCATTTCTTTACCATCTAAGTAGTTCAACAGCTTTAACGGTAACACCTCCCCGTTATTTTTATAGAAAGATAATTTTGTCATTTTCTAACTACGACAATACTTCCGTTGTGGGGTCCACTAATGATTGAGCCGTCGTCATTTAATATTCCCCGACAAAAAAGAATATTCCCAATTAAACGAATATTTTATAACAACTTCTTACTTTGCAAAATTTATAAATATTACCCACAACTATAACATTATATCAAATTTATTCCATAATATTCAAAAATAATATTTATAGAAAATTCATCTTTATTTATAAAAGTCAGGGTCTTACAACCTCCCTTCTTATGAAATTTCGCCTCGAAATTAGGGTACGTACTGATATGATAAAGAGATGAGGATACCTTGAATACCTTTATCGTTAAAAATATTAAATTCATCTTCTAATCCCGAAGCCAAAGATATTCATTAACAATTCATCTTTTTGCCTTCTACAAAAGCCAAAGATATACAATCTGTAAAACCAATAATCTTTGAGACGCAACTTAATAAGATCACGACCACGAATTATCCATGCACTCATCGCCAAGGATATTCGTGTTTTCAATCTGATCCATGATTATACCGAATAATCCTTGGTCATAATCATACCAAGTCTATCAATGCACTACTACCAAAGATGACTTTTACCACATCCATGAATTAATATTTCATTCTTTGAGACTCATTTCAATAATTAATCCATATCATCGAATCATCCCCGCACTACGTGCCAAGGATATTCATTTAAGATCACGACCACGAATTATCCATGCACTACTGCCAAAGATAATCGTGTATTCATTAAGATCACGACCACAAATTATCCATTGCACTACTACCAAAGATAATCGTGTATTCATTAAGATCACGACCACAAATTATCCATGCACTACGACCAAAGATAATCGTGTTTTTCAATTACGGTTATGATTATACCGAACAATCCCTCGGTCATAATCATACCAAGTCCATCTATTCACGTAAGCCAGTATGACTTTCAACACATATAAGCATGAGGATAATGATATAAAGAATCAATCAAATGAGATAAAGGATAAATATTAAACATTTATAATATAATTTATCCAGATTCAAGAATATCCCCATGTTATCAATCACTTAATAATCTCATAATCTAATATCATTAATATTATAACAATATTTTAATCACTTCTTAAATTTATAAATAATTTATCTCAATTGTTTACGCTTTTACCATATAATGCATTTAATCATTCAAAATGCCATACTTATAAGATATCATCACCAATTATCAAATCCTCATCAAAAAAATATCCATATACTCTATATAGGATTCTCTAGCCATAAAATCCTATTTTCAACTTTGTTACTTCACATAACATATTTAACTCATATGTTCAGTAATTAAACTATTTTCATGAAAAATACCAAATCAGTCCCAAAAATATTTATTTTCTGGGATTTAGCATAATATAGTCCCATGATGAAAATATATTTTTCTCTAATTTTTAAAATTCATTTACTATTTTTCAAAAATCAATTTCTAATTAATTCCTTAAGAAATTAGCTACCTCAAGTTTAACTCCAAAATTCCCAAATCTTGTCAGGACCTTACACATGTTAATGTGAGCCTCCGATTTAAATTTCATGGTCATCGAGTTATAGAACTCCAGTTATAGCATTTTTCGTCAAAAAAACCTAAATATTGAAATGGTCATAACTTGTTCATTTTAAGTCAGAATGAGCTCATTTTTGGACAGGAGGTACTTTATAACATATATTTTTATGTCCCAAAAGGCCAGAATTTTTCACAAAAATTTAGTGGCCGAAACAGCCCCTTAAATTTTCTGGGCAATAGCATTTTTGTAATTTGCAGCTTTGGACTCTTTTGCTAAATTAGTCCACACGAAAATCTACAGCACCTTTTCCAGTGATTCCACTTGGATAAGCTACAAAACTCATAGATTTAACTCTAGGACTTGACCACACTCAAAAATTCAAAATATAATAGGAGATATGGTCAATTGAATTTCATGTTACGTTCTTGCCAAAATCTGATTTTTCAACCCTTTGTGATTTCTAAGAAACTTTCATGTTTTCACATAATAACCACATAACTCATCATAACACTTACTAATACTTCATATACCCATGATTTTCATTAGTCCAATGCTTTTATTATGACTTTCATCATAATCCTCGTAAATGCATCCTTTTAGTTGAAGAAATATTTGAGGGTTTAAGAAATGGGTTAATGTCTTTGGGTCAATACAAAATTCGATTTCACGCCTAGGGTAGGCTAGGAATCTTCAAGAATACGTCAAGAAATTTATTAATGATAGAAATATCATTCAAAATCGCTACTCTTATCCAAGACTTGGATAAGACGTTACATCGATACCAATCGTGACTTCTATCCTTTAACCTGAGATAAGACCTCACAATGATACCTATCAACTTGTCATCGCTCATTCACGACGTCGCCTACTGTAAAGTCCGCTTTTTGCATTCCACACAAGGAAGTCAACAACGAAAGGATCGGGGCTCTTTACTTATGGCTTGATATAACAAAGATTAACTTTAGGGTTTGGTTACTTTGAATTAGAGATAATGTCAAGGTTAGGAATATGAAAGCTAACAACCTTACAAAAATAATAATAAGTAGTTAATCAATCGTTTTCAAAAATTACCTCAAAGGCAAGTATTTTCAAAGAGATAAGATCGTGAATGTGAGACCCCAGATTTTATCAATAAAGATTTAAATTTTGTCAAAATAATTTTTTAATATTATGGTGTGAATTTGAGATAATATTATAGTTGTGGGTAGTATTTATAAATTTTATAAAGTATGCAAGTGGTTATATTATATTTGATTGGTCGGAAAATATTCTTGTTTAGCGAGGAATATTCGTCATAACTACGATCATTGGTGGACCCCATTAATAGAATTATTGTTTGGATTGAGAAAACGACAAAATATTTTATTGAAATAACTCACGGAAGTTTTACCGTTGATCTTTGTTGAACTACTTTCATTAGTAAAAGTACGATGTCACGTGTGGTTGCATAAGAAGCATTACCGGTATTGATTATCGATGCTTATGTGAGAAGTCACTCGGTTTGATTCCATTATCATCGATTAATAATATGAATTATTATAATGATAATGACGTTTTTTTTATTCAGTATTATTAACGTAATAAAATGTAAACATCTTTTTATATAAAATGTAATACTTTATTAAAGTTATTCTATAAATAGAATATATTATATTTTATTATGCATAGTGTTGCATAGTGTTTTGCATAGTGTTGCATAGTGTTTTGCATAGTAAAATGTTTTTATATAAATAGAATATATGATATTTTATTTAAAAGATTTTGCTTTAAATATGGACCGTCGATTAAAGTAAATCAATCTGGACCGCTTCATGGATTAATTACTATGCATTCTATTTTCCTATAAATAAAGCTCATTCCTTCATTATTTTCTTACGAATTCACCGAAACTCTGAGAGAGAAATTATAGAGAAAATCTATAGAGAGAAAGAAAAAAGTATTCTAACTACTTCACTTTTCCAATATTCAGCTCTTTCTAAGGTAAGGGATATTATTTGTTGTACAGTAAAAAGGGTGTTATTCTTTCTTATTCATGAAGAGAACTTCATTATTCCATTCTTTATTATTCTGTTGAATAACTTTTGTACGCCAGATACCCTATACTTGGTGAAATCCTCTCGTTATTCCATTCTTTATTATTCTCATTGAATAACTCAGATATATGCGCATACCCCTATACATAATCAGATACGTGGTTTACCCTATACTTGGTGACATTCTTCTATTATTCATTGGAACATCCTCGCTCATGTGTTTTACACCTTAACTGGTTCCATCTTTATTATTATTCTATTGGAACATCCCATGCATGTGTTTTACAATCGACTGGTTCCGCTCTTTATCATTCTCGTTGGAATATCCTATCGTGTGTTTTACACCGGATCCGGTTCCATCTTTATTATTCTGTTGAACATCCCATCGGTTGTGAATTTCACCGACCGGTTCCGTTATTATTATTCTATTGGAAAAACACGCTCATGCGGTTTATCGCTATCGCGCACGGTGATTTCCTTTGTTATTCCATTCTTTATTATACCCAGGTTGGTTCAAACTTTGACTTCTATACTCCATGAAATTAGTAGAATATCTTTGATATTTGCGTTTCATCCAAAGATCTTTTCATGGAAATATTCTTCCGATTATTCTTGAATTTTACTCTACAAAACAAGATCATGTTGACAATTTGGGCGTTAATAATTCCTCGGATTAAATAATTCTTGAACTTGTTTTATTGAATTATTATGTCATTGTCATCATCCTCATGTTATCTTATGTTATCTTTAGCTTACGTGCGTAGATGAACTTAGTATGATTATGACCGAGGATCATTCTTGTATAATCATGGCTTGATATAAATGATGTGACAAAAGTCCTCGGTGGCACGTGTAATGCAATGATGGATAGTTTTTGGTATGATTATGACCGGGGTGATTCTAAGATAGTCATGACCATTGATAATTTGATGAAAATCCTTGACCGTGGTATATAGGGATGATTAGATATTGTGGTTTATTCATTAAACCGAGTCTTAGTGATAAAAATTGATGAAAACCTTTAAAACTAAAAGATAGTAGACTTTATTTTCTACTTGACTCTTTTAATGGATTGATATTCATTATGCTTAAACCGGTTGTCTATTGTATTTTATCGCTTTAACATTGTTGAAGACTATTGATAATTTATTCAAAGATTATCTTAGTCATAATATTTCTTCTTCGGGCTAGTTGAGCTCACCCTTTCTTTCACCGTTTCTTCTTGAAATGAGAATATAAATTGGGACGAGTTGGGGGAAGCAGTGATGGTCCCGAAGATAGCATTAGTAGTCCTCACTATTCGTGAAATAGTGTGATAATAGTTGTAATGAGGACTCCTTTTGAGTTTGTATAATATCTAGTAGACAATATTTGTATTCAAACTCACGCTTTATGTCGTATTACACACCACGCTTATATTAGTAAGTTGTATTTGAATTTATGTACCATGTAAGTGGCGACCCAAGATGGGTGACGATACCTAATTTTGGGCGTCGCCATTGGTATCGAGCTTAGGGATATGATCTCCGGTGAGATATGAGATAAGAACTAGGAGGGGAGAGATCGGGGAATTCTTCGCTAGTATGACCTACCTAAATTTATTTGGTATTTAATTGGTTGGTCGAGTATATAGGATAATATGTGATATGTTAATTAACCCTTGTTTTGTGACAAAGTGTTTGAGAATGACATCCGAAAATGCTTTGAGATAAACAATGAAGCACATGAGAGTGTTGATTCAAATTCAAACAAAAGGTAACGACACCAACAATACGATAATAATCATACTGGTGGCAACGGCTATAAGAACAATGATAACCATCGTGGGGGAAATTATCATGCTAAGAATGGTAACCACTTCGGTGGTAATCATGGCAAAGATAATAGAAGTGGAAATTGCAAGAAGAGAAGGTCATTTAGCTCAATTTTGTTGTGCACCAAAGTCAAGTCTAGCTGGGACGGTGGCACCAAAGGTGGATATGGACAAAACAAAGTCGTTGGTTTTAGGAAGTGCATTTTTCATGACTTCTCAAAAAGCGATTAAACCGAACGGTTAGCACAAGTTAGTTAATTATAAATCATGAAGTCTATACCTTATAAGATACCTGTTCTACCCATTATTTTATCTCTCTTGCTTATGCTTAACGCTTAAATTTGACTCAGGAGAAGTTAGACTTTGACTTATTGGTTGAAACTTTAGTAGGAGCCTTCGTTCTGCTTCTTACTATTTTTAAATCTTGTTTGATTCAAATAAACACTTTCACGTTACATTCGTCGACCTTATCTTTTTGAAAATATTTGCCTTTGATGTGATTTTAGGAATCAATTGGTTAACTACTCATCATGCTTTTCGTAAGGTTGTTAGCTTTTATATTCATAACCAACCTGTTATACGAATTCAAAGTAACCAAACCCTAAAGTTAATCATCAATTATATCAAGCCATAAAGTAAAGAGCCCCGATCCTTTCGTTGTTAACTTCCTTGTGTGGAATGCACCAAGACGACTTTTCAGTAGGCGATGTCGTGGATCAAGATGGCAAGTTGATAGGTATCATTGTGAGGTGCTATCCAGGTTAAGGGATAGAAGTCACATTGGTATTAATGTGACGTCTATTCAAGTCTTGGACGAGAGTATAGCTTTTGAATGATATTTCTATCATTAATAAATTTCATGACGTATTCTTGAAGATTTCCTAGTCTACCCTAGAGCGTAAAATCAATTTTGTATTGACCCCAAAGACAAAAAACTCATTTCTTAAACCCTCAAATATTTCTTCAACTAAAAGGATCTCATTTACGAGGATTATGATGAAAGTCATAATAAAAGCATTGGACTAATGAAAATCATGGGTATATGAAGTATTAGTAAGTGTTATGATGAGTTATGTTGGTTATTATGTGAAAACATGAAAGTTTCTTAGAAATCACAAAGAGTTAAAAATCGATTTTGGTGAAAAACGTAACATGAAATTCAATTGACCATATCTCCTATTATATTTTGAATTTTTGAGTGTGGTCAAGTCCTAGAGTTAGATCTATGAGTTACCTAACTAATCCAAGTGGAATCACTGAAAAAGGTATTGTAGATTTTTGTGTGGACTGATTTTAGCAAAGGAGTGCAAAGCTGCAAAAAAAAAAAATTGCCATGATTTTAGAGGGGTTGTTTCGGCCACTTAAATTATGAGAAAAATTCTGGCCTTTTTGGGACATGAAAGTATATGGTATAAAGTACCTCCTGTCCAAAAATGAGCTCATTCTGACTTAAAATGAGCAAGATATGACTATTTCAATATTTAGGTTTTTTCGATTTAAAACGCTATAACCTGAGTTCTATAACTCCGATGACCATGAAATTTAAATCGAGGCTCACATTAACATGTGTAAGGTCCTGCCAAGATTTGGGAATTTTGGAGTTAAACTTGAGGTAGCTAATTTCTTAAGGAATTAATTAGAAATTGATTTTTGAAAAATAGTAAATGAATTTTAAAAATTCCGAGAAAATATATTTTCATTATGGGACTATATTATGCTAAATCCAAGAAAAAAATATTTTTGGACTGATTTGGTATTTTTCATGAAAATAGTTTAGTTACTTAACATATGAGTTAAATATGTTATGTGAAGTAACAAAAGTTGAAAATAGGATTTTATGGCTGTAGAATCCTATATAGAGTATATGCATTTTTTTTTATGAGGGATTTGATAATTGGTGATGATATCTTATGAGTATGGCATTTTGAATGATTAAATGCATTATATGGTAAAGCGTAAACAATTGAGATAAATTGTTTATAAATTTAAGAAGTGATTAAAATATTGTTATAATATTAATGATATTAGATTATGAGATTATTAAGTGATTGATAACATGGGGATATTCTTGAATCCTGGATAAATTATATTATAAATGTTTAATATTTATCCTTTATCTCATTTGATTGATTCTTTATATCATTATCCTCATGCTTATATTATGTTGAAAGTTGTGACGCCCCCAAAATTAGGTATACATCACCCATCTTGGGTAGTCGGATACATGGTATGTAATTTAAATACAACTTACTAATATAACTCTGCCGGTATAATACGACATAAATCGTGAGTTTGAATACAAATATTGTCTACTAGATATTATACAAACTCAAAAGGAGTCCTCATTACAATTATTATCACACTATTTCACGTAATAGTGAGGACTACTAATGCTATCCTCTCGGACCATTACTCCGCTCCCCACTCGTCTCAAATTTATGTTCTCATTTCACGAAGAGAACAAAGAAAGAAAGGGTGAGCTCAACTAGCCCAAGAAGAAATATTATGACTAAGATAATGCGTAATAAATTATCAATAGCCTTCAACAATGTTAAACCGATAAAATATAATAAACATCAAGTTTAACTGCAATGAACAAGCAATCCATTAAAAGAGTCAAGTAGAAAATAAAATCTAATATCTTTTATGATTTAAAAGGTTTTTCATCACTTTAGTAAAGTCGAGACTCAACTTTAATAAATAATCCACATCATCGAATCACCCCCGCACTACTCTACCAAGGATATTCTTTAAGTATCACGACCACAATTATTCATGCATTACTACGCCAAGAATAGTTGTGTATTCATTAATGGTCATGATCATGCCAACAATCGTCCATCAATGCACTACTACTACCCTCGAGGATTTTACCACATCATTTGTAACATTACTATTATGATTACAATCGAATAATCCACGGTCATAATCATACCAAGTCCATCCATGCTCTACGAATGCCACGATGACTTTAAAAAAAAATATAAACATGAAGATGATGACAATGATATAAGAATTCAATAAAACAAGTTCAAGAATTATTTTATCCAGAATTATTAACGTCCAAATTGTCAACATGATCATTGTTTTGTAGAGTAAAATTCAAGAATGATCGTAAGAATATTTCCATGAAAAATCTTTGGATGAAACGTAAATATCAAGGATATTCTACTAATTTCATGGAGTATAAAGTCAAAGTTTTAACCAACCGGGTATAATAAAGAATGGAATAACAAAAGAAATCACCGTGCATGCGATTGCATGTATGACAAAGTTATTCCAATGTAATAATAATAACGAAACCAAAGTCGTGAAATTCACACCGGCGTGATGTTCCAACAGAATAACAAAGATGGAACCGGATCCTGTAAAAACACACGATAGATATTCCAAATGAGAATGATAAAAGATTTTAACCAGTCCTGTAAAAACACACGCATGGATGTTCCAACAGTAATAATAAAGATTTTAACCGTGTCCCATGTAAAACACATGAGCATGTGATGTTCCAACAGTAATAATAGAAGAATGTCACCAAGTATAGGGTAAACAGCAGATCAAAGTTATTCCAATGTAATAATAAGCAATGGAATAACATAAGGATTTCACCAAGTATAGGGTATCTGGCATATAAAGTTATGTATAGGGTATGCCACTTTTACAAAGTTATTCCAATGTAATAATAATGAATGGAATAATGAAGTTCTCTTCATGAATAAGAAAAGAATAACACCCCTTACGGGTACAACAAATAATATTCCCTACCTTAGAAGAAATGTAATATTGGCAAAGTGAAGTAGCGAGAATACTTTTCTTCTTTCTCTCTATAGATTTTCTCTCTATAAACTTCTCTCTATAATTTCTCTCTAGAGTTTCAAATGAATTAAAGAAAAATAATGAAGGAATGAGCTTCTATTTATAAGAAAATAGAATGCATAGTAATTAATCCATGAACGGTCCAGATTGATTTACTTTAATCGACGGTCCATATTTAAAGCAAAATCTTTTAAATAAAATATAATATATTCTATTTATATAAAAACATTTTACTATGCAAACACTATGCAACACTATGCAAAATACTATGCAACACTATGCATAATAAAATATAATATATTTTATTTATAAAATAACTTTAATAAAGTATTCTGCTTTATATAAAAGATGTTTCATTTTATTACGTTAATAATACTGAATAAAACAAAACGTCATTATCGCTATAATAATTCATATTATTAATCGACAATAATGGAATCAAACCGAGTGACTTCTCACATAAGCATCATTAATAATCAATACCGTGTAATACTATATGCAACCACACGTATTTACATTTTTTACTACCGAGTAGTTCAACAAAGATCAACGGTAAAACTTCCGCCGTTATTTCAATAAAAATATTTTTGTCGCTTTCAATCCGATAATAATTACATTGTGGGGGTCCACCAATGATTGAGTTATTGTATTTAATATTCCTCGCTAAACCTAATATTCCCCACCAATCGAATATAATATAACCACTTGCATACTTTGCAAAATTTATAAATATTACCCACAACTATAACATTATATCAAATTATTCCATAATATTCAAAAATAATATTTATAGAAAATTCATCTTTATTTATAAAAGTCGGGTCTTACAAAAGTCATCATGGCTCAGAAGTGCATAGATGGACTTCGTATGATTATGACCAGGATTGTTCGGTATAATCATAACCGTAATTGAAAACACAATTATCTTTGGTAGTAGTCGTGTAATTTGATAATTTGTGGTCGTGATACTAATGAATACACGATTATCTTTGGTAGTAGTGTATGGATAATTTGTGGTCGTGATACTAATGAATACACGATTATCTTTGGTAGTAGTGCATGGATAATTTGTGGTCGTGATACTAATGAATACACGATTATCTTTGGTAGTAGTGCATGGATAATTCGTGGTCGTGATACTAATGAATACACGATTATCTTTGGTAGTAATGCATGGATAATTCGTGGTCGTGATACTAATGAATATCCTTGGCCAGTAGTGCGGGGATGATTCGATGATATGAATTAATTATTGAAATGAGTCTCAAAGAATGAAATATTAATTCATGGATGTGGTAAAAGTCATCTTTAGTAGTAGTGCATTGATAGACTTGGTATGATTATGACCAAGGATTATTCGTGTATAATCATGATCAGATAGAAAAACACGAATATCCTCGGCCAAATGGTGCATGGATAATTCGTGGTCGTGATACTATTAAGTTAAGGCGTCAAAGATTATTGGTTTTACAATTTGTATATCTTTGGCCCAGTAGTGCAAAGATGAGTTATTCTTGAATATCTTTGGCCGGATTGCGAAGATGAATTTAATATTTTTAACGATAAAGGTATTCAAGGTATCCTCACCTCTTATCATACCAGTAGTGCGTACCACTAATTTCGAGGGCTTAAATTTCATAAGGAGAGGAGATTGTGAGACCCCTGCATTTTATCAATAAAGATTTAAATTTTGTTTAAATAATTTTTAATATTATGGTGTGAATTTGAGATAATATTATAGTTGTGGGTAGTATTTATAAATTTTGCAAAGTATGCAAGTGGTTATATTATATTCGATTGGTTCTGGAAATATTCGGTTTAGCAGGAATATTCGCATAACTACTCAATCATTGGTGGACCCTATAATGTAATTATTGTTTGATCGAGAAAACGACAAAAATATTTTATTGAAATAACTACTTGAAGTTTTACCGCTGATATCGTTGAACTACTCTAGTAGTAAAAGTACAAAGAATACGTGTGGTTCGCATAAGAAGACACCCAGATTGATTATCGATGCTTATGTGAAAGTCACTCAGTTTGATTCCATTATCATCGATTAATAATATGAATTATTATAATGATAATGACGCTTTTGTTTTATTCGTATAATTAACGTAATAAAAAATGTAAAACATCTTTTATATAAAACAAAATACTTTATTAAAGTTATTCTATAAATAGAATATATTATATTTTATTATGATAGTGTTGCATAGTATTTTTGCATAGTGTTTTTTGCATAGTGTTTGCATAGTAAAATGTTTTATATAAATAGAATATATGATATTTTATTTAAAAGATTTTGCTTTAAATATGGACCGTCGATTAAAGTAAATCAATCTGACCGCTCATGGATTAATTACTATGCATTCTATTTTCCTATAAATAAAAGCTCATTCCTTCATTATTTTCTTACGAATTCAATTGAAACTCTGAGAGAAATTATATAGAGAGCTTATGTAGAGAAAATCTATAGAGAGAAAGAAGAAAAGTATTTTGCTACTTCACTTTTCCAATATTCAGCTTCTTCTAAGGTAAGGGATATTATTTGTTGTATCTGTAAGTGGGTGTTATTCTTTCTTATTCATGAAAGAGAACTTTTGTTTTTCCATTCTTTTATTATTCATTGAATAACTCAGATACGCTGATACCCTATACTTGGTGAAATCCTCTCATATTCCATTCTTTATTATTCTGTTGAATAACTCAGATATATGCCATACCCTATACATAATCTGTATACGTGGTTTACCCTATACTTGGTGATATTCTTCTATTATTCTGTTGGAACATCCTGTCTGTGTGTTTTACACCGGACCTGGTTCCATCTTTATTATTATTCTGTTGGAACATCCTGCATCAGGTTTTTACACCTCGACCGGTTCCGCTTTATCATTCTCATTGGAATATCCTATCTCGTGTTTTACACCGGATCCGGTTCCATCTTTATTATTCTGTTGGAACATCCCGCTTGCGGTGTGAATTTCACCCGACCGTTCCGTTATTATTATTCTATTGAAAACTCGCCTCGTGCGATTTATCGCATGCGCATGGTGATTTCCTTTGTTATTCCATTCTTTATTATACCCATTAGTTAAAACTTTGACTTCTATACTCCATGAAATTAGTAGAATATCTTTGATATTTGCATTTCATCCAAAGATCTTTTCATGGAAATATTCTTCCGATTATTCTTGAATTTTACTCTACAAAATAAAGATCATGTTGACAATTTGACGTTAATAATTCCCGGATTAAATAATTCTTGAACTTGTTTTATTGAATTATTATGTCATTGTCATCATCCTCATGTTATATTATGTTATCTTTGCTTACGTGCATAGATGAACTTAGTATGATTATGACCGAGGATCATTCGGATAATCACGGCTTGATATAAATGATGTGACAAAAGTCCTCAAAGGCTCAGAATGCGTTGATGGATTATTTTTGGTATGATTATGACCGGGGTGATTCGGTATAGTCGCGACCATTGATAATTTGATGAAAATCCTCGACCGTGGTACGGGGATGATTAGATATTGTGGTTTATTCATTAAACCGAGTCTTAGTGATAAAAATTGATGAAAACCTTTTAAAACCAAAAAGATAGTAGACTTTATTTTCTACTGACTCTTTTAATGGATTGCATATTCTCTGCGCAGCTTAAACCGTTGTCTATTGTATTTTATCGCTTTAACATTGTTGAAGACTATTGATAATTTATTCTCATTATCTTAGTCATAATATTTCTTATCGGGCTAGTTGAGCTCACCCTTTCTTTCACCGTTTCTCTTGAAAATGAGAATATAAATTTGGACGAGTTGGGGAAACGAGTGATGGTCCTGAAGATAAGATTAGTAGTCCTCACTATTATGTGAAATAGTGTGATAATAGTTGTAATGAGGACTCCTTTTGAGTTTGTATAATATCTAGTAGACAATATTTGTATTCAAACTCACGCTTTATGTCGATTGTACACCTACGCTTATATTAGTAAGTTGTATTTGAATTTATGTACCATGTAAGTGGCGACCCAAGATGGGTGACGTATACCTAATTTTGGGGGCGTTACAGTGAAAGTGTTTATTTGAAACAACAAGATTAATAAACAGTGGAGGTAACGAAGGTTTCTCCCAACGAAGTTTCAATAGATAAATCAAAGTCTAATTTTTTCGGAGTCAAATTTAAACATTGAACACAACTAGGTAGAATAAAAGAGTGGGTAGAACTTGTATCGAATAAAGTATAGACTTCGCAATAATTTATAATTAATTTACCCGTAATAACTTCGCTCGGGTTTTCTCGACAAACGCCTCGCTTAAATTACCGAAGTTTGACTTTTACTATAGGGTACATTCCACCCTTAAGTGCTTCTTCACATTCCCGATCCATGATTTGAATCATTATTCTCGATCCATATCGAATTCGGGTTGACCGCTATGCATGTGGTAATTCAATTCGATGTTGGTTCTCCCAATTCTCATCAAAAAGCAAAGTCCATTTCATCTATTTTGGCTTTATTGGATCTGGACGCCTTTTTCTACACTATCAACGCGCTTATGCGCCTTTTTACCCACGCATCGCCTATTCTCCTTCGCTCGCTTGTTTCTTCTTTCAAATTGATCTTTGATTTTAAATTCTCATATTCCAACTTTAATATCTTACACCGCCAAAGCGTGATTTTGTTCGAGCATCAAATATCGGGTAACCCAATTTTGAATTGTTGATCCCTTTGTTCCACGAATCGCTTGCTGCTTTCTTCAACCTCGTTTTCTAGCTCACGAACACGATTTTGTAATTCTAAGTTTTGATCATAAATTTCTTCTAACCAATTCTCCTCGTGTTCCTCTTCTTCCTCTTCTTCCCCACTCTCACCGCTACCTCGCAACTAGCTCCTGATGCAACAATTAGTTCTTCATTCACTACGTGGATATCTCTAATTTATTCCTCGTCCGACAATCGCATTAACTCGATTAGTGATTAAAGGTGTCACAACTGGTCACATTCACTCCATTGTGAATATTTTCACCGCCATTTCCAAACACCGCCACAACACAAGGGTTAATTAATATATCAAATATTATCCCTATACTCGTGATTCGACCAATTAAATAACAAATAAACTTAGGTAGGTCATACTAGCGTAGAAATTCCGCCTCTCCCTCCTAGTTCTTATCTCAAGCATCTTAGCCAGGGGATCATATCCCTAAGCTCGATACCAACCGTGACGCCTCCCAAAAATTAGGTATACGTCACCCATCTTGGGTCGCCACTTACATGGTACATAAATTCAAATACAAACTTAATTATACATCCGTAGCCGTGTAACATACGACAATACATAAACCGAGAGTTCTAATAGAATATTGTCATTTAGACAATATCCATACTCAATGAGTCCTCATTACATTTATTGTCACACTATTTAATGTAATAGTGAGGACTACTAATGTTATCTTCGGACCATCACTCTTTTCCCAGGCTCGTCCCCAAATATATATTCTCATTTCAAGAGAGAAACAAAGGAAAGAAAGGGTGAGCTCAACTAGCCCAAAGAAGAAATATTATAACTAAGATAATGCGTAATAAATTATCAATAGTCTTCAACAATGTTAAACCGATAAAATACAATAGACAACCAGCTTTAATCGCAGAACTAATACGAATCCATTAAAAGAGTCAAGAGAAAATAAAGTCTACTATCTTTTAGGTTTTAAAAGGTTTTCATCAATTTTATCACTAAGACTCGCTTTAATGAATAAACCACAATATCTAATCATCCCTCGTACTACTACCAAGGATTTTCATCAAATTATCAATGGTCATGACTATACCGAATCACCCCGGTCATAATCATACCAAAAACTATCCATCATCGCATTACAGCCACCGAGGACTTTTGTCACATTATTTATATCAAGCCATGATTATACCGAATGATCCTCGTCATAATCATACTAAGTTCATCTATGCACGTAAGCCAAAAGATAACATAATATAAAATGACATAATAATTCAATAAAACAAGTTCACGAATTAATTTATTCGTAAACTAATAACGCCCAAATTGTCAACATGATATCGCTTTGTAGAGTAAAATTCAAGAATGCTCGTAAAAATATTTTCCTTAAAAATATCGGATGAAGCGCAAATATCAAGGATATTCCACTAAATTCATTGAGTATAAAGTCAAAATTTTAACCAACCGAGTATAATAAATAATGAGATAACAAAAGAAATCACCATGCATGCAAAGATTTCAGATGTATGTGTTATTCCAATAGAATAATAAATACGTAATAATAAAAATGGAACTGTGTCCTGTAAAACACATGCATGTGATATTCCAATAGAATAATAAAGATAGAATAATAAAGATTTTAACCAGTCCGGTGTAAAACACACAGCATGTGATATTCCAATGTAATAATAAAGATGTAATAATAAAGATTTTAACCAGTCCTAAGGTAAGACATGATGTGATGTTCCAACTAATAATAAAATAATAGAAGAATGTCACCAAGTATAGGGATTCCGCATATATAAAAGTTATTCCAATGTAAATAAATAAAAATGGAATAATATAAGGATTTCACCAAGTATAGGTATTCCGTATATACAAAGTCATGTATAGGGTATGCCACTTTTTACAAAGTTATTCCAATGTAATAATAAAGAATGGAATAATGTAAGTTCTCTTCATGAATAAAAAAAAATAACACCCCTTACGAGTACAACAAATAATATTTCCTACCTTAGAAGAGTTGAATATTGAAAAAGTGAAGTAGCAAAATACTTTTCTTCTTTCTCTATAGTTTCTCTCTGTAGTTTCAAAGAATTCGTAAGAAATAATGAAGGAATGAGCTTTCTATTTATATAAAAAAACCGAGGGTGGCTCTTGGTCTTAACGAAGGGGTCAAAATGACTCTTGGTAATATCAAGAGACAACTACTATTCATGAAGGGTAATTAACCTCGAACAATCAAGAAAGCGCTTAACTCTTGGTAATATTAAGGGACAACTACTATTTGCGAAAGGGTAATTACTATCGACGAAGGTAATTACTATCGACGAAGGCAATTACTATCAAGAAAGTAATTACTATTAACGAATGTAAATACTATCGACGAAGGTAATTACTATTCACAAAGGTAATTACTATTCACAAAGGTAATTACTATCGATTTAGGACTCTTAGATGATGACATATACGGGCCCCCATAAAATAATCAAACTTACCACAAACGCCTCATAATAAAAGCTCTTTATATACATCAAGGATTGAATAAATATTACCACAAATTATTTTATTTTTAATCAACACATATTTAATCTTTCAACAATTATTAATCATTTATAACTTGTCGCCTCAATTAATAATATAATATATTATACGATGATAATCTTGTGACAATAATTGAATCAATAATATAAGAGATATGATGCAAAGAATTATCAGAGTAATAATTGAGTATAAATAAGTGACTTCTCACGTAAGATCAATAATCAATACCGTGATACTACTACGCAACCACGCCAGACATCGTACTTTTACCACCTACCGGTAGTTCAACAGCTTTTAACTGGTAACACCTCCGTAGTTATTTTTATAGAAAGATAATTTTGTCGCTTTCTAACTACTTACAATACTTCCGCTTAATAGGTCCACTAATGATTTGAGCCGCCGCATTTAATATTCCCCGACAAAAGAATATTCCCCACCAAACGAATATTTTATAACAACTTGCTTACTTTGCAAAATTTATAAATATTACCCACAACTATAACATTATATCAAATTTATTCCATAATATTCAAAATAATATTTATAGAAAATTCATCTTTATTTATAAAAGTTGGGTCTTACAATAATTTACTCGAGGTAAATAATAAACTTGAACAATAATGACAAGTAGGTTAGAAACTTGCGGCCGCCACTCCCATCATGGTGAATCGCTTCATAACTCCCCTTAGGGCCTTGTTTGGTGACAAGAATAGGATTTAAACCCATTTAATTTAATAAAGCTTATAATATTGTTTAAGTAATGCCACACTCTTATAAAATAAATCAATATCTTATTTAATTTATTTTAAATAAAATAATTTCTCATTAATTCACATAGCTACATAATTAATTTCTCATTTAATAATAATATTAAATTATTAAATCTCTAATTAATAATTAAATTAATTAAAAAACATAGCTTATTAAATACTTCTTTTAATTCAATAAGTTCACATAATCACATACTTGAATAATAAAATTCTCCACATTAATTTAATAAATGTAACACATATAATTAAATTAATCTATCACAACTTCATCAATTAATTATTTAATCTAATAATTAATTCATCGAAAAATATTTATTCAATCCAATAAAAATTAAAATTAAATTATAAAATTACGGTTGTCACATCTTTCCCCTCTTAAAAGGATTCTGTCCCCAGAATCACAACTCAAAAATTTGTCCCGTTACACTACAGGCCACAGATGACTTTCAACAAAATATAAACATGAGGATGATGACAATGATATAAGAATTCAATAAAACAAGTTCAAGAATTAATTTATCAAGGAACTAATAACGTCCAAATTGTCAACATGATACTTCTTTGTAGAGTAAAATTTAAGAATGCTCAGAAAAATATTTTCATGAAAGATACTAGATGAAGCGCAAATATCAAGAATATTCCACTAATTTCATGGAGTATATAAGTCAAAACTTTAACCAACTGAGTATAATAAAGAATAGAATAACAAAAAAAATTACCATGCATGCGGTGATTGTGATGATGTGTTATTCCAACAGAATAATAAATAACGGAACCGTGTCAAAGCGTAATATGTATCGCAAGCGATATTCCAATGTAATAATAAAGAATGGAATAACAACAGAAATCACCAAGTATAGGGTAGACCGCGTATACATGTTATTCCAATAGAATAATAATGTTTCCAAGAGCTTAAGAGAGACTTATTTCTAAGACTGTTTCTAACAATACCATCCGGTTTCCGATGGATTTGTTATCTACAATGATGCTTCGTGCAAAGGGTTAGGATGTGTTCTCATGCAACGTGGGAAAGTCATAGCCTATGCCTCGCGACAACTTAAAGAGTATGAGAGGAATTATCCTACTTATGATCTAGAGTTGGCGTGATAATGCTTTCATGCTAAAGATATGGAGGCACTATCTATATGGGGAGAAAGTGGAGATATATTCGCACCATAAAAGCCTTAAATATTTCTTCACTCAAAAGAACTCAACATGCGGCAATGACGTTGGCTCGAACTATTGAAAGACTACGACCACACTATTCAATACCATCCCGAAAAGAGAACGTGGTAGTGGACGCGTTGAGTAGAAGATCATATGCGGAACGAAAGTGCGATGATGTCAAGTATACGACAGAGCCAACTTTAATAGAAAAAGTTAAGGTTGCTCAAGCCACCCACCCAGGATGCGATGCGATGAAGAAGAAAGTACAAGAAGGAGCTATTCCTAAGCGAGAATTGATGAAGAAGGAATACTTTGAGTCCACTCTAGACTTTGTGTTCCTAACGACTCGATTTGAAGTACAAGATTATGATGGAGGCACACAATACACCATTTGCAATCCATCTCGGAAGTACTAAAATGTATCGTGATCTTCGACATACATTTTGTGTGGAACAATATGAAGAGAGAGATTGCAAAGTTTATCTCAATGTGTTTAACTTGTCAACGTGTAAAGGCGAGCATCTAGTACCTAAGGGTCCATTGCAACCACTTGAGATTCCTAAATGGAAGTGGGAACACATTACCATGGATTTCGTTACGGGTCTTCCTACGGTTTCTCAAGGCATCAATGCTATTTGGGTTATTGTTGATAGATTAACCAAATCTGCTTTCATTTCTTGCCGAAACGGGAGACTTATTCCTCGAACGCCTTGCTAGTATGTACGTAAATGAGATTGTGAGGTTGCATGGCATGCCCAGTATCCATAGTTTTGATCGTGACCCAAGATTCACTTCAAGATTTTGGGTTAGCTTGCAAAAAGCTATGGGCACGGATTTGCGATTTAGTTCTAAGATACCATCCCCAAACCAGACGGACAATCGTAGAGGACTATTCAAACTCTTGAAGATTTATTAAGACTACTGTGTCCTGTGACTTCAAGGCGCGATTGGGATAAGTATTTACCATTGGTGGAATTCTCCTACAACAACAGCTTATCGAGCAAGAAGTATAGGTGTGGCTCCATTCAAGCATTATATGGACGAAAATGTCGCTTCTCCAATATGTTGGGATGAGGTGGGTGAAGCAACATTGTTGGGACCCGAGTTAAGACGTATGATCACCGAAAAAGATCCAAATGATTCGACAACGATATAAACGGCACAAGATCGACAAAAGAGTTATGCGGATCTTCATCGAAAGGACGTGGAATTTAGTGTAGGGATCATGTATTATCATGAGTCGCTCCATGGAAGGGAGTTACAAGATTTGGGAAGAGAGGAAAGCTCAATCCACGATTTATCGGTCCATTTCAAATTCTTGACCGAGTAGGAAATGTAGCCTATAGACTTGCGTTACCTCCAAGTATGTCTCGTGTTCATAATGTGTTTCACATATCTCGTATTTCAGAAATATGTGAAAGACCCGAACCACGCTATAGAGTTAGAAATCGACGAGATAGTCAAGACTTAACGTATGAGGAGGTACCTATCAAGATTTTGGATAGGAAGGAGCATGTCCTACGCGCAAAGGTCATACCACAAGTTAAAGTTTTGTGGAGGAATCATGCTATAGAGGAAATGACCTGGGAATTGGAAACGGAAATGAAAGCGAGGTATCTTCATCTTTTCAAACACCGTGTACGTGACGCCAATTTCGAGGACAAAATTTCATAAGGAGGGAGGTTGTAAGACCCCAACTTATTATTAATGAAATTTAATTTTCTATTTATTATTTTGAAATAGTAAGGGTTGATTTGATTAATGTGGATAGTTAGGGTTAAATACGCAAATATTTCAAAATAAGCAAGTAGTTATAAAATATTCATTGTTGTTTGGGAATATTCGTTGGTCGTGGAAATATTCGTATCTTGTGGAGAATATTCGCATTTGCGACGCAAGTACCATGCCCATGTGGCCCCATAACTGGAAAGAGATTGGATGAAGAAAACGACAAATATAAGTTGGTTAAAAATAACTACAGAAGTTGTTACCAAGTAAGACCGTTGGAATACCCTTGGTTAAAATACGTGAATACGTGTGGTTGCACAAGAAGCTATTACCTGGATTGCATAAAGATTGTTGAATTATTGATCCTTACGTAGTTAAGGCACTACTCAATAATTTTCACGATGAGCTTCTCGCTCAATATTTTATTTTATTGATTCAATAATTCTTTGCGTTGATATTTTATATTATCGTTGTTCAATAATTGTCACCGCATTATTATCTCCATTATCGATCAATAATTCATATCATTTAAATAATATTATTAGATAGCATTATTGGCAATGTCTAGAAAGTTCATCACAAGGAGAGGTTTGGTCACCTAATCATGCCAAGAAGAGAAATCCTTATCTGAAAGCCCCTCTTTCCTCGAAACTACTGTCATCATAATTGTGATTCTCGTAATATTATTTATGAATAATTAATTATTGATTTATATGATAAGAAAATATTTATTTGATGTGGATATAAATGACGGATTTATTTATTTTATGTGGTTATAATTGAATGATTTAATGTTGAGGTGTTTTATCAGTAATTTTGTTGGAATGGAGGTATTAAAAATCAATCAGTATTTTTACGATATATTGCGTGAGTTATAATTTTTAATCCGACCGTTGGATCGTTGTAATTTTTGGATATGTTATACATACATAAGTTGAGTATATGTCCACAAATTTTGAACCGTTAAAAATGAACGAATGATTTGTTATGAATTTTAAGAGGTGACTGATTCGGAAATTAGGTTTATAATTGATTTTGGTGGAAAATTCTAGAATTGAGTGGGCCCCACTTGTGGTTGGTGAAAAAATGTGCTGAATTTTATTTCAAATGTGGTGGGTGGCAATAGTAGCAGGTAAAGCCATCAGGTAGCAGGTCAAGTCTGCTTTCTATGGCTAATATTTTCCTATAAATAGAGGGCTAAGTTAGAATTGAAAATCACACCGTAAAACAAAGTTTTCTCTTTCTCTCTATATATTATTGAGTATTTTGTGAGTATTTAGATACTTTGAGAGTTCTTTGTCAAAGACAAGTTTCATTCAAAGATCACTTCCGACCTTTCATTCCAAAGTAATCGATTCTTTGAGGTAAGGATGTTATTTTCTTCTCAAATGATATTATTTCTTCAATATCATTATCTTTGAAATATTGGTTGGAACTTTTTATCAAATTTGGAACTTTTTCATGTCGGGGTTACTATTCATGAGTTACTATTCACAAGTTACTATTCATGAGTTACTATTCACGAGTTACTATTCACGAGTACTATTCATGAAGCGTGAAGATGTTTTTGTGGAATTTCTATCTTTTGGTGTGATTTACTATTCATGATATACAAAGACTATTCACGATACGAAGACTATTCACGATATACTATTCACGATATTCAATTCAAAAAAAATAAAATTTCTTCTTTTGTCCAAAACATCTATTCTAGATACTAGCTTTGATTGTATCCATGTTTTGATCATTCTTGAATTTTACACCACTATGATTATTTTGAGGTATTTTTGAACATGGATAAAACAAAGTACTAATCCTTAATCCTTAATCCTTGTCATTTTGTTTCACCGGATTCGCTTTTTTAAAAAATATTTTTCATCATCCTCGCCTTAAATGATGATATTATTGAATATCTTTGGCCCAGTAGTAAAGATGAATGATTTCAAGAATATCTTTGGCCTGTAGTGCAAAGATGAACAGTGTTTAAAATGAACACGACTAATCGATGAATATCTTTGGCTCAGAGTGCAAAGATGAATATTTGATTCTAGATGTTTATGGATTGTTGTTACGGGATAAAAGATAGACGATGAACTTTTAAATTCATACATAGAAGATAGTAGTTTGCATTCTCTACTTAACTCTTCTAATGAATTATTATTTCCGCTCATGAATATTGATTTAAAATTTGTTGTCTATCAGATTCTATTAAATTTTTCCTCGTTGAAGACTAACGATAATTTGTTGTATATTATCTTAGTCATAATATTCTTCATCGAGCTAGTTGAGCTCACCCTTTTCCTTTTTTGTTCCATTCTTCTCGTGAGGCGAGAATATAAGCGATATTTAGCCTGGGTAAATGGAATGAAGGTTTTAGAAAGGATTGTTTAGTAGTCCTCACCATTTTTGTAAAATAATGTATCAATAAATGTGATGAGGATTTATTTGAGTATAGATATTGTCTGTAAAGATAATATTTGTATTTAAACTCACGCTTTTTACTTGTTGTAATAATAAAGTTGTAGTTGTTTCGCATCATGTATTGACAACTCGTAATGGGTGATGTATACCTATTTTGGGGCGCCACAGCTTGGTATCGAGCTATAAGTAAAGAGCCCCGAGCCTCTCATTTGGTGACTTCGTTGATGGGGGATGCACCGGCCGCACTCTCCGTAGGGGACGCCGCTCATGCAGGCAAACCGATAGGTATCAATGTGAGGTCTTGACACAAGTTGGTGTCCAGTCGTCACAATTGGTATCGTAGCTTAGGATATGATCTCCATGAAGATCGGAAATAGAACTAGGAGGGAGAGACGAGTAAATCCTTCGCTAAAGTGTCCTACCTAAGCTTATTTGTTAGTTGGTCAAGATATAGGGATATTATGTGATATATTGATTTCCTTAATTAACCTTTGTTTTATGACAAGATTTGAGAATGTCGATCGAGAATATTAACAATGGAAATGAGACCGTGGAGACGCTCAGACTCACCAACGAGGAGAACGCAACAACAGTCGGCAATGTTCCTCCCGCGAACAACAACACCATTGAAAGCGATGATGAACGAGGGATGTTTAGAAGCTTTTTGCGCTCATGCAAAATTTGACGAGGAGACTCGTGTTCAAAATACAGAGGAAATGATAGCAATTCACCAAGTTGTCACAAACAAACAGTTCAAAGAGTCAGGGACCACCGAATTTAAGGGAAAGCCAGATCCGATCATGGCGAAAACACGGGTCAAGCAAATTACCAAGATATTCGATGTCTTGGGATGCACGGAGAATGAGAAGTTCCATTCGCCACCTTTATGTTCCGTGGCGAAGTGCAGACTTTCATCGGGTGGGAGTCTGTGAAGCGTACCCATCCAAATAAGCACTCAAAGATGTCTCGGGGAGACGCTTGAGAGACTATTTAATGACAAATACTTTCCGAAAGTGTTCGCTATACGAAGGAAGTGGAGTTCATCGATTAGAGAAAAACAACACGACGGTGTCTCAAAGACGAGGCAAAGTTTGCAGAGTTATCCAGTTTTCAGCACCTCATTTGGTGGAGAATGAGGAACGTATGACGCGGATGTTTCTTAGAGGTTTGAAACCCAAGATACGCCAAGATCTCATTTCTCATAAACTTTCTTTTATTCGGATGTTGTAAATAGGCTCAATTATTAGAAGCGAGATAACGAGTACGGCCAACCGAGGACCACAACCAGATCGTATCGCAGATAAAGCGGTCAATGTAATAATGATAACCAAATGAGAAAGAAACAGACGGACAAAATGGTTACCACTGGTGGTAATCATGGTCATGAAAACAAGCGAGTCGAGGAGATTTTAAAAGAGGAGATTTAACAACGACTATGTGAAGACGACAAAGGTCACGGCAAGAATCGGGTTCTAAGGGGAGAGAACGACCACCCATTATATGCTACAAATGCGAAAAGAGGGACATATCACCAAACCGCCCACACAACAGCCAAGGTATACTATAGTTGTGGGAAAGGAAGGACATATCGCCGAGATTGTACGAGAACGAAAACCTAGTTCAATGGGGACGGACTCAAAAGATCATCCCAAAAAGTCAAAGTCAACGATTCCGGAAAAGCGTTTGTTGTGGATCGGTCATAATGCGAGAACCCAAACGAGGTGATCACGGGTAAGCTATTTATAAATTCTTGCGAAGTTTATACCTTACTTGATACCGGCATACCCATTCATTTATCTCTCCTGCATGTGCTCAACGCTTAAACTTGACTCCGAGAAATTAGACTTTGATCTATCTGTGGAAACTCCGCTAGGAGAAACTTTCATCACATCCACTCATTATAAATCTTGTTTGATTCAAGTTGGCACCATTACCTTACCTTGTCGACCTTATCTTTTTAAAGATACTTGCTTTTGATGTGATTTTAGGAATTGATTGGTTAACTACTCATCATGCCAAAATTGATTGTTTTCGTAAGGTCATTAGTTTTCATATTCCTAACCAACCCGTTGTATGCAATTCAAGCAACTAAACCATTAAAATCAATCACTATCATATCTAATCATAAAGCTATTCGCTTATTGAAAAACGGATGTCAAGCTTTCTTAGCCCATGTTATGGATTTGAATAAAGACACGCCAAATTTGAATAATATTCCTGTTGTTATTGACTTTCCCGACGATTTCAAGAACTTCCCTTGCCTACCCCGTAACGTGAAGTTGAATTCTTTATTGATCTTGAACCCTGCATAAAGCCCATTTCTAAAACCCCATATCGAATGGCTCCTATTGAACTTCAGAGTTAAAGGTCCAACTACAGTGAATTGTTGGACATCGGTTTCATTCGTCCCTAAGACATCTCCTCGGGGTGCTCTGCTTTTATTCAGTAAGAAGAAAGACGGGAGTATGCGACTTTGTATTGACTATCGAAATTGAACCATGTCACCATCAAGAATAGGTATCCTCTACCTCGTATTGATGACTTGTTTGACCAATTGAAGAGGCACAATTCTTTTCAAAAATCGATCTTCGCTTACGATATCATCAATTTGAAGATTAGAATCGAGGATATTCCAAAGACCGCCTTGTAACTCCAGATGGGCATTATGAATTCTTAGTCATGTCTTTCTGACTAACTAATGCTCCTATGGCTTTCATGGATATGATGAACCGAGTATTCAAGGAATATTTGGATCGGTTTGTTGTTGTCTTTATTGATGACATCCTTATATATTCCAAAAGTCGTGAAGATCATGAGCACCATTTGAAGTTGGTACTCCAAAGGCTTCGTGAAAACAAACTATATGCCAAATTGAAGAAATACGAAGTTCGCTTGAGGAAGTAGCATTCCTTGGGCACGGTGTCAAACATGGAGTATCCATTGATCCGGCCAAGATTGAAGCAATACAAAGTTGGAGCAACCAAGTCGTGGATCAAGTACGTAGCTTTTGGGCTTAGCCGGTTATTATCGGAGATTCGTGGAAGGGTTTTCTCGAATCGCTACTCCATTAACTCAAATTAACTCTAAGAAGGATACAAAATTCGCTTGGAGCGAAGAATGCGAGAAAAGTTTCCAAGAGCTTAAGAGGAGACTTATTTCTAAGACTGTTCTAACAATACCATCTGTTCTTGGATGGATTTGTTATCTACAATGATGCTTTAGCAAAAGGGTTAGGATGTGTTCTCATGCAACGTGGAAAGTCATAGCCTTTATGCCTCATGACAACTTAAAAGAGTATGAGAGGAATTATCCTACTCATGATCTAGAGTCAGCGTGATCGTTTTCGCGCTAAAGATATGGAGACACTATCTATATGGGGAGAAAGTGGAGATATATTCGCACCATAAAAGCCTTAAATATTTCTTCACTCAAAAGAACTCAACACGCGGCAATGACGTTGGCTCGAACTATTGAAAGACTACGACCACACTATTCAATACCATCCTGGAAAAGCGAACGTGGTAAATGACGCGTTGAGTGAGTAGAAAGATCATATGCGAACGAAAAGTGCGATGATGTCAAGTATACGATGTAGAGCCAACTTTAATAGAAAAAAGTTAAGGTTGCTCAAGCCACCGAATCCGGAGTCGATGCGCGTGTGAAGAAGAAAGTACAAGAAGGAGCTATTCCTAAGCGCGAGAATTGATGAAGAATGAATACTTGAGTCCACTCTGAGACTTTCAGGTTCCTAACGACTCGATTTGAAGTACAAGATTATGATGGAGGCACACAATACACCATTTGCAATCCATCCTCGAAGTACTAAAATGTATCGTGATCTTCACATACATTTTGGTGGAATAATATGAAGAGAGAGATTGCAAAGTTTATCTCAAT
This sequence comes from Panax quinquefolius, assembly GCA_020205615.1. NCBI lineage: Eukaryota > Viridiplantae > Streptophyta > Magnoliopsida > Apiales > Araliaceae > Panax > Panax quinquefolius. The sequence goes on along the minus strand of CM035153.1, from coordinate 160,271,311 downwards.
GTGTTTAACTTGTCAACGTGTAAAGGCGAGCATCTAGTACCTAAGGGTCCATCAGAACCACTTGAGATTCCTGGAATGGAAGTGGAAACACATTACCATGGATTTCAATACGGGTCTTCCTACGGTTTTCTCAAGGCATCAATGCTATTTGGGTTATTGTTGATAGATTAACCAAATCGCTTCATTTCTTTGCCGATACGGAGACTTATTCCTTGAACGCCTTGCTAGTATGTACGTAAATGAGATTGTGAGGTTGCATGGCATGCTCAGATCCATAGTTTTGGATCGTGACCCAAGATTCACTTCAAGATTTTGGGTTAGCTTGCAAAAAAGCTATGGGCACGGATTTGCGATTTAGTTCTAAGATACCATGTGACGCCCCCCAAATAGGTCCATTCCATCCAACCCATTCTCGAGTCGCCAAATACATGGTACGTAAATAACTACAACTTTATTATTACAACATATAAATTGTGAGTTTAAATACGAGATATTGCCATCTGCATAATATCCACACGCAAATAAATCCCCATCATAATTATTGATACATTATTTTATAAAAATGGTGAGGACTACTAAACAACTCTCTCTAGAACCTTCATTCCATACCCCGACTAGTACTCGCTACATTCTCGCCTCCCCGAGAAGAAAAATGGAACAACAAGGAAAAGGGTGAGCACAACTAGCCCAAATGAAGAATATTATGACTAAGATAATATACAACAAATTATCGTTAGTCTTCAACAGGAAAAAATCTAATAGAATACAATAGACAACAAATTTTAAATCAATATTCGCAATGAAATAATAGTTCATTAGAAGAGTTAAGTAGAGAATGCAAACTACTATCTTCTATATATGAATTTAAAAGTTCATCGTCGATATTTTATCCTCAGAACATCAATCAATATACATCTCGAATCAAATATTCATCTTTGCACTACAGCCAAAGATATTCCTCGATTAGTCATGTTCATTTAAACACTGCTCATCTTTGCACTACGCCAAAGATATTCTTCAGAAATCATTCATCTTTGCACTACAGTGCCAAAGATATTCCATAATATCATCATTTAAGATCAAGATGATGAAAAATATTTTAAAGAAACGAATCCAAAGAAACAAAATGACAAGGATTAAGGATTAAGGATTCGTGATTGTTTTATCCACGCCCAAAAATACCTCAAAAATAATCATAGGGTGTAAAATTCAAGAATGATCAAAACATGGATACAATCAAAGCTAGATCCGCATAGATATTTTAGACGCGAAGAAAAATTTTCATTTTTCTATTGAATAAGACCAGATTCGTGAATAGTGTCAGATATCGTGAATAGTGCCAGATATCGTGAATAAAGAATCAGACACCAAAAGATAGAAATTCCACAAAAAACATCTTCACGCTTCATTTAATAAGACTCGTGAATAAGAACTCGTGAATAAGAACTTATGAATAAGAACTCGTGAATAAGAACTCATGAATAAGAACCCCATATGAAAAAGTTCCAAATTTGATAAAAAGTTTCAACCAATATTTCAAAGATAATGATATTGAAGAAATAATATCATTTGAGAAAGAAAATAACATCCCTTACCTCGAAAGACAAGATTTAGTTGAAACACCTGGATATAAAGCTATGACTTGAACTTCAGACCGTATAGCAATACTCAAAGTATACTCAAAATACTCACAAGAATACGCTCGATAATATAGAGAGAAAAACTTCAGCTACGGTGTGATTTTCAATTCTAACCCAAGACCCTATTTATAGAAATCGCTAGAACACCAAAGCAAAAATTTAATATAATAATAATATATATATTAATTTGTCTACGCCCACTTAGAATCATCTGAATTCAGCAACTTAGCATGTGTTAAATGAGGCTCATACATCTAAAAAACGTTTTTGTTAATTAAAACAATTAAAACTTCCAAAAATCAATTATTTCGGAGCTTCGGAACTTAAATAATTCATAATAAATAGCTCTTTTATCAGAAAAATTTGAAACTCGCGACTTTTCATAGGAAATTCCATTATCTACAACTTTGTAGAAGGAAGTTTTTCCAAATTCCAAACAGAAATTGACCGAAATCCACAAACGGACGATTTTACAGGCTATAATCAAATTTCGGTCAATAATTGTGTTCACCAACACACAAAATATGTGTTAAACATTTAATGCCACAAAAATACTCTTCCTCCTCATATACTCATATATCCCACATTCATTATAAAATATCACCGTTAATATATTATTAAAATAATATATTTATATGAATTATTTTATCGTAAAAATGATAAAATATTAATTTTCAACAATTGTCATTTTAAAAATTTTCTCATCTATATCCATATAAAATCAATATTTTCCTCATCACATAAATTAATAATTAATTATTCACAAATAATATTACAGAATCACAAGATCTTGCAACTGTGCCGCTCCTGTGAAAGAGGGGCTTTTCAATAAGAATTTCTTCATCTTGCATGCCGCAATTAGGTGTGACCAAACCTCTCCTTAGAGATGTAACTTTCTAGACATTGCCAATAATGTTATCTAATAATATTATTCAGATAATATGAATTATTGCTTCGATAATGGAAAATACTTGTATGATGACAATTTATCAAACAACAAGAATATAAAATATCAATGCAAAGAATTATCGAATCAATAAAATATCAATAAGAATTATCGTAATAATTATCGAAAGTAGTGTCTTCTTCACGTAAGAATCAATAATTGGTGCAATACCGCAAAGTGCCACTGCTCAACAACGCGTAATAGTGTGTTTTAACCACCGGTATTCCAACAAAGATAATCTGTAATAACTACGCCAAGTTATTTATAAACAACTTATATTTGTCGCTTTCTTCATCCAATCGCTTTCACATGGGCCCATAAAAGATCGCTAAGGCTTGGTCGCATTTAATATTCCCCCACAAGATGAATATTCCACGACCAAACGAATATTCCCCGATAATAATGAATATTTTATAACCACTGCTTATTCAAATATTTACATGATTTTACCCATAACTATCCACATTAATCAAATCCACCCTTACTATTTCAAAATAATAAATAAAGGAAATTCCTTTTATTTAAAAAAATTTCTGGTCTTACATACCATCCCCAAACAGATGGACAATCGAGAGGACTATTCAAACTCTTGAAGATTTATTAAGACTCGTGTCCTAGACTTCAAGCGGCGCTTGGGATAAGTATTTACCATCGGTGGAATTCTCCTACAACAACAATTATCGTGCAAGATATGTGTGGCTCCATTCAAGCATTATATGGACGAAAATGTCGCTTCCAATATGTTGGGATGAGGTGGGTGAAGCAACATTGTTGGGACCCGAAGTTAAGACGTATGACCACCGAAAAGATCCAAATGATTCGACAACGATACAAACCAAGACAAGATCGACAAAAGAGTTATGCGATCTTTCATCGAAAGGACGTGGAATTTAGTGTAGGGATCATGATTATCATGAAGTTGCTCCATGGAAGGGAGTTACAAGATTTGGGAAGAGAGGAAAGCTCAATCCACGATTTATCGGTCCATTTCAAATTCTCGACCGAGTAGGAAATGTAGCCTATAGACTTGCGTTACCTCCAAGTATGTCTCGTGTTCATAATGTGTTTCACATATCCGCATTTCAGAATATGTGAAAGACCCGAACCACGCTATAGAGTTAGAATCGGATGAGATAACCAAGACTTAACGATGAGGAGGTACTATCAAGATTTTGGATAGGAAGGAGCATGTCCCACGCCAAGAAAGGTCATACCACAAGTTAAAGTTTTGTGGAGGAATCATGCTATAGAGGAAATGACCGGGAATTGGAAACGGAAATGAAAGCGAGGTATCTTCATCTTTTCAAACACTGTGCACGTACGCCAATTTCGAGGACAAAATTTCATAAGGAGGGAGGTTGTAAGACCCCAACTTATTATTAATGAAATTTAATTTTCTATTTATTATTTTGAAATAAGTAAGGGTTGATTTGATTAATGTGGATAGTTAGGGGTTAAATACGCAAATATTTCAAAATAAGCAAGTAGTTATAAAATATTCATTGTTGTCGGGAATATTCGTTTGGTCGTGGAATATTCAGATCGCTTTCGGGGAATATTCGTATTTACGCAAGCAATGCCCATGTGGGCCCCATAACCTGAAAGCGATTGGATGAAGAAAACGACAAATATAAGTTGGTTAAAAATAACTACAGTAGTTGTTATCAAGTAAGATCATTGAATACCCGGTTTAAAATACAAAGAATATGCTGCGGTTCGCACAAGAAAGATTACCAGATCGCATGCAAAGATTGTTGAATTATTGATCCTTACGTAAGAAGGCACTACTCAATAATTTTCACAAGAGTTACCGCTCAATATTTTATTTTATCGATTCAATAATTGCTGCGTTGATATTTTATATATTATCATGTTCAATAATTGTCACCGCATTTATCTCCATTATCGATCAATAATTCATATCATTTAAATAATATTATTAGATAGCATTATTGGCAATGTCTAGAAAGTTCACAAGGAGAGGTTTGGTCACCTAATCATGCGCCAAGAAGAGAAAATCCTTATCTGAAAGCCCTCTTTCCTGAAACTACCGGTTGTCATAATTGTGATTCTCAGAATATTATTTATGAATAATTAATTATTGATTTATATGATAAGAAAATATTTATTTGATGTGGATATAAATGACGGATTTATTTATTTTATGTGGTTATAATTGAATGATTTAATGTTGAGGTGTTTTATCGGTAATTTTGTTGGAATGGAGGTATTAAAATCAATCAAAGATTTTTACGATATATTATGTGAGTTATAATTTTTAATCCGACCGTTGGATCGTTGTAATTTTTGGATATGTTATACATACATAAGTTGAGTATATGTCCACAAATTTTGAACCGTTAAAATGAACGAATGATTTGTTATGAATTTTAAGAGGTGACCGATTTAAATTAGGTTTATAATTGATTTTGGTGGAAAATTCTAGAATTGAGTGGGCCCCACTTGTGGTTGGTGAAAAATGTGCTGAATTTTATTTCAAATGTGGTGGTGGCAATAGTAGCGTGTAAGCCATCAGTAAAAGTCAAGTCTCGCTTTGGCGGGTTAATATTTTCCTATAAATAGGTTAAGTTAGAATTGAAAATCACACCGTAAACAAAGTTTTCTCTCTTTCTCTATATTATCGAAGTATTTTGTGAGTATTTAGATACTTTGAGAGTTGTCGCTCAAGCATAAGTTTCATTCAAAGATCACTTTCTATTCTTTCATCGGCACAATTCTTTGAGGTAAGGGATGTTATTTTCTTCTCAAATGATATTATTTCTTCAATATCATTATCTTGAAATTTATTCAAATTTGAACTTTTTATCAAATTACTATTCAAGACTATTTTCACTTAAAATTTCTATTCATGAGTCTACTATTCACATTTCGTTATCATTTCACGATTTCATTCACCAATATTCCCCGTTAAAACGCCCCCAAAATAGGTATACACAACACCCATTCTCGAGTCGCCAAATACATGGTATGTAAACAACTACAACTTTATTATTACAACAAGAAATCGTGAGTTTGAATACAAATATTATCTTCTGCATAATATCTATACTCAAATAAATCCTCATCACATTATTGATTCATTATTTTACAAAATGGTGAGGACTACTAAACAACTCTCTCTAAATCTTCATTCCATACCTCGACTAAGACTTCGCTACATTCTCGCCTCCCCGAGAAGAAAAATGGAACAACAAGGAAAAGGGTGAGCTCAACTAGCCCAAGAAAGAATATTACGACTAAGATAATATACAACAAATTATCGTTAGTCTTCAACAGGAAAAAATCTGATAGTATACAATAGATAACAAGTTTCGTATCAATATTCGCAATGAAATAATAATTCATGTAAGAGTTACGTAGAGAATGAAATCTACTATAATCTATGAATTTAATAAAGTTCATCATCAATATTTTATCCCCGTAACATCAATCAATATACATCTCGAATCAAATATTCATCTTTGCACTACAGCCAAAGATATTCATCAATCTGGCATGTTCATTTAAACACTGCTCATCTTTGCACTACAAAAGCCAAAGATATTAATCAATTCCATGTGTCATCTCAACACTGCTCATCTTTGCACCACAGCCAAAGATATTCTTCAGAAATCATTCATCTTCGCACTACAGCCAAAGATATTCAATAATATCATCATTTAAGACCGAGGATGATGAAAATATTTTTAAAGAAACGAATCCAAAGGAAACAAAATGACAAGGATTAAGGATTAAGGATTCGTATTTGGTTTTATCCACGCCCAAAAATACCTCAAAATAATCATAGTGGTGTAAAATTCAAGAATGATCAAAACATGGATACAATCGTAGTTAGTATCCGTAATAGATGTTTTGACAAAAAAGAAGAAATTTATTTTTCTATGAATAAGATCAGATACGTGAATAAAGATACGTGAATAAAGGCCGAGATACGTGAATAAGAATCTCACACCAAAAGATAAAAATTCCACAAAAACATCTTCACGCTTCATGAATAGTACTCGTGAATAAGAATCGTGAATAAGAATCTCGCTGAATAAGAACTCGTGAATAAGAACTCGTGAATAAGAACTCATGAATAAGAACTCGTGAATAGTAACCCCGACATGAAAAAGTTCCAAATTTGATAAAAACTTCAGATCAATATTTCAAAGATAATGATATCAAGAAATAATATCATTACAAAAAAAAATAATATCTCTTACCTCGAAAGATCAAGATTTCTAAATTGAATAACCGGTATAAGGTCAAGGGAACTTGCACCGCTGCCTAGCAATACTCAAAGTATACTCAAAATACTCACAAGAATACGCCAAAATATCGAGAGAGAAATAGAGAGAAAACTTCAGCTTCGTGTGATTTTCAATTCTAACCCAAGACCCTATTTATAGAAAATGCTTAGAACACCAAAGCGTAAAATTTAATATAATATTAATATAATTATACAAATTTTCCTTAGCCCACCTTTTGGTCAAAACACCAGCCACACATGTTAATGAGGTCCAAAAAATACAAAAAACGTTTTTCTTAACAAAAAAATAATTTAAACTCCCAAAATTAATTATTTTAGACTTCTAACTTCAATAATTCATAATAAATAGCCCTTTCATCAGAAAATTGAATCACGCGAGTTTTTATAGGAAATTCAATTCTCTACAACTTTGCAGAAGAAAGTTTTTCCAAATTCCAAACAAAATCGACCAAATCCACAAACGGGCGATTTTACAAAGCTATAATCAAATTTCTACAATAATTGTGGTCCACCAACACACAAAACATGTGTTAAACATTTAATGCCACAAAATACTCTTCCTCCTCATATACTCATATATCCCACATTCATTGTAAAAATATCACCGCTAATATATTATTAAAATAATATATTTAAATGAATTATTTTATCGTAAAAGATAAAATATTAATTTTCAACAATTGTCATTTTAAAAATTTTCTCCATCTATATCCACATAAAATCAATATTTTCCTCATCATATAAATCAATAATTAATTATTCACAAATAATATTACGTAATCACAATATCGACAACCAGCAGCTCCTGTGAGAGGGGGCTTTCCAATAAGAATTTCTTCATCATGCCAAGCAATTAGATGACCAAACCTCTCCTTAGATGTAACTTTCTAGACATTGCCAATAATGTTATCTAATAATATTATTCGATAATATGAATTATTGCTTCGATAATGAAAGATAATCGTAAATGACAATTATCAAACAACAAAGAATATAAAATATCAACGCAAAGAATTATTAACTCAATAAAATATCGAATAAAGAATTATCGTAACCATTATCGAGTAAAGGCCTTCACGTAAGAATCAATAATTGGTGCAATACCGCAGCTACTCGCTCAACAACGCCAGATTAGTGTGTTTTAACCAACGGGTATTCCAACAAAGATAATCTGCAAATAACTACGCCATTATTTAAAAACAACTTATATTTGTCATTTTCTTCATCCAATCGCTCACATGGGCCCACACACGGTCATAGCGCTTGTCGCATTTAATATTCCCGACAAAGATTTAATATTCCACGACCAAACGAATATTCCCCGACAACAATGAATATTTTATAACCACTTGCTTATTTTGAAATATTTGCGATTTAACCCTTAACTATCCACATTAATCAAATCAACCCTTACTATTTCAAAATAAAGGAAATTCCTTTTTATTTAAAAATTTCTGGGTCTTACAACCTCCCTCCTTATGAAATTTCGTCCTCGAATCGACGACGCACTGGTGTTTTTGAAAGGTGAGGATACCTCGCTTTTATTTTCGCTTCCAATTCCCAAATCATTTCTCTATAAAGATGATTCCTCCACAAAACTTTAACTTGTGGTATAACCTTTCATACAGGACATGCTCCTTCCTATCCAAAATCTTGATAGTACCTCCTCATACGTTAAGTCTTCTATTATCTCGTCCCCTGGCTTCTAACTCAATAACGTGGTTCGGTCTTTCACATATTTACGGCTACGATATGTGAAACACATTATGAACACGAGACATACTCTTGAGGTAACGCAAGTCTATAGGCTACATTTCCTACTCTTGGTCAAGAATTTGAAATGGACCGATAAATCGTGGATCGAGCTTTCCTCTCTTCCCAAATCTTGTAACTCCTTCCATGGAGCAACTCGCAACAATACATGATCCCCACATTAAATTCCACGCCCTTTCGATGAAGATCCGCATAACTCTTTTGTCGATCTTGCGCCGCTTTGTATACGCTTGTCGAATCATTAGTCATACATATTAACTCCCTGGTCCCAACAATGTTGCTTCACCCACCTCATCCCAACATATCGAGAACGACATTTTGTCCATATAATGCTTCAATGGAACCATGCCTATATTTGTTTAATAACTATTGTTGTATGAGAATTCCACCAATGGCAAGTACTTATCCCAACTTCCTTTGAAATCTAGGACACGTAGTTTTAATATATCTTCAAGAGTTTGAGTAGTCCTTTCTCGATTGCCCATCCGCTTCGAGGATGGTATGCCAAATCAATCGTAAATTCGTGTCCATAGCTTTCTACAAACTAACCCAAAATCATGAAGTGAATCTTGGGTCACGATCTAAAACTATGGATACCGGCATGCCATGCAATCTCACAATCGCATTTACGCATATACGAGAAAGACGCTCAAGGAATAAGTTTCTCAGATTTCCAGTAAGAAATGAGTAGACTTGGTTAATCTATCAACAATAACCCAAATCGCATCTATGCCTTGAGAAACCTTGGGAAGATTAGTAATGAAATCCATAGTAATGTGTTCCCACTTCCATTCCAAATCTCAAGTGGTTGCAACGGACCCTTAGGTACAAGATGCTCCGCCTTTACGCTGGCAAGTTAAACACATCGAGATAAACTTTGCAATCTCTCTCTTCATATTGCTCCACCAAAATGTATGTCAAGATCATAATACATTTTAGTACTTCCTGTGATGGATTGCAAATGGCGATTGTGTGCCTCCATCATAATCTTGTACTTCAAATCGTAGTCGTTAGAACACAAAGTCTAGAGTGGACTCAAGTATTCCTTCTTCATCAATTCTCGCCCCTAATAGCTCCTTCTTGTTTTTTCTTCTTCATCATACGATCACCCTCCCCCTCGATGGCTCGAGCAATCTTAACTTTTTCTATTAAAGTTGGCTCTATGCGATATACTTGACATCATCGCACTCGCTCCTCGCATATGATCTTCTACTCAACGCTACGCCGCCACCACGCTCGCTTTTCCAAGATGGTATGGTTAAATATGTGCCAAATGAGTCGCCTCTCGAGCTCTTGGAAAATCTTCTCGCATTCCTCGCCCATATACGAATTTTGTATCTTTTCGAGTCACCAAAGTTAATGGAATAGCGATTCGAGAATATCCTTCAACGAATCTCCGATAATAACCAACTAAGCCTGAAAGCTACGATTTTTCGATTATCGACTTAGGTTGCTTCAAATCGCGACTCATATCCCAATCTTGATAAGACGTCACAATGACACCTATCGCTTTACTATCGCATCTAATATGACGCCCCTACAGAGAGTTCGCTTAGTGAATTTCCACAAAGGAAGTCACAAGATAAAGGCTCAGTACCAAATTTATAGTTGAATTTTTAACTCCTCAAGTTCAATAGAGCCATTCGATATGAGATTTTAGAAATGAGTTTTGTACCGTTTCAAAGTCGATACAAAATTTAATATCGTGCTTTGGGAGTAAGCCAAGAAATTCTTCAGAAAATACGCCGTGAAAAATCAATAACAACAGAATATTATTCAAATCGACGTGTCTTTATTCAAATCCATAACATGGACTAAGAAAATTTGACATCCGTAATAAACGAACGACTTCATGGCTTGATATGAAAATGTTTGACTACAATGGTTTGATTGCTTGAATTCAATAACAAAGTTGCTTAGAATATGAAAACTAACAACCTTACGAAAATAATCAATTTCGGCATGATGAGTAGTTAACCTTAAAATCACATCAAAAACAAATATCTCTATAGAAATAAGGTTAATGTGTAATGTGATAGTGCCAACTCGAATCAAGCAAGATTTATAAACAAAGGATGTGATGAAAGTTTCTCCTAACGGAGTTTCCACAGATAGTCAAAGTCTAATTTCTCCTGAGTCAAGTTTAAACGCTGAGCGCAAGTAAGAGAGATAAAAAAGAATGGGTAGAACCGATATCTAGTAAGGTATATACTTCGCAAGAATTTATAATTAACTAACCTGCTAACTTCTTTCGTCGTTTCCTCGATTTTGACCGGCCACAACAAACGCTTCTTCCCTAATCGCTGACTTTGACTTTTTCTCGGGATACTTTTCGAGTCACCGTTCCCCGCTGAACTAGGTTTCGCCACTGCATAATCTCGAGCGATATGTCCTTCCTTTCCACAATTATAGCATACCTTAAACTGCTAGGCGGCTTAATGATATGTCCTCTTCCCAAGATTTGTAACATACGACCGGTGGTCGCTTCTCCTCCCTTAAAACTAGTTGCTATAGGCGCCGACGCCTTCACATGGTCGTTGTTGAATCTCCTTTTAAAATCTCCTCCCGACTCGCTTTTCTATTTTCATGGCCACGATTACCACCAGTAGTGGTTACCGCTTTTGTCCTCAGATTCTTCTTTCTCCGCCGGTTATCGTTATTCGATGATCGCTATCTTCTAGATGATCCTCGTTATGGTCCCTCATTGAACGTATTTCGTTATCTCGCCTAACAACCGAGCCCTCGCTGACAACATCCGAATAGAGAGAAAATTTATGAGAAATGAGATACCGACGTATGCCGGGTTTCAAACCTCTCGTAAACATCCGCTATACGCTCCTCATTCTCCACCAAATGAGGTGCAACTCGATAACTCCGCTAACTTCGCCTCGCATCGGGACACCGCCATGTTATTCTCGCTTCTAGTCTAATAAACTCCACTTCCTTCATACGACGAATACTTTCGTGGAAGTACTTGTCATTGAACTGCTTCAAACGCCTCCCACGATACGCCGAAAACCGGATGGGTACGCTTCACGTATTCCCACCAAGAATCCGCCGCCACGGAACATAAAGGTGGCGAATGGAACTTTCTCGTTCTCTCCGCATCCCAAGACATCGAATATCTTGGTAATTTGTTTGACCCACGCCTCGCCTTTAATCGGATCCGCTTCCCCTGCACTCGTGGTCCCAACTTCTTTGAACTCGCTTTGGTGACCACTGTGAATTGCTATCATTTCTCCTCAGATTTTGAACACGAAGTCTCCTCGTCTCGATTTTGCATGAATCGCAAAAAGCTTCTAAACATCCCCTCGCTCATCATCTCGCTTTCAAAGGTGGTGTTGTTCATGGAGGAACATTGCCACCACAGTATCGCTCTCCTCGTCAGGTGAAGACAGTATCTCCACTGGGCCTCATTTACTCCAATCATTAATATTCTCAATGACATTCTCAAATACTATCATAAAATAAGGGTTAATTAAGGAAATCAATATATCACATAATATCCCTATATATCGACCAACTAACAAATAAGCTTAGTAGACACACTAACAAGGATTTACTCGCCTCCCTCCTAGTCCTAGTTCTATTCTCTCCGATCTCCGCCAGACTCGATGTAGATCATATCCCTAAGCTCGATACTAACCGCGACGCCCCTGCAATAGGTAAGTACACAACACCCATTCTTATAAATCGATACCAACCGGCGACGCCCCCAAAATAGCACAACACCCATTCAGTGGCCAAATACATGGTATGTAAACAACTACAACTTTATTATTACAACAAGAAATCGTGAGTTTGAATACAAATATTATCTTCTGATAATATCTATACTCAAATAAATCCTCATCACATTATTGATTCATTATTTTACAAAATGGTGAGGACTACTAAACAACTCTCTCTAGAATCTTCATTCCATACCCCGACTAAGACTCGCTACATTCTCGCCTCCCCGAGAAGAAAAATGGAACAACAAGGAAAAGGGTGAGCTCAACTAGCCCAAGAAGAGAATATTACGACTAAGATAATATACAACAAATTATCGTTAGTCTTCAACAGGAAAAAATCTGATAGAATACAATAGATAAACAAGTTTCGGATCAATATTCGCAATGGAAATAATAATTCATGTAAGAGTTACGTAGAGAATGAAATCTACTATAATCTATGAATTTAATACCCATCATCAATATTTTATCCCCAAACATCAATCAATATACATCTCGAATCAAATATTCATCTTTGCACTACAGTGCCAAAGATATTCATCAATCGGTCATGTTCATTTAAACACTGCTCATCTTTGCACTACAGCCAAAGATATTAATCAATCCAGTCCATGTTCATCTCAACACTGCTCATCTTTGCACTACAAAGCCAAAGATATTCTTCAGAAATCATTCATCTTTGCACCACACAGCCAAAGATATTCAATAATATCATCATTTAAGACCGAGGATGATGAAAATATTTTTAAAGAAACGAATCCAAAGGAAACAAAATGACAAGGATTAAGGATTAAGGATTCGTACTTGGTTTTATCCACGCCCAAAAATACCTCAAAAAATAATCATAGTGGTGTAAAATTCAAGAATGATCAAAACATGGATACAATCGAGTTAGTATCCGTATAGATGTTTTGACGAAAAGAAGAAATTTTATTTTTCTATGAATAAGACCAGATACGTGAATAAAGTGCCAGATACGTGAATAAGGAATACGAATAGTAACTACACCAAAAGATAAAATTCCACAAAAACATCTTCACGCTTCATGAATAGTACTCGTGAATAAGAATCGTGAATAAGAATCTCAATAATAGTAATCGTGAATAAGAATCTCATGAATAGTAACTCGTGAATAGAACTCGTGAATAGTAACCTTATATGAAAAAGTTCCAAATTTGATAAAACTTCAGATCAATATTTCAAAGATAATGATATCAAGAAATAATATCATTACAAAAAAAATAATATCCCTTACCTCGAAAGATCAAGATTCTAATAGAATAATGTATATAGTCTCAAGGGAACTTGCACCGCCTAGCAATACTCAAAGTATACTCAAAATACTCACAAGAATACGCCAAAATATCGAGAGAGAAATAGAGAAAACTTCAGCTTCGTGTGATTTTCAATTCTAACCCAAGACCCTATTTATAGAAAATGCTTAGAACACCAAAAAGCGTAAAATTTAATATAATATTAATATAATTATACAAATTTTCCTTAGCCCACCTTTTGGTCAAAACACCAGCCACATTTGTTAATGAGGTCCAAAAAAATACAAAAACGTTTTTCTTAACAAAAATTAATTTAAACTCCCAAAATTAATTATTTTAGAGCTTCTAACTTCAATAATTCATAATAAATAGCCCTTTCATCAGAAAATTCAATCTCGCGAGTTTTTATAGGAAATTCAATTCTCTACAACTTTGCAGAAGAAAGTTTTTCCAAATTCCAAACAAAAATCGACCAAATCCACAAACCAAGCGATTTTACAAAGCTATAATCAAATTTCTACCAATAATTGTGGTCCACCAACACACAAAACATGTGTTAAACATTTAATGCCACAAAAATACTCTTCCTCCTCATATACTCATATATCCCACATTCATTGTAAAATATCACCAAGTAATATATTATTAAAATAATATATTTAAATGAATTATTTTATCGTAAAAAGATAAAATATTAATTTTCAACAATTGTCATTTTAAAAATTTTCCATCTATATCCACATAAAATCAATATTTTCCTCATCATATAAATCAATAATTAATTATTCACAAATAATATTACGTAATCACAATATTGACAACCAGCAGCCTCTGTGAAAGCAGGGGCTTTCCAATAAGAATTTCTTCTTCATCAAGCGCCAAATTAGATGACATCAAACCTCTCCTTAGATGTAACTTTCTAGACATCGCCAATAATGTTATCTAATAATATTATTCAGATAATATGAATTATTGCTTCGATAATGAAAGATACCGTCGTAATGACAATTATCAAACAATGAGAATATAAAATATCAACGCAAAGAATTATTAACTCAATAAAATATCAATAAAGAATTATCGTAACCATTATCGAAGTAAAGGCCTTTTCACGTAAGAATCAATAATTGGTGCAATACCGCAGCCACTCGCTCAACAACGCCAGATTAGTGTGTTTTAACCACCGGTATTCCAACAAGATTAATTCAAGAACAACTACGCCTGCTATTTAAAAACAACTTATATTTGTCGCTTTCTTCATCCAATCGCTTTCCTCAGCATGGGGCCCACACATGGTCAAGCTACCGTCGCATTTAATATTCCCCGACAAAGATTTAATATTCCATTTCAACCAAACGAATATTCCAAACAACAATGAATATTCCCCGACTGCTTATTTTGAATATTTTATTTAACCACTATCCACATTATTTTTTCAAAATAAAAGAAATATTTTAAAAATTTAGATTTAACCCTTTAACTATCCATATTAATCAAATCAACCTCTTAATATTAAAAAATATATTTAAAATAAAGGAAATTCCTTTTATTTACTAAACTATAATAAATGGGACAAACCAATTGCTACTAGGATACACTTGGAACAAACCAATTGCTACTTATACCTCTCAGATCTCTCTCGTGTTATGCGGACTTAGAAAAAAAAAATGAAAAGGAAGAAAATAAAAGACGTCGATAAATAAGGAGATGTCTTGACGTTGATAATGGTCGATTACCCCATCACGGTGAATCGCTTTCATAACTCCCCTTAGGGCCTTGTTTGGCTAACAAGAATAGGATTTAAACCCATTTAATTTAATAAATCTTATAATATAGTTTAAGTAATGTCACACTCCTTATAAAATAAATCAATATCTTATTTAATTTATTTTAAATAAAATAATTTCTCATTAATTCACATAGCTACATAATTAATTTCTCATTTAATAATAATATTAAATTATTAAATCTCTAATTAATAATTAAATTAATTAAAATAACATAGGCTTATTAAATACTTCTTTTAATTCAATAAGTTCACATAATCACATACTTGAATAATAAAATTCTCCACATTAATTTAATAAATGTAACACATATAATTAAATTAATCTATCACAACTTCATCAATTAATTATTTAATCTAATAATTAATTCATCGAAAAATATTTATTCAATCCAATAAATATTAAAATTAAATTACAAAATTACGGTTGTCACATCTTTCCCTCTTAAAAGGATTACCCCCGAATCACAACTCAAAAATTTGTCCTGTTACATTCTCCCCCCCTACAAAGATTCATCCCCCCTGTAATCGCATATAACAATCTAAGTAAATAAATGAGGATAATTCTTCATCATATTCTCTTCGAGTTCCCACGTAGCTTCTTGACGTTGTGGTTCCTCCAAATTACCTTAATGTAAGGTATTACTTTTATTTCTCGAACTTGTTCTTTTTCGTTCGATAATTTGAGCAGAATTTCTTCAGAAGACAAGTCTTTGTTGAAATGTAGGGTTCATATTCAATCACATGCTTGTAATCGGTTTGTAGGGTCGTAAAGATTTGAGACATGGAAAACATTGTGGACATTCTAGAGATGGAGGTAAAGGCTACCTCATAAGCAACTTCTCCGACCCTTCTCAGAACTTTAAAGGGTCCGATGAATCTTGGGCTCAATTTTCCCTTCTTTCCGAATCTGATCTTTCATTTCCAAGGAAAGACCTTTAAGAACACATAACTACCTGGTTCAAACTCAACATTCTTACGGTGTGGATCGACGTATTTCTTCTGTCTATCTTGAGCTGCTGTCAATCTTGCTCGAATCACCTTGACTATGTCTGCTGTTTGTTGTACCAATTTCGGGCCTAGTAGTTGTCTTTCGCCAACTTCATCCCAATATAGTGGAGTTCTGCACTTTCTGCCGTATAACGCTTCATAGGGTGGCATTCCAATACTAGCGTGGTAACTGTTGTTGTAACCAAACTCTACTAATGGTAGGTGATCATCCCAATTTCCTTTAAAGTCCATCACACAGGCTCTTAGCATATCTTACAATGTACGAATCGTTTCTCTCACTCATCCTCTGCTTGAGGGTGGTAAGTTGTACTCATTCGCAATTGCGTACCCATACATTCCTGAAGATGTTTCCAGAAATTTGATGTGAAGCGCGGATCCCTATCTGAAACAATTGATACCGGAACTCCGTACCTCGAAACAATCTCTTTTACGTATAGCCTCACCAACTGATCTAAGTTGAATCTTATTTTGATCGGAAGGAAGTGTGCAGATTTCGTCAGTCGGTCAACGATAACCCATACTGCATCGTAGCCTTTCTGAGTCGTCGGAAGGCCAACCACGAAGTCCATTGTAATATGTTCCCATTTCCACTCTGGGATCTCTAACGGTTGTAGCAATCCACTCGGTCTCTGATGTTCCGCTTTCACTTTCTGACAGGTCAGACACTTGGCAACACATTCTGCAACATCACGCTTCAAATTCGGCCACCAGAAATGTTGTCTAAGATCTTGGTACATCTTGGTACTACCAGGGTGAATCGAATATCGTGAACTATGAGCCTCGCTTAAAATATCTTCCTTAATTTCTTGTACTGGCGGAATCCAGATTCTATTTTCAAATCTCAGTATTCCTTCCTTATCCATCTTAAATCTTGGTTCGGTTCCTTTCGATATCTTCTTTGTCACATTTTGACATTCTTCGTCCTGAAGCTGAGCCTCCTTAACTTTATCCAGTAGGGTTATACCAGATTGCATCTGAAATATTTTCTCATCAATCTCCATAGGATACTTCACTTCCAATTCCAAATTCTCCATTCTTTGAAATTAACTCCTCTGTCATTTAACAACATCGCCTCCAGACCCTTTCTACTTAAGGCGTCGGCCACCACATTGCCTTACCCGATGGTATAGAATCTCACAATCGTAGTCCTTAATTAACTCCAACCACCTTCTTTGGCGCGCGTATTCAAGTCTTTCGTGTAAAATATATTTCGAGACTCTTGTGGTCTCATATATATTTCACACTTCTCCCCATAGAGATAGTGCCTCCATTTTCAAAACAAAAACTACTGCAGACTAACTCCAAGTCATAGGTGGATACCCTTCTCATAATCTTTGATTCTTGTAGCCAGCGTCTGTGAATGACTCTGCCATTTTGCATGAGCACACGCCCAAGTCCTTTGTGCGACGCATCACCATATACCACAAAATTTCTGTGTCATCCGGAAGAGATAACACAAAATTTGAACTTAACCTCTTCTTTAATTCTTGAAAGCTTTCCTCACACTTCTCCGTCAAACAAATTTCATCGATTTTCTAGTCGAGATTCGTCAATCGGGGTTGCGATCTTGGAAAAATCTGAATGAATCTTCAGTAATAACTTTGTCGATCCAAGAAAACTTCTTACTTAGCGAGCGTCTTGGTGATCCCGATTAATCACAACTTCGACTTTGGAGGATCCACCGAAATTCCGTCCCTATCGATCACATGTCCAAGAAATTGTACCCTTTCAATCCGTAATTCACATTTCAAAATTTAGCGTATAACTTCTCTCTTCTCAACGTCTCTAATGTCACCTCAAATGTTCTTCATGTTCTTCCTTGGTTTTCGAATATACCAAAATGTCATCTATAAATACAACTACTGAATTTGTCCAAAAACGGCTTGAACACTCCATTCATTAAGCCCATAAATCTTTGCGGGGCATTTGTTAGACCAAATGACATTACCGAAATTCAGAGTAGACCAGTATCGGAGTTACGAATCTCGTCTTGGTACATCTTCTGGTCTCACCTTCAATTGATGATAACCACTCCTCAAATCTATCTTTGAAAAGTATCTCGCTCCCTTTAACTGATCGAATAAGTCGTCGATTCGCGGTAATGGATATCTATTCTTGATCGTGACCTTATTCAGTTCTCTATAGTCGATATGCAGAGCCGCATTGTCCCATCCTTCTTCTTCATACGAATAAAACTGGCGCTCCCCACGGTGATACGCTTGGTTGGATATACTTCTTGTCTAGTAATTCTTGTAGTTGAACCATCGCCTCTTTCATCTCTACCGGCACCATTCGGTATGGTGCCTTCGATATTGGAACCGCTCTCGAGCCAAATTGATCACGAATTCAACCGCTTATGTCTGGTGGAAGTCCCGACAAATCATCCTAAATACGCCCGCGAAATCCCTCACTCTTCGGTATCTCCTCTATTTTTGGATTTTCTTTACTTAATATCGACTATGTAAGCTAGATATCCTACACACCTTGTCTTAACAACTTCCCGCCTACATCATCGCCGAGAACAACTTGCTTGTCTAGGCGACTTACTACCATAAAACACAACCTTTGACGGATTCATAAGGTTAATACGCTTCTTCTGGCAATCAATTACCGCCCCATAATTGGATAATTAGTCCATACCCAAGATAATATCGAATTCTCCAAGTCGAATAGGGATAAGATCTACGTTCATAATGTTACCCTTAATATCCACTCTACAGTTCTTGTGCGTGTATTTAACAGAATAATTTCTCTATTCGCAATTTCTATGTTCATGTGGTATTCTAACTCATCCTTAGGCAATTCTAAGTTCTTGCAAAGTCATCGATATAAATGAACAAGTAGCTTTTGAATCAAATAATACACAAGCATTAACTTTATTGATCGGAATGATACGACACTACATCGCGAGAGGCAGATCGCATCCCTGAATCGTCATGTTGAATGTTCACGGCGGTCCGGTCGGGTTGGTTCTGATTGGTCCCGTGATAGTCGAGTGCTTCCACCGTTGTTTCCTCTATTCCTCTAATCTTGTTCCTCCAGATCCTTCTTAGACAATCTCTTGCAAGATGATCCTTTGAGCCACAAGTGAAGCGTGCACCCTTCTTTGGTTTAGAATAGATTAGGTGCTATGTGGCCTTCCCGACCACAATTGTAGCATACTCATTTTCCTTTAATGCAAACTCCCGGATGAGCTTTTCCGCAGTTGAGCACGCTTGAATCTTCTTCTTTTGCCTCCTCTGTTAACTTTTCAAATGACGAGTTATCGGACCACTTTCTCTTCTCGATTATTATTACCTCCCGTCTACTTCCACCATCCTTGTTAATTCCTTCATTTTCACTCTTTTTCTTCTTCCGATCCCGATTATATTTAGATACCGCATCGCTTCCACCTTCAATAGTATGGCCTTCTCTAAACACTCCGGCAAAGTGTTCAATTGGAACATTGACACCTTAACTATACAACCAGAGGCTTGATCCACGTCAAACGTCTTGCCTTTCTCTCGTCAAGATGCACTTGATATGTGGCGAACCTAGCCAATTCGTTGAACCTTGCCGCATAATGCTGCTCTGAACATATTCCCCTGTTTCAACTCCAAAAACGAACTTCCATTTGGTTTCTTGAACTAGTCAAAAATACATCTCAAAAACATCTCCTTAAATCTCTCCCGTTATTACATCTTCTCCTCCCCGTGCTTTGTTTGCACACCACCAATAGGCGGCCGGACTTCACATGAATGTTGCGTATATGCGGTCTTACGGTCTTCCCTTACTCAGCGACGTCAAACACCTTCTCCATCTCCATAACCCATGTTTGAGCTTTGATTGATTGGTTCATAGAACCTTTAAACTCTGGCGGTCCCACCGCCTTGAAATCCTTGAGCGTGTGTGTTTGGTGGGGCTTGTGGTTGATTGTTAATTGCTCCACTAATAAATTCACCAAATTCTTTGAGCAGGGTTGACATTGGTGGTGTTGTTGTTGTTATTCGTTGACCCTTCCACGGGTGATCGACGATTTGGTGCGCCTTCTTGGCGGCATTTTTCTTTAAATAAATGCTTTATTAGAATTTTATTTATTTCTCTAAATAGTTAAGGCATTACTCAACAATTTAACATATCACTTAACACATCATCTCAAACAACTTGATATATTTGCATTCAAATCAAAGTTTTAACATTAAGCGATAGCATAAGCTGCTATTTACATCAACTATCCTGGAATAAAGAATCCACAGATTTAAAACATTCAAATATTCTTTCGTTCATAAACACGTCGTAATTTACATATAAAAACTAATTAAGTCTTTCACATAATTAAACAAATTCTATCACTTTGTCATCGAGGTCTTTGGATAGCCTTGCTACGTTCCTCCTCCACGATGCGGCACATCGTTCTACGATCTAGCATATATGATGGTAGATCCTCAAACCGGATTGGATACTTCCTAACTTCGATCTTGGACCACATTCATTGCATTTTGTAGTGTAGAGTATGTCTCCTCAAGTTTAGTCTTCTTGCGGCAATCATTTTTTGCAGACGATCGAGACGGCGTGACTCTCGTACCCGACCCTCCTCCTCTCTATGGCAAGCCTCTCCGAGGTCTCCTTGAGATCCTTCTTTAACTTCTCTTTTTACTGGCGACTTATCCTCGGTCCGACCCTTCTCGTGAACGGATCCCACTCCACGTTTCCTAAACGTGTGTGAAGAAATCACAATCTCTCCATCCTTCGCTTTCAATAGTAATCTGGCGACTAACCTTTGCTTAGTCAAATCCGAAACGAAGATCCTGCAACTCTACGTTACGATCATAGAGTCGTCATACATCTCTGCATCAATGGAGTTCGGTGGGAACTCCTCTTCTTCTCTTCTTCTTCCTCTTCCTCGGGATCCTCCTCCGGATCAATCTCCTACTCATGCTCGACCAACGACGGTGATCATCGGAGATGACTCTCTCTGTCTGTTGTTCCTGACGACATGAATGTCTCGGGGCTCCTCCTCTATAGGTAATCGGGGTTCCTCCTCCCACTTTCGACTAGCTCCTCCAATATCCGACATCCCGACAACAAAATTTTAAGTTTTAGTTACTAATCCGGTATTGCTTGCGAACACATAGATTAACACATAAGCACATAAAGTCTTTTATTATCTTTAATGAATTTAGAAATTCATTTCTTAGAACTCGATAAGAGTTTACCACTAATATGTTCTCGATCTCCTACAAGGCTACTACCTAAGGTTGTTCCCCCACCTAAGGTTCATAACCTTACGACTTTGATACCAACTCAGTGACACCCCCAAATCCGGTACTTCCATTTCCACGAGATTTGGTGTTCATTATCTGAAACATCATCTATCTATCTACCCATAAATAAAATACAACCATACAATAGATAGAATAAATAATAACTCTCTCCCTTATGGGTTTTTACATCAACTACATAACTAAATAAATCCCGTGTTAATCTAACCTTAAAATATATCCGTCTTGAAACATAACAATTAAGTCTTAAGTAACATCAATTCTAAATGTCATTACACAACTACATAAACAAATAGTCTTCATTACTTGCTAATCTTTCCCTTGCCTTTACTAGTGGAAGGCTCGTCTGTTCTCTCGTTCTTAACTGCAATGTTATTATTACGCAAGAGTGAACACGATTTCCCACAAGTATAACAATATAATAAATGAATAATAATAACATGCGAATGAATTAATAACTTTGAATATAAAAGCTCAACTTTTGAATCAAGAATGAATAACAAGAATCAAAAGAAATTCTGAGGGTCACAAGACCTTGAACTATGTCCTAGGTTGTCAAGTGTTTATTCTTGAAACCTTTAATAGTCATAAGACTATGGACTCTTCTTCTCGTGCTTTGGGGGGATCACCACTTAGTACCATCTTACTATGCACAATATCTTAACGCTTAACGATAAGTAAATCCCTTTACAGGGTTGTTCATCTCAGTTTGACATTCGAATCTGCACCAAATGAAGTTTGGTTTGGATAATTCAATAAGGGTTCTAAAATTTAGAACGTTCATCAACTAAGGACTAGTTGAATCAATAAAATTCACTAGTCTAATAAGGTTCAACAATAATGATATTCAATTCGAATAATAATCTCAAGAAGTATATAATAGAACAATTATTGTATAACTGAATCATGCTTTGAAAAGATAATAAATCTTTAATATAACATTCGAACTTGAATAATAGTAATGATAATTTACTAGAGGTAAATAATAAACTTGAACAATAATGACAAGTAGGGTTAGGAAACTTGCGTCAGTTACCCCATCATGGTGAACTGTTCATAACTCCCCTTAGGGCCTTGTTTGGCTGACAAGAATAGGATTTAAACCCATTTAATTTAATAAAGCTTATAATATAGTTTAAGTAATGTCACACTCCTTATAAAATAAATCAATATCTTATTTAATCTATTTTAAATAAAATAATTTCTCATTAATTCACATAGCTACATAATTAATTTCTCATTTAATAATAATATTAAATTATTAAATCTCTAATTAATAATTAAATTAATTAAAATAACATAGGCTTATTAAATACTTCTTTTAATTCAATAAGTTCGCATAATCACATACTTGAATAATAAAATTCTTCACATTAATTTAATAAATGTAACACATATAATTAAATTAATCTATCACAACTTCATCAATTAATTATTTAATCTAATAATTAATTCATCGAAAAATAATTATTCAATCCAATAAATATTAAAATTAAATTACAAAATTACGGTTGTCACATCTTTCCCTTCTTAAAAGGATTACATCCCCCCGTCCTCACAACTCAAAAATTTGTCCCGTTACTTACTACAAAGCCATGTATGACTTTCAACAAAATATAAACATGAGGATGATGACAATGATATAAGAATTCAATAAAACAAGTTCAAGAATTAATTTATCCAGGAACTAATAACGTCCAAATTGTCAACATGATACTTCTTTGTAGAGTAAAATTTAAGAATGCTCAGAAAAATATTTTCATGAAAGATACTAGATGAAGCGCAAATATCAAGAATATTTCACTAATTTCATGGAGTATATAAGTCAAAACTTTAACCAACTGAGTATAATAAATAATAGAATAACAAAAGAAATCACCATGCATGCGGTACTTCGCATAGACAGGTTATTCCAACAGAATAATAAATAACGGAACCAAAATCGGTATTAATATACATCGAATGGGATATTCCAACATAATAATAAAGAATGGAATAACAATGAAATCACCAAGTATAGGGTGAGCCAGCATGTATACGAGTTATTCCATAGAATAATAAAGAATGGAATAACGTAAGTTCTCTTCGTGAATATGAAAAAATAATACCCACCTAAAGATAAAGAAGAGTACTACGGACGGTAGAAGCGGGGATATACTTGAAGAAACTTGCACTACGCTCAAAGCTTTCTTAAACGCTAAAGAAATATGCTCAAGATTATAGAAGAATAATTCTCTACGCTTTCTCTAAAAGTTTGATTGAATTCGTAAGAAATAATGAAGGAATGAGCTTATTTATAGAAGAATGGACCTGAATAGTAACTAATCCATGAACGGTCCAGATCGATTTATTTTAAGCGGATGGTCCAAATTGATTTACAATAAAATATAATATATTCTATTTATAATCTAATAAAACGAATAACTTTTAAAAAGATTTTACTATGCAAATACTATCAAAACACTATGCATAATAAAATATAATATAATCTAATTATTATACAATAAAATGATAACTTTATAAAAGTATTACATTTTATATAAAAAAGATTTTACTATTAGCTTAATAAAATGAATAACTTTATAAAAAGTATTACATTTTATATAAAAAGTTTTTCCGTTTTATTACATTAATAATACTAATAAAACAAAACTTATATATATAACAATCAACAATAATTGAATCAAATAATGTGAGATCTTGTCAACAACCATCAGAAAGATAATTGAACAAAAGCGAGTGGTTTTTCACATAAGCATCAATAATCAATACTGTGTGCTACTACGCAACCACGCCATTCATTGTTTTTTTACTACCGAGTAGTTCAACAATATTAACGGTAAAACTTCCGCCGTTATTTTTATAAAAATATTTTTTGTCGCTTTTCTCAATCCGATAATAATTACATTATGGGGTCCACTAATGATTGTCTTTGTCGTCTTAATATTCCCCGTTAAAACGAATATTCCCCAATTAATCGAATATTATATAACAACTTGCATACTTTACAAAATTTATAAATACTACCCACAACTATAATATTATCTCAAATTCACACCATAATATTAAAAAATATATTTCGAGAAAATTAAATCTTTATTCGTAAAATTTGGAATTTTACAACTACAACTATAATAAATGGGACAAACCAATTGCTACTAGGATACACTTGGAACAAACCAATTGCTACTAAGATACACTTGCTATAATAAATGGGACAAACCAAATGTGGGATAGAGAAAGTCGCTGCACAATGTAGCGGTCGTATTTTTTAATAATAATAATAATAACAACAAAGTCGGAATATTATCACAAAAATGTGTTTTCACTTTGTTTTAATATAATATTACTTTAATAATAATAATAATAATGTTAAAGTCGGATTATTATTATTATTATTAATAAAGTAATATTATATTAAAACAAAGTGAAAACACATTTTTGTGATAATATTCCGACTTTGTTGTTGTTATTATTATTATTATTATTATTATTATTATTATTAAAAAATACGACCGCTATATTGTGTAGCGGCTTTTTCTATCCCACATTTTGTTTGTCCCATTTATTATAGCAAGTGTATCTTAGTAGCAATTGGTTTGTTCCATGTGTATCCTAGTAGCAATTGGTTTGTCCCATTTATTATAGTTGTAGTAGCAAGTGTATCTAAGCAAGTAACATTCTTCAAGCCGCTACATATAGTAGCGGTTGTCTTTTTTTAATATAAAATAATCCTAAACCGCTATAAGGTGTTACAACTTGAATTCTTATGAATAATATTTTAGTAGCAGAATTGTATCATGAATTGAATCCATATATATATATATATATATATATATATATATATATATATATATATATATTGATTGGGATCATCATGTCTTCTCACTCGTTCTACATCCATGTGCGGATGCTTGTGTTTATTAATTATCATTATTATTGACATATAAACTTAAAATCATCATTTCCTTATGTCTTTCATTTTTTTAATTCAATTCAAATGTAACATAAATGAAAATTGTATAAGGGTCCAAATTATAATAGAATAAATTCTAAAAATAAAAATAAAAATAGATGGTACAAGCTTACTAATAAAATGAATGGAATGGTAGTACATCCTTTTTCATTGGTCCACAAAGGGTAGTGTCGGAAAAGCGAACTCCGTGCCAATGTATGTGTGTACGTAGTTAATACTCCATAAACATTGTGGGTCCCAAGTTCGTGTATTTCAGCCTTTTACTTGCGTGAAATTCTTTGATTAATTAAAAATCAACCTCCTCTCCGACCAAATCTCCGACAATTTCGCCTGCATTGTCGCTCCGTTAATTTCATTTCCCGTATATTCCGATATGCCCTACAATTCCCAATTATAAAATTCAGTATAATGCAAATCATTTAGTTATTAGGAGGATAAATTATACTATAATTTATGGTCAAATTTATTGATGGATCTGGAGTTATTGGAGCAAAATATAGGTCTTGGATCTTTTGATGTTTTGAACTTCAATTCGATGACGTTCTTAATTTTGTGGAGTACAGTACTGGAATTAACATTAATTCTTGTATGTTGGTTTGATTGAACGAAGGTAGCTGGGGCGAGATGAGTCAGGTATATGAAGGATATGAGAGGCAATACTGCGAGATTTCTGCAAGTTTATTGCGAAACTGCACGTCTGCCAGTCACCTTGATGGAGGTGAGAAGTACGCCATTGACATGACCTTTTTATCTATTTAATTACTTATAGTATGATATTATAGGGGGTGATTTTCTATGTAGTAAAGACACAATAATGAACTCTATAACAATTGTGCTAAATTGGTAAAAGGAAATGGGATCGATTAGACGAGCATTTAAATTGAACTTTGGAAATGTGGTTGTAAATTCTGAAATAGTAAATGCAATTGTAGTTCATGTCAAGCAAAAGTTGTTTGCATTTCCAATTATATGACTGACAGTGGTGATGCAATATGGTGGAATTTGCTGAACAATTGTTATTTACCATAGTATTCAAGCTTGTAGCTTGTTAGTTCTGACCTCATGATACTCGGCTCAATGTGGGGACAAGTTCTAGTCTTTCTTTCTGAAAGCTTGATTTGTTGCATCCTATTTCACTAATAATGTAACCAAGCAGTTGACATGCATCGTCTCAGAGCTAGTCTTAAAAAAACGCATGTTTAGATCACTGCTGCGTATTTGTTGAAGTTTGTAGCTACTTTATTGTTTTTGGAGGATTTGAGGGAGTGCGTTAACATTAATTTGCATGATTGTTTAATTTCTTTGTTAATGGTGTTTCAGGCTTGAATTACATGCCCAACAGTTTTTCCTTTTACATGAACCTAGTAGAGCTCCTTATGTTTTTGTAACTTCTTGTCTCATACTCTGTACTGGTTTTCTAATGTTTATTGGTTTCATGCAATTATGTCTTGCAGAACAGAAAAAGCAGAATGTTTTTGAATTAAAAGCGGGACTGAATGATGCTGAGGCTTTGGTAATATAGAAACTAGCTTTTAAGTTTGATCTGTCTATTTCATTCAGTCTTATTGGACTAACATCGGTTTCTTTGTCTAAAATTCTCTAGATTCGTAAAATGGATCTTGAGGCTAGGAGTTTGCCACCAAATGTAAAGGCTATGCTTCTTGCTAAGTTGCGAGAATATAAAAATGACCTAAACAATTTGAAAAAGAAGTCAAAAGAATCACATCAGCCGGTGCCAATCAGCCTGCCTGAGATGAATTGCTGAAATCAGGAATGACAGATGCTATGATGGTATCTCTCTCTCTCTGCCCCTCCCTCCGTCCATCCCTACGTCCTTGTGTGTTTGTTTTAGAAATCAATTGCTTTGATTCTATTTTTTGAGCAGTTAGTTATAAATTGAAATATTATTAACGAATGCCGCTGAGTAGAATTTCACATACATCTCTTCCCATTTATTTATGGGGACTAAACTTTTTTTTTATTTATAAAGAGTGACTTGTATTTAAAAATGGCTTAGGGTTAAACATATACTACTTTGTACTAATTTCAATGAAATATTAATACTATGAAATGGTAATACTATTTATCTCTTACAAGCACTGGCTGTGCAAGTAACTTTGTTGTTTGTGGACCTTTTTCTTTCTATGTTGTACTTATCTTCATTTCTATGTTTTACTGAGTCTCTGATATGACAAGAAAAACTTTATTCTATTATTACCACCCCGTATGTAATGACTTTTAACTTGTCAGTATTTCATGAAGATGGTCTAAGTGGGATCCCTGAATGATAAACATATTAATTGAGATTAGAACTGCAACAACTGTATAAATCCTACCATTTTGTCAAGTCACTTCGTGGGTATTGCATCATTGTAAGAGTTGAGAATGGAGCTTCTGAACCATTGCTCTTCTTGGATTACTTTACCTTTCTATTTCTTTTCCTTTTTTTAATATTAACCTTCTTCATTGAGTTTAATTAGTCGCACTTCTTTTTAAGAGAAATAGACTTTTGCTAATGTTTCGGATAGATGCTTCTTCTGTTAGACGCTGATGGCTGTTCTTACAGGTGTCTGATGATCAAAGGGGAAGGTTATTAATGTCAACTGAGAAACTAAACCAGTCCACTGATAGAATCAAGGAAAGTAGAAGAACAATGCTGCAAACTGAAGAGCTTGGTGTTTCTATCCTCCATGATTTACACCAACGTCAGTCTCTCCTGCATGCCAGTAACAACGCATGATGTTTTCTCCTCGTTTGGACCCAGTTCTTGACTTATTCTCATTTTTGTTATCCGAGCATATTTCTGCTTTTTAACTTGTTGGAGAGGGCTGACCTTGATGTTTTCACTAAAAGTAAAAAAAAAATAAACACTTTAAAATATTTTATAATGACTTGTTACTGATACATGTTGGGTAAGATTGAGCTCTAACGTTATCTAATTGTAAAAAAATTTGTTTATTTTTTTTGTAGCTTCATGGGGTGGATGATAATATTGGCAGGAGCAAGAAGATATTGAGTTCAATGTCAAGGAGGATGAACAGGAACAAATGGATAATCGGTTCCATTACTGTTGTCCTAGTCCTTGCAATCATTTTGATCTTTTATTTTAAGCTAGTCCGTTAGTATGTATCTTGTTGTTGGATATGTAGCGTTCCAAATTGTATCGATTGTGAGGTCTTTATCCTATACTTACTCCCTTTATACCGTTTGTACAATGTTATGTCAATGGACTATTAGTCAGTTACTACTTTCCCTTTGGACAAAGGTTTCCCCCCTAAAAAAGCTTGTTCATTCATGCCGAAATAGTAAACCAAAGAAAAGGAATAATATGACTATGCAATCTTTAATTATATCAAAAAATGGATAAATATATTTTATTTTATTTTTAATATTTTTTGTCTTTAAAAATATAGCAGTTGTGACATAAAAATACTTAATTTATCTAAAATATATAAGTAACAGCAGCAGTGACATAAACTTCTTCTATGCAAGTATGATAACAATTTTGCTTTATAACTTATGATGTGCTAAGAAATTGATATTCTAGCCTGTTAATTTCATACCTTGGAGAGTTTATATTATTATAATTGTTGTGTTTTTAATGGTTTTGACTTTTAAATGGACGGAGCAGTGTTTGTTTTGGTGATTCCATTTTTTTGTTTTTTCTTCTTTCTTGGCATCCGAAGAGAGAAGACGCAAAGCAGGTTATGCAATAACGTTTCTTTCCTTTTTCCCTTTCTCGTCTTTTAGCAATTCATAAACAGTTCTCCATTCAGTGTTTGAATATCTAAGGATAGCATTTTTATTATTTGGAGCATAATACTTTGTGAATATTATAATTCAGATTATAATACTTTCTGAACCTCCACATCTAAAATGATGATACTCTCTAGACTATTCATCTCAACATGTGCATTGACACAACCATCAAAACCCAACAGCGTTGTTCAGGGTGGTCTCTATTCATTTAAATAAATAAGATTTAGAAACATTATGTTCCAGCATCAGTTGGAATGTAGGATCAACTTCTTTGCCACTAAACGGATACCTGCATTCTGCTGATAGTCATACGGATCCAAGGAGAAGTATGCATCCATACAAGTCCCAGGAGCTAACAAGGCATCTAGTTCTGCAATTTCATATCTGCTAAAAACAAGCCTTTCTGTGGAGGAGGAGGAGGAGGAGGAGGAGGATTCTTTCCGGTACATCTCTGTACTCCATCTGACAGTATTACCATATGCTACTACTGTGGGTAAGCTGTAGAAAAAATTACATAGAACAACTGATGAGCCTACAATAACCGTAAATATTATGCACTTCTACGTTAACATTTTAAATATTCTGTAAGAAGATGAAGCATGGATACTTTTTACCGGAATTAGGGACAGAATCAGATATGAAGTGACAAATAATCTAATACATAAACGGGTAACAGGGAAGAGAATTCTTAATTCCTGGCTATAAAGAAACAAAATCGCAACTTAACATATGATTTTAGTACTCTGACAATGTGCAAGCCTTTTAAAGGTTAAAAGTGCTAAGCAAAGACCAACTTACTGCAACCGGATGGTAGGTGAATTTACAAAGCCAGCCTTTCTGGTCACAACAGGCCTCCAGTCAGAAGTGCTACCGGAATCCAATGACATCCTCTGGGCAAGACTATCACAAGCATCCAGAACCTGGCATATGTCTGGAGATGCATCCATCACAAAATTCAACCGTGGCCGACCAGCATAATCAACAAATTTTGTACTTATTCCAAACCGTACTTTCAAATTACTACAGCAAATCCGCAACACAGTATTTTCATGCAAAATTTGTATTCTTTGAATCCCGCGATAAGTCGGGGCAAAAACTACAGTGATAGAAGCTATAGAAACTTCATCAGGCTTTAGAAAGTCAGCACACCCGCTGGCATCCTCAGATGAATTTTCTGTGGCTGAATTTAGCAACTCTGAACCAGATTCCCTAACCGTGTCATCTGGTTGAAGGGATACTCCTCCAAGTTCAATGGTGAGAGAACCCATGTTAAAAGGGTCTGCTGGAGTTATATTAGATTCAGCTAGATCTAATACACATTCCCCAGTGCCGGGAATCATAAAGGATAGTATCGGATGATTTTCCTCTATTGTGTGATTTGTAGGAGATGATGTTGGATGATTTTCAATCTGCCTACTCGATGATGGTTTACTCTTGATCAGGCCTGTTCCCTCTGGAGAAGCTTTCCCGTTACTACGACTTCTTGTAGTAACATTTGGAGAAACCCAACTGTTTGCAGTAAATATGTCTGGGAGGCTTGATTCCTGCACGCATGGCATATACTTGGTCAATTTTTACAATCACCAATCTTGAAAACCATGATTCCTAGAGACCCACTGCTTAACATATAATTCAGTCAGATTCAATAAGGTTCAGATATCTAACCTTAATCACAATCATAGTGAATATTGTGAACACAAAATGTAGGGAATCCAGCTTCCTATAAATTAGTATCCCGCACTACCTTCAAATACAAGCCTTCTCATTGGTTGATTTGAGAAAAACTAATTGCAGTTCCTAGACCGAATTGGTTTAACCTACCCTGATATACTCTTCTTAAATTAGCGTGAAATTAACTTATGTCTGGCCTGTGAAGGTGCAGGGTTTGTAATATACCAGTTTTAAAGTACAAATTATGTGGGAGTTGAAATGATTGGACCTATTATCATACCTGATTGGAGAAAACAGGAATTAGTTTTACAAACTAAAAGGCCTCTATTTGTCAATTACCCAGATGAAAGTTCAAGGCCAAAGTTTCTCATATAGGGCTGGTAAGGAGCCAGTGAGTGATGCTTGTGCAGTCAGCAATTGGTGCATACTAAAAAGAATTTATCATGTATTCTACAAAAATATGGAGGACAAGTAGGGAACTGAAAAGATGTTTCTTCTAGGACACTGCTATCATCAGATCTGGCATTTGATCACATTGAATTATTCAGATCTAGTTTTGCCAATAATAAAATAAAAAGCAAATAAACTATGTCATGTACTAGCTTTCTGTAGGTCATTAACACATCATTGTATTCTATTGTGTCCAAGATTATATTTCCGAAGTTACAAAAACATAATTAAGAAATATTGACAAAGGCGTGTATAGTTGGCCGAATTCTATTTGCAATAAGGCCTGGTTTTCTGAATTCCAGAATACATATGCTGAGCCACCATGCATAATGCCCATCATAAAAAATACAAGGAAATTTCTTTGTTTGAAAATTGTGAACATACCAAGAACAAAACTGTAGAACAGTACTTGAGAACTTCAAGATTCATCCGGACATCATCTAAACTCCTGAAAAAATTACAGGGAAAAAATTAGTCAAACCTGAACACTAATACTGAGTTAGCAAGCTAATTATACAGCGTTCTGCTTGCTCGTCTTACATTTTAACAGCCAATCCATAATTTGGTCATCTTAAGAGATAAATGCACGCATTAAATTAAAGTTTCTTACTACCTAGATGTCAACAGACCATACATGTTGCATGACATTGATGCAACCAAGTCTGAACTTGAAATTTCAGAAAGGAATACACTCTCCAAGTGCTAATGTACGAGTTTCAGTTCAAGAGATTAGTCAACTGTAATTTTAATCATACAACTGCAAATGAAATCTGAACTCCATCTCCCGAAACTCAGACAACACCACCCCACCCCTTCCCAGCCCCCACCTCCACAGGCACACACCAAAAAGAATAGAGGAAAATTTTGATCACGATATAGTTAAACTGGAGGTAAAGCACAGATACCTATGTGATTGCTGTCCCAGCCCAAAATAAGTTGCAATAGAGGCCATCTTCACAGAACAATGAGATTATGTCAGCATAAAGAGTTCTATCTAGAAAGTAACATGTGTCTTATGTTAACACAAAAAATAATACCCCTGACAGGGTGAACAATATGACTAATTTATCAATTTTATTTTAAGGACCACCTAGTAAGTTGGCGACTTCAATATTTCTGAATAAAAGTTTTTTTTTTAATTTGATGTGGGGGGAACTGTCATACAATCACTGGTTGGTGATTGACAAGTGGCAACCATAAAGGACATAAATATAAATTCACAAATCAAGGGGTAAAGATTTACTCCGCGCATTAAAAGGATGACATGGACATTCCTAGTCCTTGTATAATCAACTGACAACTACATACCAACTTTCCCTCAGCCTCTCAAACTACCCTCCCCAAACTACTCTCCCCAAGACCAAGTGGCCAACAAGGTTATCTAATCCAACTAAGATCATAAGAAACCTAACTCCATATAGTTGATGGATCTATACCGTATGTATAAAAGTAGAGAGACACGGAGGTAAGAATTCAGTTATATCAATAATTTTTTGAATGCCTATCCAAGTAGAGCTAACTTAACTACTTAAGCATCTAAGAGTACCCTGGAGCTCCTCACAGCTACTCAATCACTCTGTTTGTTTTTGTGCAGACATCTTTAAGAGAAAACCCAGGTGATAAGTGTTTGAATTGCTTAAAGAAAATGGAGGAATATATATTTGAAGCCTTGGAAAATGCCAATTAGATGAGGCAAAGTGAAAATAACATAAAATAATAAAAGAAAACTAAAAATAAGAATCCTAATCTAATTTGCAAATACACATGTAACAAAGTTTATATACAAAAGAAGAAAACAAAGTCCTACACCACTCTCTGCTGGTGATTTAATTTTTTTTTTTATCAATATGCCATATTTAGTAATTTATTTACTCTTTTTCATTTCCATTTACCATTCTTGGTGTTCCACGCTTAAAATACAGAAGAGAGAGAGATAGAGTAATTATACCTTCATGTCACCAGCTCTCCTCCCAAACCTTTGGGTCAACAATGCCAATGAATCAATGGTTCCTTTAGGATCAGGAGGTGGCCTATCAATCTCTGCAAAGGCCTCTCTTATACGAGCACAATCAAACCTAATTATATTGTGACCCGCCCATATCCTCCCTATAAAATGATATGCAAAACATATTAATCAAATCATTTGCATATGAGTGTTTAAAATTTGCGTATATGAAGACAGAGACAGACCGTGGAGAATGTCGTAAACCCTATCGGCAATTTCGGAGAAAGAGGGGGCGGAAATGATGGCGTTTCGTGTAATGCCGCTCCTGCGAACGGACAAGGAGGAGATATGAGAGATGTCGGTAGGTCTGACTAGGGTGGAGTAACTATCCAGCTCCACCAGCTTCCTAGGGCAAACCAGGATGGACCCGAATTCCAAAATGGCGAAGCCCTGGCCGGATCGGGTGGGAACGCTGATCTCCACGTCAAAGAAAGCTATCTCCGAACGATCTCCGGTTGAAACCATTACTGAGCAGTGTGAGGGGAATTTTAGACCAGTAAATGTTTTGCAGTAGATCTGAAACTTGGTTTGTTGATCGGGAAATGGAAGAAGGGAGCAGAGAAGGAGAGAGAATAAATGCCGTAAATATTTTGCAGTAGCTCTGAAACTTGGTCTGTTGATCGAGAAATGGAAGGAGGGAGCAGAGAAGGAGAGAGAATAAATGTTGTGAATGAAAAATGGCACCAAACTCGAGAGGTCATGATAAAATTATTATAAATTTGAAACATTTTGAAACTTAATTTATTAAAGAAGAAGTCATGATACTGTTGGATGTTTTCTACTCGACTATATATCCTTTTGAAAATTTGATTGTAACAAAGCTCGCACTAATCATGATGCTGACCTTCTCACAAAAATTGGATTCACCTGCAGCATTTGATCCATTCTTGTGGGTTCATAAGACCCTTTACTGTTTAAAATTAATTTTGGGCATTCAAAAAAGTCAAGTCTTTAAAGAAGACTATACCATGATTTTCATCTTTAGCACTACATTTCTCAAATTGTGCCCATATCTTCGACTAATTATAGTTTGGAGCTCGTGGGATCAAAGGCAGATCGATCAACCAACTTCTCTCAATGATCATCACTATACTATTCCTCAATACCCAACAGCTGGTTTGATATGTCCGGGTTGCCTTCCCACCCTGCTTGCCGTGTGATATCAAAGAGCATTCTATAGATCAAATATGCATCCTTGTGCGTTTTATCACCAACCAGGAACTCGTAAATAATTCCATTTATTTGGAACCAACTCCGTCCTGGAGTTTTTTTCATTCCCATCTCAACCATCATCCGTTTTACATTCACAACATCTTGCCACCTCTTGGCAGTAGCATATACATTTGATAACAGAACAAGGTAGCCAGCAGCTTGGTCATGGTCAAGCTCCACAACCAGCTTTTGAGCTACATGGGAGGCAAGCTCAACATTCTTATGAAT
This sequence comes from Panax quinquefolius, assembly GCA_020205615.1. Taxonomy (NCBI): domain Eukaryota; kingdom Viridiplantae; phylum Streptophyta; class Magnoliopsida; order Apiales; family Araliaceae; genus Panax; species Panax quinquefolius. The sequence continues at coordinate 160,236,312 of CM035153.1, read as the reverse complement.
TCTGCAACCACCAAGAAGAGCACCCCACACTGCATCATTTGGCTTCATAGGCATTGTTTGTACAAGTCCAAGCGCTTCATCCAAAAATCCAGCACGACTTAGAAGATCAACCATGCATCCGTAATGCTCAATCCTTGGTTGAATACCCCAAGTTTGAATGCACTTGAAGAAATGGCGTCCCTCAACAACAAAACCAGCATGACTGCAGGCACACAGAAGCCCTATGAGTGTTATCCCATCAGGTCTTACTTCATTATCTCCCAAACTTTGCATCCATCGGAAAACCTCAAGAGCTTCTTCTCCACAACCCTGTTTCGCGAAACTCGTGATCATAGTTGTCCAAGAAACAGTGCTTCTCCTTGGCATCTCTTTAAATATTGCAAAAGCTTCCTCAATGGAACCACAGCTAGCATACATATGTATGAGTGAATTATTTAGTGAGACCAACACTGGTTCGTTTGCAACATGAAGTTTTCCATGAATGTAAGAGTGGATCCAGCTTCCCAATTTCAAGTCACCTAACTCCGCACAGGCTGATAATGCTGCCACTAATGTCACCTGATCAAATTCCACGCGAGCCTTCCTCATGTCATTAAACAAGCACAATGCTTGCTTACATCTCCCATTTTGAGCACAACCAGCAATCATGGTCGTCCAAGAAACAACATTCCTCTCTGGCATCGCATAAAAAATTCTACGCGCCTCATCAACATCACCACACCTAATACACCCCGCTAGCAACGAATTCCAAGTCACCACATTTCTCTCAGCCATTTCATCAAACACTCGTCTCGCATTTCCAAAACCAACCTCCCCTCCAACCATTGCATACAAATTAACCAAATTTGTTTGAACAACCACGTTCGAGCAAAACCCACTTGACATAACCCTCCCGTGCACCTGAATTCCTTCTCTCAAAGACCTGGCCTTAACACACGCACAGACAACAAACGAAAAAGTATACTCATCAGGCTTGGTTTCATCCGCTTCCATTTGACTGTAAAGCTCAATTGATTTATGCGGTGTTTGGCTCATCGAGTGACCTCTGATGATTTGGTTCCAAACAGTAGTGGTAGGGCTTTTGACCCGATTGAAAATTTGATGGGCATTTTGAAGTAAGCCAGAAGATATGTACAATGACAACAGCTTAACAAGGAGAAAGTTTTTCTGGGTAAAGCCATTGATGATTATGTGGGTGTGAATTTGGTTGAGTTTTTTAGGTGAGTTGCAGTTCTGCAAGAGAGAAAATAGGTATTGTTGGATAGCTCTGGAGGTTGTCCGATACGCGGGACTGGCTTCTTCGATTAACATTCAAACAATATACAAATATTCAAACTGGAAAAGGAAGTGTCTTCTCTTCTTGGAAAAGTGATCATCACGGGAAGGAGTCTTGATACTCTCGTGCTTTGGAGAAAATATTTTCCACTTGCATTATGTTTGTAAGTCTTGAATAAGAAATTAAAATAACAAAAAAAAAAATTTTAATTAGAATGGATTAAATAATTTATCAATTTTCTTTCGAGTTGTTTGCAAGTTTACAAAAATAAATAAGTATAGATTATTATTATTTTATTTTGTATTAAACTTTTGTGTTTGTAAATAAAGGGTAATGTAGAGATTATAAAAGGTTTACTTAAGTCTCTCTTTTTTTGGGTCCAAATTGTCTATTTTATACCAAAAACTTTGGCTTGAAAAATAATCTGATTTCTTGTTTGTTTCTTTTCTTTTTTGTCACTTAAAAATATAAGAGAAAAAAAACAGACCGAAAATTAATTTTATTTATTTATTTATTTATTTTCAAAATCCACAATATTAATACGAGATAAGATGCATCTTTCTTTCCTTTTCAATTTAAGATATACAAAGTATTAAATTTTGCAACAAATCAATATTTTTGTGAAAATTTAAGAATATAACATTGCATAATCTTCACTTTGGGTGTCTTAAATGATAAACACATTATTATTAATAATATCAATATATCGCTTTTGATATTATTATTATTATTTTTATTTTAAAAAAAAAAGAGAGGAGGAGGAACTGTATGATTTTCAAAAGACCGTTGACATAGACCCCGATGGATGGATAGAAGGAACCATTTTCACCTCAGCAATGTTGAAGATTTTCCCGCCAAAAAAAAACAGAATCATCCCCACCAAAAATCTACCAATCATCCAAAACTCAATCACTTCATTCTCATCAACACCTGATTCTTTTTCTTCTTCTCCTTCTCCTTCTAGGTCTTCATCTTTATATCCTCGCCCATCAAATCTCACTAACACAATACTCAACTGCACAAGCCCTAATCGAGCACTTGAATGGTTCAATTCAGCCGCGAAACATACCATCTCGAATAAGAATCTGGAGCTATATTCAGCAATAATTCATGTCCTAAACCACTCCAATTTATACATTAAGGCCAGGTGTTTGATAAAGCACCTCATACAAAACCTCCAAAAGACCCGCAATTCTCGTCGTGCGTGTTATGCTGTTTTCAAAGCGATTAATGGCTTACAAAGCTCCAAATTTAACCCCAATGTGTTTGGAGTGCTAATTATTGCATTATCTGAAATGGGTCTCATTGACGAGGCTAACTGGGTTCTTCGCAAAATTGGGGAATTGCCTTCTGTGCAGGCTTGCAATGCGCTCTTGGATGGATGCGTTAAGGTGGGCAGGTTTGATTCCTTGTGGAAACTTTATGGTGATATGTTGTCCTGTGGTCTGTTTCCTAGTGTTGTCACTTATGGCATATTGATGGATGCTTCTTGTCGTAGAGGCCATATTGAGAAAGCATATAAGTTGCTTGATGATATGTCTGAAAAGATGATGGAACCGACGGTTGTGATTTATACAACCTTCATACGTGGGTTATGTAGGGAGAGTAGGATGTCGGAGGCAGAAAGCATGTTTAGGACAATGCAGGAAGCTGGTGTTCCTCCCAATTTACATACTTATAATGCTTTGATGGATGGGTATTGTAAAATGGCCAACATTCAAAAAGCTTTTGAATTGTATCAAGAAATGTTGAGTCGTGACATGCTGCCAAATGTTGTCTCATTTTGTATTATAATTGATGGGCTTAGCAAAGTAGGTGAATCGGCAGCCGCACAAAATTATTTTGTACGCATGATCAAGTTTGGAGTGGTTCCTAATTTGATTTTGTACAATTGTTTGATTGGAAGCTATTGTAAGGAAGGCAATCTGTCTTCAGCACTGGAAATGTTTTCAAAAATGGAAAAGTTTGGTTTATCACCTGATGTCTTTACTTACAGTATGCTTATAAAGGGTTATTGTGGAATAGGTAGATTGGAGGAGGCATATGGTTTCTTTCTTGAAATGAATAAATTTGGGGTCCTCCCGAATTCGGTGGTTTACAATACTTTAATTGATGGGTACTGTAAAGAAGGTAATATGGAGAAGGCTTCAAAGTTTTGTTCTGACATGATGGAAAAGGGTATTGAACCCAATATCATTACCTATTCTACTTTAATAGATGGTTACTGCAAGAAAAGGAACATGGTGGCTGCCATGGGGTTATACATAGAAATGATAATCAAAGGCCTCGAGCCTGATGTAGTTGCTTACACAGCTTTGATTGACGGGCATTTTAAAGATTGCAATTCCAAAGCAGCTCTTCATCTGTATAAGGAGATGACAGAAGCACACGTAACACCTAACGTTTGTACCTTCAGTTGCGTGATTGACGGGCTTGGCAAGGATGGAAGGATTACTGATGCAATCAAAATTTTCTTAAAGATAACCAGAGCTGACCTTTCTGGGACAATAATATATCAGATTGATGATGCATATTGTTCGGCAAATAATATTACCTATACTGCTTTGATTCAAGGTCTATGCAGGGAAGGGCAGATCTTTAAAGCCAGTAAGCTTTTTTCAGATATGAGATGCTTTGGTATGAAACCAGATGTGCTCAGTTATTATATCATTACAAAGGGGCATTTCCAAGTTAAAAATATGCTTAATATCATGATGTTGCAAGCAGATATGCTTAAGATGGGTATCATTCCAGACGCTCTCATATACAGTGTCTTGACTAGAGTTTATCGAGAGGTTGGTGATCTGACATCAGCTCTCAGGTGCTCAGAGGATTTACTGGGATCCGGTCTTGGTTGATTGAAAATTAGTATATCACAATCTTTGCTGACATACAATTTACAGTTAGGTGGTGATCGAGGACAATAATTCTAGTTATGGGCTGTAAAAAAGACGGATTTTCTTCCGAGTAACTGTGAGCTACTTAACTTTTTGAGGGGATGCAGAACACGTAATTTTGTTCATTCAACTTCAAGGTGAACAAAAGTCTTGCTTATATGTTGTTGTGCGCCCTCCCATATTCTTCCAGAAAAAAAAAGTGTCCCTTGGGAATTCTTATATCATCAGGTTGTAAAGCAGTAAAGTTTGGGTAAGACTAAATTTTAAATCAAGCTGTTCAATAAATACGCTTCATTTGAATAGTAAAGTTATTCTCGACTTGTTGTTCAACATTCTTTTTATATGAAGGTATGAACCAAAAACTGTCCCTATTAATGCTTGTGAGGTTTATGCCCTTCTCTTTTTCCAATTTTTTTTTAAAAAAAATAATAATTGTTGAGCAGAATAGTCTCTTATGTTTGGTACAATGTAACATGTACTGCAGTTTTGATGCGGTCCATAATGATATCAGCCTAGAAACAAGTTTCATATCTACAAAATAAGGTAATCTCGAAATCCGACCCCAAGCCTCCATAAGAGTTATGGACATAGAGGATTCCTAATTTTAAGTATGTTAAAATAAAAGATTGTCCAGCTTATGTGAAAAGGTTTCAAAAAGATAAGTTTGGGACAAGATTTGACAAGTGTAGATTTGTGGAACATCCTAAAGTAAGTTTAGGATGTATGTTCTATAATCCTATTTAGCAAAAGGTGTTTGTTGCAAAACACGTTGCTTTCTAAGATAAAGGTGTTTATCATTGAAGGGGCTAATGAGAGGATAATAGAACTTGAAGAGTTCAAGAACCACAAAGCACTATATGTCAAAATTAAGGAACCTGTAGATAGACTTATTGTACCACAACAGAATCGTAAATCTAGAATAGTACTAAAGATACCTGGGAGGTATGGATTCGTCATAGATGATGATGATGAGGTACACATCATAAAGATGATGATCCAGTTACATACTATGAGGCAAAGAGTTGTAAGACACTCAAAGAAATGGCAAATGACCATAAAATTTGAAATGGATCTTTAGAGCAAATGGCAAGATAAAGACACACCAGACAGGTTTAAAAGGTTTCATATAAAGTCAAGGAGTTGACTGTGATAAAATCTTATTACCGATAGTAATACTCAAACCCATTTGAATTTTACTTGCGATTGCAGCTTATTATTACTAAATCTGGCAAATGGACGTGAAGACGCCCTTCCTCAATAAATATATTAGAGGAGAATGTAGGTATGATACGACCATATGGTTTTGTTTCAATGGTTGAAGTAAATCATGAATATGAGCTACAATAATTCAGCTACAACAATTCATTTATGGATTGAAGCAAAATTCTCAAAGATGGAACACTCGTTTTGATGAGACAATCAAAAGAGTTTGATTTTATCAAAAACGAGAATAAACCTAGTGTGTACAAAAGGGTCAGTATGAGCGCCGTGCGTGACATTCCTAGTATTATATGTTGATATACTACGAATAACGAATGGAATACCAGTGCTACAATCAAAGAAGATAAATGTTATTTAAACATTCCTCCATGAATGATTTGGGAGAAACATCCTCTTAATTGGGGATATAAATCTATCTAAAATGATGCTCGACTTAACCGAATGAACGTATATTCATTCAATGTTAAAGACGTTTAGCATGTCAAACTCCAAGAGAGATCTCATGATGATGAGCCAATAAAAGAAAGATCGCATGAGTTACTATCATGTATGCAATGAAATATACGAGACATGATGTTGATCGGTCATATTTTTTTGAGAGGAACACTGTAAGACAGTGAAAAATATCTTAAAGTACTTAACTGACATTAAGGATGTGATCATGATTCATGGTAGGTCTAAATTAAAACTAGAGGGCTAAACAGACTTAAGTTTTTCAAACTAACCAAGACGACAACAAATCCACTTTAGGGTAAATCGTTACCTTGAACAGTGGTGCTGTGAAATGGAAATGTTTCAAACAGCAAAAAGTTGATGGTTTAATGATAAAGACAAAGTATATAGCTGTAAATGAAGTTGCAAGTTGCATTGTTTAGAAGAAAAGTTCATTATAGAACTAAGAATAGTTCCTAAGTCTAATCTTAGATCTAAACATGTATTGCGACACTTTCATTTGATTAGAGAAATCATTATAGAGATAGTGGACTCTCAATATCAATATTACATATCCATTTAGTGAAACTTTATTCAACAACAGGATGATCGTCACTTAGAGAATAAGGGTATTAGATACCATGGCAATTGGTTTTAGTGCAAGTGGGAGATTGAAAATAGTATGCACACAAGCCAATCATATTTAATATGATGAAGCATATACTTTGTAACAACCTTTTTCATTTATTAATAAAAGAATTAAATTCTCTAAAAAATTTTACTTTATCTACATGGTGTTGTTATATAATATGTGATAAACTCATAATTTTAAGCAATGCTTTTAGAATCATGATGATGATCATACTAATGAGATCTAAATTCTTAGATAGCTTAAAACTAAACTAGTTCCCAATCGTTGGATTACTAAAAAAGGGATTGATGAATCCAGATAGATTGGTATATACGTTGTTTGCTCTTAAGAAGAGGATAATTAATCTCATAATTATTTCTGTGGAGACACTAAAATAAATATGTATGTGCTTATTGGAGAATAAGTTCACTAAACATGGCTCGCTAAGAAATACCTAATGGAGTTTTACTTGTCTGTAAATAGAATTCCTCTAGTGATAGTGGTACAAGTGATCCTTAGACTTGAGATCATCATAGTATCTTGTGTATAATAAGTTATGATTTAACATGTCCCTTAAGACCCGTAGGGTATATCAAAGGATATGCTTGGGTATAATAAGTTGTACATTGAGGTAATAAATGATCAATTACAAAGAATCTACTGCTTTTTGTAAAAGAAGGGAATGTCCTATATAATTTATCAATGACAACCTAATAGTCCTTGGGCAAGACATAATGAAATTAGAAATGAGTTTTTAATTTGTATTTTTTGAAGTTGTGCATTTGAGTATCGAAATACATAAAATTAAATAAAATAAGACTTGACAGTAATTTCATGTCTTATATTTAATTGGGATATTGTATGGTGGAAGGATTGAACTGTACGGTAACTATTAACTCAAAAGTTATTTTATGATTAATGTTGAAATCTATATTATCTGAAAAGTCGTTGATCACTAAGAGAGTTTACCCTGTGGAATAAATGTTATTTATTTAAATGAATTAAAAAGTCTAATTTATTTATTTAAATAAGATTAGAATTGTTCTAATTGATTTATTCACAACCGGTTTAATATGGAGAATGTAAGACCCCAACTTATTATTAATGAAATTTAATTTTCTATTTATTATTTTGAAATAGTAAGGGTTGATGTGATTAATGTGGATAGTTAGGGTAAAATACGCAAATACTTCAAAATAAGCAAGTGGTTATAAAATATTCATTGTTTGTTTGGGAATATTCGTTTGGTCGTGGAATATTAAATCTTGTCGGGGAATATTCGTGAATGCGACCAAGTAGCGACCATGTGTGGGCCCATAACTGAAAGCGATTGGATGAAGAAAACGACAAATATAAGTGGTTTAAAAATAACAGGCGTAGTAATTACTCAGATTATCTTGTTAAAATACCCTATTGGTTAAAACACAAGATGACACCAGGTATTGCACCAATTGTTGATTCTTACGTAAGAAGGCACTACTCAATAATGGTTACGATAATTCTTTATTCGAAAGATTTTATTGAGTTAATAATTCTTTGCGTTGATATTTTATATTCTTTGTTGTTTGATAATTGTCATTACACAAGATTTTTTTATTATCGAAGCAATAATTCATATTATCCTGAATAATATTATTAGATAACATTATTGGCAATGTCTAGAAAGTTACGTCTAAGGAGAGGTTTGGTCACCTAATTGCGGCACCAAGAAGAAGAAATTCTTATTGAAAGCCCCTCTTTCTGAACCGCACGGTTGTCGATATTGTGATTCTGTAATATTATTTGTGAATAATTAATTATTGATTCATATGATGAGGAAAATATTGATTTTATGTGGATATAGATGGAGAAAAATTTTAATGTGACAATTGTTGAAAATTGAAATTTTATCTTTTTCTCGATAAAATAATTCTTTTAAATATATTATTATATTTTAATAATATAATAATGGTGATATTTTTACAACGAATGTGGGATATATGAGTATCTGAGGAGGAAGAGTATTTTTGTTGCAATAAATGTTTAAAACATGTTAAACATGTCGATGGACCCCATTTATTATTTGAAATTTGATTATAACTGTAAAAAATCCTCTTTGTGGATTTCGGTCAATTTCTGTTTGGAATTTGGAAAAATTTTCTTCTGCAAAATTGTAGAAAATTGAATTTCCTATAAAAACTCATGAGATTCGAATTTTCTGATAGAAGGGCTATTTATTATGAATTATTGAAGTTCAAAGCTCAAAATAATTGATTTTTGAAAGTTTAAAATATTTTAAATAATAAAAACGTTTTTGTTTGTTTTGTGGGCTACAACATGTGCATAATGAGCTGAGATCAGATCTAGGAAGGTGGGCGTAGAAATCTTAATATATATATTAATATTATATTAAATTTTACTGCTTTGGTGTTCTAAAGATTTTCCTATAAATAGGGTCTTGGGTTAGAATTGAAAATCACACCGTAAATCAAGTTTTCTCTCTCTATATTATCGAGCGTATTCTTGTGAGTATTTTGAGTATACTTTGAGTATTGTTAGGCGGTGCAAGTTCCTTCAAAGACTATATACCTTTATTCCAATTTAAAAGACTAATCTTTCGAGGTAAGGGATGTTATTTTCTTCTCAAATGATATTATTTCTTCAATATCATTATCTTTGAAATATTGGTTGGAACTTTTATCAAATTTAGAACTTTTTCATGTCGGGTTACTATTCATGAGTTCTTATTCACGAGTTCTTATTATTCATGAGTTCTTATTCACGAAAGTACTATTCATGTAAGCGTGAAGATGTTTTTTTTGGAATCTCTATCTTTTGGTGTCTGAGTTACTATTCACGATACTACGGCACTATTCAATAGAAAAATGAAATTTCTTCTTTTTGTCCAAAATATCTATTACGGATACTAGCTTTGATTGTATCCATGTTTTGATCATTCTTGAATTTTACACCACTATGATTATTTTTGAGGTATTTTTTTTTGAACATGGATAAAACAAAGTACGAATCCTTAATCCTTAATCCTTAATCCTTGTCATTTTGTTTCACCGGGATTCGTTTCTTTAAAAATATTTTTCATCATCCTCGGTCTTAAATGATGATATTATTGAATATCTTTGGCACATAGTGCGAAGATGAATGATTTCTGAAGAATATCTTTGGTAGTAGTGCAAAGATGAACAGTGTTTAGATGAACATGACCAATGATGAATATCTTTGGCTGTAGTGCAAAGATGAATATTTGATTCCGGATGTATATTGATTGATGTTACGGGGATAAAAGATGAGATTTATGAACTTTTAAATTCATACATAGAAGATAGTAGTTTGCATTCTCTACTTAACTCTTCTAATGAATTATTATTTCATTACGAATATTGATTTAAAATTTGTTGTCTATTGTATTCTATTAGATTTTTCCTGTTGAAGACTAACGGTAATTTGTTGTATATTATCTTAGTCATAATATTCTTTCTTTGGGCTAGTTTGAGCTCACCCTTTTCCTTTTGTTCCATTTTTCTTCTCGGAGGCGAGAATATAGCGCGATGCAGTCTGGGTATGGAATGAAGGTTTTAGAAAGAATTGTTTAGTAGTCCTCACCATTTTTGTAAAATAATGTATCAATAAATGTGATGAGGATTTATTTGAGTATAGATATTGTCTAGAAGATAATATTTGTATTCAAACTCACGCTTTCTTGTTGTAATAATAAAGTTGTAGTTGTTTTTTTTGTACCATGTATTGACAACTCGAATGGGTGATGTATACCTATTTTGGGGGCGTCACGGTTGGTATCGAGCTTAGGGATATGATCTCTGGCGGAGATCGGGAATAGAACTAGGAGGGAGAGAGACGAGTAAATCCTTCGCTAGTGTGTCCTACCTAAGCTTATTTTTTTAGTTAGTCAAGATATAAGGATATTATGTGATATATTGATTTCCTAATTAACCCTTGTTTTATGATAATGTTTGAGAATGTCGATTTGAGAATATTAACAATGGAAATGAGGCCGTGGAGAGCCTTGTATTTCACCAACGAGAGAAAACGCGCAACAGTGTGGCAATGTTCCTCCCGTGAACAACACCACCAATGGAAAGCGATGATGAACGAGGGGATGTTTAGAATGTAAGACCCCGAAATTTTTAAATAAAAAGGAATTTCCTTTATTTATTATTTTGAAATAGTAAGGGTTGATTTGATTAATGTGGATAGTTAAGGGTTAAATACGCAAATATTTCAAAATAAGCAAGTGGTTATAAAATATTCATTATTGTTTGGGAATATTCGTTTGGTGTCGTGGAATATTAAATCTTGTCGAATATTAAATGCAAAACGGCCAGCGACCGTGTGTGTGGGCCCCATAACGAAAGCGATTGGATGAAGAAAACGACAAATATAAGTTGTTTTTAAATAACAGGCGTAGTTATTCTGCAATTATCTTGTTGGAATACCCAATGGTTAAAACACACTAATACGCTGCGTTGTTGAAAGCGATTACTGCAGTATTGCACCAATTATTGATTCTTACGTAGAAGACACTACTCAATAATGGTTACGATAATTCTTGTTCGATTATTTTATTGAGTTAATAATTGCTACGTTGATATTTTATATTCTTTGTTGTTTCATAATTGTCATTACACGGTATTTTTCATTATCGAAGCAATAATTCATATTATCTGAATAATATTATTAGATAACATTATTGGCAATGTCTAGAAAGTTACGTCAAGGAGAGGTTTGGTCACCTAATTGCTTGGCAGATGAGAAGAAATTCTTATTGAAAGCCCCTCTTTCCTGAGGCTGCGCACGGTTGTCGATATTGTGATTCTGTAATATTATTTGTGAATAATTAATTATTGATTTATATGATGAGGAAAATATTGATTTTATGTGGATATAGATGGAGAAAAAATTTTAATGTGACAATTGTTGAAAATTGAAATTTTATCTTTTTACGATAAAATAATTCATTTAAATATATTATTATATTTTAATAATATAATAATGGTGATATTTTACAACGAATGTGGGATATATGAGTATCTGAGGAGGAAGAGAGATATTTTGTTGCAATAAATGTTTAAAACATGTTAAACATGCTCGGTGGACACCATTTATTGGTGAAAATTTGATTATAGCACAGTAAAATCACCCGTTTGTGGATTTGGTCAATTTCTATTTGGAATTTGGAAAACCTTTCTTCGCAAAGTTGTAGAGAATTGAATTTCCTATAAAAACTCGCGAGATTCGAATTTTCTGATGAAAGGGCTATTAATTATGAATTTTTGAAGCTCTGAAGTTCTAAAATAATTAATTTTTGGAAGTTTTAATTGTTTTATTTAAGAAAAACGTTTTTTGCAATCCCACGTGTGATAAAAATGTGCTGAATTCAGTTGGTCTAAGGTGGGCTTGAATTTGTTTAATTATATTATTATTTTATTAAATTTTACTAACTTTGGTGTTACAAGCGTTTTCCTATAAATAGGGTCTTGGGTTAATTGAAAATCACACATTTAAATCAAGTTTTCTCTCTATATTATCGAGCCTATTCTTGTGAGTATTTTGAGTATACTTTGAGTATTGCTATACGGTGCAAGTCCAAGTCATAGCCTATATCCTGTTTCAACTAGAAGTCTTTGATCTTTCGAGGTAAGAGATGTTATTTTCTTCTCAAATGATATTATTTTTTCAATATCATTATCTTTGAAATATTGGTTGGAACTTTTTATCAAATTTGGAACTTTTTCATGCTCTGGGGTTACTATTCATGGGTTACTATTCATGAGTTACTTATTCACGAGTTACTATTCATGAGTTCTTATTCACGAGTTACTATTCACGAGTACTATTAAGCGTGAAGCGTGAAGATGTTTTTGTGGAATTTCTATCTTTTGGTGTCGAGTTACTATTCACGTATATGCAAGATTTATTCACGTATCTGAGTCTTATTCACGTGATACTCAGATTATTCAATGAAAAAATAAAATTTCTTCTTTTCGTCTAAAACATCTATTCGGATACTAACTCGATTGTATCCATGTTTTGATCATTCTTGAATTTTACACCACTATGATTATTTCGAGGTATTTTTGGGCGTGGATAAAACCAAGTACGAATCCTTAATCCTTAATCCTTGTCATTTTGTTTCACCGGATTCGTTTCTTTAAAAAAATATTTTCATCATCCTCGGTCTTAAATGATGATATTATGGAATATCTTTGGCTGTAGTGTAAAGATGAATGATTTCTTAAGAATATCTTTGGCACAGTAGTGCAAAGATGAATGATTTCTGAAGAATATCTTTGGCCAGTAGTCAGAAGATGAGCAGTGTTTAAATGAACATGACCAATCGATGAATATCTTTGGCTGTATTGCAAAGATGAATATTTGATTCGAGATGTATATTTATTGATGTTACGGGGATAAAAGATGAGACGATGAACTTTTAAATTCATACATAGAATATAGTAGTTTGCATTCTCTACTTAACTCTTCTAATGAATTATTATTTCCATTGCGAATATTGATTTAAAATTTGTTGTCTATTGTATTCTATTATATTTTTCCTGTTGAAGACTAACGATAATTTGTTGTATATTATCTTAGTCATAATATTCTTTCTTGAGCTAGTTGAGCTCACCCTTTTCCTTTTGTTCCATTTTTCTCGGGAGGCGAGAATATAAGCGAGTGCGAGTCGGGGTATGGAATGAAGGTTTTAGAAAGGATTGTTTAGTAGTCCTCACCATTTTTGTAAAATTATGTATCAATAAATATGATGAGGATTTATTTGAGTATAGATATTGTCTAGAAGATAATATTTGTATTCAAACTCACGATTTCTTGTTGTAATAATAAAGTTGTAGTTGTTTACATACCATGTATTTGACAACTTCGTAATAGGTGATGTATACCTATTTTGGGGCGTCACAGATTAGTATCGAGCTTAGGGATATGATCTCTGGCGGAGATCGGAATAGAACTAGGAGGGAGAGGCGAGTAAATCCTTCGCTAGTGTGTCTACCTAAGCTTATTTGTTAGTTGGTCAAGATATAGGGATATTATGTGATATATTGATTTCCTTAATTAACCCTTGTTTTATGACGGTATTTGAGAATGTCGATTGAGAATATTAACAATGGAAATGAGGCCGTGGAGATGCTCTGCTACTCACCAACGAGGAGAACGTGCAACAGTTGTGAATGTTCCTCCCATGAACAACACCATTGAAAGCGAGATGATGAGCGAGGGGATGTTTAGAAGTTTTTTGCGATTCATGCAAAAAAAAGACGAGGAAACTTCGTGTTCAAAATCTGAGGAGAAATGATAGCAATTCACGGGTTGTCACACAAAGCAAGCGGTTCAAAGAGTTGGGACCACCGAATTTAAGGGAAAGCGGATCCGATCATGGCGGAAACATGGGTCAAACAAATTACCAAGATATTCGATGTCTTGGGATGCGGAGAAAACGAAGGTTCCATTCGCCACCTTTATGTTCCATGGCGAAGCGCACTCTTTGGTGGGAGTGCAGTGAAGCGTACCCATCCAAACTTTCTCAAAGATGTCTTGGGAGACGTTTGAGAAGCTATTTAATGACAAATACTTTCCGAAAGTGTTCGTCGTATGAAGGAAGTGGAATTCATCAGATTGGAACAAAACAACATGGCGGTGTCTCGATGACGAGGCAAAGTTTGCGAGTTATCGAGTTTGCACCTCATTTGGTGGAGAATGAGGAACGTATGACGCGGATGTTTCTTAGAGGTTTGAAACTTCGGCGTCGTCGATATCTCATTTCTCGTAAATTTTCTCTTTATTCGGATGTTGTAAATAGGGCTCAATTATTAGAAGCGAGATAACGAGTACTACAGTCAACCGAGGACCACAACCGAGGATCGTGTCGTAGATAGCGATCAATGAATAATGATAACTGCGGAGAAAGAAAGCAGATGGATGAAATGGTAACCACTCTGGTGGTAATCATGGCCATGAAAATAGAAGAAGCGAGTTAGGAGGAGATTTTAAAAGAGGAGATTTAACAACGACCATGTGAAGATGACGGTCTTGGCAACAATCGGGTTCTAAGGGAGGAGAAACGACCACCGGTCATATCTTCTACAAATGCGGAAAAGAGGACATATCGGTCAAACCGCCTGAACAGATTCAAGGTATGCTATAATTGTGGAAAGGAAGGACATATCGCCGAGATTATACAATGAAAGCGAAACCTAGTTCAATGAGATTCGGTGACTCAAAAGATCGTCCCCTAAAAGTCAAAGTCAACGATTCCGGAAGAGGCGTTTGTTGTGGTTTGGTCATAATCGAGGAACCCAAACGAGGTGATCACGGGTAAGCTATTTATAAATTCTTGCGAAGTTTATACCTTACTTGATCTGGGGTGCTACCCATTCATTTATCTCTCCTGCGTGTGCTCAACGTTTAAACTTGACTCAGGAGAAATTAGACTTTGACCTATCTGTGGAAACTCCGTTAGGGAAACTTTCATCACATCCAATCGCTTATAAATCTTGTTTGATTGAAGTTGGCACCATTACCTTACCCGTTGACCTTATCTCTTTAAAGATACTTGCTTTTGATGTGATTTTAGGGATTGATTGGTTAACTACTCATCATGCCAAAATTGATTGTTTTCGTAAGGTTGTTAGTTTTCATATTCCTAACCAACTTTGTTATGCGAATTCAAGCAACTAAACCATTAAAATCGATCATTTGTCATATCTTATCATAAAAAATTATTCGTTTTTATTAAAAAGCGGATGTCAAGCTTTCTTAGCCCATGTTATGGATTTGAATAAAGACACGTCAAATTTGAATAATATTCTGTTGTTATTGACTTTCTGACGTATTTCAGAAGAACTTCCGATTACCCCCCGAGCGTGAAGTTGAATTCTTTATTGATCTTGAACTCGATACAAAGCCCATTTCTAAAACCCCATATCGAATTGCTCCTATTGAACTTCGAGGAGTTAAAGGTCCAACTACGAGAATTGTTGGACATCGGTTTCATTCGTCCCTAGTACATCTCCTTGGGGTGCTCTGTTTTATTTGTAAAGAAGAAAGGCGGGAGTATCGCGACTTTGTATTGACTATCGAGAATTGAACCATGTCACCATCAAGAATAAGTATCCTCTACCTCGTATTGATGACTTGTTTGACCGATTGCAAGGGCACAATTCTTTTCAAAAATCGATCTTCGCTTACGGATATCATCACCAAGATTAGAATCGAGGATATTCCAAAGACGCGCCTTGAAACTTCGGTATGGGCATTATGAATTCTTAGTCATGTCTTTCGGACTAACTAATGCTCCTGCGGCTTTCATGGATATAATGAACCGAGTATTCAAGGAATATTTGGATCAATTCGTTGTTGTCTTTATTGATGACATCCTCATATATTCCAAAAGTCGTGAAGATCATGAGCACCATTTGAAGATGGTACTCCAAAGGCTTCGTGAAAACCAACTATATGCCAAATTGAAGAAATGCGAGTTACGGCGAGAGGAAGTAGCATTCCTTGGGCACGATGGTGTCGAAACATGGAGTATCTGTTGATCCGTGAAGATTGAAGCAATCTGAAGTTAGAACAACCGAAGTCGGTGGTGAAGTCGTAGCTTTTTGGGCTTTAATGGTTATTATCGGAGATTCGTGGAAGGGTTTTCTCGAATCGCTACTCCATTAACTCGCTAACTCGGAAGGATACAAAATTCGTTTGGAGCGAAGAATGCGAGAAAAAAGTTTCCAAGCTTAAGAGGAGACTTATTTCTAAGACTGTTCTAACAATACCATCTGGTTCGGATGGATTTGTTATCTCACAACGATGCTTGAGCAAAAGGGGATAGGATGTGTTCTCATGCAACGTGGGAAGGTCATAGCCTATGCCTCATGACAACTTAAAGAGTATGAGAGGAATTATCCTACTCATGATCTAGAGTTAGCGGCCCGATCGTTTTGCTATTAAAAATATGGAGGCACTATCTATATGGGGAGAAAGTGGAGATATATTCGGACCATAAAAGCCTTAAATATTTCTTCACTCAAAAAGAACTCAATATCTTGGCAATGACGTTGGCTCGAGCTATTGAAAGACTACGACCACACTATTCAATACCATCACGGTAAAGCGAACGTGGTAATGACGCGTTGAGTAGAAGATCATATCTTGAGGACGAGTGCGATGATGTCAAGTATCGCGTAGAGCCCAACTTTAATAGAAAAAGTTAAGGTTGCTCGAGCCACCAATCCGGAGGTGATCGTATGAAGAAGAAATCTGTACAAGAAGGAGCTATTCCTAAGGCGAGAATTGATGAAGAAGGAATACTTGAGTCCACTCTGACTTTTTGTTCCTAACGACTACGATTTGAAGTACAAGATTATGATGGAGGCACACAATACGCCATTTGCAATCCATCCTGGAAGTACTAAAATGTATCGTGATCTTCGACATACATTTTGGTGGAACAATATGAAGAGAGAGATTGCAAAGTTTATCTCGATGTGTTTAACTTGCCAACGTGTAAAGGCGGAGCATCTTGTACCTAAGGGTCCATTGCAACCACTTGAGATTCCGGAATGGAAGTGGGAACACATTACTATGGATTTCGTTTCGGGTCTTCCTACGGTTTCTCAAGGCATCAATGCTATTTGGGTTATTGTTGATAGATTAACCAAGTCTGCTCATTTCTTGCCGATCGGAGACTTATTCCTTGAGCGTCTTGCTAGTATGTGCGTGAATGAGATTGTGAGGTT
Organism: Panax quinquefolius; assembly: GCA_020205615.1. Taxonomy (NCBI): domain Eukaryota; kingdom Viridiplantae; phylum Streptophyta; class Magnoliopsida; order Apiales; family Araliaceae; genus Panax; species Panax quinquefolius. Next base: position 160,219,089 of record CM035153.1, on the reverse strand, counting down.
GCATGGCATGCCTCATCCATAGTTTTGGATCGTGACCCAAGATTCACTTCAAGATTTTGGGTTAGCTTGCAAAAAGCTATGGCACGGATTTATGATTCGGTTCGGCATACCATCCCCAAACCAGACGGACAATCGAGAGGACTATTCAAACTCTTGAAGATCTATTAAGACTACGTGTCCTGACTTCAAGGGTAGTTGGGATAAGTATTTACCATTGGTGGAATTCTCCTACAACAACAGTTATCGAGCAAGTATAGGTGTGGCTCCATTCAAGCATTATATGGACGAAAATGTCGTTCTCCAATATGTTGGGATGAGGTGGGTGAAGCAACATTGTTGGGACCCGAGTTAAGACGTATGACTCTGAAAAGATCCAAATGATTCGACAACGATATACAAAGCGGCACAAAGATCGACAAAAGAGTTATGCGGATCTTCATCGAAAGGGCGTGGAATTTAATGTAGGGGATCATGTATTGTTGAGTTGCTCCGTGGAAGGGAGTTACAAGATTTGGGAAGAGAGAAAGCTCAATCCACGATTTATTGGTCCATTTCAAATTCTTGACCGAGTAGGAAATGTAGCCTATAGACTTGCGTTACCTCCAAGTATGTCTCGTGTTCATAATGTGTTTCACATATCTCATTTAAGTAAATATGTGAAAGACCCGAACCACGTTATTGAGTTAGAAACCCGGACAAGATAGCCAAGAAGACTTAACGTTATGAGGAGGTACTGTCAAGATCTTGGATAGGAAGGAGCATGTCCCTACGCCAGCAGAAAGGTCATACCACAAGTTAAAGTTTTGTGGAGGAATCATGCTATAGAGGAAATGACACGGGAATTGGAAGCGGAAATGAAAGCGAGGTATCCTCACCTTTTGAAAACACCAGTGCGTCGTCGATTTCGAGGACGAAATTTCATAAGGAGGGAGGTTGTAAGACCCCAAATTTTTAAATAAAAAGGAATTTCCTTTATTTATTATTTTGAAATAGTAAGGGTTGATTTGATTAATGTGGATAGTTAAGGGTTAAATACGCAAATATTTCAAAATAAGCAAGTGGTTATAAAATATTCATTATTGTCGGGGAATATTAGTTTGGTCGTGGAATATTTGTCTTTGTCGGGAATATTAAATGCGACGGCCAGCGACCATGTGTGGGCCCCATAACTGAAAGCGATTGGATGAAGAAAAGCGACAAATATAAGTTGTTTTTAAATAACGGCGTAGTTATTCAAGCAGATTATCTTGTTGGAATACCCGGTGGGTTAAAACACACTAATACGCGTTGTTGAAAGCAATACATTGCAGATTGCACCAATTATTGATTCTTACGTGAAGGCACTACTCGATAATGGTTACGAATAATTATTGCTCAAAGATATTTTATTGAGTTAATAATTCTTTGCGTTGATATTTTATATTCTTTGTTGTTTGATAATTGTCATTACACAAAGATTTTTCATTATCGAAGCAATAATTCATATTATCTGAATAATATTATTAGATAACATTATTGGCAATGTCTAGAAAGTTACATCTAAGGAGAGGTTTGGTCACCTAATTGCGGCGCCAGCAGTGAAGAAATTCTTATTGAAAGCCCCTCTTTCTTGGGAACGCACGGTTGTCGATATTGTGATTACTGTAATATTATTTGTGAATAATTAATTATTGATTTATATGATGAGGAAAATATTGATTTTATGTGGATATAGATGGAGAAAAAGTTTAATGTGACAATTGTTGAAAATTGAAATTTTATCTTTTTCGATAAAATAATTCATTTAAATATATTATTATATTTTAATAATATAATAATGGTGATATTTTTACAACGAATGTGGGATATATGAGTATCGAGGAGGAAGAGTATTTTTGTTGCAATAAATGTTTAAAACATGTTAAACATGCGATTGGACACCATTTATTATTTGAAATTTGATTATAACTTTATAAAATCACCCGTTTGTGGATTTCGGTCAATTTCTATTTGGAATTTGGAAAAACTTTCTTACGCAAAGTTGTAGAAATTGAATTTCCTATAAAAACTCGCGAGAGATTCGAATTTTCTGATGAAAGGGCTATTAATTATGAATTTTTGAAGCTCACGAAGTTCGAAATAATTAATTTTTGGAAGTTTTAATTGTTTTATTTAAGAAAAACGTTTTTTGCAATCCCACGTGTGATAAAATGTGCTGAATTCAGTTGGTCTAAGGTGGGCTTGAATTTGTTTAATTATATTATTATTTTATTAAATTTTACGCTTTGGTGTTCTAAAGCATTTTCCTATAAATAGGGTCTTGGGTTAGAATTGAAAATCACACCGTAAATGAAGTTTTCTCTCTATATTATCGAGCGTATTCTTGTGAGTATTTTGAGTATACTTTGAGTATTGCTATATGGTGCAAGTCCAAGTCATAGCCTATATCCTGTTTCAAATTAGAAATCTTGATCTTTTCGAGGTAAGGGATGTTATTTTCTTCTCAAATGATATTATTTCTTCAATATCATTATGCTGAAATATTGGTTGGAACTTTTTATCAAATTTGGAACTTTTTCATGTCGGGGTTACTATTCATGGGTTACTATTCATGAGTTACTATTCACGAGTTACTATTCATGAGTTACTATTCACGAGTTACTATTCACGAGTACTATTCATGAAGCGTGAAGATGTTTTTTGTGGAATTTCTATCTTTTGGTGTCGGAGTTACTATTCACGTGTATGCAAGACTATTCACGATATCTGAGATTATTCACGTATCTGGTACTATTCAATTTAAAAATAAAATTTCTTCTTTTCGTCTAAAACATCTATTCGGATACTAACTCGATTGTATCCATGTTTTGATCATTCTTGAATTTTACACCACTATGATTATTTACGAGGTATTTTTTGACGTGGATAAAACCAAGTACGAATCCTTAATCCTTAATCCTTGTCATTTTGTTTCACCGGATTCGTTTCTTTAAAAAAATATTTTTCTTAGCCCATGTTATGGATTTGAATAAAGACACGTCAAATTTGAATAATATTTACATTGTTATTGACTTTCCCGACGTATTTCAAGAACTTCTGGCTACTACCCCGAGCGTGAAGTTGAATTCTTTATTGATCTTGAACTTGGTACAAAGCCCATTTCTAAAACCCCATATCGAATGGCTCTATTGAACTTGAGAGTTAAAGGTCCAACTACGAAATTGTTGGACATCGGTTTCATTAAATCTAGTACATCTCCTTGGGGTGCTCTGTTTTATTTGTAAAGAAAAAAAGCGAGAGTATGCGACTTTATATTGACTATCGGGAATTGAACCATGTCACCATCAAGAATAGGTATCCTCTACCTCGTATTGATGACTAGTTGCAGGGGCACAATTCTTTTCAAAAATCGATCTTAGCTTACGGATATCATCAATTTGAAGATTAGAATCGAGGATATTCCAAAGACCGCTTTTTAGAACTTCGATGACGGGCATTATGAATTCTTAGTCATGTCTTTCGGATTGACTAATGCTCCTGCGGCTTTCATGGATATGATGAACCGAGTATCCAAGGAATATTTGGATCGGGTTCGTTGTTGTTTTTATTGATGACATCCTCATATATTCCAAAAGTCGTGAAGATCATGAGCACCATTTGAAGTTGGTACTCCAAAGGCTTCGTGAAAACAAACTATATGCCAAATTGAAGAAATGCGAGTTACGGCTTGAGAGAGTAGCATTCCTTGGGCACGCGTGGTGTCGAAACATGGAGTATCTGTTGATCCCAGAAAGATTGAAGCAATAAAAGTTGGGAGAAACCGAAGTCGGTGGTCAAGTGCGTAGTTTTTGGGCTTAATGGTTATTATCGGAGATTCGTGGAAGGGTTTTCTCGAATCGCTACTCCATTAACCCAGCACTAACTTCGGAAAGATACAAAATTCGTTTGGAGCGAAGAAACGCGAGAAGAGTTTCCAAGAGCTTAAGATGAGACTTATTTAAGACTTTTTCTAACAATACCATCCGGTTCGGATGGATTTGTTATCTACAAATGATGCTTCAGCAAAGGGTTAGGATGTGTTCTCATGCAACGTGGGAAAGTCATAGTCTATGCCACGTGACAACTTAAAAGAGTATGAGAGGAATTATCCTACTCATGATCTAGAGTTAGCGGCGATCGTTTTATGCTTAAAGATATGGAGGCACTATCTATATGGGGAGAAGTGGAGATATATTCGGACCATAAAAGCCTTAAATATTTCTTCACTAAAAAGAACTCAACATGCGGCAAATGACGTTGGCTCGAGCTATTGAAAGACTACGACCACACTATTCAATACCATCCTGGAAAGCGAACGTGGTAGGTGGACGTTGAGTAGAAGATCATATCACGAGGAAAGTGCGATGATGTCAAGTATACGCGTAGAGCCAACTTTACTAGAAAAAGTTAAGGTTGCTCAAGCCACCGACCCGAGGCGATGCGTATGAAGAAGAAAGTACAAGAAGGAGCTATTCCTAGGGCGAGAATTGATGAAGAAGGAATACTTGAGTCCACTCTGAGACTTTGTGTTCCTAACGACTCGATTTGAAGTACAAGATTATGATAGAGGCACACAATACACCATTTGCAATCCATCCTCGGAAGTACTAAAATGTATCGTGATCTTGACATACATTTTGGTGGAACAATATGAAGAGAGAGATTGCAAAGTTTATCTCAATGTGTTTAACTTGTCAACGTGTAAAAGGCGGAGCATCTGGTACCTAAGGGTCCGTTGCAACCACTTGAGATTCCGAAATGGAAGTGGGAACACATTACCATGGATTTCGTTCTGGGTCTTCCTACGGTTTCTCGGGGCATCAATGCTATTTGGGTTATTGTTGATAGATTAACCAAGTCTCGCTCATTTCTTTGCGATCACGGAGACTTATTCACTTGAGCGTCTTGCTACTATGTATATGAATGAGATTGTGAGGTTGCATGGCATGCCAATATCCATAGTTTTGGATCGTGACCCAAGATTCACTTCAAGATTTTGGGTTAGCTTGCAAAAAGCTATGGGCGCAGTTCTGATTTATCTGGGCCGGCATACCATCCTCAAACGGACGGACAATCGAAAGGACTATTCAAACTCTTGAAGATTTATTAAGACTCGTGTCCTGAGACTTCAAGGGCGGTTAGGATAAGTATTTACCATTGGTGGAATTCTCCTACAACAACGATTATCGAGCAAGTATAGGTGTAGCTCCATTTGAAGCATTATATGGACGAAAGTGTCGCTCTCTCCGAGTATGTTGGGGCGAGGTGGGTGAAGCAACACTTTGTTGGGACCCGAGTTGAATGCGTATGACTACTGAAAAGATCCAAATGATTCGACAACGTATACAAAGCGGCACAAGATCGATAAAAGAGTTATCGCGGATCTTCATCGAAAGGGCGTGGAATTTAGTGTAGGGGATCATGTATTATTGCGAATTGCTCCATGGAAGGGAGTTACAAGATTTGGGAAGAGAGAGAAAGCTCAATCCACGATTTATTGGTCCATTTCAAATTCTTGACCGAAGTAGGAAATGTAGCCTATAGACTTGCGTTACCTCAAAGTATGTCTCGTGTTCATAATGTGTTTCACATATCATGCTTAATCAAATATGTGAAAGACCCGAACCACGTTATAGAATTAGAACCGGACGAAATAATAACAAGACTTAACGTATGAAGAGGTACTGTCAAGATCTTGGATAGGAAGGAGCATGTCCCTACGCTGTGAAAGGTCATACCACAAGTTAAAGTTTTGTGGAGGAATCATGCTATAGAGGAAATGACACGGGAATTGGAAGCGGAAATAAAAGCGAGGTATCCTCACCTTTTCAACACACACCAATGCGTCGTCGTCCAATTTCGAGGACGAAATTTCATAAGGAGGGAGGTTGTAAGACCCCAACTTATTATTAATGAAATTTAATTTTCTCTATTTATTATTTTGAAATAGTAAGGGTTGATTTGATTAATGTGGATAGTTAGGGGTAAAATACGCAAATACTTCAAAATAAGCAAGTGGTTATAAAATATTCATTGTTGTGGGGAATATTCGTTTGGTCGTGGAATATTAAATGCTTTCGGAATAATATTAAATGCGGACGGCGCACCATGTGTGGGCCCCATAACTTGAGCGATTGGATGAAGAAAACGACAAATATAAGTGGTTTAAAAATAACGTAGCGTAGTTATTCTGCAGATTATCTTGTTAAAATACCCGGTGGTTAAAACACACACGAGCACCGCGTATTACACCAATTGTTGATTCTTACGTGAAGGCACTACTCAATAATGGTTACGATAATTCTTTATCGATTATTTTATTGAGTTAATAATTGCTTTGCGTTGATATTTTATATTCTTTGTTGTTTGATAATTGTCATTACACAATTATTTTTTCATTATCGAAGCAATAATTCATATTATCTGAATAATATTATTAGATAACATTATTGGAAATGTCTAGAAAGTTACATCTAAGGAGAGGTTTGGTCACCTAATTGCGCCGCCAGATGAAGAAATTCTTATTGGAAAGTCCCTGCTCTCAGGAGGCGCACTGGTTGTCGATATTGTGATTACGTAATATTATTTGTGAATAATTAATTATTGATTCATATGATGAGGAAAATATTGATTTTATGTGGATATAGATGGAGAAAAATTTTAATGTGACAATTGTTGAAAATTGAAATTTTATCTTTTACGATAAAATAATTCTTTTAAATATATTATTATATTTTAATAATATAATAATGGTGATATTTTTTTACAACGAATGTGGGATATATGAGTATCTGAGGAGGAAGAGTATTTTTGTTGCAATAAATGTTTAAAACATGTTAAACATGTCAATGGACCCCATTTATTGATCGAAATTTGATTATAAATTTAAAAATCCCCCGTTTGTGGATTTCGGTCAATTTCTGTTTGGAATTTGGAAAAACTTTCTTCTGTAAAGTTGTAGAAAATTGAATTTCCTATAAAAACTCGCGAGATTCGAATTTTCTGATAGAAGGGCTATTTATTATGAATTATTGAAGTTCCAAAGCTCCGAAATAATTGATTTTTGGAAGTTTAAAATATTTTAAATAATAAAAACGTTTTTTGTTTGTTTTGTGGGCTACAACATGTGCATAATGAGCTGAGATCAGATCTAGAAAGGTGGGCGTAGAAATCTTAATATATATATTAATATTATATTAAATTTTACTTCTTTTTGGTGTTCTAAGCATTTTCTTATAAATAGGGTCTTAGGTTAGAATTGAAAATCACACCGAAATCTGAAGTTTTCTCTCTCTATATTATCGAGCGTATTCTTGTGAGTATTTTGAGTATACTTTGAGTATTGTTAGACGCTATGAGTTCCTTCAAAGACTATATGCTAGTATTCCAAATAGAAGTCTTAATCTTTCGAGGTAAGGATGTTATTTTCTTCTCAAATGATATTATTTCTTCAATATCATTATCTTTGAAATATTGGTTGGAACTTTTTATCAAATTTGGAACTTTTTCATGTCGGGTTACTATTCATGAGTTCTTATTCACGAGTTACTATTCATGAGTTACTATTCACGATTCTTATTCACGAGTACTATTAATGAAGCGTGAAGATATTTTTTTTGGAATCTCTCTCTTTTGGTGTTTGAGTCACTATTCACGATATCTGACACTATTCACGTATCGGCAACTATTCACCTAAAAATGAAATTTCTTCTTTTGTCCAAAATATTTATTACGGATACTAGCTTTGATTGTATCCATATTTTGATCATTCTTGAATTTTACACCACTATGATTATTTTTGAGGTATTTTTTTGAACATGGATAAAACAAAGTACGAATCCTCAATCCTTAATCCTTGTCATTTTGTTTCACCGGATTCGTTTCTTTAAAATATTTTCATCATCCTCGGTCTTAAATGATGATATTATTGAATATCTTTGGCTGTGTAGTGCAAAGATGAATGATTTCTGAAGAATATCTTTGGTAGTAGTGCAAAGATGAGCAGTGTTTAGATGAACATGACCAATCGATGAATATCTTTGGCTGTAGTGCAAAGATGAATATTTGATTCCGGATGTATATTGATTGAAGTTACGGGGATAAAAGATGAGCGATGAACTTTTAAATTCATACATAGAAGATAGTAGTTTGCATTCTCTACTTAACTCTTCTAATGAATTATTATTTCATTGCGAATATTGATTTAAAATTTGTTGTCTATTGTATTCTATTAGATTTTCCTGTTGAAGACTAACGATAATTTGTTGTATATTATCTTAGTCATAATATTCTTTCTTGAGGCTAGTTGAGCTCACCCTTTTCCTTTTGTTCCATTTTTCTTCTCGGAGGAGGCGAGAATATAAGCGAAGTGCAGTGGGGTATGGAATGAAGGTTTAAGAAAGAATTGTTTAGTAGTCCTCACCATTTTTGTAAAATAATGTATCAATAAATGTGATGAGGATTTATTTGAGTATAGATATTGTCTGAAGATAATATTTGTATTCAAACTCACGCTTTCTTGTTGTAATAATAAAGTTGTAGTTGTTTTACGTACCATGTATTGACAACTCGAAATGGGTGATGTATACCTATTTTGGGGCGTCCACGAGAACTTAAAGGGTCAAGCCATAAAAGGAAAAATATTTATTTAAGAAGTAAATGACATAATCATAATAATAAGTTAAATGTATTTAATTTAATCTATAGTGATAGAATAACTTAAATAGCTTACTATTTTTTGAAAATATTAAATATAAATTAATAAAAGAGTCTTATTATTAGTTTTACTATTACTATTATTTAATTCCTAAAGCAATTTGGAAATTAATTAATAAAAGTACTCTCATTAATTTTCAATTGGATTAGAAATATAATTAATTAAATCAAAACCATATTACTAAATAGTTTAGGAGGGTTGTCTACATCTATATGAGTAATAAAGTCTTATTATGTATTAGTGTTACACTCTTATGCTATGTTTGGATTGAAGTAATGAAGGTAGGAATAGAAGGACTCATTCCTATTGAATGAAAAAAATTATGTTTGGTTGCGATTGGAATGGAAAAAATTGTGTTTGTTTCTTGGGGGAGGGGGAGCATATGGAATAACTCATTCCAACTATAATGGAATAACTCATTCCACTCTTCATTTCATTCTTTCAATCCAAATGTAGCATTAATTCTAAGAGTTGGGAGAGTATGTATAATTCTAAAAAGATAAAATCTAGGGTTTTGCCAAACACCCATCTTAAATATTTGTTCTTTCTTGGTGGATCACCTCTAGAGGCCAAACGCTTGGGTGACTAACGTTAATCAAAGAAATGAATCAAACCTGGTGAATTCAAGTTGAACGTAAAAATGAATTGTAAGTGAACTCATACCTGAGGAAGCTAGTTTCTACAAGGGTATAAATTTGATCTCTATCTTTTTTTTATTTGAGTAATAATTATGCACAAAGTATGATCATGATGATGGTTTGTGTGAAAAAATAAAATTCGTTTTATCGCGCTTCCGCTCTTTTTATGTGATTTGATTGCATGATCCCGTTATATACAAACCTAACAGCCATTTGGTACATGCACCAACTTACAAAGCTGTCGTCTCTATTTTACCAAATACTCCATTCGTATCAGTGCAGAGTATGATTCCAACAGATACAAGAAAAATATCCAAACAAATTCTGACTTAATCGAACAGATGACGACTTATATATATATATATATATCTTCATCTATGTTTATACTCCCTCCCTCTCTCCGTTCATTCCAAAATTAAAAATACAATATGACTTTTGAGGTCAAACAACGACGTATTAAACTTTAAAATTAGTATGATTTATACTAAAATTAAACAAATTCTTTAATATGTCGTCTGAAACATGAGTTTTATTTATAGGTAACAATGAGAAAATCACACAAAGAACGTTATGAGGAAACAACAACAACAACAACAACAAAGAAAAGGAATGATCATCACAGAAGAATCTAGATAGTGAATTTGGGAAATAAAGTAAGAATAGTTGTGCTACTCATCTTAAATAATGCAGGATCTTTCACTTTCTAATTCAAAATGTTAAGTAGCTTCTTCATGCATATATATTTGTATTCAAACATCCTAATTGGTGTTGGTGTATTTTACATAATCTTGGCATTTAATTAAATAAAAGAGAAAAAGTTGTGACGCCCCCAAAATTAGGTATACATCACCCATCTTGGGTAGTCAGATACATGGTACAGAATTTAAATACAACTTACTAATATAACTGCGTGTATACAATACGACATAAATCGTGAGTTTGAATACAAATATTGTCTACTAGATATATATACAAACTCAAAAGGAGTCCTCATTACAATTATTATCACTCTATTTCACATAATAAATGAGGACTACTAATGCTATCCTCCGGACCATTACTCCGCTCCCAGACTCGTCCCAAATATATTCTCATTTCACGAAGAGAATAAAGTGAAAGAAAGGGTGAGCTCAACTAGCTCGAGAAGAAATATTATGACTAAGATAATGCGAGAATAAATTATCATTAGCTTCACAACAATGTTAAACCGATAAAATATAATGAACATCAAGTTTAACTACAACGGAACCAAAGAATCCATTAAAAGAGTCAAGTAGAAAATAAAATCTACTATCTTTTATGATTTAAAAGGTTTTTCATCACTTTGTTATAGGCGAGACTCAAATTTAATAAATATTCCACATCATCGAATCACCCCGCACTTCTACCAAGGATATTCTTTAAGATCACGACCACAATTATTCATGCACTACGGGCGAGAATAGTTGTGTATTCATTAATGGTCATGATCATGCCAACAATCGTCCATCAATGCACTACGACCATCGAGGATTTTTATCACATCATTTGTAACATTACGGTTACCATGATTACAATCGAATAGTCTCTCATCATAATCATACCAAGTCCATCTATGCACTACAAAGCCACGATGACTTTCAACATAATATAAACATGAGGATGATGACAATGATATAAGAATTGAATAAAACAAGTTCAAGAATTATTTTATCCAGAATTATTAACGTCCAAATTGTCACGTGATCTTCGTTTTGTAGAGTAAAATTCAAGAATGATCGGAAGAATATTTCCATAAAAGATCTTTGGATGAAACGCAAATATCAAGGATATTCTACTAATTTCATGGAGTATAGAAGTCAAAGTTTTAACCAACCGGGTATAATAAAGGATGGAATAACAAAAGAAATCACCATGCATGCGATAGATCGCACAGGCGGTTTATTCAACAGAATAATAAATAATGGAACCCGGTCCCGTAAAACGCATGCATGTGATGTTCCAATGAATAATAATAAAGATTTTAACCAGTCCGTAAAACACACGAGACGTGGATGTTCCAATGAATAATAATAATAAAGATTTAACCAGTCCTGTAAAACACATGCACAAGATGTTCCAATGAATAATAATAAAGATTTTAACCAGTCCTGTAAAACACACGACAAAGATGTTCCAACGAATAATAATAATAAAGATTTTAACCAGTCCGGTGTAAAACACATGCATGTGATGTTCCAACAGAATAATAATAAAGATTTTAACCACCGAATCCGGTGTAAAACTCACGAGCATGTAATGTTCCAATGTAATAATAGAAGAATGTCACCAAGTATAGGGTAAACCACAGATACAAAAGTTATTCCAATAGAATAATAAGCAATGGAATAACAACAGTTCTCTTCATGAATAAAAAGAATAACACCCTTTACGAGTACAACAAATAATATTCCCTACCTTAGAAGAATCTAATATTGGAAAAGTGAAGTAGTTGAATACTTTTCTTCTTTCTCTATAGTTTCTCTCTTTAGAGTTTGAATGAATTAAGTAAGAAATAATGAAGGAATACGCTTTCATTTATAGAAAAAGCGAGGGTGGCTCTTGGTCTTACGAAGGTCAAAATGACTCTTGGTAATATTGAAGAGACAACTACTATTCATGAAGGGTAATTAACCTTTGAACAATCAAGAGGTAGTTAACTCTTGGTAATATTGAAGGGACAACTACTATTTGCGAAGGGGTAATTACTATTGACGAAGGTAATTACTATTGACGTGAGGTAAATACTATTGAAGAAGGTAATTACTATTGACGAAGGTAAATACTATTGATGAAGGTAATTACTTATTATTGAATAAGGTAATTACTATTCACAAAGGTAATTTCTATTCATAAAGGTAATTACTATTGACGAAGAGACTCTTAGATGATGACATATGGGCCCCCATAAAATAATCAAACTTACCACAATCGTCTCATAATGCACTCTTTATATACATCAAAGATTGAATAAATATTACCACAAATCATTTTATTTTTAATCAACACATTTTTAATCTTTCAACAATTATTAATCATTTATAACTTTCAACTCAATTAATAATATAACATATTATATAATACTTGTGACAATAATTGAATCAATAATATAAGAGATATGACAAAGAATTATCATAATATAATTGAGTATAGATCTTTCTCACGTAAGATCATAATCAATACCGAATATTCAATACCATATATCGACTTTTTACCACCGATTCAATAGAATTAACTTGTAACACCTCCGCCGTTATTTTTATAGAAGGATAATTTTGTCGTTTTCTAGCTAATAATACTTCCATTGGGGTCCAATTAATGATCGAGATGATTGCCGCATTAAATATTTCCCCGACAAAAAGAATATTCCCACCAAACCAAGCGAATATTTTATAACAACTTGCTTACTTTGCAAATTTATAAATATTACCCACAACTATAACATTATATCAAATTTATTCCATAATATTCAAAATAATATTTATAGAAAATTCATCTTTATTTATAAAAGTGGGGTCTTTACACCATGTGGACGCCCCCAAAATAGGTATATACACCACACCCATTCGAGAAAATTCATCTTTATTTATAAAAGCCAAATACATGATGCGAAGACAACTACAACTTTATTATTACAACAAAACTTTGAAAGCGTGAGTTTAAATACAAATATTATCTTACAGACAATATCTATACTCAAATAAATCCCCATCACATTTATTGATACATTATTTTACAAAAATGGTGAGGACTACTAAACAATCCTTTCTAAAACCTTCATTCCATACCCCGACTAGTACTATTTACATTCTAGCCTCTCGAGAAGAAAAATGGAACAACAAGGAAAAGGGTGAGCTCAACTAGCCCGATAAAGAATACTATGACTAAGATAATATACAACAAATTATCGTTAGTCTCCAACGAGGAAAAATCGATAGAATCTGAATAGGCAACAAGTTTCGGATCAATATTACGCGTGAAATAATAATTCATAGAAGAGTTACGTAGAGAATGAAATCTACTATAATCTATGAATTTAACGATCCATCATCAATATTTTATCCACAAACATCAATCGATATTCATCTCAAATCAAATATTCATCTTTGCACTACTTTCTGGGCGAAAGATATTCATCAATCGGTCGTGTTCATCTCAACACTGTTCATCTTTGCACTAAAAGCCCAAAGATATTCATCGATCGGTCGTGTTCATTTAAACACACATTCATCTTTGCACTTTCTGGGCCAAAGATATTCTTGAAAATCATTCATCTTTGCACTACGGGCCAAAAGATATTCAATAATATCATCATTTAAGGCGAGGATGATGAAAAATATTTTTAAAGAACGAATCCGGTGAAACAAAATGACAAGGATTAAGGATTAAGGATTAGTACTTTGTTTTATCCATGTCCAACAATACCTCAAAATAATCGTAGTGGTGTAAAATTCAAGAATGATCAAAACATGGATCTGATCAAAGCTAGTATCCGAATAGATATTTTGGACGAAAAGAAGAAATTTTATTTTTAAATAGTCTGAATAGTGAATAGTCTTATCGTGAATAGTCTTGAGTATCGTGAATAAATAACTCAGACACCAAAAGATAGAAATTCCACAAAAACATCTTCACGCTTCATGAATAGTACTCGTGAATAATAACTTTCGTGAATAGTAACTCATGAATAGTAACTTCGTGAATAGTAACTCATGAATAGTAACCCAGACATGAAAAAGTTCCAAATTTGATAAAAACTTGGATCGACATTTGACAAAGTAATGATATTGAAGAAATAATATCATTATGAAAAAAAAATAATATCCACTTACCTCGAAGAATCGATTTCTTGGAAGGAAAGGTCGGAAGTGATCTTTGAATGAAACTTGTTACGAGCAATGACTCTCAAAGTATCTAAATACTCAAAAAATCGCTCAATAATATAGAGAGAAAGAGAAAAACTTTGTTTACGGTGTGATTTTCAATTAAACTTAGCCTCTATTTATATAGGAAAATGTTAGCCTTGTAAAGCGAGACTTAACTTAACTGCAACTTTGATGGCTTTACTGCTTTACTATTCCCACCCACCACATTTGAAAATTCAATTGAGCACATTTCTCACCAACCAAAAGTGGGGCCCACCAATTCTAGAATTTTCCACCAAAATCATTTATAACCTAATTTACGAATCGATCACCTCTTAAAATTCATAATAAATTATACGCTCATCTTTAACGGTTCAAAATTTGTGGACATATACTCAACTTATATATGTATAACATATCCAAAAATTACAACGATCCAACGGTCGGATTAAATATTATAACTCACACAATAAAGGCGTAATAATAACAGATTTGATTTTTTAATACCTCGATCAAATAAAATACAAATAAAACATCTCAAAGATTAATTCCTTCATTAATAACCACATAAATAAATCTATCATTTATATTCATATAAAATAAATATTTCCTTATCATATGAATCAATAATTAATTATTCACAAATAATATTACGAATCACATTTATAATGACGAGTACATTCCCGGAAAGAGGGGCTTTCAGATAAGGATTTCTCCTTCTTGGCGTGCAATTAGGTGACCAAACCTCTCCTTGAGCAGAACTTTCTAGACATTGCCAATAATGTTATCTAATAATATTATTCAAATAATATGAATTATTGATCTAATAATGGGAAATCTTGTGCGATGATAATTATTGAAACAATGATAATATAAAATACCAACGCGACAATTATTGAATCAATAAAATAAAATCTTGAGCGATAATTCTTTGTAACAATTATTGAGTAGTGCCTTCTTACGTAAGAATCAATAATTGATGCAATCTGACAGTGTCTTCTTGTTCAACAACGCAGCGTATTAGTGTGTTTTAACCACCGGGTATTCCAACATGATAATTGGTAACAATTCGCCGTTATTTTTAAACAACTTATATTTGTCGTTTTCCTCATCCAATCGCTTTTCAGATTATGGGGCCCACACATGGCTGCTATAGTCGTGCGAATATTCCCAAAGCGATCTGAATATTCCACGACCAAACGAATATTCCCAACAAAAATGAATATTTTATAACCACTTGCTTATTTTGAAATATTTGCGTATTTAACCCTTAACTATCCACATTAATCAAATCAACCCTTACTATTTCAAAATAATAAATAAAGGAAATTCCTTTTTATTTAAAAAATTTGAGGGTCTTCTGACCTCCCTCCTTATGAAATTTAGTCCTCGAAATTGGCCGTACGTGTACACAGTGTTTGAAAAGGTGAGGATACCTCGCTTTCATTTCGTTTCCAATTCCCGGTCATTTCCTCTATAGCATGATTCCTCCACAAAACTTTAACTTGTGGTATGACCTTTCTTGGCGTGGGACATGCTCCTTCTATCCAAAATCTTGGCAGTACCTCCTCATACGTTAGGTCTTGGCTATCTCGTCCGGTTCTAATTTACATAACGTGATTCGGTTCTTTCACATATTTACTGAAATGCGAGATATGTGAAACACATTATGAACACGAGACATACTCGAGAGATGTAACGCAAGTCTATAGGTTACATTTCCTACTCGGTCGAGAATTTGAAATGGACCATAAATCGTGGATTGAGCTTTCCTCTCTTCCCCAAATCTTGTAACTCCCTTCCATGGAAGCAACTTCATGATATCATGATCCCTACACTAAATTCCACGTCCTTTCGATGAAGATCCGCATAAACTCTTTTGTCGATCTTGTCTTGGTTTGTATATGTTGTCGAATCATTTGGATCTTTTAGGTGATCATACGTCTTAACTTTCGGGTCCCAACAATGTTGCTTCACCCACCTCATCCCAACATATTGGAGAGCGACATTTTCGTCCATATAATGCTTGAATGGAGCTACACTATACTTGCACGATAAGCTGTTGTTGTAGGAGAATTCCACCAATGGTAAATACTTATCCCAACTACCCTTGAAGTCTAGGACACGAGTCTTAATATATCTTGAAGAGTTTGAATAGTCCTCTCTGATTGTCCGTCCGTTTGAGGATGGTATGCCGAACTAAATCGCAAATCCGTGCCCATAGCTTTTTGCAAGCTAACCCAAAATCTTGAAGTGAATCTTGGGTCACGATCCGAAACTATGGATACTGGCATGCCATGCAACCTCACAATCTCATTTACGTACCTACTAGCAAGACGTTCAAGGGAATAAGTCTCCCGTATCGGCAAGAAATGAGCGATTTTGTTAATCTATCAACAATAACCCAAATAGCATTGATGCCTTGAAAACCGTAGGAAGACCCGTAAACGAAATCCATGGTAATGTGTTCCCACTTCCATTCCGGAATCTCAAGTGGTTCTGACGGACCCTTAGGTACTAGATGCTCAGCCTTTACTGCGTTGACAAGTTAAACACATTGAGATAAACTTTGCAATCTCTCTCTTCATATTGTTCCACCAAAATGTATGTCGAAGATCACGATACATTTTAGTACTTCGAGATGGATTGCAAATGGTGTATTGTGTGCCTCCATCATAATCTTGTTCTTCAAATCGAGTCGTTAGGAACACAAAGTCTAGAGTGGACTCGAAGTATTCCTTCTTCATCAATTCTCGCTTAGGAATAGCTCCTTCTTGTACTTTCTTCTTCATACGCATCGACTCAAGATTCGGTGGCTTGAAGCAACTTAAACTTTATTGATTAAAGTTGATTATACTCGTATATTATCACGTGGGTACCTAGAGTTTTCATCTCCATCTCTATTATTTGTAAATTATCTGAAATGAGTCTTTGACAATATCGTACTCGTACTTGTATCGATCTTCTACTCAACACGTCGGCTACCACGTTAAACTTTTCGAGGATGGCATGGTGAACATGTCTTTGAAATGAGTCTCTCTTGAGTTCTTGAAGCTCTTCCCACATTCCTTGCTCCATTCGAATTTTGTATCTCTGAGTCATTTCGTTAATGGAATAGCGATTAGAGAATATCCTTCAACGAATCTCAGATAATAACCAACTAAGCCTAAAAAGCTACGTATTTAGATTCTTGACTTAGGTTGCTCTCAAGCTGTGACTCATATCCCAATCTTGGATAACACGTCACAATGACACCTATCGATTTACTTATCGCCGCGAATATGGCGTCCCTACGAGAGAGTAAAGCTTAGGTGAATTCCACAAAGTCACCGGATAAAGGCTCGGTACCAAATTCTATAGTTGAATTTTTAACTCACGAAGTTCAATAGGAGCCATTCGATATGAGATTTTAGAAATGAGTTTTGTCTTAGGGTTCAAATTCGATACAAAATTTAATATCGGGCTTTGGGAGTAAGCGAAGAATTCTTGAGAAACACGTCGGAAATTCTACTAACAACGAAATATCATTCAAATCGACTTATTTTTGTTCAAATCCATGACATGGCTAAGAAAGCTTGACATCCGCTTTTTCAATAAGCGAATGGCTTTATGGCTTAATATGAAAGAGTTTGACTTCAATGGTTTGGTTGCTTGAATTGAATAACGGGTTAGTTAGGAATATGAAAACTAACAACCTTACGAAAGTAATCAATTTCGGCGTGATGAGTAGTTAACCTTAAAATCACATCAAAAGCAAATATCTCTATAGAAATAAGGTTAACGGTAATGTGATAGTGCCAACTTGAATCAAGCAAGATTTCTAAACAACGGATGTAATGAAAGTTTCTCTAACAGAGTCTCCATAAATAGGTCAAAGTCTAATTTCTCGTGTAGTCGAGTTCAAGCGTTGGCGCAGTAAGAGAGATAAAAGAATGGGTAGAACCAGATATCTAGTAAGGTATATACTTGTGAAAATTTATAATTAACTAACGTCTAAACCGTTCGGGTTCTCGCATTTTGATGGAAGTCACGACAAACGCTCTTCGAAGAATCGTTGACTTTGACTTTTACGGGACATCTTTTGAGTCACCGTCCCCATTGAACTAGGTTTCGCTCTGCGTCTGATCTCGGCGATATGTCCTTCTTTTCCACAATTATAGCATACCTTAAAGCTGTTGTGGGCGGTTTGGTGATATGTCCCTCTTTCCGCATTTGTAACATATATCGACCGATGGTCTTTCTCCTCCTTGGAACCGATTCTTCTTTTGGCGGCGATGTCTTCACATGGTGGTTGTTGAATCTCCTCTTTTAAAATCTCCTCCCAGGCTCGCTTCTTATTATTTTCATGGCCACGATTACCACCGTGGTAGTAGCGCTTTGTCCGTATTCTTCTTTCTCTCCATTTGGTTATCGTTATTACGATGGCTCTATCTTGATATGATCCACAGTTATGGTCCCTCGGTTGAGCGTACTTTCGTTATCTCGCTCTAACAATGAGCCTGTTGACAACATCTGAATAGAGAAAATTTATGAGAAATGAGATCTTGGCGTATCTTGGGGTTTCAAACCTCTAAGAAACATCCAGCGTCATCGTTCCTCATTCTCCACCAAATGAGGTGCAAACACGGATAACTCCATGAACTTAGCCTCGTCTTTGGGACAAATCATGTTATTACTGCTCTCTGAGTCTAATAAACTCCACTTCCTTCATATAGCCGAATACTTTCGGGGAAGTACTTGTCGTTGAAGCTATTTCTGAAATGTCTCCCATGACATCTTTGAGTCTTGGTACGGATGGAGTGCGCTTCACAGACTCCCACCAATAGTCTGCCTCATACGGAACATAAAAGTAGCGAATGGAACCTTACATTCCTCCGTGCATCCCAAGACATCGAATATCTTGGTAATTTGCTTGACCCGTGTTTCCGCCGTGATCGGATCTGGCTTTCCCTTAAATTGCAGTGGTCCCACTCTTTGAAGCTGCTTGCATTTGTGACAACGGTGAATTCTATCATTTCCTCATATTTTGAACACGAGTCTCCTCGTGCGATTTTGCATGAAGCTATGAAAAAACTTCTAAACATCCCTCGTTCCTCATCTGCTTTCCGGTGGTGTTGTTCACGGGAGGAACATTGCCGACTGTTACACGTTCTCCTCGTTGGTGAGTACAGGCATCTCCACGGTCTCATTTACTCCACTATTAATATTCTCGATTCGACATTCTCAAATCTTGTCATAAAATAAGGGTTAATTAAGGAAATCAATATATCACATAATATCCTATATCTTGACCAACTAACAAATAAGCTTAGGTAGGACACCTTTAGCGAAGGATTTACTCGTCTCTCCCTCCTAGTTCTATTCCCCATCTCATGGAGATCATATCCTAAGCTACGATACCAAGCTGTGGCGCCCCCAAAATAGGTATACACCACACCCATTCACGAGTGCGCCAAATACATGAGTGCGAAAACAACTACTGAACTTTATTATTACAACAATAAAAAGCTGTGAGTTTAAATACAAATATTATCTTACAGACAATATCTATACTCAAATAAATCCCCATCACATTTATTGATACATTATTTTACAAAAATGGTGAGGACTACTAAACAATCCTTTCTAAAACCTTCATTCCATACCCCCAGAGCTAGTACTACGCTACATTCTAGCCTCCACGAGAAGAAAAATGGAACAACAAGGAAAAGGGTGAGCTCAGCTAGCCCGATAAAAAATACTATGACTAAGATAATATACAACAAATTATCGTTAGTCTCCAACGAGGAAAAAATCGATAGAATACAATAGACAACAAGTTTCGGATCAATATTATTAGGTGAAAATAATAATTCATAGAAGAGTTACGTAGAGAATGAAATCTACTATAATCTATGAATTTAACGATCCATCATCAATATTTTATCCTGTAACATCAATCAATATTCATCTCAAATCAAATATTCATCTTTTGCTTCTGAGCCAAAGATATTCATCAATCGGTCATGTTCATCTCAACACTGTTCATCTTTGCACTAAAGGCGAAAGATATTCATCGATCGATCGTATTCATTTAAACACTGTTCATCTTTGCTCTGAGGCCAAAGATATTCTTGAAAATCATTCATCTTTGCACTACTGGGCCAAAGATATTCAATAATATCATCATTTAAGGCGAGGATGATGAAAATATTTTTTTAAAGAAGCGAATCCGATGAAACAAAATGACAAGGATTAAGGATTAAGGATTAGTACTTTGTTTTATCCATGTCCAACAATACCTCAAAAATAATCATAGTGGTGTAAAATTCAAGAATGATCAAAACATGGATCTGATCAAAGCTAGTATCGAGAATAGATATTTTGAACGAAAAGAAGAAATTTTATTTTTAATTGAATAGTCTTAGTATCGTGAATAGTCTATCGTGTATATCGTGAATAAGAATCAGTAACTCAGACGCAAAAGATAGAAATTCCACAAAAAACATCTTCACGCTTCATGAATAGTACTAAATGAATAGTAACTTTCGTGAATAGTAACTCATGAATAGTAACTCGTGAATAGTAACTCATGAATAAGTAACCCCAGAAGCATGAAAAAAAAGTTCCAAATTTGATAAAAACTTCGGATCGACATTTCGGCGTAATGATATTGAAGAAATAATATCATTATGAAAAAAAAATATCCACTTACCTCGAAGAATCGATGCTTGGAAGGAAAGGTCGGAAGTGATCTTTGAATGAAACTTGTTACGAACAATGAACTCTCAAAGTATCTAAATACTCAAAAAATACGCTCGATAATATAGAGAGAAAAAAAAAACTTGTTTTACGGTGTGATTTTCAATTCTAACTTAGCCCTCTATTTATAGGAAAATGTTAGCCTGTAGCAGCAAGCGGACTTAACTTTTGCACTTTGATGGCTTTACTGCTACTTATTCCCACCCACCACATTTGAAAATTCAATTGAGCACATTTCTCACCAACCAAAAGTGGGGCCCACCAATTCTAGAATTTTCCACCAAAATCATTTATAACCTAATTTACGAATCGGTCACCTCTTAAAATTCATAATAAATTATCGCTCATCTTTAACGGTTCAAAATTTGTGGACATATACTCAACTTATATATGTATAACATATCCAAAAATTACAACGATCAAACGGTCGGATTAAATATTATAACTCACACAATAAAGGCATAATAACACCAGATTTGATTTTTTAATACCTCCATCAAACAAAATACAAATAAAACATCTCAAAGATTAATTCCTTCATTAATAACCACATAAATAAATCCATCATTTATATTCATATAAAATAAATATTTCCTTATCATATGAATCGATAATTAATTATTCACAAATAATATTACGAGAATCACATTTATAATGACCGAAATTACATTTCCCGGAAAGAGGGGCTTTCAGATAAGGATTTCTCTCTTCTTGGCGCGCAATTAGGTGACCAAACCTCTCCTTGAAACGAACTTTCTAGACATTGCCAATATTATCTAATAATATTATTCAAATAATATGAATTATTGATCGATAATGGGAAATCTTGCGATGATAATTATTGAAACAATGATAATATAAAATACCAATATGCAACAATTATTGAATCAATAAAATAAAATCTTTGAGCGATGAATTCTTGTAACAATTATTGAGTAGTAGTGCCTTCTTACGTAAGAATCGATAATTGATGCAATCTGGTGTCTTCTTTATTCAACAATGCGTATTAGTGTGTTTTAACCAAGAGGTATTCCAACGATGATTAACTTGGTAACAATTACGCCGTTATTTTTAAACAACTTATATTTGTCGTTTTCTCATCCAATCGCTTTCAGTTATGGGGCCCACACATGCATTTGCTTGGCAGTAAATACGAATATTCCCGACGATTTATATTCCACGAAAACGAATATTCTGAATATTCCATATTTTATAACCAACGAATATTTAGTATTTTAACCCTTAACTATCCACAAATGAATATTTTATAACCAAAGGAAATTCCTTTTTATTTTGAAATATATTTGCGTATTTTCCTTCTTATCCAAAATTTGAACTATCGTCAAATTTCCGCTATTTTCGTCCAACTATAACTTCAATAATATGGTTCGGGTCTTTCAATTTATGTAATATAATGTAAATAAACACGAAATTTTTGCTTTTATAGGCCATTTAAAAAAAAAACTCCACCAATGGTAAGAACTTGTCCCAACTCCCTTGAAATCAAGGACACGAGTCTTAATAGATCTTGAAGAGTTTGAATAGTCCTCTCCGACCGTCCGTCCGTCTCGAGGATGATATCTTAGAAGCTAAATCGTAAGTCTGTGCCCATAGCTTTTTGCAAACTAACCCAAAATCGTGAAGTGAATCTTGGGTCTCGATCGAAACTATGGATACCGCGATACCATGTAGTCTTACAATCTCGTTTATGTACATCTGACGAGCAAGACGTTCAAGTGTATAAGTTTCTCGTATCGGTAAAAATGAGCGGAGACTTGGTCAATCTATCAACAATGACCCAAATCGCATCAATGCCTTGAGAAACCTTAGGAAGGCCGTAGAATCGAAATCCATGGTAATGTTCTCCCACTTCCATTTTGGAATTTCAAGTGGTTGCAATGGACCTTTTGGTACTTGATGCTCGCTTTAACTTCGTTGACAAGTTAGACACCTTGAGATAAAAACCCGCTATCTCTCTCTTCATATTGCTCCACCAAAATGTATGGCGAATATCATGATACAATTTAGTACTCCCAGGGATGGATTGCAAATGGTGTGTTGTGCGCCTCCATCATGATATTATACTTTAAATCGGTCGTTAGGAACACAAAAAGTGCGAGTTGGCTCAAGTATTCCTTCTTCATCGATTCTTGCTTCCCGATAGCACCTTCTTGCACTTTCTTCCTCATACGCATCGACTCCAGTGCAGTAGCTTGAAAGCGGCTTTAACTTTATCGATTAAAGTCGGTTCTACTCAGATACTTTCGCTATCATCACAAGCATCCACAGAGTCTTTAACTCTATCTCCATCCTTTGCAAGTCACACAAAATGGGCCTTTCGTTGACAATAACGCACTCGTGCTTGCGTATGATCTTCTACTCAATGCGTCAGCTACCACGTTCGCTTTTCCAGGATGGTATTGGATGGTATGATCATAATCTTTCAACAGTTCCAGCCAACGTCGTTGTCGCATGTTGAGTTCCTTTTGAGTGAAGAAATATTTGAGGCTTTTATGATCCGTAAAGATCTCCACTTTCTCCCCATACAAGTAATGCCTCCAAATTTTAAGTGTAAAGACAATAGCTGCCAACTCCAGATCATGAGTAGGAAAATTCCTCTCATATTCTTTGAGTTATCGCGAGGCATAGGCTATAACTTTTCCATGTTGCATGAGAACACATCCCAACCCTTTGCCCGAAGCATCACTGTAGATGACTAATCCCTCCGAGCTAGATGGTATTGTCGAGCAGTGCTAAAATAAGTCTCTCTTGAGTTCTTGAAAACTCTTCTCACATTCTTCGCTCCAACCGAACTTTGTATCTTTTCGAGTCAATCGAGTCGATGGAGTAGCGATTCGAGAAAATCCTTCCACGAATCTCCGATAATAACCAAATTAAACCGAAAAGCTACGTGCTTGATCCATTGATTTAGGTTGTTCCCGACTTTGAATAGCTTCAATCTTTCTTGGCTCAACGATATTCCATGACTTGATACCACGTGCCCCAAGGAATGCTACTTCTTGAAGCGAACTCGCATTTCTTCAACTTGGCATAAAGCTTATATTCACGAAGCTTTTGGAGTGTCGACCTCAAGTGTTGCTTTCATGATCTTCACGGCTTTTGGAATAAATAAGGATGTCATCAATAAAGACGACCACAAAGTGATCTAAATATTCCTTGAATACTTTCGGTTCATCATATCCATGAAGGTAACAGGAGCATTAGTCAATCCAAAGGACATGACTAGAATTCATAATGCCCGTCTTAGGGAGTTCCGAAAGCCGTCTTTGGAATGTCGGTAGGTTCTAATCTTCAATTGGTGATATCCAAAACGAAGATCAATCTTTGAAAAGAATTTGGCTCCTTATCGGGTCAAACAGTCATCAATACGTGGTAATGGATACCTATTTTTGATGGTGACATGATTCAACTCCAGATAATCAATACAAAATCGCATACTCCCATCTTTCTTCTTCACGAATAGAATAGGAGCACCCCAAGGAGAAGTACTAGGGGCGAATAAAGCCAATGTCTAACAATTCCTGCGGTTGGGTCTTTAACTCTCCGAAGTTCAATAGAGCTATTCGATATGGGGCTTTGGAAATAGGTTTTGTCTGGGTTCAAGGTCGATACAAAATTCAATTTCACGCTCTGGGGTAGGCGAGAACTTCTTCTAGAATACGTCGGAAATTTATTAACAATAGAAATATCGTTCAAAATCGGCGTATTTTTGTTTAAATCGTGACATGAGCTAAGAAAGCTTGACATCCATTTTTAATAAACGAATAGCTTTATGGCTTGAGATGACCGTGATTGATTTTAATGGTTTGGTCATTTGAATTCGCATAATAGGTTGATTAGGAATATGAAAGCTAACAACCTTACGAAAACAATCAATTTTTGCATGATAAGTAGTTAACCAATCAATCCTAGAATCACGTCAAATGCAAGTATTTTTTAATGAAATAAGATCGACGGTAATGTGAGGGTACCGATTTGAACCAAACAAGACTTATAAACGATGTGGATGTAATGAAGGTTTCTCCCAACGGAGTTTCCACAGATAAGTCAAAGTCTAATTTCTCCTGAGTCAAATTTAATCGATGAGCGCAAGTAGGAGAAATAAAGAATGGGTAGAACCCAGATCAAATAAAGTATAGACTTCATTAGAGTTTATGATAAGCTTACCCGTGATGACCTCATTCGGGTTCCTTGCTCTCTGGGGAGGTCACAACAAACGCTCTCCTTGCACTACCGGTTTTGACTTTTTACGGGACTGGCCTTTGGTGCCTCCATCCTAGCTGAATTTGTCTTCGATGGCAACAAAATCGAGCTAAGTGACCTTCTCTTCCACAATTATAACATGCTTTGACTGACATGGCGCAGATTTGGATCGATGTGTCCTCTCCTCCGCATTTGAAGCATATGATAGGTGGTCTTTCTCCTTCCTTAACAACGGTCTTTGGTCTTTGACGTCTTTCCATCATTATTAAATCTCCTTTTCTTGAAATTTCCATTCTTATTGTTTTGGCCGATTACCCAAAGTGATTACCATATCCGGCCCGTTGATTCCTCCACGCTTGTTGTCACCGCTTGATGACTACTCTCATTTGGTATTATAATTTTGCTTACCGCTTCTCTTTTAGTTACGTTGACTCATTATCGCGCTCCCACTAATCGAGCCTATTTACAACATCCGAATACAAACACGGTTTATGAGAAATAAGATGTTGGCGTATCTCCCGACTTCAACCTCTTAAAACATTCGTGCCATTCTCTCTTCATTATCCACCAAGTGGGGCCGAAACCGTGATAACTCATGCAAATTTTGCCTCGTATTGCGACACGGTCATATTGTTTTGTTCCAACTTAATAAACTCCACCTCCTTCATGTATGGCGAATACTTTCGGAAAGTATTTGTCGTTGAAACGACTCTGGAACTTCTCCCAAGATATCTTGATGACAAGAAGAGTTGAGTACGTTTTACCGATTTCCACTAGTAATCTGCCTCTCTCCATGCAACATAAAAGCGTGAAGGGAACCTTTGCTCCTCGGAGCATCCCAAGACATCAAATATCTTGGTAATCTACTTTATCCATGCTTCCGCCGAAGCGGTTTTAGGCTTCTCCTTAAACTCCGGTGGTCCCAAACTACTTGAATTGTTTAGCGGTGATCGTAAGACCCTAACTTATTATTAATGAAATTTAATTTTCTCTATTTATTATTTTGAAATAGTAAGGGTTGATGTGATTAATGTGGATAGTTAGGGGTAAAATACGCAAATACTTCAAAATAAGCAAGTGGTTATAAAATATTCATTGTTGTCGGGGAATATTCGTTTGGTCGTGGAATATTCAATCGTCGGGAATATTCGCATGCGACGGCCAGCAGACCATGTGTGGGCCCATAACTTGAAAGCGATTGGATGAAGAAAACGCGACAAATATAAGTGGTTTAAAAATAACGGTAGTAGTTATTCACAGATTATCTTCGTTAAAATACCCGTTGGTTTAAAACACGAAGACACCAGTATTACACCAATTGTTGATTCTTACGTGAAGAAGGCACTACTCAATAATGGTTACGATAATTCTTCGCTCAAAGATTTTATTGATTTAATAATTCTTTGCGTTGATATTTTATATTCTTTGTTGTTTGATAATTGTCATTACATAGTATTTTTCTTTATCGAAGCAATAATTCATATTATCTGAATAATATTATTAGATAACATTATTGGCAATGTCTAGAAAGTTACATCTTCAAGGAGAGGTTTGGTCACCTAATTGCGCGCCAAGATGAGGAGAAATTCTTATTGGAAAGCCCTCTTTCCTGGAACCGCACAGGTTGTCAATATTGTGATTCTCGTAATATTATTTGTGAATAATTAATTATTAATTCATATGATGAGAAAAATATTGATTTTATGTGGATATAGATGGAGAAAATTTTAATGTGACAATTGTTGAAAATTGAAATTTTATCTTTTTACGATAAAATAATTCATTTAAATATATTATTATATTTTAATAATATAATAATGGTGATATTTTTACAACGAATGTGGGATATATGAGTATCTGAGGAGGAAGAGTATTTTTGTTGCAATAAATGTTTAAAACATGTTAAACATGCTCGGTGGACCCCATTTATTGACGAGAAATTTGATTATAGCACAATAAAATCGCCTGCTTATGGATTTCGGTCAATTTACATTTGGAATTGAAAAACTTTCTTACGCAAAGTTTTAGAAATTGAATTTCCTATAAAACACGCGATATTTGAATTTTCCGATAAAAGGGCTATTTATTATGAATTATTGAAGTTAGAAAGTTCAAAATAATTGATTTTTGGAAGTTTAAAATATTTTAAATAACAAAAATGTTTTTTCATTATGGTGTGTTACACATGTGTGTTGAATGAGCTGAATTCAGTTCTTGGAAGGTTGGCGTAGGAAATTTATAATATATATTAATATTTTATTAAATTTTCTGTTATTTAGTGTTCTAAGCATTTTCCTATAAATAGGGTGCTTAGGTTAGAATTGAAAATCACACCAGAAACTGAAGTTTTCTCTCTCTATATTATCGAGCGTATTCTTGTGAGTATTTTGAGTATACTTTGAGTATTGTTAGACGGTAAGTTCCTTGAAAGACTATACCCTTGGGTATTCTAAATTGTAAGTACTAATCTTTCGAGGTAAGGGGATATTATTATTTTTTGTAATGATATTATTTCTTCAATATCATTATCTTTGAAATATTGATCTGAAGTTTTTATCAAATTTGGAACTTTTGGTGTTGGAGTTACTATTCACGATACTCTGACTATTCACGATATGACACTATTCACGAATCTGGCACTATTCATCGAAAAATGAAAATTTTTCTTTTCGTCCCCAAAATATCTATTCGGATACTAGCTTTGATTGTATCCATGTTTTGATCATTCTTGAATTTTACACCACTATGATTATTTTGAGGTATTTTTGAACATGGATAAAACAAAGTACGAATCCTTAATCCTTAATCCTTGTCGTTTTTTGTTTCACCGGATTCGTTTTTTAAAATATTTTTCATCATCTTCATCTTAAATGATGATATTATGGAATATCTTTGATGCGTAGTGCAAAGATGAATGATTTCTCAAGAATATCTTTGGCCGTAGTGCAAAGATGAGCAGTGTTTAAATGAACATGACTTAATGATGAATATCTTTGGCCCATGTAGTGCAAAGATGAATATTTGATTCAGATATATATTGATTGATGTTACAAGGATAAAAGATGAGCGATGAACTTTTAAATTCATACATAGAAGATAGTAGTTTGCATTCTCTACTTAACTCTTCTAATGAATTACTATTTCCATTGCGAATATTGATTTAAAATTTGTTGTCTATTGTATTCTATTAGATTTTTCCTGTTGAAGACTAACGATAATTTGTTGTATATTATCTTAGTCATAATATTCTTTTCTTGGGCTAGTTGAGCTCACCCTTTTTCCTTTTGTTCCATTTTCTTCTCGTGAGGCGAGAATATAGCGAGTAAGCGAGTGGGGGTATGGAATGAAGGTTTTAGAGAGAGTTGTTTAGTAGTCCTCACCATTTTGTAAATTAATGTATCAATAAATGTGATGAGGATTTATTTGAGTATAGATATTGTCTAAGATAATATTTGTATTCAAACTTCTGATTTCTTGTTGTAATAATAAAGTTGTAGTTGTTTACGTACCATGTATTGACAACTCGGAATGGGTGATGTATACCTATTTTGGGGCGTCACGGTTGGTATCGAGCCAGTTATATGATCTCTGGCGGAGATCGGGGAATAGAACTAGGAGGGAGAGACGAGTAAATCCTTCGCTAGTGTGTCCTACCTAAGCTTATTTTTTTAGTTGGTCGATTATATAAGGATATTATGTGATATATTGATTTCCTTAATTAACCCTTGTTTTATGATGATTTGAGAATGTCGTGAGAATATTAACAATGGAAATGAGACCGTAGAGAGGCCTTTGTACTCACCAACGAGGAGAACGTGTATGTGTCGGCAATGTTCCTCCCGTGAACAACACCACCGAAAGGATGATGAGCGAGGGATGTTGAAGCTTTTGTAGTTCATGCAAAATCGACGAGGGAGACTCGTGTTCAAAATACGGGAGGAAATGATAGCAATTCACGAGTTGTCACAAATGCAAGCATTCAAAGAGTTGGGACCACTAGAATTTAAGGGAAAGCGGATCCGATCATAGGGAAACATGGGTCAAGCAAATTACCAAGATATTCGATGTCTTGGGATGCGGAGAACGAAGGTTCCATTCGCCACCTTTATGTTCCATGGCGCGAAGCGCATTCTCGGTGGGAGTCTGCAAGCGTACCATCCAAAATTTCAAAGATGTCCCACGGAAACGTTTGAAACTATTTAATGACAAATACTTTCACGAAAGTGTTCGTCGTATGAAGGAAGTGGAGTTCATCAGTTAGAACAAAAACAACATATTGTGTCTCGATCTGAGGCAAAGTTTGCGAGTTATCCAGGTTTGCACCTCATTTGGTGGAGAATGAGGAACGTATGACGCAGATGTTTCTTAAAGGTTTGAAACCCCTTGACACGTCGAATGGGTACCTAGAGTTTTCATCTCCATCTCTATTATTTGTAAATTATACGAAATTAGTCTTTGACAATATCGCACTTTCGTTGTTGTATATCGATTTTCTACTCAACACGTCGCCTTTACCACGTTAAACTTTTCCGGATGGCATGGTCGAAATGTGCTTGAAATGAGTCTCCTCTTGAGTTCTTGAAGCTCTTCCCACATTCCTTGCTCCATTCGAATTTTGTATCTCTACGAGTCAATTTGCGATAATGGAATAGCGATTCGAGAATATCCTTCAACGAATCTCCGATAATAACCAACTAAGCCTAAAAGCTACGTATTTAGATTCTTGACTTAGGTTGCTCTCAACTCAGTGACTCATATCCCAATCTTGGATAGACGTCACAATGACACCTATCGATTTCTTATCGCATCGAATATGACGTCCCCTATAGAGAGTCCGGCTTAGGTAAATTCCACAAAGGAAGTCACCGGATAAAGGCTCAGTACCAAATTCTATAGTTGAATTTTTAACTCCTCGAGTTCAATAGAGCCATTCGATGTGAGATTTTAGAAATGAGTTTTGTCTGGGGTTCAAAGTCGATACAATATTTAATATCAGGTTTTGGGAGTAAACCAAGAAATTCTTCAGGAAACACGTCAGGAAATTTACTAACAACAGAAATATCATTCAAATCTGACTTATTTTTGTTCAAGTCCATGACATGGCTAAGAAAGCTTGACATCCATTTTTCAATAAACAAATGGCTTTATGGCTTGATATGAAAGAGTTTGACTTCAATGGTTTGGTTGCTTGAATTCGAATAACAGGTTAGTTAGGAATATGAAAACTAACAACCTTACGAAAGTAATCAATTTCGACATGATGAGTAGTTAACCTTAAAATCACATCAAAAGCAAATATCTCTATAGAAATAAGGTTAACAGGTAATGTGATAGTGCCAACCTGAATCAAACAAGATTTCTAAACAACGGATGTAATGAAAGTTTCTCTAACGAGTCTCCATAAATAGGTCAAAGTCTAATTTCTCCGTAGTCAAGTTCAAACGTTGAGCGCAAAGCAAGAGAGATAAAAGAATGGGTAGAAACAGTGTATCTAGTAAGGTATAAACTTCGCAAGAATTTATAATTAACTAACCCGTGCTAATTTCGTTCGGGTTCCTCGTATTTTGACCGGTCACGACAAACGCTCTTCCAAGAACCGTTGACTTTGACTTTTCTGGGACATCCTTTTGAGTCACCATTCTCATTGGATCGGTTTTCGATATCGTCTGATCTCGAAGCGATTTGTCCTTCTTTTCCACAATTATAGCATACCTTAAACTGTTGGCGCGGGCGGTTTGGGGTGATATGTCCCTCTTTCCGCATTTGTAACATACGACCGATGGTCTTTCTCCTCCTTGGAACTAGTTACTTCTTGGTGGCGACGCCTTCACATG
The DNA here is from genome assembly GCA_020205615.1 of Panax quinquefolius. Lineage (NCBI taxonomy): Eukaryota > Viridiplantae > Streptophyta > Magnoliopsida > Apiales > Araliaceae > Panax > Panax quinquefolius. The sequence continues at coordinate 160,188,035 of CM035153.1, read as the reverse complement.
GTCGTTGTTGAATCTCCTCTTTTTAAAATCTCCTCCCGACTTCGCTTCTATTTTCATGGCCACGATTACCATCGAGTGGTTTCTGGCTTTGTCAGTATTCTTCTTTCTCCGCCGGTTATCGTTATTTTGTTGACTACTATCTTGGTATGATCCTCGGTTATGGTCCCTCGGTTGAGCGTACTTTCGTTATCTCGCTCTAACAACCGAGCCACATTGACAACATCTGAATAGAGAAAATTTATGAGAATGAGATATCTTGACGTATCTGGGGTTTCAAACCTCTCGAAACATCCGCGTCATACGTTCCTCATTCTCCACCAAATGAGGTGCAAACTCGATAACTCCGCGAACTTCGCCGCCTCGTCTTTGGGACACGTTGTTGTTTTGTTCCAATCTAATAAACTCCACTTCCTTCATATAGCCGAATACTTTCGAAGTACTTGTCATTGAATCTGTTTTCAAACGTCTCCATGACATCTTTGAGTGCAATTTGGATGGAGTACGCTTCACGATTCCCACCGATGTCTGCCTCATTACTGAACATAAAAGTAGCGAATGGAACTTTCTGTTCTCCGCATCCCAAGACATCGAATATCTTGGTAATTTGTTTGACCCACGTCTCCGCTTTAATCGGATCCGGCTTTCCCAGAGTGCAGTGGTCCCAACTCTTTGAATCGCTTGGTTTGTGACCACCCGTGAATTGCTATCATTTCTCCTCTGTATTTTGAACACGAGTCTCCTCGTCGATTTTGCATGAACTAAAAAGCTTCTAAACATCCCTCGTTCATCATCTCATTCAATGGTGTTGTTCACGGGAGGTACATTGTCGACTGTTGCGCGTTCTCCTCGTTGGTAAGTATCGAGCATCTCCACGGTCTCATTTACTCCATTGTTAATATTCTCATTCGACATTCTCAAATCATCATAAAAACAAGGGTTAATTAAATAAATTAACAAATCACATAATACCCCTATATTATGACCAACCAACAAATAAGCTTAGGTAGGACACACTTAGCGAAGGTTTTACTCGTCTCTCCCCTCTAGTTCTATTCCCCAGATCTCCGCCAGAGATCATATCCTAAGCTCGATACCAACTGTGGCGCCCCAAAATAGGTATACACAACACCCATTCTGAGTGCCAAATACATGGTACAAAAAGCAAACTACAACTTCAATAATACAAATGTCGTGTGAAATACGACAATATATCTTAATGAGTTTAAATATAATATTGTCTTCTGACAATATCCACACGCAAATAAATCCCCATCATAATTATTGATACATTATTTTACAAAATGGTGAGGACTACTAAACAACTCTCTAGAACCTTCATTCCATACCCCACTAGTACTTTCGCTACATTCTCGCCTCCCGAGAAGAAAAATGGAACAACAAGGAAAAGGGTGAGCTCAACTAGCCCGATAAAGAAGATACTATGACTAAGATAATATACAACAAATTATCGTTAGTCTCCAACAGGAAAAATCGATAGAATACAATAGATGACAAGTTTTGATCAATATTAGCAATGAAATAATAATTCATAGAAGAGTTACGTAGAGAATGAAATCTACTATAATCTATGAATTTAACGGTCCATCATCAATATTTTATCCACATAATAAAGAATCAATATTCATCTCAAATCAAATATTCATATTTGCACTACTAAAAGCCGAAGATATTCATCAATCGGTCGTGTTCATCTCAACACTGTTCATCTTTGCACTAAAGGCCAAAGATATTCATCGATCGGTCATATTCATTTAAACACTGCTCATCTTTGCACTTCTGGGCCAAAGATATTCTTCGAAATCATTCATCTTTGCACTACTGGGCCAAAAGATATTCAATAATATCATCATTTAAGGCCGAGGATGATGAAAATATTTTTAAAGAGCGAATCCAATGAAACAAAATGACAAGGATTAAGGATTAAGGATTCGTACTTTGTTTTATCCATGTCCAACAATACCTCAAAAATAATCATAGTGGTGTAAAATTCAAGAATAATCAAAACATGGATACTGATCAAAGCTAGTATCCGAATAGATATTTTGGACGAAAAGAAGAAATTTTATTTTTTGGTGAATAGTCTTGGTATCGTGAATAGTCTTGATATCGTGAATAAGTAACTCACACACCAAAAGATAGAAATTCCACAAAAACATCTTCACGCTTCATTAATAAGACTTGTGAATAGTAACTTCGTGAATAGTAACTCGTGAATAGTAACTCATGAATAGTAACTCATGAATAGTAACCCCGACATGAAAAAGTTCCAAATTTGATAAAACTTTGGATCAACATTTCAAAGATAATGATATTGAAGAAATAATATCATTCTGAAAAAATAATATCCCTTACCTCAAAGAATCGATGCTTCTAAGGAAAGGTCTCAAGTGATCTTTGAATGAAACTTGTCTTGAAAAGCAACTCTCAAAGTATCTAAATACTCACAAAATACGCTCGATAATATAGAGAGAAAGAGAAAACTTTGTTTTACGGTGTGATTTTCAATTCTAACTTAGCCTCTATTTTAGGAAAATGTTAGCCTTGCCAAGCAGAACTTAACTCGCAACTCGATGGCTTTACTCCGCTACTATTCCCACCCACCACATTTGAAAATTCAATTGAGCACATTTCTCACCAACCAAAAGTGGGGCCCACCAATTCTAGAATTTTCCACCAAAATCATTTATAACCTAATTTACGAATCACCACCTCTTAAAATTCATAATAAATTATACGCTCATTTTAACGGTTCAAAATTTGTGGACATATACTCAACTTATATATGTATAACATATCCAAAAATTACAACGATCCAACTGGTCGGATTAAATATTATAACCCACACAATAAAGTCAGTAATAACAATTAGATTTGATCTTTTAATACCTCCAATCCGGCAAAATACAAATAAAACATCTCAAAGATTAATTCCTTCATTAATAACCACATAAATAAATCCATCATTTATATTCATATAAAATAAATATTTCCTTATCATATGAATCAATAATTAATTATTCACAAATAATATTACGAGAATCACATTTATAATGACCAGTAATTTGTTCCCGGAAAGAGGGGCTTTCGATAAGGATCTCTCATTCTTGGCGTGCAATTAGGTGACCAAACCTCTCCTTAGATGAACTTTCTAGACATTGCCAATAATGTTATCTAATAATATTATTCAAATAATATGAATTATTGATGCGATAATGGGAAATCTTTGTGCGATGATAATTATTGAAACAATGATAATATAAAATACCAACCTTGACAATTATTGAATCAATAAAATAAAATCTATTGAGCGATAATTCTTGTAACAATTATTGAGTAGTGCCTTCTTTACGTAAGAATTAATAATTGATGCAATCTGGTGTGCCATCTTCTTTTATTCAACAACAGCGTATTAGTGTGTTTTAACCACGGGTATTCCAACGATAATACTTGGTAACAATTACGTAGTTATTTTAAACAACTTATATTTGTCGTTTTCCTCATCCAATCGCTTTCGTTATGGGGCCCACACATTTATTTGTGAAGTAAATCGAATATTCCCCAAACTCTAATATTCCACGACCAAACGAATATTCTCAAATAAAAATGAATATTTTATAACCATTTAAAATATTTGCGTATTTTACCCTAAGCTATCCACATTAATCAAATCAACCCTTACTATTTCAAAATAATAAATAAAGGAAATTCCTTTTATTTAAAAAATTTGAGGTCTTACGATTAATGAAACTTATTATTAATGAAATTTAATTTTCTCTATTTATTATTTTGAAATAGTAAGGGTTGATGTGATTAATGAATAATGAAATACGTCAAATACTTCAAAAATAAGTAAAATATTCAATATATTCGTCATCGTGGAATATTCAGATCTTTTGAGAATATTCGTATTTACGTAAAAAAATGCAATGTGGGCCCCATAACCGAAAAGCGATTGATGAAGAAAACGACAATATAAGTGGTTTAAAAATAATTCAGAAGTTGTTACTGCTATCATGCTAAATACCCGAAAACACAAGAACGTGATTGATTGCACTAATTGTTGATTCTACGTAAGAATGCACTACTCAATAATGGTTACAAGTGAATTATCGCTCAAAGATTTTATTGATTTAATAATTGCGTTGATATTTTATATTATTTGTTGTTTCAATAATTATCATTACACAAGATTTTTCTTTATCGAAGCAATAATTCATATTATCCGAATAATATTATTAGATAACATTATTAAAATGTCTAGAAAGTTCTGCCTAAGGAGAGTTTATCACCTAATCGCTACCATGAAGAGAGAAATTTTAAGAAACCGCGCTTATTGTCAATATATCATGATTCTGTAATATTATTTGTGAATAATTAATTATTAATTCATATGATGAGAAAAATATTGATTTTATATAGATATAGATGGAGAAAATTTTTAATGTGACAATTGTTGAAAATTGAAATTTTATCTTTTACGATAAAATAATTCATTTAAATATATTATTATATTTTAATAATATAATAATGGTGATATTTTTACAGCGAATGTGGGATATATGAGTATCTGAGGAGGAAGAGTATTTTTGTTGCAATAAATGTTTAAAACATGTTAAACATGTCGGTGGACCCCATTTATTGGTCGAATTTGATTATAGCACAATAAAATCGCTTGGTTTATGGATTTCGGTCAATTTCTGTTTGGAATTCGGAAAAACTTTCTTACGCAAAGTTGTAGAGAATTGAATTTCCTATAAAAACTCATGAGATTTGAATTTTCTGATAAAAAGACTATTTATTATGAATTATTGAATTTCGAAGCTCAAAATAATTGATTTTTGGAAGTTTAAAATATTTTAAATAACAAAAACGTTTTTTTATGGTGTTACACATATGTGTGTTGAATGAGCTGAATTCAGTTCTTGGAAGGTTGGTGTAGGAAATTTATAATATATATTAATATTTTATTAAATTTTACTATTTTTAGTGTTACTAAAGCATTTTCCTATAAATAGGGTCTTGGGTTAGAATTGAAAATCACACTTTAAAATCAAGTTTTCTCTCTATATTATCGAAGCGTATTCTTGTGAGTATTTTGAGTATACTTTGAGTATTGTTAGATGGTCTGAAGTTCCTTTCAAAGACTATACCCTTTATTCTAAATAAGAAATCTTAATCTTTCGAGGTAAGGGATATTATTATTTTTTGTAATGATATTATTTCTTCAATATCATTATCTTTGAAATATTGATCTAAAGTTTTTATCAAATTTGGAACTTACGGTGTTGGAGTTACTATTCACGATATCTGACTTATTCACGATACGACATTATTCACTTAATCTGGACTATTCATCGAAAATGAAAATTTTCTTTTAGTCCCCAAAATATCTATTCGGATACTAGCTTTGATTGTATCCATGTTTTGATCATTCTTGAATTTTATACCACTATGATTATTTTTGAGGTATTTTTGAACATGGATAAAACAAAATCACGAATCCTTAATCCTTAATCCTTGTCATTTTGTTTCACCGGATTCGTTTCTTTAAAAATATTTTCATCATCTTCAGTCTTAAATGATGATATTATGGAATATCTTTGGCCTGTAGTGCAAAGATGAATGATTTCTGAAGAATATTTTGGCCCGTAGTGCAAAGATGAATAGGTGTTTAGATGAACATGACCAACTGATGAATATCTTTGGTGCTGTAGTGCAAAGATGAATATTTGATTCCAGATATATATTGATTGATGTTACGGGGATAAAAGATAGACGATGAACTTTTAAATTCATATATAGAAGATAGTAGTTTGCATTCTCTACTTAACTCTTCTAATGAATTATTATTTCATTGCGAATATTGATTTAAAATTTGTTGTCTATTGAATTCTATTAGATTTTTCCTGTTGAAGACTAACGATAATTTGTTGTATATTATCTTAGTCATAATATTCTTTATTGGGCTAGTTGAGCTCACCCTTTTTCCTTTTTGTTCCATTTTTCTTCTCGGAGGCGAGAATATAGCGAAGCATTTAGTCGAATATGGAATGAAGGTTTTAGAGAGAGTTGTTTAGTAGTCCTCACCATTTTGTAAATTAATGTATCAATAAATGTGATGAGGATTTATTTGAGTATAGATATTGTTTAGAAGATAATATTTGTATTCAAACTTACGCTTTCTTGTTGTAATAATAAAGTTGTAGTTGTTTACATACCATGTATTGACAACCTCGAAATGGGTGATGTATACCTATTTTGGGGCGTCATGTTGACCACTTAGAGAGTTTTCCGTGTTTCCACCTACGTTTTTGGACGAGTTATTCTCATTCTTTGTTGCATAAATTGCGTAAAGCCTCTGAACATTTGATCATTCATCATTTGGTCGGTGTTGTTGTTTTGCATGAGGATTATCGCCTTCCTACGATGCACATTATCCCGATTATTGATATGTGGTGAATCAACGATCGCTTTGTGCTCCATTCTATTCTCAATATTCTCGGATGTCATTTTCGAGATCTTGCCACAAAACAAAAGGTTAATTGACGTGTAACAAATTATCTCTATATTACGTGACTAACTAATAAAAAATGGCACATAAACTTAGGTAGGTCATACTAGCGAAGGTATTCCCCGTCTCTCCCCTCCTAGTACTATTCTCACATCTTAGCCAGGGATCATATCCCTAAGCTCTGATACCAACTGTGATGCCCCCAAAATTAGGTATACATCACCCATCTTGGGTAGTCAGATACATGGTACAGAATTTAAATACAACTTACTAATATAAGCGTAGGTATAAATCGACATAAATCGTGAGTTTGAATACAAATATTGTCTACTAGATATTATACAAACTCAAAAGGAGTCCTCATTACAATTATTATCACACTATTTCACGTAATAGTGAGGACTACTAATCTTATCCTCTGGACCATTACTCCATTCCCCGACTCGTCCCAAAATTTATATTCTCATTTCACAAGAGAACGAAAAAAAGAAAGGGTGAGCTCAACTAGCTCGATAAGAAATATTATGACTAAGATAATGCGAAAAAAATTATCATTAGCCTCACAAATGTTAAACCGATAAAATATAATGAACATCAAGTTTAACTACAATGAACCAATGAATCCATTAAAAGAGTCAAGTAAAAATAAAATCTACTATCTTTTATGATTTAAAAGGTTTTCATCATTTATTATAAATTTGAGACTCGACTTTAATAAATATTCCACATCATCGAATCACCCCGCAGACTACTGCCGAGGATATTCTTTAGTATCACGACCACAATTATTCATGCCTACGGGCCAAGAATAGTTGTGTATTCATTAATGGTCATGATCATGCCAACAATTGTCCATCAATGCACTACTACCCCAATCGAGGATTTTTATAACATCATTTGTAATATTACGGTACGTGATTACAATCGAATAGTCTCTCAGTCATAATCATACCAAGTCCATCTATGCACTACGGGCCACGGATGACTTTCAACATAATATAAACATAAGGATGATGACAATGATATAAGAATTCAATAAAACAAGTTCAAGAATTATTTTATCCAGAATTATTAACGTCCAAATTGTCACATGATCTTCGTTTTGTAGAGTAAAATTCAAGAATGATCGGAAGAATATTTTCATGAAAAGATCTTTGGATGAAATGCAAATATCAAGGATATTCTACTAATTTCATGGAGTATAGAAGTCAAAGTTTTAACTTACTGGGTATAATAAAGAATGGAATAACAAAAGAAATCACCATGCATGCGATAGACCTTGCAAGTGTTATTCAACGAATAATAAATAACGGAATCGGTCCCATAAAAGCGCATGCAGGTGATGTTCAGCGAGAATAATAATAAAAAAGGCGGAACCAGTCCTGTAAACACACGAACGTAATGTTCAGCGAATAATAATAAAAGATTTTAACCGGTCCTGTGTAAAACACACGACAAGATGTTCCAATGAGAATAATAATAAAGATTTTAACCAGTCCGGTGTAAAACACCACGATGCGGGATGTTCCAATGCATTAATAATAATCTCTGAGCGGAACCAGTCCGATGTAAAACTCACAGAGCAGGATGTTCCAATAGAATAATAGAAGAATGTCACCAAGTATAGGGTAAACCGCGTATACGAGTTATTCCAATAGAATAATAAGCAATGGAATAACAACAGTTCTCTTCGTGAATAAGAAAGAATAACACCACTTACGAGTACAACAAATAATATTCCTACTACTTAGAAGAAGGCTGAATATTGGAAAAGTGAAGTAGCGAATACTTTTCTTCTTTCTCTATATAGTTTCTCTCTTTAGAGTTTCAATGAATTTGTAAGAAATAATGAAGGAATGAGCTTTCTATTTATAGAAAAACTGAGGGTGGCTCTTGGTCTTAACGAAGGGTCAAAATGACTCTTGGTAATATTGAAGAGACAACTACTATTTGCGAAGGGGTAATTAACCTTTGGAACAATCAAGAGGTAGTTAACTCTTGGTAATATTGAAGAGACAACTACTATTTTGCGAAGGGTAATTACTATTGACGAAGGTAATTACTATATGATGAAGGTAAATACTATTGACGAAGGTAATTACTATTGACGAAGGTAAATACTATTGATGAAGGTAATTACTATATTCACAAAGGTAATTACTATTCACAAAGGTAATTACTATTAGCGAAGAGACTCTTAGATGATGACATATGGGTCCCCATAAAATAATCAAACTTACCACAATCGTCTCATAATGTACTCTTTATATACATCAAGGATTGAATAAATATTACCACAAATCATTTTATTTTTAATCAACACATTTTAATCTTTCAACAATTATTAATCATTTATAACTTATCGTCTCGATTAATAATATAACATATTATCTGAGATGATCTATGACAATAATTGAATCAATAATATAAGAGATATGATCACGTGAATTACTTGTAGCAATAATTGAGTATAGCTAAGTGACTTCTCACGTAAGCATCGATAATCAATCTGGTGTCTTACTTATGCTGACCACGTGTATTATTCGTACTTTTACCACCGGGTAGTTCAACGGTTTTAACGGTAACACCTCCGTAGTTATTTTTATAGAAGGATAATTTTGTCGTTTTCTAACTACGACAATACTTCCGTTAATGGGGTCCACTAATGATTGAGCCGTAAATTTAATATTCCCCGACAAAAAAGAATATTCCCCACCAAACGAATATTTTATAACAACTTGCTTATTTTGCAAAATTTATAAATATTACCCATAACTATAACATTATATCAAATTTATTCCATAATATTCAAAAATAATATTTATAGAAAATTCATCTTTATTTATAAAAGCTGGGGTCTTACAAAAGTAGTCTTGTGTTTTCTATCTACAGAAAAATAAGGGAACAACAGTTGGAACTAACACACAATTTCACCAATGTAGGAGGCCAAATGATATATGAATGATGAGAATACGGGAAAATGGACTTATGTTTTTATTTTTCCAAGATAATTAAAGAAACGATTGGCGCGCCCCAAAATAGGTATACATCACCCATTACGAGTTGTCAATACATGATGCGAAACAACTACAACTTTATTATTACAACAATAAAAGCTGTGAGTTTGAATACAAATATTATCTTCAGACAATATCTATACTCAAATAAATCCTCATCACATTTATTGATATATTATTTTACAAAATGGTGAGGACTACTAAACAATTCTTTCTAAAACCTTCATTCCATACCCCAGGCTAAATACTTTCGTATATTCTAGCCTCCACGAGAAGAAAATGGAACAAAAAGAAAAGGGTGAGCTCAACTAGCCCGATAAAGAATATTATAACTAAGATAATATACACAAATTACTGTTAGTCTTCAACAGGAAAAATCTAATAGAATACTGATAGACAACAAATTTTAAATCAATATTACGGTGAAATAATAATTCATTAGAAGAGTTAAGTAGAGAATGCAAACTACTATCTTACATGTATGAATTTAAAAGTTCATCGTCTATCTTTTATCCTGTAACATCAATCGATATACATACGGAATCAAATATTCATCTTTGCACTACTGAGGCCAAAGATATTCATCGATTAGTCATATTTCATCTAAACACTGTTCATCTTTTTTACTCTACTGACCAAGATATTCTTGAAAAATCATTCATCTTTTACTTCTGGGCCAAAGATATTCAATAATATCATCATTTAAGGCGAGGATGATGAAAATATTTTTAAAAAAGCGAATCCGGTGAAACAAAATGACAAGGATTAAGGATTAAGGATTAAATACTTTGTTTTATTCATGTTCAAAAATACCTCAAAAATAATCATAGTGGTGTAAAATTCAAGAATGATCAAAACATGGATCTGATCAAAGCTAGTATCCGAATAGATATTTTGGACAAAAGAAGAAATTTTATTTTTAAATTGAATAGTCTCGTGAATAGTGATAGTATCGTGAATAGTAACTCAGATACCAAAAGATAGAAATTTCCCAAAAAAACATCTTCACGCTTCATGAATAGTACTAACTGAATAGTAACTTCGTGAATAGTAACTCATGAATAGTAACTTCGTGAATAGTAACTCATGAATAGTAACCCCGATGTGGAAAAAGTTCCAAATTTGATAAAAAGTTCAAATCAATATTTGACATAATGATATTGAAGAAATAATATCATTTGAGAAAAAATAACATCCACTTACCTCGAAAGATTAGTACTTACATTTGGAATCTAGGGTATAGTCTTTGAAGGGAACTTACACTGCGTCTAACAATACTCAAAGTATACTCACAAGAATCGCTCAATATATCGAGAGAAAATAGAGAAACTTGATTTACGGTGTGTTTTTCAATTCTAACCTAAGCACCTATTTATAGGAAAATGCTTAGAACACCAAAGTAGAAAATTGAATATAATATTAATATATTTTCACATTTTCTTTAGCCCACCTTAACAACTGATCTCAGCCCATTTGAATCACATATGAGGCCAACTTAGTTGCAAAAAACGTTTTCTCAAAATAATTAACTAAAACTCCCAAAAATTAATTATTTGAACTTGAACTTCAATAATTCATAATAAATAGCCCTTTTATCGAAAAATTCAAATCTCATGAGTTTTTATAGGAAATTCAATTCTCTACAACTTTGCGGAAGAAAGTTTTCCAAATTCCAAACAAAAATTGACCAAAATCCAAAAGCGGGCAATTTTAAAAGCTATAATCAAATTTCGATCGATAAATGGGGTCCACCAGAGCATGTTTAACATGTTTTAAATATTTATTGCAACAAAAATACTCTTCCTCCTCGTATATACTCATATATCCCACATTCTTTGTAAAAATATCACCATTATTATATTATTATAATATAATAATATATTTAAATAAATTATTTTATCGAGAAAAAGATAAAATTTTAATTTTCAACAATTGTCACATTAAAAATTTTCTCCATCTATATCCACATAAAATCAATATTTTCCTTATCATATGAATCAATAATTAATTATTCACAAATAATATTACAAAATCACAATATTGTGACGAGGCGGTTCCGAGGAAGAGGGGCTTTCGATAAAATTTCTCCTTCTTGGCGGCAATTAGGTGACCAAACCTCTCCTTAGACGAACTTTCTAGACATTGCCAATAATGTTATCTAATAATATTATTAGAGATAATATGAATTATTGATTCGATAAAAAAAATCTTTGTGTAATGACAATTATTGAAACAACAATGATATAAAATATCAACGCGACAATTATTAAATCGATAAAATCTTTGAGCGATAATTCTGTAACCATTATTGAGTAGTGCCTTCTTACGTAAGAATCGATAATTGGTGCAATCTGGTGTATCTTCTTGTGTTTTAACCATAGAGTATTTTAACGGTATTAACTTGTAACAACTACACAGTTATTTTTAAACAACTTATATTTGTCGTTTTCTTCATCCAATCGCTTTTCAGTTATGGGGCCCACACATGGTCATTTGGTAGTAAATCTGAATATTCCCGAAATGATCTGAATATTCCACGACCAAACGAATATTCCCAAACAACAATGAATATTTTATAACCACTTGCTTATTTTGAAATATTTGCGTATTTTACCCCTAACTATCCACATTAATCAAATCAACCCTTACTATTTCAAAATAATAAATAGAAAATTAAATTTCATTAATAATAAGTTGGGGTCTTCTGACCTCCCTCCTTATGAAATTTAGTCCTCGAAATTGGCGTACGTACACAGTGTTTGAAAAGGTGAGGATACCTCGCTTTCATTTCATTTTCCAATTCCCGGTCATTTCCTCTATAGCATGATTCCTCCACAAAACTTTAACTTGTGGTATGACCTTTTCTTGCGTAGGACATGCTCCTTCCTATCCAAGATCTTGGCAGTACCTCCTCATACGTTAAGTCTTGGCTATCTCGTCCGGTTCTAACTTCTATAACGTGGTTGGGTCTTTCACATATTTACTGAAATGCAGATATGTGAAACACATTATGAACACGAGACATACTTGGAGGTAACGCGAGCGAGTCTATAGGCTACATTTCCTACTCGGTCGAGAATTTGAAATGGACCAATAAATCGTGGATTGAGCTTTCCTCTCTTCCCAAATCTTGTAACTCCCTTCCATGGAGCAACTTCATGACAATACATGATCCCTACACTAAATTCCACGTCCTTTCGATGAAGATCCGCATAACTCTTTTGTCGATCTTGTGCTTGGTTTATATCGTTAATCGATCATTTGGATCTTTTAAGTGAGTCATACGTACTGACTCGGGTCCCAACGGTGTTGCTTCACCCACCTCGTCCCAACATATTTGAGAAGCGACACTTTCGTCCATATAATGCTTGAATGGAGCTACACCTATACTTGACGATAAGCTGTTGTTGTAGGAGAATTCCACCATGGTAAATACTTATCCCAATTTGCCTTGAAGTCTAGGACACGAGTCTTAATAAATCTTCAAGAGTTTGAATAGTCCTTTCGATTGTCCGTCCGTTTGAGGATGGTATGCGAACAAATCGTAAATCCGTGCCCATAGCTTTTTGCAAGCTAACCCAAAATCTTGAAGTGAATCTTGGGTCACGATCCGAAACTATGGATACGAGCATGCCATACAACCTCACAATCTCATTCACGTCATACTAGCAAGGCGTTCAGTGAATAAGTCTCCGTGTCGGCAAAAATGAGCGGACTTGGTTAATCTATCAATAATAACCCAAATAGCATTGATGCCTGAGAAACCGTAGGAAGACCCGTAACTTGAAATCCATGGTAATGTGTTCCTTCCATTTCCATTTGAATCTCAAGTGGTTCTGACGGACCCTTAGGTACCGGATGCTCACTTTTACCGTTGACAAGTTAAACACATTGAGATAAACTTTGCAATCTCTCTCTTCATATTGTTCCACCAAAATGTATGTGAAGATCACGATACATTTTAGTACTTCGAGATGGATTGCAAATGGTGTATTGTGTGCCTCCATCATAATCTTGTACTTCAAATCAGTCGTTAGGAACACAAAGTCTAGAGTGGACTCAAGTATTCCTTCTTCATCAATTCTAAACTTGGAATAGCTCCTTCTTGTACTTTCTTCTTCATACGCATCATTTCAAGATTGGTGGCTTGAAGCAACCTTAACTTTTCTATTAAAGTTGGCTCTGTCGTATATACTTGACATCATCGCTTTTCGTTCCTCGCATATGATCTTCTACTCAACGCGCGTCGGCTACCACGTTAAACTTTTCGGGATGGTATTGAATAGTGTGGTCGTAGTCTTTCAATAGCTCGAGCCAGCGTCATTTTGCCGCGTGTTGAGTTCTTTTTGAGTGAAGAAATATTTAAGGCTTTTATGGTGCGAATATATCTCCACTTTCTCCCCATATAGATAGTGCCTCCATATCTTTAAGCGGCAAAGCATGCTGCTTTGACTCTAGATCATGGTAGGATAATTCCTCTCATACTCTTTAAGTTGTCGCGAGGCATAAAGCTATGACTTTCCCACGTTGCATGAGAACACTTCCTAACCCTTTGCACGAAGCATCATTTGTAGATAACAAATCCATCCAAGACCGGATGGTATTTTTAGAAACAGTCTTAAAATAAGTCTCCTCTTAAGCTCTTGGAAACTCTTCTCGCGTTCTTCGCTCCAAGCAATTTTGTATCCTTAGGAGTTAATTTGGTTAATGGAGTAGCGATTAGAAAAAACCTTCCACGAATCTCCGATAATAACCGGTAAGACCAAAAATCTCGTACTTGATCCATGAAACTTGGTTGCTCCCAACTTTGTATTGCTTGATCTTGGCCGGATCAGCGGATACTCCATGTTTCGACACCGTGCCCAAGGAATGCTACTTCCTCAAGCGAACTCGCATTTCTTCAATTTGGCATATAGTTTGTTTTCACGAAGCCTTTGGAGTACCGACTTCAAATGGTGCTCATGATCTTCACGACTTTTGGAATATATGAGGATGTCATCAATAAAAAAAAACAACGAATCGATCAAATATTCCTTGAATACTCGGTTCATCATATCCATGAAAGCCAGCGAGAGCATTAGTCGATCAAAAAGACATGACTAAGAATTCATAATGCCCGTCTGGGAGTTACTAAAGGCGGTCTTTGGAATATCCTCGATTCTAATCTTGGTGATGATATCCGAGCGAAGATCGATTTTTAAAAAGAATTGTGCCCTTACTTGCATTTGGTCAAACAAGTCATCAATCTGAGGTAGAGGATACCTATTCTTGATGGTGACATGGTTCAATTCAGATAGTCGATACTGAAAGTCGCATACTCCGTCTTTCTTTCTTTCTGAATAAAGCAGGAGCACCCCGAGGAGATGTCTTGGGGCCAGATGAAACCGATGTCCAACAATTCTGTAGTTGGACCTTTAACTCTGAAGTTCAATAGGAGCCATTCGATATGGGGTTTTAGAAATGGGCTTTGTGCGGGTTCAAGATCAATAAAGAATTCAACTTCACGTTACGGGGTGGGCCGGAAGTTCTTGAAATCGTCGGAAAAGTCGATAACAACGGAATATTATTCAAATTTGGCGTGTCTTTATTCAAATCCATAACATGGGCTAAGAAAGCTTGACATCCGTTTTTCAATAAAGCGAATAGCTTTATGATTAGATATGAGCGATGATTGATTTTAATGGTTTAGTTGCTTGAATTAAATACAACGGGTTGGTTAGGAATATGAAAACTAACAACCTTACGAAAACAATCAATTTTGGCATGATGAGTAGTTAACCAATCAATCCCTAAAATCACATCAAAAGCAAGTATCTTTAAAGAGATAAGGTCAACGGTAAGGTAATGGTGCTAACTTGAATCAAACAAGATTTATAAGCGGTGGATGTGATGAAAGTTTCTCTAACGGAGTTTCCACGGATAGGTCAAAGTCTAATTTCTCGGTCAAGTTTAAGCGTTGAGCACATGCGGGAGAGATAAATGAATGGGTATACCAAATTATCAAGTAAGGTATAAACTTCACAAGAATTTATAAATAGCTTACCGTGATCACCTCGTTTGGGTTCCTCGCATTATGACCCGATCCACAACAAACGCTTTTCCGGAAATCGTTGACTTTGACTTTTACGGGATGATCTTTTGAGTCACCGTCCCCATTGAACTAGGTTTATTCTGCGTCTGATCTCGGCGATATGTCCTTCCTTTCCACAATTATAGCATACCTTGAATTGTTGTGGGCGGTTTGGGTGATATGTCCCTCTTTCCGCATTTATAGCATATAATGGGTGGTCGTTCTCCTCCACTTAGAACCGATTCTTTGCTTAAACCTTTATGCGTCTTCACATAGTCGTTGTTAAATCTCCTCTTTTAAAATCTCCTCTGACTCGCTTCTTCTATTTTCATGGCCATGATTACCACCGAGTGGTTACCATTTTTGTCCGTCTGTTTCTTTCTCATTTGGTTATCATTATTACATTGTTGCTTATCTCGATACGATCCACGGTTATGGTCCTCGGTTGACCGTAGTACTCGTTATCTCGCTCTAATAATTGAGCCACATTTACAACATCTCGAATAGAGAAAGTTTATGAGAAATGAAATCTTGGCGTATCTTGGGTTTCAAACCTCTAAGAAACATCCGCGTCATCGTTCCTCATTCTCCACCAAATGAGGTGCAAACACGGATAACTCTGCAAACTTTGCCTCGTCTTTGAGACACTTGCGTCGTGTTGTTTTGCTCTCTGTCGATGAACTCCACTTCCTTCGTATAGCGAACACTTTCGGGAAAGTATTTGTCATTAAATAGTTCTGAAATGTTCCCCAAGAAATGTTGAGTCTTGTTGGATGGAGTGCAGCTTCACGAGACTCCCACCGATGATCTGCCTTTTGCCACGAACATAAAAAGTGGCGAATGGAACCTTCATTCCTCAAGTGCATCCCAAGACATCGAATATCTTGGTAATTTGCTTGACCCATGTTTTACCATGGTGATCGGATCTGGCTTTCCCTTAAATTCGGTGGTCCCACTCTTTGAAGCTGCTTGTTTGTGACAACCCATGAATTGCTATCATTTCCTCCTGTATTTTTGAACACGAGTCTCCTCGTCGATTTTTTGCATGAACTATGCAAAAACTTCTAAACATCCCTCGTTCATCATCTCTTTCGGTGGTGTTGTTCACGGGAGGAACATTGCCCGACTGTTGCACGTTCTCCTCGTTGGTGAGTCTGAGCGTCTCCACGGTCTCATTTCCATTGTTAATATTCTCGATTCGACATTCTCAAATCTCTTGTCGTAAAACAAGGGTTAATTAAGGAAATCAATATATCACATAATATCCTTATATCTTGACCAACTAAAAAAATAAGCTTAGGTAGGACACACTTTAGCGAATGATTTACTCGTCTCTCCCCTCTAGTTCTATTCCCGATCTCATGGAGATCATATCCTAAGCTACGATACCAACCTGTGGCGCCCCAAAATAGGTATACATCACCCATTACGAGTTGTCGATACATGAGTACGAAACAACTACAACTTTATTATTACAACGAGAAAAATGTGAGTTTGAATACAAATATTATCTTACAGACAATATCTATACTCAAATAAATCCTCATCACATTTATTGATACATTATTTTACAAAATGGTGAGGACTACTAAACAATTCTTTCTAAAACCTTCATTCCATACCCAGAGCTAAATACTCGCTATATTCTAGCCTCACGAGAAGAAAAATGGAACAAAAAGGAAAAGGGTGAGCTCAACTAGCCCGATAAAAAGAATATTATGACTAAGATAATATACAACAAATTACCGTTAGTCTTCAACGGGGAAAAATCTAATAGAATCTGATAGACAACAAATTTTAAATCAATATTACAGCGAAATAATAATTCATTAGAAGAGTTAAGTAGAGAATGCAAACTACTATCTTACATGTATGAATTTAAAAGTTCATCGTCTATCTTTTATCCTGTAACATCAATCGATATATCATGGAATCAAATATTCATCTTTGCACTCTGAGGCGAAGATATTCATCGATTAGTCATGTTCATCTAAACACTGTTCATCTTTGCACTTTCTGACCAAAAGTTATTCTTGAAATCATTCATCTTTGCTACTCTGGGCGAAGATATTCAATAATATCATCATTTAAGGCGAGGATGATGAAAAATATTTTTAAAAGCGAATCCGGTGAAACAAAATGACAAGGATTAAGGATTAAGGATTAGTACTTTGTTTTATCCATGTTCAAAAATACCTCAAAAATAATCATAGTGGTGTAAAATTCGAGAATGATCAAAACATGGATCTGATCAAAGCTAGTATCCGAATAGATATTTTAGACAAAAAAGAAAAATTTATTTTTAAATTGAATAGTCTTGAGTATCGTGAATAGTCTAGTATCGTGAATAGTAATTCAAACACCAAAAGATAGAAATTTCCCAAAAAAAATCATCTTCACGCTTACATGAATAGTACTCGTGAATAGTAACTTTCGTGAATAGTAACTCATGAATAGTAACTTCGTGAATAATAACTCATGAATAGTAGAACCCCGAAGCATGGAAAAGTTCCAAATTTGATAAAAAGTTTCAACCAATATTTCACATAATGATATTGAAGAAATAATATCATTTGAGAAGAAAATAACATCCACTTACCTCGAAAGATTAAGACTTACAAATTTGGAATCTAGGGTATAGTCTTTGAAGGAACTTGCAACCGTCTAACAATACTCAAAGTATACTCACAAGAATACTCTCGATATATATCGAGAGAAATAGAGAGAAACTTGGGTTTACGGTGTGTTTTTCAATTCTAACCTAAGCACCTATTTATAGGAAAATGCTTAGAACACCAAAAGTAGAAAATTGAATATAATATTAATATATTTTTCACATTTTCTTTAGCCCACCTTAACAACTGATCTCAGCCCATTTGAATCACATGTGAGGCCAACTTAGTTGCAAAAAAACGTTTTTCTCAAAATAATTAACTAAAACTCCCAAAATTAATTATTTGAACTTGAACTTCAATAATTCATAATAAATAGCCCTTTTATCAGAAAATTTCAAATCTCGCGATTTTTTATAGGAAATTCAATTCTCTACAACTTTGTAGAAGAAAGTTTTTCCAATTCTAAACAGAAATTGACCAAATCCACAAGCGAGGCGATTTTACGAAATTTATAATCAAATTTGATCGATAAATGGGGTCCATGAGCATGTTTAACATGTTTTAAATATTTATTGCAACAAAAATACTCTTCCTCCTCGTATACTCATATATCCCACATTTGTTGTAAAAATATCACCATTATTATATTATTATAATATAATAATATATTTAAATAAATTATTTTATCGAGAAAAGATAAAATTTTAATTTTCAACAATTGTCACATTAAAATTTTCTCCATCTATATCCACATAAAATCAATATTTTCCTTATCATATGAATCAATAATTAATTATTCACAAATAATATTACAAAATCACAATATTGTGACGAGGCGATTCACAGGAAAGAGGGGGCTTTCGATAAGAATTTCTCTCTTCTTGGCGCATTGATTAGGTGACCAAACCTCTCCTTAGATAGAACTTTCTAGACATTGCCAATAATGTTATCTAATAATATTATTCAGATAATATGAATTATTGCTTCGATAAAGAAAAATCTTGTGTAATGACAATTATTGAAACAACAACGATATAAAATATCAACGCATGACAATTATTAAATCGATAAAATCTTTGAGCGATTAATTCTGTAACCATTATTGAGTAGTGCCTTCTTACGTAAGAATCAATAATTGGTGCAATCTGGTAATCTTCTTGTGTTTTTTAACCAGAGAGTATTTTAACAGATATTAACAGTAACAACTACTGTAGTTATTTTTAAACAACTTATATTTGTCGTTTTCTTCATCCATCGCTTTCAGTTATGGGGCCCACACATGGGCTGCGCCGTCGTGCGAATATTCCCAAAATGATCTGAATATTCCACGACCAAACGAATATTCCCAAATGATGATGAATATTTTATAACCACTTGTTTATTTTGAAATATTTGCGTATTTTACCCCTAACTATCCACATTAATCAAATCAACCCTTACTATTTCAAAATAATAAATAGAGAAAATTAAATTTCATTAATAATAAGTTGGGGTCTTACAACGACGGTTCAGATTTCATTTGATAAAGCACAAGGACGATTCAGATTTCATCTCAATTCTTTCAACTTAATCTAAAGGCTCACATTTCATCTCACACTAAAAATTCTCGTTCAAATCAAATTCACCTCTAAAAATTTCCGCCCAAATCAAATAACAATAATGATAATAGTAATAATAATAATAATAAAAAAAAATAATAATAATAACAATAATTATAATTATAATTATAATAGTAATAATAATATTAATAGTAATAATTATTATAATAATAATTATTACAATAATAATAATAATAATAATTATAATAATAATAACAATAATAAATATAATTATAATAACAATAATAATACTAATAGTAATAATAATAATACTAATAATAATAATTATTAGTATTATAATAATATTAAAAATAATAATAATAGTACTAAAAATAATAATAATAATTATAATAATAATAATAATAATAATAATAATAATAATAATAGTAATAGTAATAATAATTATTATAATAATAGTAATAATAATAATAATAATAATAATAGTAATAGTAATAATAATAGTAATACTAATAGTAATAGTAATAGTAATAATAATAATAATAATAATAATTATGATAATAGTAATAATAATAACAATAATAAAATAATAATAACAATAATAAAAAAACAACAACAACAATAATAATAATTAATAATAATAGTACTTTTAATAATGGTAATAATTATAATGATAATGATAATTAATAATAAGAATAAGAATAAGAATAAGAATAAGAATAATAGTAATAGTATTAGTAATAGTAATAGTAATAGTAATAATATTAATTATTATTATAATAATTATAATTAATTATTGTGGAGGTGTGATGAATTATTATAATTGTTATCTGTAAGTTATTTTAGGTTATAAAAATTCTTTAGGTAATGTAATATTTTTCGAATTTTAATCTAATTTTTCGTTAGGTCGTGTCTTTAGGCACGAGCAATTACTAATATATTAAGATATAACCATTTTGAATTTGGACGGAAAAGCACAATGATGGTTTAGATTCATTCTAAATTGATTTGCGCGGAAAAAGGTGATGGGAGATGAAGGAGGAGAAAGAGGAAATGAAGGTGGGATTGTTGAAACGGAGACAGAGAGGATTTGTTACGCCAGTAACTTTAGGAATAGACAATTACTAATATATATATATATATATATATATATATATATATATATATAGAGCCCTTCCATAAATCAATAGGTTCTTTATGGAGTCTTTATCTGAACACCCCCTTTTGGACCGTTGATAAACTTATTGGAAGGTTTGAGATTGAAACATAAATATACCCAAATGGTAGTAACGACTTATCTTTAGCTTTTATTTTAATATGAGGACCCCACCATAGTCACATATGTTGTCGGTTTGTTTAACTAAAATGAATTTTTAATATTAAATAATACGGCCAAGTGCGACATTATGCAAGAACACATATAAAAAAAAAAAAAAATCTAAACCTAAGACAACCTCTTACGACTTGTATAAAAAAAATCAAATAGTAGCACAAGTTCTTTATTTGCTATTTTTATAACAATATTTGTTATTTTATAAAACAAATATTTTTATAATAACAAATAAAGAATATAAAATGTAAGACCCCAACTTATTATTAATGAAATTTAATTTTCTCTATTTATTATTTTGAAATAGTAAGGGTTGATTTGATTAATGTGGATAGTTAGGGTAAAATACGCAAATATTTCAAAATAAGCAAGTGGTTATAAAATATTCATTGTTGTTTTAATATTCGTTTGGTGGTGGAATATTAAATCTTTCGGAAATATTAAATGCTGCCAAGTATGACCATGTGTGTGCCCATGTGAAAGCGATTGGATGAAGAAAACGATAAATATAAGTTGTTTAAAAATAGCGGTTGTAGTTATTCAATTAATCTTTGTTAAAATACTCGGTGGTTAAAACACGAGAAGCTTACGGTATTGCACCAATTATTGATTCTTACGTAAAAGGCACTACTCAATAATGGTTACGATAATTCTTTATTCGATTATTTTATTGATTTAATAATTGCTGCGTTGATATTTTATATTCTTTGTTGTTTGAATAATTGTCATTACACAATTTTTCTTTATCGAAGCAATAATTCATATTATCTGAATAATATTATTAGATAACATTATTGGCAATGTCTAGAAAGTTACATCTAAGGAGAGGTTTGGTCACCTAATTGCGCCGCAAGAAGGAGAAATTCTTATTGGAAAGCCCTCTTTCCTGAACCCACAGTTGTCAATATTGTGATTACGTAATATTATTTGTGAATAATTAATTATTAATTCATATGATGAGAAAAAATATTGATTTTATGTGGATATAGATGGAGAAAATTTTAATGTGACAATTGTTGAAAATTGAAATTTTATATTTTTACGATAAAATAATTCATTTAAATATATTATTATATTTTAATAATATAATAATGGTGATATTTTTACAACGAATGTGGGATATATGAGTATACGAGGAGGAAGAGTATTTTTGTTGCAATAAATGTTTAAAACATGTTAAACATGTCGGTGGACCCCATTTATTGACTGAAATTTGATTATAACCTGTAAAATCGCCCGTTTATGGATTTCGGTCAATTTTTGTTTGGAATTCGGAAAAACTTTCTTCTGCAAAGTTGTAGAGAATTGAATTTCCTATAAAAACTCGTGAGATTTGAATTTTCTGATAAAAGGGCTATTTATTATGAATTATTGAAGTTCCGAAGCTCCGAAATAATTGATTTTTGGAAGTTTAAAATATTTTAAATAACAAAAACGTTTTTTTCATTATGGTGTGTTACACATGTGTGTTGAATGAGCTGAATTCAGTTCTTGGAAGGTTGGCGTAGGAAATTTATAATATATATTAATATTTTATTAAATTTTACTTTTAGTGTTCTAGCATTTTCCTATAAATAAAGTGCTTAGGTTAGAATTGAAAATCACACCAGAAACTGAAGTTTTCTCTCTCTATATTATCGAGCGTATTCTTGTGAGTATTTTGAGTATACTTTGAGTATTGTTAGACGGTGCAAGTTCCTTCAAAGACTATACCCGTATTCCAAATGAAGTACTTAATCTTTCGAGGTAAGGGATATTATTATTTTTCGTAATGATATTATTTCTTCAATATCATTATCTTTGAAATATTGATCTGAAGTTTTATCAAATTTGGAACTTTTGGTGTTGGAGTTCTTATTCACGTATCTGGCCTTATTCACGTATCGACCTTTATTCACGAATCTGTACCTTATTCATCGAAAAATGAAAATTTTTCTTTTCGTCCCAAAATATCTATTCGGATACTAGCTTTGATTGTATCCATGTTTTGATCATTCTTGAATTTTACACCACTATGATTATTTTGAGGTATTTTGAACATGGATAAAACAAAGTACGAATCCTTAATCCTTAATCCTTGTCATTTTGTTTCACTTTGGATTCGCTTTTTTAAAATATTTTTCATCATCTTCGATCTTAAATGATGATATTATGGAATATCTTTGGCTTGTAGTGCAAAAGATGAATGATTTCTCGAAGAATATCTTTGGCCCGTAGTGCAAAGATGAACAAGTGTTTAGATGAACATGACTAATCGATGAATATCTTTGGCTCAGAAGTGCAAAGATGAATATTTGATTCCGTATATATATTGATTGATGTTATAGGATAAAAGATGATGCGATGAACTTTTAAATTCATACATAGAATATAGTAGTTTTGTGGACGCCCCAAAATAGGTATACATCACCTATTTTGAGTTGTCAATACATGTATGTAAACAACTACAACTTTATTATTACAACAAGAAAGCGTGAGTTTGAATACAAATATTATCTTCTGTAGAAATATCTATACTCAAATAAATCCTCATCACATTTATTGATACATTATTTTACAAAAATGGTGAGGACTACTAAACAATCTTTTCTAAAACCTTCATTCCATACCTCGACTCGTACTCGCTATATTCTCGCCTCCTGAGAAAAATGGAACAAAAAGGAAAAGGGTGAGCTCAACTAGCTTTCAAGAAAGAATATTATGACTAAGATAATATACAACAAATTATCGTTAGTCTTGACGAGGAAAAATATAATAGAATCTGATAGACAACAAATTTTAAATCAATATTCGCATGATGAAAATAATAATTCATTAGAAGAGTTAAGTAGAGAATGCAAACTACTATCTTCTATGTATGAATTTAAAAGTTCATCGTCTATCTTTTATCCTCAGAACATCAATCAATATACATCCGAATCAAATATTCATCTTTGCACTACAGCCAAAGATATTCATCACTTAGTCATGTTCATTTAAACACTGTTCATCTTTGCACTACGGCCAAAGATATTCTTCAAATCATTCATCTTTGCACTACAAAGCCAAAGATATTCTTTAAGAAATCATTCATCTTTGCACTACAGTGCCAAAGATATTCCATAATATCATCATTTAAGACCGAGGATGATGAAAATATTTTTTAAAGAAACGAATCCAATGAAACAAAATGACAAGGATTAAGGATTAAGGATTCGTACTTAGTTTTATCCACGTCCAAAATACCTCAAAAATAATCATAGTGGTGTAAAATTCAAGAATGATCAAAACATGGATACAATCGAGTTAGTATCCGAATAGATGTTTTGACGAAAAGAAGAAATTTTATTTTTCTATGAATAAGACTGGATATCGTGAATAAGTGCAGTATCGTGAATAGTCTTGCATACTGCGTGAATAGTAACTCACACCACCAAAGATAGAAATTCCACAAAAACATCTTCACGCTTCATGAATAGTACTTTCGTGAATAGTAACTTCGTGAATAAGAACTTTCATGAATAGTAACTCGTGAATAGTAACTCATGAATAGTAACCCATGAATAAGTAACCCCAGGCATGAAAAAGTTCCAAATTTGATAAAACTTCAGATCAACATTTCAATTATAATGATATTGAAGAAATAATATCATTACTGAAAAAATAATATTCCTTACCTCGAAAGATCGATCTTAAGATAGAATAATACCGTATATAGTCTTTGAAGGAACTTGCCTCTAGCAATACTCAAAGTATACTCAAAATACTCACAAGAATACGCTCGATAATATAGAGAGAAAACTTCAGTTTCTGGTGTGATTTTCAATTCTAACCTAAGCACCCTATTTATAGGAAATTGCTTAGAACACCAAAGCAGAAAATTTAATAAAATATTAATATATAATTATTAAATTCCTACGCACCCAAAATCTGATTCAAACCATCAGCCACCAAGAGTGACTCACCTTGCCTAACTCAAAAAAAACGTTTTTCTTATTAAAATATTTAAAACTTCAAAAATTAATTATTTCGGAGCTTCAGAACTTCAATAATTCATAATAAATAGCCCTTTCATCAGAAAAATTCAATCTCGCGTGTATTTATAGGAATTTCAATTCTCTACAACTTTGCGTAAGAAAGTTTTCCAAATTCCAAATAGAAATTGATCAAATCCATAAACGGGTGATTTTACAGCTATAATCAAATTTCGATCAATAAATGGGGTCCACCGACATGTTTAACATGTTTTAAACATTTATTGCAACAAAATACTCTTCCTCCTCGTATATACTCATATATCCCACATTCGTTGTAAAAATATCACCATTATTATATTATTAAAATATAATAATATATTTAAATAATTATTTTATCGTAAAAAGATAAAATTTCAATTTTCAACAATTGTCACATTAAACTTTTTCTCCATCTATATCCACATAAAATCAATATTTTCCTCATCATATAAATCAATAATTAATTATTCACAAATAATATTACAGAATCACAATATTGACAACCAGTGCGGTTCAGGAAGAGGGGCTTTCCAATAAGAATTTCTCCTTCTTGGCGTAGCAATTAGGTGACCAAACCTCTCCTTAGATAGAACTTTCTAGACATTGCCAATAATGTTATCTAATAATATTATTCAGATAATATGAATTATTGCTTCGATAATGAAAAATACTGTGTAATGACAATTATTGAAACAACAGCAATATAAAATATCAACGCAGCAATTATTAACTCAATAAAATAAAATACTGAACAGTAATTACTGTAACCATTATTGAGTAGTACCTTTAATAATTGGTGCAATACCGTAATCTTCTTGTCGCAACAACGCCAGCGTATTACTATGTTTTAACCAATCGGGTATTCCAATAAGATAATACTTGATAATAACTACGCCAGTTATTTAAAAACAACTTATATTTGTCGTTTTCTTCATCCAATCGCTTTTCAGTTATGGGGCCCACACATGGTCAAGCTACTCGTCAATATTTAATATTCCCACAAGATATTTATATTCCACGACCAAACGAATATTCCCCTAAGCGATAATGAATATTTTATAACCACTTGCTTATTTTGAAATATTTGCGTATTTAACCCTTAACTATCCACATTAATCAAATCAACCCTTACTATTTCAAAATAATAAATAAAGGAAATTCCTTTTATTTAAAAATTTGAGTCTTACAACCTCCCTCCTTATGAAATTTCGTCCTCGAAATTGACGTCGTACTTACTGTGTGTTTGAAAAGGTGAGGATACCTCGCTTTCATTTCCGCTTCCAATTCCTGTCATTTCCTCTATAGCATGATTGCTCCACAAAACTTTAACTTGTGGTATGACCTTTCATACGTAGGACATGCTCCTTCCTATCCAAGATCTTGACAGTACCTCCTCATACGTTAAGTCTTCTTTATCTCGTCCGGCTCTAACTCAATAACGTGGTTCGGGTCTTTCACATATTTACGAAGTACGATATGTGAAACACATTATGAACACGAGACATACTTGGAGGTAACGAAGTCTATAGGCTACATTTCCTACTCGGTCAAGAATTTGAAATGGACCAATAAATCGTGGATTGAGCTTTCTCTCTCTTCCCAAATCTTGTAACTCCATTCCATGTAGCAACTTCATGACAATACATGATCCCCTACATTAAATTCCACGTCCTTTCGATGAAGATCCGCATAACTCTTTTCGTCGATCTTGTGCTTGCTTTGTATACGTTGTCGAATCATTTGGATCTTTTCGGTGAGTCATACGTTTCAACTCGGGTCCCAACAATGTTGCTTCACCCACCTCATCCCAACATATTGAGAACGATATTTTCGTCCATATAATGCTTCAATGGAGCCACACCTATACTTGCACGATAATCATTGTTGTAGGAGAATTCCACCAATGGTAAATACTTATCCCAACTACCCTTGAAGTCTAGGACACAGAGTCTTAATAGATCTTCAAGAGTTTGAATAGTCCTCTCTCGATTGTCCGTCTGCTTTGGGGATGGTATCTAGAACTAAATCGCAAATCTGTGCTCCATAGCTTTTTGCAAGCTAACCCAAAATCTTGAAGTGAATCTTGGGTCACGATCCAAAACTATGGATACAGGGCATGCCATGCAACCTCACAATCTCATTCACGTCATATACTAGCAAAGACGTTCAAGGAATAAGTCTCCGTGACGGCAAGAAATGAGCGGACTTGGTTAATCTATCAACAATAACCCAAATAGCATTGATGCCTTGAGAAACCGTAGGAAGACCCGTAACGAAATCCATAGTAATGTGTTCCCACTTCCATTCCGGAATCTCAAGTGGTTGCAACGGACCCTTAGGTACAAGATGCTCGCCTTTACACGCCGGCAAGTTAAACACACATCGAGATAAACTTTGCAATCTCTCTCTTCATATTGTTCCACCAAAATGTATGTCAAGATCACGATACATTTTAGTACTTTCCGTGATGGATTGCAAATGGCGTATTGTGTGCCTCCATCATAATCTTGTACTTCAAATCGTGAGTCGTTAGGAACACAAAGTCTCAGAGTGGACTCAAGTATTCCTTCTTCATCAATTCGCTCGAATAGCTCCTTCTTGTACTTTCTTCTTCATACGCATCATTTCAAGATTACGGTGGCTTGAGCAACCTTAACTTTTTCTATTAAAGTTGGTTCTATCGTATATACTTGACATCATCGCACTCGTTCCGCATATGATCTTCTACTCAATGCGTCGGCTACCACGCTTGCTTTTTACCGGATGGTATTGAATAGTGTGGTCGTAGTCTTTCAATAACTCGAGCCAACGTCATTGCCGCGTGTTGAGTTCTTTTTGAGTGAAGAAATATTTAAGGCTTTTATGGTCCGAATATATCTCCACTTTCTCCCATATATAGATAGTGCCTCCATATCTTTAATATGCAAACGAT
The DNA here is from genome assembly GCA_020205615.1 of Panax quinquefolius. Classification (NCBI taxonomy): domain Eukaryota; kingdom Viridiplantae; phylum Streptophyta; class Magnoliopsida; order Apiales; family Araliaceae; genus Panax; species Panax quinquefolius. Next base: position 160,159,988 of record CM035153.1, on the reverse strand, counting down.
CACCGCTAACTCTAGATCATGAGTAGGATAATTCCTCTCATACTCTTTAAGTTGTCATGCGAGGCATAGGCTATGACTTTCCCACGTTGCATGAGAACACATCCTAACCCTTTGCAAAGCATCGCCATAGATAACAAATCCATCCAACCAGATGGTATTGTTAGAAACAGTCTTAAAATAAGTCTCCTCTTAAGCTCTTGGAAACTTTTCTCGCATTCTTCGCTCCAAACGAATTTTGTATCCTTCCGAGTTAGGCGAGTTAATGGAGTAGCGATTCGAGAAAACCCTTCCACGAATCTCCGATAATAATAACCAAATTAAGCCCAAAAGCTACGATTTTTGATCCACCGACTTGGTTGCTCCCAACTTTGTATTGCTTCAATCTTCACGGATCAACAGATACTCCATGTTTCGACACCACGTGCCCAAGGAATGCTACTTCCTCAAGCCGAACTCGTATTTCTTCAATTTGGCATATAGTTGGTTTTCACGAAGCCTTTGAGTACCGAATTTCAAATGGTGCTCATGATCTTCACGACTTTTGGAATATATGAGGATGTCATCAATAAAGACAACAACGAATTGATCCAAATATTCCTTGAATACTTTGGTTCATCATATCCATGAAAGCCGCAGGAGCATTAGTTAGTCCGAAAGACATGACTAAGAATTCATAATGCCATACCGAGTTCTCAAGGCGCTTTGGAATATCCTCGATTAATCTTCACCGATGATATCCGTAATCGAAGATCGATTTTTGAAAAGAATTGTGCCCTTACAGAATCGGTCAAACAAGTCATCAATACGAGGTAGAGGATACCTATTCTTGATGGTGACATGGTTCAATTCCCATAGTCGTCTACAAAAGTCGCATACTCCCGCTTCTTTCTTCTTTACAAATAAAACAGAGCACCCCAAGGAGATGTACTTGGACGAATGAAACCGATGTCCAACAATTCTGTAGTTGGACCTTTAACTCCTGAAGTTCAATAGAGCCATTCGATATGGGGTTTTAGAAATGGGCTTTGTGCCAGTTTCAAGATCAATAAAGAATTCAACTTCACGCTCGGGGTGAGACCGGAAGTTCTTCTTGAAATACATCGGAAAGTCAATAACAACAGAATATTATTCAAATTTGACGTGTCTTTATTCAAATCCATAACATGGGCTAAGAAAGCTTGACATCCGCTTTTCAATAAACGAATAGCTTTATGATTAGATATGATAGTGATTGATTTTAATGGTTTAGTTGCTTGAATTAAATAACAGTCAAGTTAGAATATGAAAACTAACAACCTTACGAAAATCAATCAATTTTGGCATGATGAGTAGTTAACCAATCAATCCCTAAAATCACATCAAAATCAAGTATCTTTAAAGAGATAAGGTCAACAGTAAGGTAATGGTGCCAACTTGAATCAAACAAGATTTATAAACGATGGATGTGATGAAAGTTTCTCTAACGGAGTTTCCACGGATAGGTCAAAGTCTAATTTCTCCTGAGTCAAGTTTAAACGTTGAGCACATGCGCAGAGAGATAAATGAATGGGTAAAGACCCAGATCAAGTAAGGTATATAACTTCGCAAGAATTTATAAATAAACTTACCCGTGATCACCTCGTTTGGGTTCCTCGCATTATGACCAATCACAACAAATGCTCTTCCGGAATCGTTGACTTTGACTTTTCTCGACGATCTTTTTGAGTCACCGTCCTCATTGAACTAGGTTTCGCCATCGTCTAATCTCGAGCGATATGTCCTTCCTTTCCACAACTATAGCATACCTTGAATCTGTTGTGGGCGCTTTGGACCGATATGTCCCTCTTTCCGCATTTGTAGCATATAATGGGTGGTCGTTCTCCTCCCTTAGAACCGATTCTTCTTGCCATACCGCTGCTTCACATAGTCGTTGTTAAATCTCCTCTTTTAAAATCTCCTCCCGACTTCTTCTTACATTTTCATGGCGATTATGATTACCACCAGAGTGGTAACCATTTTGTCCGTCTGTTTCTTTCTCCGCCGGTTATCATTATTCGCTGATCGCTATCTCTCGCACGATCGATCCTCGTTATGGTCCTCAATTGATGCATACTTTCGTTATCTCGCTCTAATAATTGAGCCTGCTTACAACATCCGAATAAAGAGAAAATTTATGAGAAATGAGATCTTGACGTAAGCCGGTTTCAAACCTCTAAGAAACATCCGCGTCATCGTTCCTCATTCTCCACCAAATGAGGTGCAAACACGATAACTCTGCAAACTTTGCCTCGTCTTTGAGACACCGCCATGTTGTTTTGTTCCAATCTGATGAATTCCACTTCCTTCATATGACGAACACTTTAAGGAAAGTATTTGTCATTAAATAGCTTCAAAAGCGTCTCCCAAGACATGCTTTGAGTCGCGGCCGGATGGGTACGCCTATGACTCCCACCGAGTAGATCCGCCTTCGCCACGGAATATAAAGGTGGCGAATGGAACCTTCTGTTCCTCCGTGCATCCCAAGACATCGAATATCTTGGTAATTTGTTTGACCCATGTTTCCGCCATGATCGGATCTGGCTTTCCTTTAAATTCGGTGGTCCCAACTCTTTGAATCGCTTGCATTGTGACAACCCGTGAATTGCTATCATTTCCTCCTCAGATTTTGAACACGAGTTTCCTCGTCGATTTTGCATGAATCGCAAAAAACTTCTAAACATCCCCTCGCTCATCATCTCGCTTTCAATGGTGTTGTTCACAGAGGAACATTGCCACTGTTGCCGCTTCTCCTCGTTGGTGAGTACTGATATCATCTCCACGGTCTCATTTCCATTGTTAATATTCTCGATTCGACATTCTCAAATCATCATATAAAACAAGGGTTAATTAAGGAAATCAATATATCACATAATATCCCTATATCTTGACTAACTAACAAATAAGCTTAGGTAGGACACACTAGCGAAGGATTTACTCGCCTCTCCCTCCTAGTTCTATTCCCCATCTCCGCCAGAGATCATATCCCTAAGCTCGATACTAACTGTGACGCCCCCAAAATAGGTATACATCACCTATTCCGAGTTGTCAATACATGGTATGTAAAAAAACTACAACTTTATTATTACAACAAGAAACTGTGAGTTTGAATACAAATATTATCTTCTGCACAATATCTATACTCAAATAAATCCTCATCACATTTATTGATACATTATTTTACAAAAATGGTGAGGACTACTAAACAATCCTTTCTAAAACCTTCATTCCATACCCAGACTCAGATACTTTCGCTATATTCTCGCCTCCTGAGAAAAATGGAACAAAAAGGAAAAGGGTGAGCTCAACTAGCTCAGTAAAGAATATTATGACTAAGATAATATACAACAAATTATCGTTAGTCTTCAACAGGGAAAAATATAATAGAATACAATAGACAACAAATTTTAAATCAATATTCATAGCGGAAAATAATAATTCATTAGAAGAGTTAAGTAGAGAATGTAAACTACTATCTTCTATGTTTGAATTTAAAAGTTCATCGTCTATCTTTTATCCCTGTAACATCAATCAATATACATCTGGAATCAAATATTCATCTTTGCACTACAGGCCAAAGATATTCATCAGTTGGTCATGTTCATTTAAACACCTGTTCATCTTTGCACTACGGGCCAAAGATATTCTTCAGAAATCATTCATCTTTGCACTACAGGCCAAAGATATTCTTTAAGAAATCATTCATCTTTGCACTACAGGCCAAAGATATTCCATAATATCATCATTTAAGACTGAGGATGATGAAAAATATTTTTTTAAAGAAACGAATCCAGTGAAACAAAATGACAAGGATTAAGGATTAAGGATTCGTACTTGGTTTTATCCACGTCCAAAAATACCTCAAAAATAATCATAGTGGTGTAAAATTCAAGAATGATCAAAACATGGATACAAATCGAGTTAGTATCCGAATAGATGTTTTAGACGAAAAGAAGAAATTTATTTTTCTATTGAATAAGATGCAGATATCGTGAATAAGATCAGATATCGTGAATAAAGGCCGCACATACGCGTGAATAGTAACTCTGACACCAAAAGATAGAAATTCCACAAAAAACATCTTCACGCTTCATGAATAGTACTCGTGAATAAGAACTCGTGAATAAGAACTCATGAATAGTAACTCGTGAATAAGAACTCATGAATAAGAACCCATGAATAAGTAACCCCGACATGAAAAAGTTTCAAATTTGATAAAAACTTCAGATCAACATTTCAGTATAATGATATTGAAGAAATAATATCATTACGAAAAAAATAATATTCCTTACCTCGAAAGATCAAGATTTAACATTTAGAATCTAGGTATATAGTCTTTGAAGGAACTTTAACCGTCTAGCAATACTCAAAGTATACTCAAAATACTCACAAGAATACGCCGATAATATAGAGAGAAAACTTGATTTTGGTGTGATTTTCAATTCTAACCCAAGACCCTATTTATAGAAATTGCTTAAACACCAAAGCGAAAATTTAATAAAATATTAATATATAATTATTAAATTCCTACGCACCCAAAATCTGATTCAAACCATCAGCCACCAAGAGTGACTCACCTTGCCTAACTAAAAAAAAACGTTTTTCTTATTAAAAATATTTAAAACTTCAAAATTAATTATTTCGGAGCTTCGAACTTCAATAATTCATAATAAATAGCCATTTCATCAGAAAATTCGAATCTCGCGAGTTTTTATAGGAATTTCAATTCTCTAAACTTTGCGTAAGAAAGTTTTTCCAAATTCCAAATAAAAATTGACCGAAATCCATAAACGGGTGATTTTACAAAGTGCTATAATCAAATTTCAAATAATAAATGGGGTCCACCGAGCATGTTTAACATGTTTTAAACATTTATTGCAACAAAATACTCTTCCTCCTCGTATACTCATATATCCCACATTCGTTGTAAAAATATCACCATTATTATATTATTAAAATATAATAATATATTTAAATGAATTATTTTATCGTAAAAGATAAAATTTCAATTTTCAACAATTGTCACATTAAACTTTTTCTCCATCTATATCCACATAAAATCAATATTTTCCTCATCATATAAATCAATAATTAATTATTCACAAATAATATTACGAGAATCACAATATCGATAACTAGCGGTTCAGGAAGGGGGCTTCCAATAAGAATTTCTCCTTCTTGGCGCCGCAATTAGGTGACCAAACCTCTCCTTAGATGTAACTTTCTAGACATTGCCAATAATGTTATCTAATAATATTATTCAGATAATATGAATTATTGCTTCGATAATGAAAAATACTCGCGTAATGACAATTATCAAACAACAAAATATAAAATATCAACGCAGCAATTATTAACTCAATAAAATAAAATACTTTGAATAATAATTATCAGAACCATTATTGAGTAAGACCTTTAATAATTGGTGCAATACCGTAATCATCTTGTCTGCAACAACGCCAGATTCTTACTATGTTTTAACCAATAGGGTATTCCAATAAGATAATTGTGAATAACTACTGTAGTTATTTAAAAACAACTTATATTTGTCGCTTTCTTCATCCAATCGCTTTACATTATGGGGCCCACACATGGTTGCTTAACGTAGCATTTAATATTCCCCGACAAGATTTAATATTCCACGACACCAAACGAATATTCCCCATTTATAATGAATATTTTATAACCACTTGCTTATTTTGAAATATTTACAGATTTAACCCGTAAATATCCACATTAATCAAATCAACCCTTACTATTTCAAAATAATAAATAAAGAAAATTCTTTTTATTTAAAAATTTCGGGGTCTTACAAGTTTGCATTCTCTACTTAACTCTTCTAATGAATTATTATTTCACTGCGAATATTGATTTAAAATTTGTTGTCTATCATATATTACTATTAGATTTTTCTATTATCAAGACTAACGATAATTTGTTGTATATTATCTTAGTCATAATATTCTTTCTTGGGCTAGTTGAGCTCACCCTTTTCCTTTTTGTTCCATTTTTCTTTTGAGGAGGCGATAATATAGTGAGTAACGTAGTCGGGGTATGGAATGAAGGTTTTAGAGAGTTGTTTAGTAGTCCTCACCATTTTGTAAATTAATGTATCAATAAATGTGATAAGAATTTATTTGAGTATAGATATTGTCTAGTAAGATAATATTTGTATTCAAACTTACGCTTTCTTTGTTGTAATAATAAAGTTGTAGTTGTTTTACGTACTATGTATTGACAACTCGTAATGGGTGATGTATACCTATTTTGGGAGGCGTCACATAAAATATTTTATAAAACAAATATTTTATAAAAACAAATATTTTTATAATAACAAATAAAGAATATAAAATATTTTTATATCCTATTTTATATTTTATAAAATATAAAAATATTTGTTATTATAAAAATATTTGTTATTATAAAATATTTGTTTTTATAAAATATTTTATAAAATATAAAAATATTTGTTATTATAAAAATTTTTGGCAAACAACTTTTTAAATCACTTTATTTGAAAAATAACAACTTTTTTTTTTAAGCCGGAATAGGCTCTTACGGTTTATTATTATTATTATTATTACTTTTTTTATTTTAAGCCTAAGAGGCTCTTACTATTTGATTTTTTTTTTTTTTTTTTTTTTTTTACAAGCAATGTACATTTGCACTCAGTCGTATTATTTAATATTAAAAATTGCGTTTTAGTTAAACAAACCGACAACATGTTGACTATGGTGGGGTCCTCATATTAAAATAAAAGCTAGAATATGTTTGTTACTACCAAGTATATTTATGTTTCAATCTCAACCTTCTAATAAGTTTATCAACTATCCAAAAAGGGTGTTACAGATAAGACTATATAAAGAACCTATTTATGAAAGAAATTTCTCCCTATATATATATATATATATATATATATATATATATGTTTGAATTGTAGTGGAACAAAAATGATTAAAAGATCATGTTTCGGCACTAAAACATTTCAAAACATAGATTACAATTCTATTGACACAATTTTGTCCTAAAGTTGTGAGGGATGATAAGTATATAGGATTTTTGAGCAAGTTAAAAAGACTGCAAGAGGGAGAGAGAGGCATGAAATGTACTGGGCTAGCCAATTAAAAGTCCCACAACGAGTAAACAGGAATAAGTAGCTGACTTTATAAAACACGCCCCTTGCAATGGGTTTGTCCCTTTGGGGACATCTGATAAAATTGGAACGATACCGATGACGCGCACAAATGGAGAAATGGTCTAAATTTTTTAGACACTTTTGCCCTCGTTTACAGTAAGAAGAAGAAGCTTGCTTTTTTGTTTTTTTGTTTTTGTTTTGTTAATTTCTTGTGGGAATGGAAGTTGGTATTGTTGATGGGTCTGAAAGTGGAGAGGTTAGAAGTAGGGTTTATCGTCTTATACCGAGGTTGATGGCAATTATTCTCTCTAGAGCTCTTACCGGACTATTTGCACTTGGTACCTTTCTCTCTCTTCGTCTTTTCAGCTGTTTTCCCATAAATAAAGCAATTTGTTTTATCGGGTTTTCGATTAAGTATGAAATCATTATATGGTGGTTGGCTTTTGTTGATGGGATTTTACTGCATGATATTGCATAGAGTGTTTTTACTTGAATGTTCTATTGGTGTTTGGTGTACAAGTATTTGAATTCTTTTATATTTCTCTCATAAGGTGGTAAACCTTTTTATTGAGAATTTTGCTGTAAAGGTTTTTCTTTTGATAAACAATTTTAATCCATAAACTTGGTCTGCACAAATTTTTAAGTTGGATTATTTGTTAATGAATGTGAAAACTTTTTTTTACAATTATGAAGTGCAAACTTATTGCTCATTAGGACCTTACGGAATGCTGATTTGGAATGAGACTTCAGTTGTCTTGCTTTGATTCTGCTTATTTTGAAAAGTTTTAGCCCATTTTTATTGCTACAATAAATTAATTATTAAAAAAGTTATTAAAATAGCACAATCTCGATGGGGATGGAAAAAGGTTTAGTGCATAGATGGTAGTTACATATCTTTACTTGCATAAAAAAGAAAGTTAGAAAGTAGTTACTCGAGCTGTTACACTCGTGCTAAAACACTTTAAGGTATCACTTGAGAAGATTGTCAGGGTCCTAAGAGGTTGGAGTTCATCTAATCAAATTTTGGTGCTCATTTGTTTGTTGTTTTAATAAAAAAAAATTTGTTCTTAACTTGCTAGATTTTTAATTGATTTAATACTGCTGTAAGGGTGCATATTGTTGGCCCGACAAATAAGTTGTAGTTGAGGTTTCTTGTGACTTCGCGTTCCTAGCTTTCAAAGGCATATCATAGCACTTCAAAATCATAAGCTAAGTATCATAATATATAAATCGTGCACTGATGATATACCATTGTTGCATATTGAATTTTCTTAAACTGATACATCTCATGCATACTTCTTGAGGTTACTGCCTTCTCTGTACGAGCAGATAGATTTAACGTTTCTAACGTTAATGCATTAGTGAATTCCTCTTCTGCTTGCAATCACGGTATGCAGAATAACTAATATACATCGAGATGGCTTTTACCATGGGTTGCTTACCATTTATGGTTCTCTCTAAATATGCATTGAGGTGTATTTCAATCGCATGGTACATCTTGTCTTGTGATTTTATGAAAAACATGATCATTTTTATGAATTGTGAGGTGTGTTCAGTTTAGTTAACTTCAACTTGGTGTTACTCCAGAACACTCAACATATTAATATTTACTGAAATCATCGTATAATGTACCTTCACTTCTCTTCTGACTTTCCCTAATTTGTTTCACTTGCAGCTGGTGCTTTTACAGGGGCCTTAACTGGAGCTTTAGCAGGTAGGGCTTCTCATACCGGAGTTCTCCGTGGAGCTGGACTAGGTGCCATTGCTGGGACTGTTCTCTCTGTAGAGGTTTTGGAGGCTTTCCGTAGTTATTGGTGTTTGGAGCACTCTAGCTCTTGGAACTCATCGTCCATGGTTGGTATACTTAATCTGGTGCCGAATTGATTTTTGCTCATCTTTGTGTTATTTCTATTTGTTATTATTATTGAGAAATACATTTTACACTGTATTTCCAGGCAGATTTCATAGAGGAGCTTCTCCAGGGGAGGTTTGTTCAAGAGCAGTTTCCACCGGCGTTATTAACAACTTATCATCAGCAGGTATTCTTTATTTCTACACATCATCTGACATATAGCCTACTGTTTGTGGAGTGCATCTTACCATAGTAATCAAACTATCCAGGTGATGACCTGCTCTGCCCAGGCCTTCACGGGCACCTAAGCAGTATTTTTGTTTTCATATTCATCTGAGATACAGTTCAACATATTCGAGTCCAGAGTAGCATATAGACATTCATATTTGACAAAGAACATGTAAAACAAGATTTGTTGTGATTGGATAGCAAGAGATAATGACCAGCTGCCAAATGGTTGCTTGGGTTTTGCAGATTTTGCTGCGGTAATGCTAGGATTTTTGTTGCATGTAGTGATCATAAACCTAGGCTGCTGATCACTTGATTGTCTAGGGTAACAATGGTGTAGCCATTCTGGAGGAGACTACTCCACCTAGGCAGTTACTTCGGCAGCCGGGTATCTACTACAACTAGGCATCTCTATTTATGAATATTATCAGTCAAGTTGAATTTTGTCAGTCAAATTTGTAAATATCCTTTGCATTTATTACCTGACTGATACCCTGTGCAAATCTCTATCTTATGACCATGTTTTCATATAGTACTTATAAGACACGATTTACAAACTGAAAATTTGAATTTTTAACTCTGTAATTTAATCTGGGCCACCCTACTTATCATTTTGTGTTATTTATAATATCAGATTGCATTCATTTCCCACAGTCGCAGTTGGCCATTGTAATTTTGAAGCTTATTTATAGGATTGGACTTAAATTATCATGTCTTGCCATTGTAACACTGTGTCATACATAACACAATGTTATACATAACAAATATTATCATTGTAACACTGTGTCATACATAACACAATGTTATAATTAAAAATGAATACATTGTCTCATTAGTTTTTTATCCATTTTTGGCAATTGTCACAGTATTACCATAATGCCAAAAAAAACTATTAATGATGATGAAAATGATTTACCAGATGCTAGTACTTAACAAATCATGCAAAACTACAATCCAGATAATAAAATACAATAGATGAAGAAACCATAAATATAAACACCGTGAGATATAGTCCACAAAATGAAGTCATAGCCCCTCCCATTGAATGCATTGTCACCATAATCTGAAGGTATCCAGGTATATAAGTCATTTGCACTTTCAAAAGTATTTAGAATTGTTTGTACGTAGCATGAGTTGTTGCATAATAGTTGGTATGTATTTATATAGAGAAATTAGGTTAATTAACGGAGAATAATGATAATAGCTCAATTTCGGCTGAATGACACTTCTGTCCCTTCAAGTTGTCACCCACTTTTAAAGTCATCCCTAAAGTTCAATTTTCGTCATGACATTTTGTTGGCATTACCAGACATTTGACCTCAACCCTAATTATTATTTTAAACTTATTTTAAAAATAATTTTATATTTTAAAATATTAAAATTTTGGGTTAGGTCAAACTGGATCGGGTTGAATCAAAATTGGTCAAAATAGGTCGAGTTGAGGTTAAATTGGGCTGAATGAATAGAAAATGCCAATAAAATATCATTTTAAGGACCTAACTGAAAATAATTGAACTTTAGAGATGAATTTAAAAATGGGTGGTAATTTGGAGGGACAGAAGTGTCATTCAGCAATAATGATAATATCATAAAGTAGTGCTTTTAAAAGATAATAATTAAATTAAAAAAAAAATATCAGAACAGATGACATTACCAAAACAGTTTAGATTTGTAGTGATTTAGAGGATTATAAATTCAAAATATTAAATTAGTAATGATAATATTAAAACAGTTAACATTATCAAAATAATTTAGATTTGTAGTGATTTATAGGATTATAAAATTAAAATATTAACGTGAGATTAAAAAGTAGTGATTTTAGGAGATAATAATTAAGTAACGATAATATAAAAACCGCTTAGATTGAAAATGTAGTAATTTAGGAAATTATAAAATCAACATAGTAGTAAGTTATGATTGATATTATTTGTTTTTTTTAATTTTGTTTAAAATGTTTTAAATTGTATAATATTGTGTTTTAATATAATTATAAATGGTATAATATTATGTTGTAATATAATTTAATTAGTAATGATAATATTTGCATTTAGATAGGTGGTGATTTTGTTATTTTGTTATATCGTGTATTATAATATTTTACCATACATGTATGATATAATTTATGGTATAATATTAGAAAAGTAGTAATTTTAGGATATAATAATTATGTTTTAAAAAGTAGTAAGTTATGATTGATATTTTTGTTCTTTTAATTTTATTTTAAATATTTTAAAGCTCAATATACTGTTGTAATATAATTATAAATGGTATAATATTATGTTGTATTAATAGAAATAAAATTAGGTTAAATAACGGAAAGTAATAATAATATAACAAAGTAGTAATTTTAGGATCTAATAATTAAGTTAGAAATGATAATATCGTAATAGTTGATATTACTAAAATAAATTTAGATTTATAGTGATTTAGGAGATTATAAATTTAAAATATTAATTTGGGATTAAAAAGTAGTAATTTTAGGAGATAATAATTAAATTAGTAATGATAATATTAGAATGTTAACATGTCTTGTGTTTTAGTAGTGATTAAAAGTAGTGATTTTAAAGTAATGATTTAGGGATTATAAAATCAACATAGTAAGTTATGAATAATATTATTTGTTATTTTAATTTTATTTTAAATATTTTAAATTGTATAATATTATGTTGTAATATAATTATAAATGGTAAAATATTATGTTATAATATAATTTAATTAGTAAATATCTCGCATAGTTTAGAAAGGTAGTAATTTTATTATTTTGTTATATACGTGTATTATAATATTATATCACGTTTATGTATTATAATATTATATCATACATATAATGTATGGTATAATTATGAATGATATAATATTAGAAAAATAGTGATTTTATGATATAATAATTATGTTTAGAAAAATAATAGATTTTGGGAATTATAAAATTAACATAGTAAATTACGATTGATATTATTTGTTATTTAAATTTTATTTTAGATGCCATATTTGAATAGTTGATCCCAAATTTAGGGGAATAAATTTAAGTTTGTTTCAACCTCATTTGTTATGTTAGTTGAGCATTTTTATTAAAGGTCTTAAAGAATATTAATTAGACATTACATGTGTTAAATTTTGAGGATGACATGTGTCTTGTGCCATGTACTGTGTTTTAGTATAATTAATAGATAATACGAGGAAGGAAGTATATTTTCCTTGCCAGATCGGATCCATGACCAGACCATATATAAAACATGGGTAGTAGCTTAAATTTATTAATTACAGAACTTACATATTTAATAAATTGCAACATAGAAGAAATTCCAATCACCTGCTTAAGAAATACAAATTTTGCAGGTTGGGTTCATTCCATTCTTGAAGACTGAAACCAAGATAACAATACCCCCGCTTATTCAGCAATTGAAGCCTGAAGACTTTGAACACGCATATTTCTGTGTTAAATTTTAACATGGCACAAAGCATGACAAATGATACAAACCTACTAAATCTGGCTTCGACGAATTATTTGTTACAGGAAAAAGGGCTGCCAACAAGTTAAACTCGTTATACTCCTATTGAAAATATGTTTTCTCACTGTGTCTCACTTGAAATTGGAACTTATTTCTATAATTGTTATTATATTTCACTATGGAGAAACCAACAAGTATCGGTATCTGACAACACCCCGAAGCTAGCAGTAATCAGTCTGTCTGGTTCTTCCTGTTATCTGCAAACACACAAAAAAGTAATGATTACGCCCATCTACAAAGTTTGTAAATATAGCTTAAGAAGATAGAATCGAATGTGCTTCAGTTGGCAAAAATGATAAACAAACAAGTCGAGTTCATAATTTCTACCATGATTCTATGTATTGCGATAAATTTATGCCGATTTAGAATTGTGAAGCTTATTAATACATGAGATTAGTATGAATTATAGGAGAGCCCCACTTATTACACATCTTCCTAAAAAAGTTGTCACTAATATTTATCTACGGAACTTACAATCAAATAATCAACGTAAACATTCACAATATATATCATTTTCCTTTCTACCATTCACATATCAGTACTCACAACTTTCTATTGATAAGTGCAAAGATGATTGCCTACACAGCAGTTTGCTTAGTGCAGTGAGGGGAATGTAGTCACTCAAACTGTTGCTTCCAAAATAATTAAAAAGATGTTCAAGTGACAACATTTAGTTTGGGGCAAACAACGTCAGGGATTCATTTAGAATTTAGAAACTATGGATTCAAGGGAAGAAAATAAATGTGCAACATTTGGACCTAATTTTGTAGATGAACTGAAAATGTACATACATGGGAATGAAGAGTGCTGGAACCACATATTGACTTCAATCAGATATGATGGAGTTCAAACTTCATACGGCAACTGCTACAGGCCTAGTGCTGGTTTTAATACCTTTTATTGCTGTAAAAAGGTCATTCAATGCACAGCAAAAGGTTCAAGTACAGTTAATTATGAGCAACAATACAAAACTTTCTTGCAAAACTTGTTATAAATTTCCGTGTCCTTGCCTTCGGTATAATCTTTAGCTCCAAATACAGCAGAACCAGCAACCAAAGCATTTGCTCCAGCTTCAATAACCTGCAAGCATCAAAATGACACAGTTGGTCATGTAGACTATATGATCAGTTTGTAGTTCGTAGATGGAAACTGAAACTGCGCACCAATTTGCAAATTTCACTTATTAATTACTGCAACAAACTGACTTTTTACAAGACAAGTGTAACTACAAATTTATTTGATGCATAGTGGATGACAAAGACAACATTGAAGACTATTGAGTTTCTAACCACTCTACAACCTCGAAGCCTTCAATGTTTCATTTTACTGGGATGGAGTGAGAGGAATAATAACTAGTTATCCATCAGGATTTTTGGATTGAATGTCAAAAGTTTTTTAATGAAGTTTACATATTGAATGACATAGCAAGTAGCATTAGCTTACTATGTTTTAAGCGTATAAACATAATTTGATGGACTAAGCAAGCATTACTGCAGAATGCTTGCACCTGACAATTGTCAACACAGAGTTAAGAATTGCTTGGCTATATCCTGAATTCTAACAATACTTTTATAGGTAGAGAGAACTAACCAAAATATATAACTCCATTAAGGATTTATAAGTTAACAATAAAGAAGTGTAATGTGACACCCAAAAAAAGAAGAATTCAACAGAAGATCTTCAAGAATGAGGTGCCACAGCCCAACAAATGATAATTTCAACCCTATCTCTTCCATCATCCCTCTCACTCACCTCAAACAAGGAAAAAATATATTATACCCATTTTGTAAATATTCTGTCAAATTCTTCTAAAGGTTTAATCATATTCCATAAAAGAATTAAAATGCAAAGAGCAAATGGTTTCAGTGAGGCACCTTGTATGCATTATTAGGACCAACTCCACCATCCACCTCAATCCATGGGTTCACTCCCTGAAACATGAACATAAAAAATACATTGTTCTCTCAATTCTTTCAAAGGCTGCATATGTAGAAATGGGAATCCAATACCTTCTCTACACACATTCTTCTTAAGTCCGCAATTTTCTTAACTTGACTTTCGATAAAGCTCTGTCCACCAAATATTACCGACATAATCAAGACAAGATCGACAACTGTTATCAAAACAAGATAATTCAACAAACATATTCCACCAGACAAGACAAACTCAAAACTAGGACCATTAAATCTTATGACAATATCTTTACTATTCTTCACCCTTGCTTAGGCAGAGTATTCTTATTATTTTGTGGGTAAGAAGACATCCAACAACTCTCTGCAAAGTCTAGTTGAGCTTAGAAGTGAGCACACACCTCATTGCCAATATTAAATAACCTAAAAAAGAAGCCTCAATGGAAATCATCCCTCTGCCTACTATCCTGTAAAACTTGAGCAAATGAAATACCTCATTGAAAATGAAACAATGCTTACCATCAAGGACATATTCTATGGTACTTAATGGGGTACCAGGGTTAAGAACAACGCCAGCTTTTGCTCCCAAACTTTTTATCTGAATCATAAAAGAAGAAAGTACAATGGTCACATGAGACAAATAATAAAAGGAAATAGGATAAAATATTTCCAATAAAGATTCTTATTATGCAAAACTAAATCCAAGTTAAAATAAATGGGTAGAGCATATTAGTCAACTTCTCTTTGCTCCATAAGCATTAAATCAAAACAAACAGCAGAAAAATTATGTCAACTTGAAATGGCACATAACTCCTTTGGCAGCAAGCGTGGATTTTAATATGCTTTTACAAATTAATTTTGACCATGTTTTATCCAAGTCCAACCCAGCTTCTACCCCCTTCTCTTTGAATTTATGTCCCACGTTCACAACCACTAAACCTTACTAGATTACCACAACTATTCTTGATGGCATGATGAAGTAACAAATCCAAAACTTTCACCAGCAAAGAATACCATCCGTGTTCAGCATGTGTATAACTGTTCTTCACTAAGACTAGTGAAACCATAATACTTCCCCTTCCCCCTCACCCTCCCCCTTCCAAAAACAAATACTAAGAAATGATAATCCAATTAATCTGAATTCCAACCAATAATCTTATAATGAGTTCACAATCTCTTACTTGATTGATAGTACGATGCAAATGAATGGTGGCGGTTTGCTCGCAATGGACGCTGACTATGTCAGCTCCAGCTTTGATGAAATCAGGCACTCGCTGCTCAGGTTCCACAATCATCTGTCATGCTTTAAGTTTACATTAGCAATAGCATTTTACATCCAGCATAGACATAAAATCCGAGGGTAAGGCATTTAGAAAGAAGAATACCAGATGGACGTCCAATGGGAGGTCTGTCACTGGGCGCAAGGCATCAACAATGAGAGGTCCAATTGTTATATTTGGAACAAAACGACCATCCATCACATCGACATGTATCCAATCACAACCTGCCACATCTACTGCTTTTACCTAGATATAAATCACATATAAGAATCAAGCTTTAAAATTTGTAAGATTCACCATCTTCAAATCACATGATTTGGTAATGCTAAAGAAACAAATTTGATTTCAGAAACTTGATTTACCATAGACAGTGCTACAAAGACATAACTAACAACAGAGGTTTATGAACCAGAGAACCCAGTAACATAAAGCTGAGAAGTTGAGAATAGCAAAATAATGTAACTTTTTTTTAATAAGTCATGCACAACACAACTTCATCTATATTTACTTCAAGCAACTATGATACCTCTATAAAAAATTAATAAAAGATCAGCTTGTACTAAAATATATATTGAAATATGACAGCAAAGATCAAAAGAAGAATAGAACCTGATCTCCCAATTTTGCAAAATTAGCAGATAAAATAGATGGAGAAACAATGACGTCACTCTTGGAGAACTTATCAACTCGAGAAGTTGCCATCACCAATGTTTGAAATTTTCTCCTGGAATAATACACAAAGGATTTTTCTGTATTAGGGACAATATGTGATACTTTCTCGTAACTCAAGTTGCATAGGCATTATGCAGAACATGATTCCATTGAACTCATAAATTGAGTAGTAATATAAGGAAAAAGCAGACAACACGGGCTATAAAGCAGCTTGTAGAATGTAGAACCAGAAACACAAAAGAAACCATTTCTACTCAGTAAATCCTACAGTAACTAAGCCACAAAGGCTCAAGTAAAATAACTAACATACACTTGAGCCATGTCATTTATATAAGCAGGAATCCTACATAAACACGAAGTAGAGTTATTTCAATAGAGCAATCAAAAGAACTAAAAAAGAACTTCTTATCGAATAGTGAATATCATAGAATAGAAGAGAGAGAATAAATGAGGCTGGATCCAAGGAGATGGGGGGAAACGTCGACCTTAAACTATGAGTTTTTAAGAGCTTCTGTCCATTAAGTAAACCTAACATACTGCCTAATATTTTGAGGCAGAACATAACAAATATATTTTTGTTGAAAGTCTCACAAATTTTACCAATGTTTTGAGGCACCTCTCTTTCCAATATATATAGGGATTTGAGAACAGATGAACAGATCTTATATATATCAAGTGTTTTTGCTCTTTTTTTACTGGTCAAATTTTTTTTTTTTTTTAAAAAGGTACTTCTCAATGTTGTTTGTGCTTGTTTTGTTAAATGGACTTCTTGCACCTTGCTTCTTCTCTAATCTCTATAAAATAAAAGGCAGACTATTTGCTTCTCCAGATATAGTCACTTATCACCGATATAGAAATTCACCCAATAATTTAATTGTGATTTAGAGCCAAATAATATGTAGCTTCCATCTAAAGCCACAACAGTCATTAATTTGAATGTCAAGTTGTCAACTAAGCAAATACACAAACCTGTAATGAACAAATTTTAAAATGAATTGACTTGATTCCTTCAAAGGCAAACACATTAAACAACATTCCCCTCGGCCACCTTTTGATTTAAAAAAAAAATCTAACATTTCCAATGATCTAAATCAATATCATGGTGAAATATTACCCAAATCCTTTAGTTATTTATTTTGGTGAAATAAATAATTTTGGTTTACTCATCTTATACAAATTCATTTAATTATAATAGCCAAGAGGAAATCAGATAGTACAAACTAAAAACATACTTGAAGAATAAATCAGTAGAATAATACCTCAAAAAAGGGAGCGAATTGGGGTTAGAGAGAGAAGGGTTTCGAAGCTTAAGACACCCACCAAAACCATTGATCTGTGACTGAGCAAGAGTTGACGAACCCAGTGAAGATGTTGCCATTTCTACTCTCTTTCCCTCTATTTGGAAGAATTGCAACAATTCTTTATTAGGGTTTTGCAAAGAGAATAGGGTATTTACTGTATCTTGAGAATGATTTAACAGTTCCAACAGATTTTGTCAGCTCGGAGTCGGGGCCAAAGAATGAAGAAGACGATGGTGTAGAAATTTAGAAGACAGAAATCATATGCGATTGACGCGTGTCAGATGTGTGTGTGAGAGAGAGGAATTTGCTTATCTGCGACGGTTGGCCTCTGTTAGCTTTCAACCAAATGCGGAGACCAGAGAACGTGAGACACAGCTAAGATTATAAATGAACCGAGCGAGCTGATTATAAATCAACCGAACGAGCCGAGTATTGAGTTCACATTTGACTATAAAATAAAATTTAATTAAGATTCGTTTAATTATCGAATCAAATTAGATCTTGAATCAAGCTTAAATCGCTCCAACGGTTCAAACGAATATGATCCGAAATTAATAAAAAATTATAATTTAAGAATGTTTAAGTAATTTATCAAATTTTAAAATTTATTCATATTTGAATCATTTATATTTTGAGTCGAGCTCGAATAAAATTTTTAGTTAAACGAGTATGAATAGAGTCTGAGCTATCCTTTATTTTACAGCCTTAAAATTTACATTTGCTTGCTTAAAAACAAATTAAAACAATGATTTTGGAAGAATAGATAATGTTTAATTTCTGATTGTCTTTCTATCTTCGTTTAGGGTTTGGGGTGACCTTTAAAATTTAGAGGTGCTTAAAGATGTTGGTTGTTTATTATAAATGCCTTTTACTTAATTTATATATGTAACGCTTTGGGAGTTATATGCATTGTAATATTTTTGTTGTACACTAAATGTTATCATCTTATACAATCGATATAGAATTAGAATACTTTAATTTAATAAAAGAATTAAAATAAAACAACTATTAATTAGAACATTTTAAGTTAAACTGTTTCAAAATCCTCAAGTACTTTTGCTAACCCTTTTAAGTAAATTTTTTAAAGGTAGAGTCAAACATAATTCCAAAGTATCCAAAGGTTAATCTTTTCTTTTTAATAATTTATACTTTAACTCATATTTGAAAAATAAGGTAATTTATGTTATATAATTAAATCTTACATAAAATTTAAACCCATTAGGTATATTATTCACTTAAAACAATTCTCAAAATTTATCATCATTTGTTTTTAATTCTTAACGTTTTTATAAAAATTTAAAATAATCCCAATCGAATTAAGATGATATAATAATCACAGTGGCACATGCGTTCTGTGCAATTAGATAATTTTTGTGGTTATAAATATTTATAATTAATTGTAATGGTTTGAACAATATTAAACATTTATGAGTAACATATTCCAAATCTAAAATTTGTTGCTTCTTGTTATTTAACACAATAAGTATGGGGCGAACGTGTTTAGTGACCGGCAGAAAAAGAAAAAACACACCCTCTCTCCCTTTTTCACCATAGTCGCCATCTGCAAAGTTTCGCCCAAAATCGGAAGCAAAATCAACAACAAACTCTTTATCCTGGAATAAAATTCATCAAAATCAGCAGTAAGAGAGGTATGCATACACATATTGTATATATGATGTATGAATATTGATAATATATATGTATATATTTATGTCCTAAAACTGATTTCAAGATTTTGAAACCCATTTTTTCGATGATGCTCTTCTTCTCCACAAAATCTCAGTTTTAGAGTGATTTTTCTCTGAATCATTGTTTGAATATTGGTCTTTATCTGCACATAAGTAATATTGCATCACTGATTTAATAGTGTGCTGGTGTCGAAAAAATGGGTTTCAAAATCTTGAAATCAGTTTTAGGGCATAGATATATACATATATATTATCAATATTCGTACATTATATGTACAATATGTGTATGCATACATCTCTTACTGCTGATTTTGATGGATTTTGTTCCAGGAGGAAGAAGTTTGATGCTGATTTTGCATCCGATTTTGAGCGGAAGTTTGTAGATGGCGACTTTGGTGAGAAAGAATGTGATATTGGTAAAGCGGGATAAAGAATTGGTGTATTAATCAGATTCCGTATTTTTTTTTTCTGCTGACGTGGACAATCCATATTAGCCGGTCACTAAAAACGGTTACTAAACACGATCGCCCCAAACTTATTGTATTTAATCGTACCGTAAGCTATAAAATTGCACCGCACTAATTACAAACGGTGTGATGTGCGATTTTTAAATTATCAAACCGCACCACTTTAACCATTCTAATATCAAATTAAGATTGAAAATATGTTTTATGTTCGATTTATTTTAGTTATGTGAGGTTTTTTTTTTTTTTTGAGAACTTATATTATTATATTTTTGGATACATTACTCTCTAGTCTGCTGAATTTCATTGAATGAAACTCATGGATGGCTCCTCTCCTCCAGGCTCCACCATGACTGAAACTCTTCTTCCTCCGGCATCTTCTCTCTCTCCCTCGGTCATCTCCTTTATCGACGACAAACTCCATAACAAAGACGATCAAGACGCTTCCACTCTGGTTTTAGAGCTACAGTATCAGTGTAACGCCTTGGACCAAAGCCTCTCAGATCTTACCCATACACTCCAATCCTATCTCTTCGCTTATGCCTCTTATTCCGATCAATTCACCAGCCTTATCACCGCTGTTAATGAAAAATTGACCGATCTTCATTCCTTTACTGGCACTGCTGATTCATTATCAGGTCCGCGCCTCCTGTCTCTCCTCTCTATATATACATACAAATATGCATATCCATTAATCCATTATATATATCAGTGTTATATGTTTTGAATTTGGTATTTAGATGGAAGAGGGAGATCGGAGCAGATATTGGGGGAGGAGCTACCAGCCCTTGCAAAGGAAGTGGCCAGGGTTGAGGCTACCCGAAGCTATGCAGGTGAGAAAATACTGTTCTTTTCTATATTCCGTGTTATTGATATTATGTGTTATGAGATAAACCTCCAAGCATGTAGACAAAAATTTATGGTTTGTGCTTTTAAGAGGAGAATAATTTGGGTAAAGATGCCTCTTTTATTCCTTGTTCTGTTTGCCGGGGTTTTGATTTTTAAAACGCAATTGACCTTTAATTTCTGTGATTTAAAGTTGAGCTATCCCATTCACTGTAGTCTGACATAAAACCAACTAACATACATAGTAATCTCAATCCAAATAATATTTTGTGTGGGTGCTGATAGATTTGGGACTAGAAACAAAAATCATACTTTACAATTATTGCACAATATAATCCACCTAGTGCTTGTGATGGCTTGGTTACAAATCATTTTGATAGTGTCCTCCTTATACTTCTATATTTGTGCTTGTGATGGTCAGGTTACAAAACATTTTGATAGTGTCCTTAGACTTCTATATTACCTGCAGTGTGGCAGTGCAATCTATACATGCTCTCTTTACTTGATCCGATCAGGTTTTAGTTCTGTATTATTCTTTATAATAGTGGTTTATGCTAGCTTTACTGCTAATGTGCCTTCTAGAAGATTTATGCCCAGCTATGAAACTGGTAATATACTAACATAGTATACTGAAAAATATGAAGGAAAAAAAAAAATAGTAGGCTAGGTAGGGATAAACATATGGTTTAAGCCTTCAAAACAGATTTATGATGTCAGCTACAGAAGTTTTTTATTTTGGTTCTGTTTAGATATTAGATTCTAGGGATGTATGATATTATATGATGAACCCTCCTACTTTTGTCATGGCCAAATCTACTTTGCCTTTAATTAATGTATTTTTAGCACTCTCAGCTTAGATTGAATTAGTCTTCCTTGCTGGTGCAAAAGATGATGAATTTTGACGTCTAGATTGTAATGTTAATAATTAAATATTAATTTTATTTTTCTAAAACCTTAATTGAATTGGAAAAGGTAAGTTACTAATTTTTTTTATTTCGTTTGGAAAGCTAACTTCAATTAAATAATTGAGTTTATTAAAATCAAGGAGCCCATTGGGTTATGGTAAATCTTATATTGTTTATTATTTTTATTTAAATAGTGGAGGCAAAACCCTAATCCTATTCTAATTCGGTTTGTTGAATTCTCGAATAAAATTCTCTTGTGCACTGCAGACTGCAAGCTATTAGAAAATTCATAATTAATTCATTCGATATCGTAATTGAGTGAATCCAAAACCTGCTTCTTCATTTTTTCGCCTTCTACAATTATGAAGAGGAAGAAAAGTTATTTGACGTCATCTTCATATATTAAATTTTTGAAAAGTGCAACCTGTCCCGATTCCCGTCACTATTTTCAGCCATAGTTTTGAAAATTCGTAACTCAATCATTAACTCTCAATCGAGTTATTCTTGAGCCTATTTCATTTATCTTTTTGAGAGCTACAATTTCCGTAAAGACTTGAAGAGATTTGAAGACTTTAGAAGACTCGAAAGTCAAATTCTTTGTTGTTGGGATTTGTGGAAGGACGAACAGGGGAGATAAATATTATTTTGTATTGTAATTTTAAAATATTAAAATGCAGATTTTTAAACAAGGGATTATTTTTAATTAAAATAGAGACATGAAATTAGAAGGCATGATAATCGGAAATTGGAGATAAATTTATATAAAGGAATATAATTTGATTGAATGTAAATGTTAAAATTTGAAAAATCATTTTCTATATTTAAGGTCTATTGTGTTGGTTATATATGCTAATTCGATCGTTAGATCGTTATAATTTTTGGACATGTTATACATATACAATTTGAAAATATGTTCACCAATTTTGAATCGTTATAGATTAACATATAATTTGTTATGAATTTTAATAAGTGGTAGCAGAATTTTCACCAACAAGTTCTAATATTTAAAAATGTATAATTTAATGGTTTTAACTCCGATTTGGGTGATTCTTGAGGCCAAATTGAAGCATTTGAAGTCTAGCTTTTATTCAAATTAATTAAATTGAAAAATTATTATAAAATCATATTAATATGAGTGATACAATGGACGTATGACTTAAAAATAAAATGTCATATTATGGTTTTAAGATTTCTTAAGTTTTGTTATTGACTTTTAAGTTTTGGAGTATTAATGGCGATAATTAAATGTACCTTAAATGAATTACACATTATTATGGAATTATTAATTTGGATTATTTATAATTTGAGGTGAATATGTTTAGGTTGTGAATAACATTTCGTATTCGATACCGTTAACATTTGATGGTTATTTTTTTTGGAATGTGCTATAAGTGGATTTGATTATCAGGTACGAATTTCGTACTCCACTCCTTTGATTTAGGGGTGTTAAAAAAAACGGTATATTCGGTTTTTAGGAAATCAAAGCGTTCGAATCGGTACATTTTTGCTTAACCTGCTTAAGTTGGCACTCTTGACATACCGGTTTTTCTGCACCGATTTCTTGATGTTTGGCTTGGTCGGTATTTACCGAACCGGTTGTACCGGTTTATTTAATAATATTAAAAAATAAAAAAATCTCAATATTTCTGTTTTTGTATTTAGATTAGGTTCAGCCGTTCAGATGCTTAAGCAAAGAGAAGAAACGTAAGTGATGGAGTAATGAAGAAATTGCACCGATTACACAAAGATACGGAAGAAGAGTTCACAATTTTACCCTTTCTGATCCATTACTCCCTCTTCCCAAACAGTTCATTGTACAGAGAGATACCTATAGATACAGGAGAGAAAGAGATGTGGGTGTTTTATCTGATTTCGCTTCCTTTAACATTAGGAATGGTGATATGGTGATTTTAACTCTGCGGTACTTTGTTGGACCAGACGTACCTCGCTACGTATTATTCACCGTTGGATACACTTGGTTCTGCTCTATCTCCATATTCTCGTTCCTGCTGACATTTGGACGGTACCACTTCTATTCATTCCATTTATCAGTTATGTGATTTTTGAGCAATTCATTCGATTCATTATTGTATTTTTGTTGCATTGATTTATTTAGTGCTCGAGAATTACTTCAATTGATAGCTTTATGTTTGTTAGCTGTTATGCTTGGATTATTGCGCATTTGTTGTCTTAATTTAGTGTTACATGGTGGAATAATGTTGAACTTGTGGGTTATTTTTGATGAAGTAGAGCTAGTGATGTTTTGCTTCTCGTGTCGGGTTTTGTAGATTTTTCTGTGGTTATACATGAATGGGTTAATTTATTTCTTATATAACCTAAGACAAAAAACAAGTATAAACGGTATCGAATCGATATATAATAATAATTCGATACATGAAATTAATTACTTTATTATTAAGATGCGGTTCGGTTCGGTTCGGTTCGGGCCGGTCTGGTCCGGTCCGGTTTTTTACCGATGAACACCCCTACTTTGATTATGTTGTATTCTTTATATCTCGTGATATCTCGTCATTCGTTACATTTTTCTTATATTTTTGTTGACACACTTGAATAGAAGTTTGATCTTGATACCTTGATTTTATTCTGTAATTTAAACTCTTTTCTTTCTATTATAATTTGAACATATTTCATATTTATTCAACAATACTATAATTACGCTGATTTGTTTATACTGCTAATCGTTCATAATTTGGTACTCGCTTAATTGTTCCGTTTCTAGTCAAATCCTTTGTTTTGCTTGCTTTGGTTTGGTCTAGATGTTCCGAACTTTATATTTTGTAGTCTTTTGAATTTATTCTTCATGCATAAAACTTTATTGATTTTTGTAGAACGGTACATGTTACATTACTTTGGTATTTTGTCTATGATTTGGTTTGGTTCAACATGTACGTTTAAAAACCTTTTGTTGGTATTATGTCGCATGTGTTGTGATATCATATCTTTGTAGAATAAACGATATGGTATACCTGAGTTATAACCACTGTGGAGGTATCACATGCATGTCCTCTTGACATCGAAACATGACATTTTTCGTGGCGGTGTGATCAGTCGGCATCGTATCGTTTTGTATGTTGCTCTAAGTGTGAGCTTTGACCATATGATATGCGTATGGGTCTACCATAGTTTTTGTTCTGATTTACGGATTGGTGATGTTTGTGCTAGACACACCTTTCGATTTGCATGCATTTGGATTTGTCGTCCTATGTGTGATTTTTGCCTATGTGACATTTTGACTTGTCTGTGTGGCAATGAATATTTCTGTTTTGTTCCGAGCTCAATTTGAAATAACCACTTAGCCAATTTGATTCAGCCTTCTGTTTGTTTCACTAATTTTGTTGATTCAGTTATATTTTGTTCACACTTTGGAGATTATATCGTCGGTATTTATGCTTGAGGCATTACTCGGTATTTTGTTTAGTTGATTTTGTATTTCAATTGTGCTTCTTTTGTATATTTTTATCCGTAATGGGCATTTAGCTCATGGTGTGTTTTTCTTCCGCCTAGGTTTGCAGAGGTGATTCAGGGTTGTGTGAAGAGAGAGTTTGTCTTTGACCATCTAGGTTGATTTGGATTTTAAATTGTGTCAATTTTTGGAGAATTGTATTTAATTCTAATTTTATAGATTACCAGCTATTAAATATTTTAAAGTTATTAGTGCGTTTACTTATTTTGAGGATTATTGTGCTTTGTACGTGACCTCCCTTTCTTATTAGGAAGGGGTGTTACATAGATAGTTTACCAGTGGACAAGTTTAATTAGGACTCAACCTTTTTCACCCATACTAACACCAGTTTGAGGTAATCAGTGAATGACTTTTGTTTTTTCCAGTATGATAGGTTTCCATTCCCTTCTTTGGCAAATACGCCTCCACATAGCAGCAAAAACTAGAGTGTGTATACCAGCAAAAGGTGGGAAGCAGCCTGATATTCATGGTTGTGATTTTGGGATATGGTTGATAGGTAACATGTTTATTTATGCCACTGCAGGTCTATATTTCTCTACTTAACTGAAGGAAAGATATCTGGATTTTACAGAGATTGTCTTTTTGGTTGAGATGGTTGAATCCTTAGATTGAAGTTTTTGAAAATATATCTTTATGCTGGTAAAAATATCCTTACCCTATTTCCTTGTATTGGTTCCATATGCAGTCAGATTTTCTTGGATTTTACACTGCCCATCCAAGGACATCATATGTAGTTTTCTGCTAAGTGCTAGCTATATTCCTTCATATTTTTCCCCTTTTTCCCCCTTGAGCAAACGTTACCCTATTGCATCTGCTTTGATGTCCCGAATGTTCTCTTTATTAACTTTTGATCGTTTACCCTCTTTAAACTGGAGCATGACTATAATAAAATTTCCTTTATTTATTAATTATTTATTTTTATTAGAGACGACACTAAAGCTCAACACTTTGGTTGGCGACATTGAAGATGTAGTATGGTTCATTGTGAACAGAAATCTGAGGAAGCGTCCATCCTCACATAATTTGGAGGTGACTATTACATTGGATAAGTTACTTACAAACTTTATTTTAACTTTTTCTAAGCAGTATTTTTTTGTTTTCTAATTTCTTATTCCTTGTAGGAAGTGCGTTTGGTTGCCATCAAAGCTCTGAAACAGGCAGAAGATGTCTTAGCTTCAGTTAACAAGACACGTCCCCAGTGGGCACGTCTTGTCTTAGCCGTTGACCACAGAGTAGGCCGTGCTTTAGCCATTTTAAGACCTCAGGCAATTGCAGATCATCGGTCCCTTCTTGCCTCCCTTGGATGGCCACCTTCTCTATCCTCATTGTGTTCTCCAGATCCTTATACAAAAAAATCACCTGAAGTCTCAAATCCTCTTTTTACGATGCATGGGGACCTCAAACACCAGTATTGTGAAAGTTTTCTTGCTTTATGCAGCCTACAGGAATTGCAGAGACAGAGGTAGCTATGCACCAACCACTATGGGCCATGGAAGAGCTTGTCAATCCTTTGTTTATTGCATCCCACCGCCATTTCTCAAAATGGGTTGATAAGCCAGAATTTATTTTTGCTCTTGTATATAAAATTACTCGGGATTATGTTGACTCTATGGATGAGTTATTGCAACCACTAGTTGATGAAGCAATGTTATCAGGTTACAGCTGTAGAGAAGAATGGATCTCAGCAATGGTATCATCCTTATCGACGTATTTAGCGAAGGAGATATTTCCTATATATGTTAGTCAGCTGGACGAAGAAAGTGTCACTGGAATTCGTTCGCAAGCTAGAGTATCCTGGCTACATCTTGTTGACTTGATGATTACTTTTGATAAACGAGTTGAGTCTCTGATAGTGCAGTCTGGCATCTTGATTTCGCTTCAGGAAGATGGGAACCTGCAGAAAATGTCTTCGTTATCTGTATTTTGTGATCAACCTGACTGGCTTTATTTGTGGGCCAACATAGAGCTCAGTGACATAATTGATAAGTTAAAGTTAGAACTAGAGGTTGAGAAAAGTTGGTCAATGAATGTTCAGGGAGCAGCTGTTTTATCTGGCGCAGAAGATTATAAATCTCCTGCAATTTCCAGTGCTTTTCTTCAGCGGTTATCGTCCTTAATCGATCGTTCTCATTCGATACCTAGAATTTCATTAAGGTCAAGGTTTGTTAGAGTGGCAGGGGCACCTATAATACACAAATTTTTGGACTCCTTACTTCACAGGTGCCAAGAAGCCGAGGGGCTGACTGCCTTGACGGATGATGCTGCTTTTTAGTCAAAGTTACAAGGTCCATCAATGCGGCTCGCTACTTTGAGACTGTTTTAAAGGAATGGTGTGAGGATGTCTTCTTTCTTGAGATGGGACTGACCCAAGGTGATCCATTTGGCATACTATTTGGTGAGAATAGTTTCAGCGGAGGATCAGTGGAAGATCCCGGGAGTGGTATTTTAGATGAAGAAACTGGAAAGCTGGAAGAGTTTAGATCAGAATGGATTGAGAAGTTATCGACTGTTGTTTTCAGGGGATTTGATGCTCGTTGTCGAAATTATATCAAAAACAGGAAGCAATGGCAGGAAAAAGGTGAAGAAGGATGGGCAGTGTCCAAACCTTTGGTTGGGGCACTAGATTATCTGCAGGGTAAAATGTCAGTGTTGGAAGGTTGTTTGAATAAGATGGACTTTGTTGGGGTGTGGAGAAGTTTGGCAACTGGGGTGGATAAATTGGTTTTAATGGTATTCTAATGAGCAATGCAAAGTTTTACAATGGTGGAACTGAGAAGCTTGGTAATGATTTGGCAGTTCTATTTGGGTTTTTCAAGCCTGGTGTTTTAGACCTGAAGGTTTCTTCCCCAAACTTGGTGAGGGTATGAAGTTGTTGAAAATGGTAGAAAAACAACTTCAGGGTAGTTCATTGAGTGGCGAGAGATGGTTCAAAGAGAATGGCATTCGGCATTTGAGTGCTGCCGAGGCCGACAAGATTATTAAAAATAGGGTGTACATCAGGTGAAAGCATATTAAATCCTTCAAATTTCTCCAGAGGTACAACAAACTTGGAGAATGGTGATGACAGATTCGTTTTAATTTGGTCTCGTGTTTTTTATAACTGTTTAGGAATGGCTACCCAGTACCCACACACAAATTATTTGGATTATCAGCACAATTGTTTACTGCATACTAATCCACCCTGATGCTAAAACAAATCAGCATCCACAAACATGCCATCATTACTAAATAACCGTTGGTCTCTGGCTATTTGGTCAATTTATTCACAAATATTGCTGTCAAATTGTTAGAATGCAGCTCATGATCGACTCGACTGTATAGCACATTCAGAACACCATGTCAAATCGTATTTTTGATTGTTTAACCGGAGATAGGGATGGGTTTGTTTATATATGAATCTCTGTTCGTTCTTCATTCTGAACTTGATGCTGATCATATATATGAATTGACAATGGAATTGTTTTGTTGTTCTCCTCCTCCTCCTTAGTCCAGAAGAGTGGTTTGCATGCAGTGTTACTGTTTAGAATTTTTGTTGAGGTGTCCGCATCACAATTGATTGGTTGGATAGAGAAAGACAAACAACTTGATAATTGGAGTGGTCCTCCTCCTCCTCCTTCTCAAATGGCGTCTTCCTCCTTCCTTAGCAGCACTGTATTTCATTGTCCAGGTTTAGTCATCATCCTCTCCTACTGATCAATCTTGTCAAACTCTTCTGACAAGTGTCCTGCCCTGCTACAACAATTGAAAATTTTAATATCTATCCCCCTACCCTAGGCTTGTCATCAAGGAATGTCCCTATAGTCTCATTTTTTTTTAATTATTTGTCGATTTGAAAAATACTTTTACCTTTTAAAGTTCTTTTGAAATTTAAAATTATTTGAAAACTATTAATCAATCATGAAACAAGTAGTACATTTTACATAGTTTTATAAAATTATCTTAAACTAATTCATATTCATTTTTTAATATAAAATATCTGAAATTGACTTTAAAATATTTTATAACAGAGTGACAAATAAAATTCAAATTGATGCTAAATTTATTTAATTTTGATTAATATTATTGTAAACATTGTGGAGTACTTAATTGGCAAATATAAAATTGTTATTTCAAAATTAAAGTAAATTTTAAGTCAAATGTGAGTTTTTGTGTGTAGAAACAGAAGATAAATATTTTTCTAATTGCTATTATTATTTTACTTTTTTTGTCTTTATGTAGATAAATTGTAGAGAGCTTGTGTAGTTCTTATGATGATGAAATATGGACATCTAAACTGGGGAGAAATGAGACCATGTCCATTTAATGGAGAAATCAAAAGTCGTGACCCTAATAGTTGACAGCTAAGGTTGTAAAATGAATCAAGCGATTCAGAATTGATTTGTATTTGTCCGACTAAAAATTTGATTCGAGCTCGATTCGAAATATAAACAACTTAAATATGTGAGCAAATTTTAAAGTTGAATAAATTTCTCGAGTCTTTTTAAATTACATTTTTCGGTTGATCTTTCAAATCATATTCATTTCAAACCTGCTTCAGTTTCAATTAAAATCTTCTTTCAATTTAATAGGCTAAACGAATCTCGTTCAAACTTTATTTTAAATTGAATAAATGTTATGAACCTATTCTGTTGACAGGCAACACTTCCCATCAGCATCACCTATAGTCCTATACTATACATATTACACACTCATCACATGCCAATAGCTGACAGCTAGGGAGGCTGCCTTGGCCTCGCCTCCATTTGTTGCCAGTCTCAAGGTATGAATTTAGGTCAGATAGAAAATTTTACAAGGGCGACGTTGCAAATTAAACAATGAAATCTAAAAATTAATGGATGTCATAGGCTTTCCTACTCTTGTATTCTCACATAAATAAACCCTTGTGATAAAAAAATATAAATTCCTTGAAATTAATCAAATAATAAAATATCATCAAGTTCTTTAAACGCCTAGAGCCGTGTTTGGTGGAATCCCATTTGATCATACTTGCATATATTTAAATTAATTAATTAACTACGCCCGTAACAAGTCAAAAATAATAATAGGACTCAAACAATTATAAAAATGAGATTATTGTACTTTTAAGAAGATCTATTAACTTTAATAGAAGTCAAAAATCATGAAGAGAGCCTGTATATTATTATTAAATACTGGTGGATCAACTTCCCTACACTAAATTACTCCTACAAATAACAAGAATGCAACAAGGTATCTTAAATTCTGTTAACACCTAAGCATCCATGTGTAGCACAAAATGCGCAAATTATCTATATATATATATATATATATATATATATATATATATATATATATTAGTAGAAGCTAGATTGATTGGGAAAGTAATAAATCAGCAGGGGTTTTTCAAGACTATAGAAGCAAAATTAATAAGACATGGTCCATGTTCTGCAGTAGAGTGAGACAAGTGGAGCCTGAAAATTATTTTCAGCTTCTAATGCTTTGTAAGTGTTTAATGTCTTTCTCTCTAACTAACTTGTTTACAATTTCACCCTGCCTTGCCTTTTTAAGCAACTTCCTGCGGGTTCCCTCTGCCATAGTCCAACAAGACTAGTTCAAGAGAAAGAAAGAGAACATATATATATATATATATATATATATATATATATATAGTTAAAGGCAGGCAGGCATGTCTAGCAGAAGAATAAGAGCTACTAGAAGAATTAAGGATGATGAACTTAATGGTCTTGTCTTGAAACTACAAGCAATGCTACCAGACTCTAGTACTTCATCAAGGTGCACTACAAGGGTATGTTAATGTTATGGTGTCTCTCTCTCTCTCTATTTCTTCATCTCTTTTCTGTTTCTAATTCATTTTACTTGACACAATGGATATATATGAGGATTACTATATATAGTTGTAATTATTATGTCCGACATGGTTAAAAAGTGTACGTCATATATATATATTTAGTTGAAAAATAAGACTTGGATTGAAGCCCCATAAACACCACTAATCAAAATTCAGACAAAAAGTAGTTGTCATTTTCTTGAAAATCAGTCGTACAAATTTGGAATTAATTAAGCCCCACTAACGAAAATGCTAACTGCAGTCACCAAAAGTCATTTCTAATGGAGTAAATTATATATGGGCAACTATATAGTAAAGGTATTCAAATAAAAATCATAGAGAAAATGTAAAACAATGTTTGGAAGTATGAATGACATATTATGTTATCGTTTTCTTAATTTCAAGGCTAAAAATGATGTGGATTCTGTGTAGGCATCAGCATCCAAGATTCTGAAAGAGACGTGCAATTACATCAAGAAGCTGCACAGGGAGGTGGAAGATTTGAGTGGCAGACTTTCTCATCTACTGGATTCCTTGGACACCAACGGTGTAGATGTAGAGATTCTCAGAAGCCTTCTGCAACAATAGACCCTTGGTCTTTTTTTAGTTTAGAAGTTAGAACATCCGAACATGGCTGGCTGGCTGGCTGGCTGGCTGGCTATAATATACTCTCTCCCTCCCTCCCGCCTGAGTATATTCTATTCTATATATCTTCCTTCCTTCCTTCTATATGCTATGTTACTACAAAATAAATAAATCATAATATATATTAATATCTATGGTTTCTTTTTTTCCCCTGTTTGTTTGTTTGTTTGTGATAGACACATGCAAATAACCCTTTCACAAAAGATTCACAGTGGGTCCTCCTACTTAGACTTTATAAAATATGTAACGAATATCCTAATCCAGTGATCAAGATATAAAAACTAAGGCTAAATGACAAAATAATATATATTATGAAGGTAGTTAGTTGCAACCACTTGTATATGTATGTATATATATATTTGGGAAAAGGACTCCCAATCGAAGAAACCTTACCATCCAATCCATCATATCCACTGAATCTCATGTTTAACAGGGCACAAGATCTGTTGCAGAAGATTTTAACTTTTCTGCCCCCTGCAGAAACTTTAATCCTGAATTTTGCTCAACACCATCAGTTTCCACTACAAGGTACTAGTGCTAGTATGGTAATTTAAATTCATAAGTGTGTTTTGTTTTGAGTGAAACTCTGATTTACCGCATACTGGCAACAGAATCACAAGGTAGGACCAAGAAAAATACAGTGGCATTGAGTTGCAGGCAGGTCTTCAGAAGATATATACTTCTGCATGCAGTAAAGAACGCATTCATAAATAAATAAATATATATATATATATATATATATATATATTATTTGGGTGTTAAAATCTTGAATGGACTAAATTAATCTTCTCTGTTTCTGTTATTGCAAGAAATAAAACCAAAACCTATGAAGAAAATTGACGAGTATTAACCTATCTAGTTTGACAAATGAACCCCCAATAAACAAACCCATTGTAACACCCCAGTCTATCTAGTTAATTTGGCAAATGAACCACCAATAAACAAACCCCATTGTAACACCTCAGTCTCACGTCAAAAAGTATGAATTTTTTTTTTTGCAATTCTGGTAATGCAACAATATATTTCATAACAAACAAAGGTTTTTTTTTTATTCTCTTTACTTTTTTTTAGGGTAAATTTAAGAAACAACCAGCTTACCTCAACTATATATGATAATTAATTATAGTTGTTGCACTGATACAACCTTAACATTAAACAAAAAAAAAAAACTAAAATTGTGTACTGTACAATAAAAACAATGCTATATCCCAAACTCAATATATATATCCACTGAGATCGTAAATTAAATTATTTTTGTCAAAAAAATATGGCTAAGGTGTTGCTCATGTATTTTCTGGTATGTTTCATCGAGATCGATCCATTCTCCTCCAACCTATGATCTAAACACACCTGTGCTCATAGGATTAATATCCGTTGAAAGTTTAGTTTTGCATGCTATAACTTATTAACAATAAAAAGGATAAATTATATAACAGAAAAAAAAAAAATAAAGCCATATAAATGATGGCCAAATTCTTTGTTTATGTAGATTAATGTTTTGTGTGAACTGGGAAGGAAATGAGGGAGTAGTCTCAAATTAGAAGTAGAAAAACTTTATACATGGATTTTTTTTTTCAAAACTAGGAGAAATAAAACTCCATAAAAGGAGAAAATAATAGAACTTAATTAAACGTAAAAAATAATAATTTGGGAGAGAGCTAGTGTCTAGATCAGAGACCTAATATATTTAAGAGTAAATATATTTAATTTCCAATCAATTTATATTTACTAAATTAGATTTAAATATTGGAAAGACAGTACTTGATTGATAGTATTAATTGTACTTCAAAATAAATAGAGAGAATGTCTTAAATTGGATAGTGGAGATGTATCACCTCCTTCCTTCAACTAACCTCATCCTTCTGTAGATCAGCCTCACTCTTCATGTCAGCGCTAGCTTTTGCTAAGTTTCTTCTGCCAATTGTCGTATTAATTTTAATGTATAACTTCTCTCTTTTTTCGTGTCCCAAAAAATAATTAATTATAAATAAACCGAGTATTGAGTTGCTTAGATTTGGTTCACAAAATTTATCGAGTATAAAATATCGTTTGATTGATATTTATTTAGCTACCGAGTTTAACACAATTTGGAATCGAGCCCGAACAATATCAATAGAAAATTATAATTTGAGTAGATTTGAGTAATTTAACGAACTTTAAAATTTGCTCATATTTGAATCATTTATAAAAAAATTAAAATTCAATCGAATCTTTAAATCTGAATCGAATCGAACTTGAATCTATTTT
Organism: Panax quinquefolius; assembly: GCA_020205615.1. NCBI lineage: Eukaryota > Viridiplantae > Streptophyta > Magnoliopsida > Apiales > Araliaceae > Panax > Panax quinquefolius. Next base: position 160,126,001 of record CM035153.1, on the reverse strand, counting down.
TTAGTTTTAAAGATATTAAAGTAAAAAAATGCACGTACAAGAAAAATAATTAAAAAAGAAAATACGTCGTCATTTTTTAAAACATGATCTAATAGTAATAGAGATCACCTCCTACAAGTGTACAACCCTGTTGGGTACGGCTTAAATTATTGGATGATCTCTTTCGTTATCATGTTACAAGAAGTTTTGAGGTGGACTAAAAGTAGCTTTAAATTAAAAATGAAAATGATTTGTTAATGTTTACAATAAATTTGAATTTTTTCAGAGGATAAAATAATAAAAATCTAATCTGAAAATATTTCAGACATATTAATTATTACATAATTTTTTTATTTAAATTCAACATGCTCTAAGTATGTGAATAGTAGTAGGGAACAACTAGTAGTACTTAGTCTTCATGTTCCAGGCAGGTCCTCGGAACCTCTACTTCCATGACCCGGTTAGCTGTTAGCATTGAAAGACATTTAAAGAGTATGGAAGGGAAGTAGCCATAACTGCAACTGCTGGTGCATCAGCATGCTTGACACGATCAGCAAAAGAAAATAACTAAACAAAAGATCGATTTTGGAATAAATATTATTGGTTTATTGGGTATTGGGGGGCATTAAATAAATTAAAATCAAACAATAGCAAATGAAATAGAAAAAGCAGGCAGCTTCATTCTTTTCTCTGGCCGGCAGCCGGTTTTGTTTTCCGTTTATTTTCCAGTTATTGCTGCTGTCGGCTTTTCCGTAATCTATCTAAATTCTTCACCACCCATTCCTCATTACGCAACAGTACAAGGATATTCCTCCATTTATCTGTTTCTCTCTCTCCATTAACATCAAGCCGTTTGATTTCTATACTAAGATTAGAAAGACCTAACTTTAAGCCTTTCGTTTGCAGTAACACACTCTCCCTTCTCCTTAGGTTTGTTTCTTTGTATTATAGAGTTTGATCCATCCAATCCAGAGAGAAGAAGCATTATTTGGATTTGAAGGAAGGAAGGAGGAGAGAGAAAAAAAAAAAAAAAAAGAAAATGGCGTCGAATATAGGGATGATGGATAGCGCTTACTTTGTTGGTAGGAATGAGATTCTCTCCTGGATCAACGACAGGCTTCACCTCAATCTCTCTCGCATTGAGGAGGTACCTTTTCCCTCTTCATATACAACACTATACTATACAATACATACTATTATGAATTTAAACCCCTAAATTGAAACTGTCGCAATCTTTTTAGATGAATGATTGTTGGTGTTTGACAAACACAATTGCCTCTTCGTATTGTTATCTTCTTGTGTTGTGATTTTATTTGAATATTCATCTTTTGCTTTGGGTGTTGTTATACTTGATTAACTTTTCCCAGGGATATATGTTGCCAGTGAGAAAGAAGAAATATTCCTCTTTTTGCTTGGTATTCAACTGATGCTATACACTATAGGAGGCATATTTTCACGTCATATGCTTCTGTTGCCACATGTTATTTGGTTGGGAATATGTTCAAATGAAATGAAATCTACATCTTTTTGCATCAACACTGTATGTATGCTGTTACACACTTTTATTTACGACTGCTACATGTCTTTGCATATATGTTCTATCACATTAGTAAATTGAAAACTATGTGTATGATTTAAGGCCCTCAACCAAAGTTAGGGAGGATCAAAGTCTTAAGTACCCTATCTGACCATGTATTGCTATGTTCTTACTTCTTAGTTGAGTTTTTTTGCTAACAAATGTTCATAGTCCAATTACAAATGTTGGTTTCCCCTACAAGGTCATTTATTATTTAACATCAAAGGTAGCCTAAATTTTTTTGAATGTCCAGTGGGAACTTTGGTGATGATATATTCTACTAGGCTCCTATCCTCTCACCATCACCATACATGCCTTCCCTCATTTTGAGAGATTTTAATCAGCCAACAAGCAGACATTATAAATTGATCAGGATGCCTGTGAGATAAATAAGTATCATGCAGACCCTTCGAAAACACACTATATTTGGCTCAAATTGGTTGTAGGCTTATCTGCTGAAGGCGTATCTCTGTGCATGGAATGTTTTCTGTGTGCTAAGTTGGCGAATTTGGTGGTATCGTTGTGTGTTTCTGAAAATAGTTGAGGGGATTGCTGGACCGGTGCCAATAGAGGCCGAAAAACTTGGTTGGCAAAAGATAGTTCCGGAGTTGCAAATGTCATGCTATAAGTGGCAAATATATATCCTTTCTAGCTTGGGTTTTGTAAAGTTTGCTCTACAGGAAAATGCAATGTGTCAACTTAAATAAGAAATAGGAAAAGTAAAAGAAACTGTGGGATTGATATTTTATGAGATGGCTTAATAATTAAGATTTCATTAGCTTTCTAATGATCATTCTAGACGTGCGCTTTCAAATGTCTACCAAGTTTAGCTACATTTACATTAGCAAGATTATTAGGCATACAATTGTCTAGTAGAAGGCATGGTCCTCTCAAAAAGTTGTGTAATTTTAGGCTCTTTAGTGATCTTTATAATTTTGCGGATGATGATGAAGTGGTTAAGCGATAGGAAATTCTGTCCCGATAAGTATGGTTTGGCCCATCAGTAATCAGCTGTAGAAATAACATTTACTGATACAAAAATGATGTCAGTTTTGAATGGTTCATTATTTTGAGTGCCCTTATGATGGTCTACCTGATTAATCTGTGCATTACTATGAAAAGGCATCTAATGACTGTTTTCTATGCATGTTTGAACCATCTTTTCTTATTATTGACAAGTACAAACAATCTTTCTTTATGTTGTATGTCATATGATGTGACTCTTTAATGTAAGGTTTCAGAAGCCATATTTGCTGCTCCATATCCAATCCTAACTAGTTCAAGCCTGCTAGTGCATGACCTCAGGTATATCAATTTAAAAAAGAATTTGGGATCCTAAAAACAATAGCTTTCTCCAAGTATTACCAAGAAATTAGTTTCATTTTATTAGTTTAACTTTATTAGCTTTGGTCATCATACCCAAGTGATTCTTCACAATAATTTTAAAAACTGGTCACACGCAGCTAATTGTAGATGGAAAACCTAAATGCACAGGATTTTTTTTATCCCATCTAGAATATCAACTTGATAAGTTTGAACTAAAACTATTGTGCTAGGCTGCATCAGGTGCTGTTCAGTGCCAGATGATGGATATGACCTATCCAGGAGTTGTTCCAATGCACAAGGTACTCTCTCTTTTGTTTCTTTCTCCGCATTTGTGGTCTCCATAGTGTATATATAGAATGTGTAATTCCGCTTTTAATACTGTAATGACATTGCTACACTTGCTGTTGTTTACTACAGGTAAACTTTTATGCGAAGACAGAATATGACATGATCCAAAACTACAAGGTTCTGCAAGAAGTATTTAATAAACTCAAAATTGATAAGGTAAGTTAATCTTTACAATACTTCCAAAGTATTTTTGTGTGTTTCATATCTCTTTCTATCATATTTAGCATGGCTATTTGTGTTTGAGTCATTGATGCCTATGCAGGTCATTTATTGGTCTGATATATATTTAGAAACTTACATGCACACACAAAATAATAAATTAAAATCAGATGGAAATATACATACAGCTAGTCTACTCTAATCTGGGATTTGAGGGCATCCTTGGAAGAAGAGAAGAGTTAGTTTCTTTTTTTAACTCCTTTGCTTTCAGTTGGAATCATGATGTGTATATAAGGACCCAAGCTACTACCAATGTCATGACATTATGGGTGAGCTTGTGGTGGGCTAAGATGACCCCAATAAGATACCATTAAGAATGTAAACTGTGTTTGGTATGCTATGATTTGATTCCTCTTGGAATTTGACCAGGGTTGTTACATGGGGAGTGGGGACGGTCAAATGTACGCAGACATACCTCTAATATTGAGAGGCTCTTTCTAGGACTTGCATCCATGAGCTTTCACAAAGTGAGCACTTGACCATCCGTCCAAGCACGGCCTTTTATTTTCAAACTTTAATACATGATCTCAGATTATTTGACCAATTTGTTTGGCGAGGTACATAATTTTTGTTCCACTCTGCTCTTTCTAGACAGTGTCTAGCATTCTAGTTGAAGCAAATTATTCTGTTTATGGCTTCAATTGGTTATTGTTGCACATGAATTTCCATTACAAGTGGTTTGCAATGAGCAAGTTGTATATCGTTCATTTAGAACTAAGAGGTATAGGACCTTTAGAATATAACCTCTCTAAACTTAACTTCCTGGTGATTATTGCTTTTGTGACTATCATTATCATAAAACCAAGTCAAGAGCACAAAGTATTAGCATTTATGCCGTGGACATTTTGTGGTATTTGTTAGTACAGTTTATAATTGATTATATTTATGAGTTGAGTTTACCTTGTTGAATGCAAAGTGATTGAGAATAAGCTTTGCAAATTATGGTGAACATTAAGGCACACACATCCCACTAAGCATTGTTGGTGGTGTTGTATTTTTTTTCTTTATAGATAAAAGAAGAAATTTTATTAGAAAGAGAGAGCACTGAACGTCTTTCTCTCTTCATGATTTATTGTTACTTTTGTATACAGGAGGAAAAAATATTTTTTATAGATAAAAAGAAGATATTTTATTAGAAAGACAGAGCACTGAACGTCATTCTCTCTTCATGATTTATCGTTACACTTGTATACAGGAGAAAAAAATATCTGCACACTCATTTAATTCTCTGATTCTTGTGACAGCATGTTGAAGTTAACAGACTTGTCAAAGGTCGACCACTGGATAACTTGGAGTTTCTGCAATGGCTGAAACGTTATTGTGACTCTGTAAATGGTGGCATGATGAACGAGTATAAACTTTTTTTAAAATGCTATGAAGATTTTTTTTTGTTCTAAACAATTTTCTTTTTTAACCTTTGGTCTAATTTCAATGTTTGCACGTCTTTCAGGAATTATAATCCTGTTGAGCGTAGAAATAAGTTGGGCAAGGAAAGAAGTTCGAAGGCTTTTAACAAAAACTCAAAGTCACTGCAAGCAAACAACTCTCATAATGACTCGGGAAATGGAATTGGTATTTATAAGATTTCTATTTAGCTTATTTCACAGTTTTTGTGGTCACTGTTTCCTTCAAGTTTATTCAGTTTTTTAGCAACACTTATTGGTATCTACTGCTAGAAACCAATCAAGGGAAGACCAATGCACTAGCTAGTGGGGCTAATTTTGTGGAAGAGATACAGACTTTGACAACGGAGGTAATTTCATCCTCCAAGTCCCTAGGATCTAGTATTCTAATTGATTGAGTTATTCTATTGTTCTGAGGATTTAGACAACTACACATTAAGAGATCACACATTTTATTTTAATCAGGCCATCAAGGGTAATAACCCAGATTAAGCCTTCTTGATGCTTGCTCAAGCTTGGCATATACTTCTGAATGCTTAACATCGACTCATCTGATATATTTGGGGAATGGCTTTTTTACATTATTCCTGTTTCAGTTAATTACCAAACTGTAATTGACATTCTACTGCTGCCAGTTGGTTTATGTTGTGAATGTCATGTGAAGAATGGAAAGACTTTATCTGCTCTGCATTTTCTATTTTTGCTTAGTTGTGATGAATGTTTGTCAATTTGTCATCTAGATTACAGAACTTAAGCTCTCCGTGGACCTTTTGGAAAAAGAGAGAGATTTCTATTTCACAAAATTACGGGATATTGAAATACTTTGTCAGACTCCTGAACTAGAGAACCTTCCGGTAATTCTAATAGCATCTCCTCCCTCTTGTAAAACATTTTACATGGCACAGTTTCAGTTGATACTTTGTTAAACGCGAAACTGATTGATGATGTTAACGCCGCTACTTGTAGAATTGATCTGAGTGAGTCCTCTTGTTCAAATTGTTGCAGATGTCGCTCGCAATTAAGAAGATACTGTATGCCACTGATACAAAGGAGTCAGCACTTGCAGAAGCTCAAGGCCAGAGTGTCGATGTTGAAGGTAAAATTGATGGAGATGATATCACCGAGTCCCAACAGAAATAGACACGGTTCTTTAAGAGCCTGCACTAGGGTATTCTGACTAACAAACATTTTACTTCTGTAAGCTATAATGGTGATCTTTCATTACTTCCAGAACTTGAACATCTAATGGATAATTGCTGATTGAAAGTACCATCTATCCCATAGTATTTGTATATGCTCGTGAATGTAACACCTCCTTGCCGAATAAAAAAAGATGGTCATGTGCAAAGTAAAATAAATCTCAAAATAAAATATTTAATAATTGATAATCCTTCAATGTCGAATTAAATAAAATTCTCTAAAATTATACATTGTTAACGCCAAGATCTTCTGCCACGTCCCAATCACGTAAGACGCCCTGATCCTGCACAGTAAACACGATAAAAACTACAAGCTTGACGGCTGTTCCGTCGGGGGATAGCTCAGGCGTGAGAGTCAGTATACGTGTTCACAAGGTTAAAAATGGAGGATGTAATGTCTAGTGTATTGAGAGGGATAATAATTCTCGGTCGTGTGTATGTGATTATGCATGAGAATGTGTAGAGAACGAACTCTTTTTGAAGAGACTTCCTTGCTAGGTCATACTTTCTTTTGCACGGATTATTTGTGCCCACTACTATCCGACACACCCCACGATCGATGGGTTCTGCCGATCGCATGTAGTCTATCCAACGCTTTTGGTCATTGTTTTCTCTGAGTCGGTAATTTATGATCCCATCCACATTAATGCGTGGCGGGAGCTTTTTAGTCAACCGTCATGCTTTTTCATCATTGCAAGTCAAAATAATAGATATTAAAATGTATAAGGGTCGATCCAATCGAATCAATTTTGGTCTTATAGGTTAAAATGGAAATAATATGGTGATCGGGCTCAATGACTTTCACAGATTCAATAATAAAGGCCCAATGGATTAATTAAATGACTAAGCCCAATTTACGGCTAGAGAGAAATATCATGACCCAACATTGCCCCCTAGTTTTTTGTTGAACAGAATGTTTAATAGAAAACTATAAATGGTCCATGATATTTTACTAAAGGTCCATAGTAAGAAATAATTGAAGTGTACCCAGTTACTGTTCACGAGATGAAATGAGAGGAGAACGGAGGTCCAAATCAGAAAGGCCCTGTCTATTAAATATCTGGACCCGGAACCGGACGCTTCCCATTCAAATTCTAAATCATTACTAACATTTAATGTGCCGGCCTTGAACACCGTGTAACCGTCAGTATAAAAAGATAACTTTACCAAATTTGACAGTTTTACCTGCCCATTTGAAATTCGAGCGCCTTTTGAATTTTCTCGCCTCCTGAACTTTTTTTTCCTCTCGCAAACCGTCAAAATGGCTTCCCAAGACTCGAACAAGGTTCACCCATACCGGTAACACCGATCACCGCTGCTCCACCAAACCCCAACCCTCGTGAAGGAACCTCGACCATGATTCCCAAGGGGTCGAAAATCGACAAGAATCCCCTCCAAAAACTCCCAAAACCCCTCCGAATACTACAGAGCACGGATCGCTTCTCGCATGCCAATACTCCTCTATCGTGATCGAGGTCAATTAAAAAGTATTCGATCTCGGTACCACATTCCGGATACCCATGCGGTCGGGGTTCCCAAATTCCCATGAAAGATGTACCAATGGCGAGAAGGTTGACTGGTAGTCCCCGTGACCTTTGCTCGAGAAGGGGGTTTGTTTCCCTCTGCATATTTTTATAGTGACTATATTGGGGTTCCTGGGCGTGGGGTTCGCCCAATTGGTACCAAACTCTTACATTCACATTTTGGCCCTTGTGGCCTTCTGCCATGAGTTGGGCGTTGAGCCCTCCCTTGACTTCTTCTTCACCGTATACAAAATAGTCCAATCCAGAGAGAAGGGGTTCAAGGCCCTTAGTAAACACTCTCCGAAGTCAGGAGAAAAGTTCGAGAGGCGTTCGCTGGTGAACACTCCTTCGAGCAATAGGGGATGGCACGAGAAGTGGTTCTACGTCAAAGGTCCCGAAATTTCTTCTTTACCGAACTGGGCAACTGACGAGAAGATCTCTGCTGACTTCGGAGACATTTCTGAAGAACGGGAAGTTGAAATGATGGAACTTTTCGACAATTTCCCTAAGGAGGAGTGGAAATATGGACTCCTCTCGAAGCAGGCATGGTTATATGACCATAAATGTAAGTACTGGTCTATTTCATATATATAAATTTCTGAAAATGCTTTTATGATGTGGAATCTAACATAGGACTGTTTGTTTCATGCAGTATCTTTGATCAGACCGAGCTCCTTAGAAATAAAGGAGTTTGAAGATTTCTTGTCCGGAAGTCTTGAAGTCCGCTGAGAATCGCCAATGTGAAGCTACCCGGCCGAGCCGACTTTTAAATACACAATAATGATGAATTCCGAACAGAAGAACCAGAGGCTAATGAGATTCTTGTACCGGAAGAGACACTCCGTCCTCGCCAGAAGAAGAGGGCTGTTAGAAAACATAGATCAACACCTCATCCCAGCCCTACCGAGGCCATCCCGAAAACTGAGCCGATCACCCAACCCATCCCCCGACGAGGAGGTTTGCTCGATCGTCCCGATCGAAGAAGTGTCCTTCGGACCAAAAAATTAAAAACCAAGATAACCCCGCTGACTGCCGAAGAACTTAGGGTGCCTCAGTCTTCGATCATCCCACCCTTCGTGCCCCCCGTAGAAATACAGATTGCCGAAGAAGGTGATCAGGACGAAGTGGTTCCAACGATATCCAAGAAAAGGAAGCGCACACCTGACAGCCATCCGAGTTCTGCTTCTGCCTCATCCCCTCGAGAACCCATCCCAAATAAATCTCCTTCTCCCGAAAAGCAGATATGCGGATCCTACCCTCTCGAACAACCACCCTCCTCCTCCCGGAAAGGTCGAGACCTTCCCCGAACGCGACTTGGCCCTTCGTGTCGTGGTTATCATCTTGAGGCTATGGGGTCCTCGACTTTGTGGCCTAGATTCAATGCAAATTTCCCCTTCGACCTTTTTGGAGCTTTCGTCCGGAACACTGACGACCATCGGTTCAGTGATCATACAGACGGAAATCTGCTCGATGAGGGGATGAGCTATCTGGCTAAGGTAAATAACAATTTCTTTATCTTCTATTTCTCTGTTCTCGTTTGGATATCTGGACATTGACTTGAACACTTTGAAAATATGCAGGCTAACGCTGTCTTCGGACGTTTGCGTCCGAGGCACATAAATGGGGAGGCCGAGGAGGATTTTATGAGGCAGGAGATAAATATGCTGAAATCAACCTTGGATCGAGTAAGGGCCGATCGTGAAGACGCTCTTCATACCATTAACGGCCTTCAAAAAGACTTGGATCGGGCTAGGATGGACTTGAAGACGTTTGACGACGAGCTAAGGGTCACGAGGGATGGGTTGGCTGCGTCCGAAGCCAGCCAACAAGTTTTAACTGATATGAACGCCGGCTGGTCAAGAAAACCTACCCTGAAGGCCAAAAAACGAGGAGTTTTCTTCACCAAATCGAAGCTTGGCGATTCAAATTAAGCGAGGCTCGGCGAAGGCCGGTGACGAAGAAAGCAAAGGCATAAGGCCACGCGCCATAAACTTCGTCACAAAATAAAAGGATCTTGAGGGATTCGGGTCCTCTTCGATCAAGAAGAGCATGCGCAGGCGATTCAAGCGGACTCTGTGGATTCTGGACGAACTTAATGCCGAAATCATGAAGGTATATTCGGAGGGGTACGAAGATTGCCGAGAGCGAGGTAAAGAAAGCTATCTGCTGCTCAGCTGGACCCGGCCTTTCTTAACTCCGAGGACGAAAGTGGGGTTTGAATGTCCCTCCTGTTTTTGTTCTATGTAAAAATTTAACTACTTTAAACTTTTTATGTTCGTGTGATTAGTTTATGACTGAATTGAATGAATGAACGTTTTATTTTATTGATGAAACTTCAATTTTCTTGATTGTGAGCTCCGTTTCGGTTAATTTCTTGTCAATAATTCAGTATCAATAAACTGAACCCAACTAGTGAATCAGCTACGACATATAACAGTTAATTTATGAAATGAAGTGAATTGAATTTTACTTGACGAAATTTAACTTAATCAATTGAATGAACCGAACTCAACACTTAAATAAAATAAAGTAATATATACTCATCGATGCAAAGTGTGAGATCTGGTCATGTGTGAGAGAAATTGGTTGATCCTCCTTACACCATTCATACTTTAGGACAAATAGACTGTGGATCAATCGTGACCATTGACTTACCACCCTTGGTAAAATCAATATAGGTCATAAGGACCTCTCGCCTACCACTCGGGGTAGAAACATAAGTGAAATTTGCCATCGAATGGCCAAATGAGTCCTACTATACCTCCTTACACCATTGTGACCTTAGGACAAATAGGACCAGGGATCAATAGTGACCATCGACTTACCACCCTTGGTAAAATCAATATAGATCATAAGGACCTTTGTCTACCACTCGGGTGTAGAAACAATAAGTGGGTTGCCATCGAATGGCCAGCGAGTCCTACCATACCTCCTTACACCATTGTGACCTTAGGATAAATAGGACCAGGATCAATAGTGACAAAGTGACTTTTTATTAATAATGAACAATCGTGTACAGACTTTCGGTAAATTGACTTAATCTCTATTGAAAATATTTCCGAGCTCTACCAAAATATTTAAGCATGCCAAGTGTTCTTGATCTCGGAACCATCTAATGCCTTTAACCAATAAGTGTCTGGCTTTGATACTTCGATCACCTCATACGACCCTTCCCAGTTCGGCATTAACTTTCCTGTGTTTTGAGGCGTAGATGCTTCGGCTTCTCTAAGGACGAAGTCTCCTACTTCGAATCTACGAAGTTTGACCCCTTTGTTGTAATGTTTGGCTACTCTTCGTTGATAAACAGCCAATTTGAGTAAAGCTACATCTCTGACTTCTTCTAGCAGGTCTCAGGTTAGCTTTCATCCTTCGTCATTGTAGATCTCTTTGGTAGACCGACCAAGACTTGGAGATCTGATTTCGATCCGGGACTAAGGCATCGCATTACCAGTAGGTCAATCGAAAGGGTGAATCCTCGTGGTGGTTCTCGGTGTAGTTCGGTAAGCCCACAAAGACGCCGAAAGCGCTTCTTCTCGCCATCTTCCTTTAGCTTCATCCAATCTGCGCTGATTCCGCTTCAAGACGTCCCCATTGGTCACCTCGACTTGCCCATTCGATTGTGGATGAGCCATCAAGTCTTCTTATGTCAATCCTCAGACTCCTTTAAAATTCTTTCAAATTTTGAACCCACGATGGCGTCCCGTTGTCCGATATCAACACTCTAGGGATCCCGAAGCGAAACACTACGGACTCTTTTATGAACTTCAAGCATTCTTGTTCCGTTATTAACCGAAGTGGTTTCGCCTCTACCCACTTAGTCATGTAATCAATAACAACTATGACAAAGCTGACCTGACCTTTAGCTTTAGGCAACGGACCCAATATATCCACCCTCCAAATAGCGAATGGTATAGGAGATAAAATCGAATATAGCTCTTCTGGTGGCTGATGTGGGATCGGACTATTGAGCTGGCATTTTTCACATCTCTTGACATATTCTGTAGCTTCCCTGAAAATTGTAGGACAATAGTATCCTTGTCGAAGTACTTTATAAGCCAAAGACTTGGCAGCCATATGATCACCGCAAATACCCTCGTGAACCTCCCGAAGAGCATACTCGGCCTCGGACGGAACCAAACATTTCAGCAATGGTGAGGAAAATGCCAATCGATAAAGATCCCCATCAATAAAAACAAAATTGGCACTCTTGTACTTGATCTTCTTTGCCATCATCTGATCTGAAGGAAGGACGCCATCTGCCAAATACTCGATGTAGGGGGTCATCCAGCAGTTAGATCGCTCGATACACATCACCGCTTCGTGCTGAACACTCGGCTGCTGCAAAACTTCCAAATAAATCGATCCGTTGAAAACATTTGCATCTGCAGTGGCCAGCTTCGACAGTGCATCGGCAATGGAATTGTCGTTATGCTCTATGCCCTGAAACTCATACGAAGCGAAATACTGAAGTTGGTCTCTTAATTCCGCCAGATACTTGATCATCCGGGTCCCACGAGCTTCATAATCTCCCAACAGCTGTTTAACGACCAATTGAGAATCACTATAAATGATCAACTTCTGGACTTCTAAACTCCTTGCCAATTGGACACCTGCTAACACTGCTTCATACTCGGCTTCGTTGTTCGTCGCTTTAAACCCGAACCGGGATGGCTCTTTGAACCTTGAATCCTTCCCGACTTGTCAAAATAATTCTCCTTTCTACTAATGATCGGCCATCGAGAGATCCATCTGCATACAACGTCCAAACATTCTCGACCTCGTTAAGAATCGCGAATCGCTTCGATCGGGACGATTGACCTCGGCAACTCAAAGATCTTCCTCGGTGAATGAACATTCCACCATAAAATCGGCCAAGGCTTGACCCTTGATGGCGGTTCGGGGATGGTATTCGATGAAAAATTGGGACAACTCCATAGTTCATGCTGCTAATCTGCCTGAGACCTCTGGCTTGCCCATCACCTTCTTCAATGGCTGATCCGTGTAGACGACCAGGAGCCGACCTTGAAAATATTGCCGAAGCTTTCTACTAGCAATTATTAAAGCAAAGGCAAATTTCTCAATATTCGGATACCTGGTTTCAGCATCTCGCAGGACATGACTGACGTAATAGACCGGATGCTGCTTCCCACTGATCTCCCAAACCAACACTGCTCCAACCGCCAACGAACTTGCTGCAAGGTATAAATATAAGGTCTCTGCTGGGACAGACTTCACCAATAAAGGAGCAGAAAGATGATATGTCTTTATGCCTTGAAAGGCGCTCTTCACACTCAAGTCCCACTGGAACGCCTTCGCATTCTTCTACCCATTCAATGTGTTAAAGAAAGGAAGGCATCTCTCATGATTTGGCGATTTAACCTCCTTAAAGCCGCAATATCCTACCAGTCAGACGTTGGACGTCTTTGAACGACTGAGGAGTCTTCATATCAAGAATGGCCTAGATCTTCTCCGGGTTGGCCTCGATGCCCCTCTGACTGACCAGATAACCCGAAACTTTCCCGCACCAAGGCCGAAAAGTACATTTGGCCGGATTGAGTCTCAATTGACGATAACGGACAGTCTGAAAGCATTCCTCCAGGTCGTCCAAATGCTTCTGAATCTGCATACTCTTCACGATCATGTCATCTACATAAACCTCCATGTTCCTCCCCAGCTACCGTCGAAGATGAAGTTCATCATTCTCTGGTAGGTGGCTCCAAAGATTATGAGGCCAAAAGTCATCTTTTATAGGCATACGTGCCGACGGTGTGTAATGAACGCCGCTTTGGAATGTCCTCTTTACACATGGATATTTGATGGTAACTTTGAAAAAGCATCCATAAAGCTTAGTAATGCATACCTCAAGTGGCATCGATGAGTTTGATCGATATGGGCGTAGGATAAAGTCCTTCGGACAAGCTTTATTGAGATCGGTGTAGTCGATGCAAACCCGCCATTTTCCATTATGCTTCTGCACCAACACCACATTTGCTATCCACTCTGGGTAATCAATTTCATAGATGAAGTCGCAATTTAGCGACTTTGCAATCTCTTCATCAATGATCTTCTGTCGTTCTGGCGCAAAGATCCGCCTTTTCTGATGAACCGGCTTCTTCGAAGGATCTATCTCCAGTTTATGCTCAGCTACCTTTAGGCTAACTCCCGGCATGTCCTGTGGTTCCCATGAAAAAATATCCGCATAGCAGCGTAAGAGTTCCATAAGGTTTGTCCAAGAGGTTCTGCAGTAGACCCGAACCAATCCTCACCGCTCTTGTCTGGATTTTCGATGACCAACTCAATCTCCTCCGTCCCCCCGCGCAGGATTACCAATGGTTCCGAACTGCTTCTTAGTGAAGGGTTCGATCTCAATTGCCATTGTCTTTTTCTGTTTGCTGACCCCATTCCGGACGAAATAACAGCATTCCGATAACATCGTTGGGCCAGATCTAAGTCTCCCGCCACCTCTCCTACTCCATGCGCCGTGAGAAATTTGATTTTAAAATGAGGGATGGAGGTCACAAATGAGAGCCGTCAATGTAGGCCTTCCCAATATGGCGTTGTAAAATTTATCTCTATGCGCACAACATAGAATTTACACGTTATTTCTACTTTGAGGTCTTTGTCTTAGAAGATAACTGGAGTTCAATAGTGCTCGCAACTTTGACCGATCGTTCTTAGAAACCGTATATAGAGGAGCCTCTGCTCTCGACCTCCATTTTTTTGCCCATCAAGATGCATCCTCCGATAAGCATGGGCATATAGAATATCCACCGAAGACCCGTTGTCTATCATCATGCGTTTCACATCCACCGAGCCCACTTGTGCTGTGATCACCAATGCCCCTTCATGTGGCTCGATGGGCTCCGAAGGATAATCTGCATCCGTAAATGATATGACGGTTCCTGAGAATGGTCTGTCAATCTTCAAGGGAGCATCATCACGTATACATGATCAATCAAGGTAAGCCCTTCTCTTCTTCCCTACCAACTTCCCTACAGATCCACCGGTTATTACATCGATGACGTGCCTTGGCGGTGGTACTGGAGCATTTTGGATGGATGGAACCATTTGAACCGTCTGAACAATACGGTTGATAGTCTGCTGATCCTGGTGGTCCTTCTCGACCACATATTGAACCAGCAAGCCGCCTCGAATCTTCTTCTCCACGAAATCCTTTAAATTGCAACACTCATTAGTGTCATGGCCAACAGCTTGATGATAGCCACAGTATTTACGAGAGTTGCCTTGTCTGTCTCCTATAATTATCACGAGGTGGCTCGAAGAAAGGTTGGTTTCGATCTGATCCAAAATCACCGACCTATCTCGTGTTCGGGCCAGGTGTAGACCTTATTAACCTTCTAAGCGTAAATGTGGACGATCGCTTTCTTTTGCCCGCGAGTTATTAGACTTCTTTGAACCGCCCTCTGACCGATCATTATACCCCCCCATTCTCCTCTGATCAACTTCGGCCTTGGGAACTTCTATCTCCTTTAATTGGTCCAAGAAAGGATACTTCAGTCGCTCATAGCCTCTTCTACAACAATATAGCCTTCGCTTGTCAAAGGCTTCGCCAGCTTTTCGGATGGTGGAACATCAACTTCTTCACCAACTTCTGGACTTCACCAGATCTAGCCCGCTCGAACAAACCCACAGACTGAGAGATCATTAAGGTCGGACACCGACCAACCGCTTCTCCGAACCTCTTTACATATCGCCTAAAGATTCATTTGGTGAACCGCTTTTTGGATCTGTGCTAAAGAACCCGTAGGCTTTCCCTTTCTTGGTTGCTCCCCAAAACGTCGTATGGAACTTATCACAAAGCTTCGGTCCCAAGAGGATATCGAATCCGATGGTAAAGTCCCCATCCATCGCCTCGCATCTCTTTCTCGGCGTTGTGACAAAAGTGTGACACTTGGTAGCATCAGTGAAGTCATAATAGTCCATCAGCCGGTCGAACGCCTGACTATGGTCATAAGGATCTCCGGACCCATCGTAACTCTCCATACGAGACAAATTTTTGGTGATATCTGCCTTCTCCTTGAGAATATCTGAGAAAAAGGGATGCCTTCTTTCCGGAGTGTCCTTCACCCGGACCTCGGCCACCGCCGGAGCTCTTTCAACTCCTTCACCAGAAAATCAACACCTTCGGGTCGCGAGGAGACCTCTCTCTCCTGAACGACATTCAACCTCTAAGTGGATCGACCTCTTCCTGCCGATCCCATTGCCCTTGTGGGACTTCTTAACCTACTCTGACGTGTAATTCTATCCTCATGATGAGAATGGTCATGCTGGTACTCTATTCTTCGGTTTACGCACGATCTCCCTCGACCGCTTCTTCGCTCATCGTCGCTCGCGATCGAGAACCAACGACCATCGATTGCCTTCTTCGAGGCCACGGAGTTCTCGCTCTCGATCTTCTCCTACTGCGAGAACGATCTCTAGACACATGTACAGAATGCTCCGGTTCCTTACCCTCTCGCCGTGGCATCTCCTTATGCTTACTCCGCCTCTCGAACTGAACATGGCTAGATGTTTCGTCCCTTAACTCCGCCACCCGAAGCATCTGTTCGGCTATATCTTCTCTCTGCTTTAACAGAACCTCCAAGGCTTTATCTACTTCGTCTGCCATCCTAGCCAGTTTGGCAGCTCTGTCCACCTGACCACTTCGACGATGAGTCTTGGTCGGTGAGCCTTCCGCCTCCACCACCATGATCACGCCCTTATCGGCATTGAAAACCAACTTTCTTCCGGCCCACCACGGATCTTCTGGACGGAGATCTCCGAATTATGCTTAGAGGCCGTACTCTCGTGAGCACTTTTAGAAGGACCCAGACGATCCTTTACCGAAACACGAGGTAGTGATGAGCTAACAACCATCGCCTGCCCTTCTGGTGTACCATCCCTACTCCTCATCATCTTCCAAAGTAGGTTAAACAATTGTGATTAAAAATTTCAATGACACTAGAACTCGCCCTCCTTTTAGCCCCAATGTTACCGCCAAGATCTTCTGCCACGTCCCAATCACGTAAGACGCCCTGATCCTGCACAGTAAACACGATAAACACCACAAGATCGACTACCGTTCGCTTGGGATAGCTTCAGCTTGAGAGTCGATATCGTGTTCACAAGGTTAACAATGGAGGATGTAATGTCTAGTGTATTGAGAGGATAATAATTTCTCGTCAGTGTGTATGTGATTATGCATGAGAATGTGTATGAGAACGCACTCTTTGTGAAGACTTCCTCATAGGTCATACCCTCTTTTCACTCGATTATCGTACACCCACTACTACCGACACACCCCGATCCGATGGGTTCTCGCCGAATCGCATGTAGTCTATCCACCGCTTTTGGTCATCGTTTTTCTACCGCTTACGGCCATATGATCCCATCCACATTAATGCATGGCAGGAGTTTTAGTCAACCGTCATGCTTTTTCATCATTGCAAGTCAAAATAATAGATATTAAAATGTCTAAGGGGTCGATCCACTGAACCGACCCGGTCTTATAGGTTAAAATGGAAATAATATGGTGACTGGGCTCAATGACTTTCACAGTTCAATAATAAAGGCCCAATGGATTAATTAAATGAGTAAGCCCAATTTACCCGACCCAAAGAGAGGAAATATCATGACCCAACATACATAATAGTCAAAATTTAAAATCATATTAACCTCTTAGGTTAGATTTAGTTTTCTTTACACGAAACCTTAAATCGTTCATGCGAATCAATCAGAATAAAAACACAGCATGAGTTAATTGTTCAGTACGAATAAAGATATACAAAAGAAACACAACTAAAATATGAAATCAATTAGAGAAAATACTAAGCAAGGCCGTAAGAATAAATACCGACAAAAATATAATCTCCAAAATTTGAATATTATGTATTTAAATTAATAGAATTAATGAAACAAACAACAAGCTGAATCAAAGTGGTTAAGTGATTAGTTTATACCGAGCTCAAAATAAAACATAAATTTGTCTAGCCACATAGGACATTGGAACGCGAATTCAAATGTATGCAAATCGGAATGTGTGTCTAGCACAAATATCATTAATTCGCAAAACAGAACATTCATATCCTGAACAAACATATCAAATGGTGGCATGTCTCGGTGCTAAGAAGATACGTCTGTGGTACCCCACAAGTAGTTATAGCTCAATATACCATATTACTTATTTTACAAAGATATGATGTCACAACACATGCGAAATAATACCAATAAAAGGGTTCTAAACATATATATTGAACCAAATCAAATCATAGACAAAATACCTCCAAAGTAATGTAACATGTTGTCTCTACAAAGATGAATAAAGTTTTTTATGCATGAAAACAAATTTACAAGATTACAAAATATGAAGTTTGGAAAATCTAGACCAAACCAAAGTAAAATAAGGATTTGATTAGAAACGAAACAATTAATCGAGTACCTAAATTCTGAACGATTAGTAGGACAAACAAATTAACATAATGATAATATCGCTAAAAAAATATGGACTATGTTCAAATTATAATAAAAGAAAAAGAGTTCAAATTATAAAATAAAGTCAACATATCAAAGATCAAATTTATATATAAGAGTGTAAATAGAAATATAAGAAAAATGTAACAAATGACGAAATATCATGAGATATAAATTTTTTAACAATAATCAAAAGAGTGGAGTACTGAAACAACCCGGGTTAAATTTCAAGTGCAGAACAAATCTTGGGTTAAATCCCAAGTCCGAATCGAATCAAATTCATCCAAATAAGGCCTTAAACTACTGACACAATAGTATCTTTTGGGTCATCTTAGCCCACCACATACTCACCAAAAAGGTCATGACTTGAAGGTACTATTGGCAATAACTTAATTCTTTATGTACAGATAAAATTTTCTCATATCTTTTGATGTTGGACTATGGCTAAAATTTCTAACGTTCCCGTTAGTGTCCTCACCTCCGACAATCCCAATCGGATGACCCGACCCAAGCTTTCGAGAGTCGGCTCTTAATTCAGGACAAATCCGAGTCTGGAACAAATGTCAGGGTAAATCCCAAGTCCGAATTGAATCAAAATCATTCAAAGAAGGCCTTAAATCACTGACCCAATAGTATCTTCTTGGGTTATCTTAGCCCACCATAGGCTCACCCAAAAAAGTCATGACTTGAAGGTACTATTGGTAGTAACTTAATTCTTTAAATACAAATAAATTTTTTCTATTTCTTTCGATGTGAGACTAAGGTGTTATAAGTACGAAATTCATACATGATACTAAAAACCACTTATATCACACTTCACAAAATATTACCTTCAAATGCTGACTATATTACATACGAAATGTTATTCACCATCTAAATATATTCATCTCGAATTAAATGTAATGTAAACTAATAATTTCAAAATAATTTGTAACTCATTCAAGTTGTCTTTAATTATCGTCTTATATCACTATTAATACTCCAAAACTTAAAAGTCAATAACAAAATTTAAGAAATCTTAAAACCTTAATATGACAAATTATTCTTAAGACGTCAGTCCACTATTATGGTCTTATCACCATTAATTAAAATTTAATTGTCAAATTAATTAATTTTAACAAAAACTAGATTTCAAATACTCCAATTTAGCCTGAACAATCTCCCAAATCGAAATTAAAATAATTAAGTTATACAATTTTAAATATTATAACTTAATGCTGAAAATTATGTTTGAAAAATCTTGACCCAACCACTCCTTAAAATTCATAACAAATAATACTTTAATCTTTAACAGCTCAAGATTAGTGAACATATTCTCATATTATATATGTATAATATATCTAAAAATTATAAACGATCCAACTATTTGATTAAAAAATATAACCCACATAATATACTTTAAAATATAAAAATTGATTTTCAAATTTTAACGTTTACATTTAATCAAATTATATTTCTTAATATAAATTTATCTTCTCTTTCCGATTATCATGATATCTAATTCATTATCTATATTTTATTTAAAAACAATCTCTAATTTTAAAACCCTCACAGCTAAACTTTAAATCAAAATATAAAATAATATTTACGTTTCTTGTCCGCCTTTCATCAATATGCAGCTATAAATAATCTGACTTTCAGGTCTTATAGAGTCTTCAAAATCTCTTCATGCCGTCACTAAAATTATAGCTCTAGAAAAGATACACGAAATAGACTCAATAATCACTTCATTCGGAGTTAATATGACTGATATACGAATTTTCAAAATTAGGGCTAAAAATACACGGGAATGAGGACATGTTGTAGTTTTGAAAATTTTAAGGCATGAAGATGATGTCAAATAACTTATCTTCCTCTTTATAATTGTATAGGACGAAAAAAATGAAGAAACATACTTTGAATTCACTCAATTCCGATATTGGGTGAATTAATATTGATTTTTCTAAAAGGATATAGTGTGTATAAGTATTCTATTCGGGAATTAGAATAGAATTAGGGTTACACCTCTGTCTCTTAAATACAACAAGGAAACAATAGGAGTCATCGACGGACTCTTAAATTTTAATAAAATTAATTATTAAATTATCTACTAAAAAAAATAATTTACTTTTTCTAATTTAAATATGTTTTTAAAAAATTAAAATTTAATTATTAACAAAAGCTCGAATTATTACAGTGAATGCTTTATTTGGTGATTGAAAGTACCATCTATCTTCACACAAAATATTTCTTGGGAGAAAATTCATAGGTAAAGCGTAATACGCTTAAATAAATAAGCCAATAAATTCAATTGGACTCCTTTTCCTTTTACGACAAAACTTCGGACCAGTTTTTTTTTTGGGTCCTACCTGATTTTATGGATGGACAATTTTCATTTGAACTTGTATATTTAAAATTGTATGCTTGTGTATATATCATGTCCTTATTCAACAAAAGTTGGTCGTTGATCATTAAATTATCAAAACACAATTACAATCCATCAAGCTTATAGAAAATGGTTTTGTTTAATTAGGGTAACAAGTAGATTAAATGTTAGGAGTACATTTTAAAAACCAAAAGTTTGTAATTCTAAATAGCAGTGTAGAGGGCCAGGCCAATAATAATATTATTAGACTTATTGGAATAACATTAAACTATTTAAATAATGGATTACATGAATCTTAAAAAAATCCAGATACAACACTTTAAAAGCAACCTGGAACCTGTTGACAGTAATTTGTAGTGATATTTATGAGGGGTTATAAATGAGAAAGAAAGCAGATTATAGTCAATTTCTTCCCCCGAGTCTAATGGAAACACTGCATTGTCTTCATTTAGTTGTACAAAATTGAAACACTGCATTGTATCCATTTTGCATTGAGAATTCATTCTATGTATGTAAAAATTTACAAAGTGGGGAAAATGGGGATATACATCATCTTCTCTTTACTATTATCCATAGTCCACACCCTCTATTTGGAGCCAAAATACTGGGCATCTGTAGCTCTGTATCTGTTGACACAATGCACAAATGAAGATGAACGTTGATGTCGGACATCGAGATCCATTGCCTATATTTAAACAATCGAGCAATTAATGAACTATTCAAGAAGCAATCCCAACTGAAAGCACAAAAGCATCAGCAACTTTCTTTCTTACCTGCCTCAACTGATTGCTGTTTGACATAGACTCTTGGAATGGGATATTTATTAAAGATTCTTGTAAAACACAATATACTTCTAAGTATAAATCAAACAGAAGAAATAATGATGCTGAATCATCAAGGCGTGAATGTGTATGGTAGTTGCATGCATTAATGGAGCTTGAAAAGGACGATCATGCAGCTTAGAGTAAAAGTTTTGAGATGGTCCATGGCAAAATTAGGGTGTGGGTACAACAAGCACTGAACTACCTGATTTCCGTCAAAATTGTACCTCTGGATATTACATATGTAGCAATATGAATTTACTTTTAATCAGAAAGCAGTTACTGATCATGAAAACATAAACATATAATTAGTAAAAGCTCCATTGATGGTATCAACAAAATTACCTGTGCAAGAGGAGTTAATGTCGGGATTTGAGACGAACTGTATGTTGGAGGGGGGCATTATTTGGCTGTAACTGGATCCGCTGGGGATAACTGCGCATTCAAACTTCTGCTCATATTAGATATTCTTTCACTAAAGTGATTTACTTGGTCTTCACCAGGGACAATATTTTCAATTTCGTCCGTCCCTTTTAAGATGTCATTGACATCCTGATTCTCAGTTGCATCTCTATCGAGAAAAATCTCTGTTTGTTCACTTTCAGTGGCATTTGCACCTGTGCTACTTGAAGTTATAGCTTGAGCTTCCACAGAATATTTTGTTGACGTGATTCTTTCCACCCCTTGCATCACTTCATCAAGTTGGCTTGCAGCATATTTAAATGCTTGGTCAGATTCAGCAGCTCTGGCGGAAATTTTAAGTATGTTGAGGCATAAATCTTTATAACGGCTCGCAGTAATGAACTTAGCATTTTCTTGTCGGGTACAACCATAACTGTCTCCCTCACTTCCAACTTGCATTTTTCGTCCATCGATGCAGAATATATTGGGCTGGGAGTTCCTTTATGTTCTGGTGATCAAGCACCTTTAGTGCATGGCAACATAGAACACCAACATACTCAAATTTCATACAACTGCAAGTAACTGCAGCATCCAAAGAATTAAACATCACCGTGTATTCAGTAGGGTTCCCAAAGGTGTTAGCTTTGTACTCCAGGAATGTGTCATTCTGACTGCACTTGTTAACAACTACATTTAGACATTTCTCATATTCTCTCTGAAATGCTTCAAATGCCTTTGGCGTATATTTCTCACTAGCATGCTTCAATAGAATCACATTACCCATCAATCTTGGGGCACATCTTCCCATGTCATAACTAGCTTCTAATTCTTTGTAGCGTTGCTCATTTACCATACTCTCAAACGATTTGAAAAACTGAAGCACATTGATTTCTGGGTTCAAGCAATTTCTCAAGTTATCAGATAAACTCTCACCTACATGCATACCGTTCATGTCAACAAAGAAGGTATTCCTGCCGCATGCTAAAGCCCATTTATCTTTTTCTCTGAAAATCCATTGCAACCATTCATTTTACTGCAGACTAAACTTTTCCAACATAGCATTCCATGCATGAATGAAATCCTCTTCGTCCTCATGGTCATATATGCAACTCCTAAAATCTGTGGCAAAAGCATCTCTATCCTGTGTTACATGGCTTATGTGTTTAATAGCATTTTGGTACATCTGCCATACACATACATGATGGTTTGTTTCTGGAAATACTGAATTGATTGCTTGAACAACTGTCACATCTTGATCAGTGTGAATGGCTTTTGGTTTCTTTCCAGACATTGCCTCAATGAAAGTTTTAAGAAGCCACGTGAGCGAATCAATGGTTTCGTCATATACAAGAGCAGTACCAAAGACAACAACTTGTTTGTGATGATTCTGTCCAATGAACTGCACAAGTGGCCGACAATCATTGCTCGTTCTATATATTGTGTCCAAACAAACAACATCACCGAAATGATCATAGTCCAGTAACATATGATCATCGGCCCAAAAAATGTTACTTATTTTATCATCAACATCAAGTTGTATAGCATAATAGAACGATGGGTTTTCAAAATGTTGCCTCTGAAAATAATACAATAATCTTCCTGCCTCTCCCTCCTTGATATCTCGCGTCCGAGCAGAGGTTAGATGATTATCATAATCGATCGCAAGGTGATCAAGATTTTCTGGATTGCCAAATCGTCTCCCTAATAGTTGAAATTCTAGTTTAGATTGTATCTCCAAAGTCTTTGCACTATCAGATTCAGTAACGCTAGTAACACCAATAACACCCTGGGATAATTCCTGCAAGATTTTAGCTATACTTAGGCTTACATTTTCATGGTTGTGGTTTGCTTCAAAATGTGTGACCTGATATTTGCCATCAGTTTTACGAGTAACTATCATATGTGCCAAGCAACCAGTTCTTGTTTCCTTCACGATGTTTCCTCACATTAACATCTCGTTTATCCCTTCTTCGATAACCTTCTCTAGAACAGGTAAACTTTCTGGAAACCACTTGACCATGTATTTTGCTCCTATTTACCCAGTCCTTTCGAACATTGAAACCTACCAATCCAGCATATTTGTTGTAAAATCTGTAAGCATGTTCATCTGATTCAAACTCCATACCAATTTTCGGTACCTCATTCATATTGGTGACATCTTTTGACAAAAGATTGGATTCTACTGCATTAACATGAGAATTTGGGCTGCAGGAATCCTGTTCCACATTCAAGTCTAAATTATGTGATGTCTGCAGTATGACATTCATATCCTCCTCTACGGGACTAATTAGATCACCATCATTCCCGTCCATTAGTGTTGACCTTCACCGCAAGAGGGCAAAATGAGAAATAGATTAATAAGGATCAAGAAAGCGAGAAAATAACACTCAATCTGCACTAATGGAAATGACAAACATAGAACCAATTGAACAAACTTTCTACCCTGTATTCTGCTGAGCAGTAATCATCAGGGTGGTTGAGATCTCACATGGCTTAAGATAAAAAATGTGCAAGTTAAATTCCTAATTGTAAAAGTCTGTATCTGAAAGTATATGATATGACAAACTTGAATGGATGCATGCATACATGCACAAAATTATGTGCAAACTTGAGTGCAATCATTACTGCAGAAAGAGCCCCTCATTTTTCTTTTTCTTTTTTTTCCTTCCAAAACTAGTGTCAAAAACTTGAAATATATTTCTTTTATACAAATAATGATAAAACTTGAAATATTATCATAGAGATCTTATGCTCAAAACTAAAGTCAACTATTTGGTACTCTAATATGGATGTACTTATCTCAAATACCAATTCTAAAACTTCACTTATTAGCTAAATAATTACATTGTTTGTCAACTAGTTCAGGAACTTGTAATCACAAAAATGCTCTCCTTTTGAAACATTAATTAATCATTCATTTCATTCTAATTTTGCTAAATAATTTCATTCTAATTCCTGTTAATGTGTTTCATCGTAGATTTATTGGAGTATGATCCTCTAAAGATGATATACAGACACTCTAATAATTGTTAACCCAGTTCATCCATTTTTATTTAAAACCAAAAACCTAAAACCATAGATATTTATGAACATGCAAAGAATTGAGATATGTAGAATTATCATTGTTGCCAATTTGAATTCTGGTTCTCCTGCTGTCAGCCCCAGCCCGCTTCCTTCTCTGTAAGTGAGGGAAGAAAACACTTTTCCTTGATCTAACTGTTGAAACACTTTCTTAAATGTGCACACCCCTGCATCCATCAAAATAGCTTCTGCCTTGGATAATGAATTATATAAATGCATTTGTCCTATAAAGTGGAGCTAGTTAAGATTACATAAACTCTTCACTTTGCCCTAAAGTACCCGTGACACTCAGACAAGGGTATGGGTATTGGACATTTCATTTTAGAACAAAAAATTGGAAAAATTGAAAAGTACCTGTGTTGGACTCAAAATAACTCCATCCAAGTCCGTGAAACATAAGTTAAGATCAGAATCAGATATGCTTTATACAACTTGAAGCCCAAAACCTTACATAATCTTGTCTTTAGTTTATTCAATGGTAGAGGACCTATGTCAGAAATTTTATTTTATTTTGGTGGGGGGTTGTTGGACATCATACCTGCAGGCTCAATGTTCACAATCTTATGATGTTCTTATCCTTGGTTTATATTCCTAATCGTTTAAACTTTAAACAAAAATAACTAAATTCGTTAGGGAACCAATAATTATTTTAGAGACTGATAGAGATATACTCAGATATATTTATTAAAGAATAAAATTAATTGTCTGCATTTACTCTCAGTAGCAGACAACATAATGGGAAGGTGCATTTAACACACAAGTGATTATAAGCATACACATAATTAACACCAAACTATTAAACATAGATTAGCAATTGTTCAAGCAAATAATCAATCAAACATAAGAGAAAGTGGCAGGTAGAATTCTGAAGTACATACCCACGGAAAATTAGGGTTTCAGTCCACACGAGCTTCGGTGTTTGGATGATGACGAGAGATAGGGGTGGGTTCGTCACAGCTCCCCTGAGGATGGGGATTTGTTGTTCGGTAAAGAGTGACCCCCCTCTGGCTCTAATTTCGAAAAGAGAGAAGGTGAGGAATTTAGGGTGCAATTGAATGAATAGTTCTAAAAAGTTGTAAGGGCGCCCTTGCAAGTTTGATGAAGTTTGGACATTTTAATGTAATAGGGAGTATAAAATGTACAACTCGGTTCTGGAATTGGGTAGTAGGATTTGGGTCGAAAGGACATTTTGACAGTTCCGTTATCGGGCTCCTAATCCGACCCGGGATTTATGCTTGGAGTTTGGCTAGAGATCTAAACTTGTCGAAACGAAACGAATAAATAGTTATTTAAGTGCGACTTTAAAAATAAATTTTTTTACTCGAATTTAAATTGTATTTAAAACGAATATTTATTATTTGAATTTGACTCAGATTGAATTATATTTAAATTACTCGCGAGTTTCGAATTCAAGTCTCCATATAGTAAATACATTTATAATACATATAATTACCAATTAAACTTATTATTTTACTTAGATTTTTTTATAAAAAAATACTATTAAAATTTAATAAAACAATTATTTATTCTAATTTTATTATATTGTGTAAGAGAATCAAGAATGTATCAAGTATATATTCGAATATGTATCGAATCATGATCAAAATTCAAATAATTTGAATCTTCAACGAGCTGATCTTAATTTTACTTGGATTCTACTTGTATTTTTATTTGAATTATTTTTTGTGCTTAGATTTATATCATATTATTAATGAATCTAAATCTCGCTTATATTTTTTTGAATCGATTCGATTTACATAAGTGATTTTAACATAAAACGTTTTGAAAAGGATAACTTATGTTACAAAAAAGTAAGGGATAAATATGACATTTAGTGACATCCATTAATATAAAACAATAAAAAAACACATCATTTTATGTAATATTGTGGAGCCATTAAGGATAAATATGAGATTTTTTTACTCTATTTCTTCTATCTTACTTTTTTTTAATTGTGTGAAAAATATATTTATATCATTATTTTGAGGACGGAGGGAGTATTCAACAAGAACTCCCGGTCCCACAAAACGAATTTCATTTTGATTTTGGATTTTATATAATTTTAAAAATAAATTAATATGAATCCTTTTGATTTCGATCAATAAACTATATTTATTATAAATTGTACAATAAAATATTATTTATTGAAAATTTTGTAACTTTTAAGTTTGGACAATCATGCTAATTTTAAATTGCTTCAAATAATCGAAGAGGAATTCTTTTTGGTTAAACTAAGAAAGTAACAAGGTTTTTCCTAGCTCATGGCCCATATTCCTCATGTTCCCCCACCTAGGATCAAAATGTATTAATAGAATTTTAAATTTTTATTTCAGTTTCCCAATGTCCAACAATTTTTATAGATTTAAAATTAATAATTAAAGATAGTCATCGAATATCTATGTGCTTTGAAAAATCTTATCAAGTATAAGATAAATTACAAGAGAAAAGGAAAACAAAAGAAGGCAAGCACCAAACACCAAATGGGCATTTGGTCTAGTGGTATGATTCTCGCTTAGGGTGCGAGAGGTCCTGAGTTCAATTCTCGGAATGCCCCCCAACGAATATTTTGTTTTTGTCATTTTAATATCCAAATGCTTTCAACAGAACATATACAAATAATGTTTTTTTTTCAAACCAACTATTTAAGATTATCCTTGCAAAATACAGGATTAACCCAAATTTTTTCAGATGGACGAATATGATTTGGGAAAGCATCAGAGACCATTTCTGGACATCTCATACAGGTTAGACTAAATAATGGACCATTGATATGGAGCTTAAATTCATAAACCCATGGCTACCACCATAATTCATAAACCATATTTCCCATGAATGAGTAGACATCCAACACAAAAGCGGACACACACATGAACTCGTATAAGAACCCTACTCTAATTAACTGCTCGCATGGTAAACCCCAAAGTAAAACAGGAAACAAATTACACATCTAATTTATTTTCACTCCTAAAAATTATGTGCAAAACAAAGCAGGCAACAATTTACAACCAAGGATTACTCATAGTGTCGGTGTTGCAACGACAAACCAGATGTTTCCCTCATCCAAATATCTCAGTATCTGTAGTCCTTGCCTGAGAAGATGTAATTGCTACTCATGGAATCTGCTTCCCTATCACCACACTGCAGAGGATGAAAACATAAAACCAGTGTTACATTAAACGTGATACGTTTCGAAACACGAATACGGGTATGCGGTACATTACATAGCTAAAACGCAAAACGTTAAGGTATTTTTATATAAATTCTTATAGTTAGGAATTCTCTTAGAATCTTAATGTAATAAACCTAATTTTAGTTGTATCAATAAGTTGATTATTTTATAAATATTTTACTACATAATGTTTGAGTATCTAATACTAAGTTATAATATTGATATTTGTGCAATTATAATTAAACAACAAAGAAATTTTTCAGTAATTTAAAGTATTGATAAGTAAGAGTACCCTGTTTGGATACGCAAGTACCAATATGCGGTTCGCTAAGTCTATGAAAGTATCCAGCAACTGTGAAAGATACATGAATGTGACCGTGAAGAAAGAACTTTTTGTAATGCACAAGATGATATAAATTTCATTAGGTGCTGTACGCTAAGGTTGCTTCTGATCAGTTCAGCAGTTTCCATACTAGAAAAAGGAAAAGAGTAACAGCTGTAGCTTCCATAAGTAAATTTCTCCACTCCTTTGGTATTTTGGTATGGTCACATCATCTTCTTTTCGTTGGTGAAATTTAATTTAATATCCAGTTATTTACGACACCAAACTCTGTTGAATTTAATTTAGCCTCTAAGTTGGAAGCTGGGTTTCCTTTTGACAAAGTAAAAAAGAGGACAGCTATCTGATCCTGTTCAAATTTAATTGATGAAATGGAAAAATGGTTCTCATCAGAAAAAAGCATTTTACAACTGAGCATACCCTGTGAATCAGCTTTTCAAATGCTTCTGGTCCATTTTCTTCAATGTATTTCTCAGCAGCAGTTAATATATCATCTGGCTTACTGAAAATGTCCTTCTTCCTTGGGACATACCAAATGTTAATAGTCCGTCAGTTAAGAAAGAAAGGCCTAACATAGTGCTCGTAAACATATGCAGCGCCACTAAAGTATGGTATGACCAACCAGCATGTTACAATAAGCTTTGCATATGACCAGAAAGGGAAGCTGCCATAAAGCAAGAAAGCCGACGTTGTTGATACCAATAATACTGCTCAAATTTAGACAAAACATGACCCGATAATAAATAGATATGTTAACTGCATATAATTTCAAGATGATTACAACTGAAGATTTTACAGTAAATAGTAAGTTGGTATGATGCCAATTAGATCTCAAGGTCAGTTATCGAGTAATAGCCAACTAAAACTAGCTAGATAGAGCCCTTTTGAGAAATAAAAAACGAGCAGAAAGAAAAGAAAGAACATACCAGCCTGAAGCATGAAAATATTTTATAATAAGATTGCAAAATAGTATAATCGATCTATTTAAAAGCTTGGTAACTGAACAACCTTTTTCTGGTCCAATTTACTCAAACAAATAAGTATTTAAATAGCTACCATATATCTACCATATATTTAAAATTAGGGTTCCCAATAACCTTAGTAAATATAAGAAAGGCAAATCTTAACACCAAAAAGATTCTATCTTTAAGTCATGCAAAGAATTTTTTATGTTCCTCACCTCCCAGTTTGAAGTCGATCCATTTCTCAGAAGTAGGACAGCTGACGTTTGCCCATTTGGCTAGCTTTAAAGAAAATAAACTAAAAAGATAAAAGTGCCAATGCAGAATCTTTTGACACCATAATGAATTTACTTTGTTATTCACATGTTATTCATGATCTTAAAATTGGTTATTACAGCAAAATTCATTACACTCCATAACAGAGATAGTTTAGACCACATGAGAGACGATGATGTATGCAACAAACCAAAAGTTCCTAATTCAATTCAACAATCAAGTTTCGTCTCTATATAGAATTTCACTCCCCTGTTTGTAAAGGAAAAAAAGGCATGTGAGATTCAGCAAATTTACCATTCGATGAGTTTGGAAAAGGTAAGCTCGAAGAGAGTAATCATGGAATACAGAACCCAATATGTAAGCCATTGCTGGTCATCCATCGGAGACTTTGTCTCAATTGCTCTAACTGAGGCGTAGCTGTTGAAAAATTCAAAATATAACTGTAAATGTAGTTTTACCATCAAACTGACATAAATTATTATAAAAGTTACATTATCAGTAACATTAACCCAATATATAAATATATTATCCTCCCTCGGTTCCATGATATAGGATCAATATTGATTTTTAAAATCAATTTGAGATGTTTTCAAAGTCAAACTTGATCCTTTACTTTGAAACAGGGAGTATCTGCATTATACTATACACAGATTATCCGAATAAAAATTCCTCTGTTTAACAATAATAGATTCATATAATCTATTTTAAGATATAATTTTTCAGCAGTTAACTTTTATGGAAACCAAAGTGACACAGGCAGGGTAGGAAATTGATATAAACTGAAGAGGAGGAAACCCACTTACAGAGGATAAACAAGACTGACCACAGGCCTGCACATAAACACCAAATCATCCACTAACAAATATATAAATACGTGCCTGTGAGTGTGAGTGGAGTGTCCATATTAATTATATAGAACCATCCCCAATAGATCCGATAACCAAATTGGGGTTTCTAATTTCCTTGTAGAAAACAAAATTGAACGTAAAATCGAAGGAACAGGAGCACAGAATGGTATAGAGTCATTAATAATCTCTTGATAGTGTGAGAAAGGCATATATATATATATAAGCGTCCAGCACCAGATCCCATCTCTTACTGCTACAACTAGCCTTTTTTTTTTGTTCACAACAAAATGAACTGAAAATTCTCAGAAGAGAGAAGAAGAAACTAGTGTTCAGGGTTTGGTTCCAAGAACTGTCTAGAAAGTAACAAACGACAAGCTTTTTCCCTTTGTTTTTATTTTATAAGTTTTAATAAATTAAACGAGATTCAATTAGATCTCTGTCTACAAATTAAAATAAAAATGTTCTTGATGAGTTGAGTATTCAATCATAATTTACTACGAACTGCTTTAGGTGTGCCCCATTAAATTATAAAATACTTTTTTATTTTAAAATTTATATAATTATTTTGTTGAAATTATGACAATAACAAAAAAAATAATGATTGATAGCATTTTATAGTTAATCTCAATTCTTATACTCTTTTTTTTGCATTAAAATTAAATAGCGTTATACTAATTTTGAATTTGACAATGAATTCTAAAAAGATAAATATATATTTAATTTTGAAACCAAAATCAATATAATACAAACAAAAAATAACAGCTGGCACAAGTGTCATAAAACAATTTATTGTACCAAAAAATACTAAAACAAAAGAAAATTTTGCCACTACAAGGTACCACCGCGGATAAAGCTTAAAGACGAGAGCCGACCACCACCTTGTTCCTAAAAAGATTTTATCATCTGTACGGGAACAAAGCCAAAATTTTGATTTTATTAATTATTACATAACGAATTGCATGGACCCAATACAAAATTATTAAGGTTGGGAACCAACTAAGCTAATTAAAGATAAAGTTACACATTGCTAACTGCTAAGGTTGGTTCGATGCTTTTCAAGAAGTTGGGAAGGCCATGCATAAATCCCCCGGGGAGGAATACCTGGCATGCATGGGGTGTAGATGGCCATGCTTAGAAGCAATTTGTGCAGTATGTACGTATGATCGTCAGGCTCCCGATAAACTTGGACATCAGGACATGCAGGGATGACAAAGAGATGATACTCCGCAATGATTCCTTGGATTCAGGTGGAGTTACATTCATGCATCATGTGGTTTAAAATAAATACTCATATAACACCACCATACATGCAGGTAATTTTTCTTAAAATACATAAATAAATTAATCTGAACTAGGGCAGAAGCAGAATAAATGAACATATTCACGATGGCAGGCCACATAATGAACAGTTAAAGTTTCACTTAACAAGACGGTCATTAATTTATCATGAGAGAGATGGAGAAAAACTAGGAATTAACTTAAGATGTTATCAAATAAATTTGCCTAATTGAATATGAAAGTGTCTTTGCCATGTTCCTATATAAATTCATCATTGAAGTAAAGGCTGTAAAGCTAGCTAGCATCCTATAATGTTTCACCATCTAACACAAACATTCTTATCCAACATGCACATATTGGTGGAAGAGTTTAGGAACGCAACTCTTCCTTTTCACCATCCTCGGGGCTCCTCAAACTAAGATCGATATGATGTTTTAAACATGTTCGATTCCTCAGTTTCTCAAAAATATGGGCCCATGGTGAAGACTTAGGAAAGTGGCAATAAGTAAGTTCATAACCGATGAAAAACCTGGACAACCACAAAATTAAAGTGAAAAACCTTGCATACGAAATTGTTAATTTTAAGAAAACAGGGAAGAAAACAAAAGCCATTTTAACATCCTTAAAACTGTCACCTGAATAGGAGGTCCAATATCCTATTTGAAACATCTAAATTGTTAATACAGGGTTCAAATTTTTAACACCCATGCATATGATATAGTTTAGC
The DNA here is from genome assembly GCA_020205615.1 of Panax quinquefolius. Taxonomy (NCBI): domain Eukaryota; kingdom Viridiplantae; phylum Streptophyta; class Magnoliopsida; order Apiales; family Araliaceae; genus Panax; species Panax quinquefolius. The sequence goes on along the minus strand of CM035153.1, from coordinate 160,093,689 downwards.
ATAAGTATCTTGAAAATGGCACCATCCATTAGGAAGTATCAACAAAGAACCCAGATGCTCGTAAGAATAAGACAATTCTATGTAACCCATATTTGTCCTGAATATGGGCCAGGATTTAGTAATCCATTCTGTCGTATATATATTTTAGTTCTGCCTTACGATTGTTTTGTCTTCATTTCTAATTTCTTTTCAAATTAATTTTTCAATAAAAATCACCTACTACATGGCAAGTGTAAATTAAAGGCAATACAGAATTCCAAATTAGTGCTATAGGTTTGAAGTAGAACAATTTAAACTGTTCTAACAACATGAAAAGGCAGCTATTCATTCATGATTGCATTGTGGAACATGTTGGATATTTTCATTATCTAAAAAAGTATATAATAAATATATTATATACTATTCATGTAGCCAACAAATGAATTGGTTTGGTTGGATAAGAGAAAAGAGTTGTAATGTTAAGGACTCGTTACGAAGAGAAACGGCAATTGGGATGCCACCAATTCAAAGGGGTACTATTTGGAAACCTATAAATAGGTTGTCAATCTACCCAAAATCATTAGTCATTCAAATTCCTTTTCAAGTTCTTAGAAAAATTATCATTCTAAATAATTTTTCTTGTTATAATTTTCTTCTCTCTCATTTATAGTTTTGCACTAGATTTGTTCCTACACAACAAATTTGTACAAAGTAAAATCTGGACCTGTCTTATCTTGGGAGATTATTCGCGAAGAATCCATGCCAGTAAATAAAAGTAAGGCTTAATATACTTTTAGAGGACGAAAGAGTATACCAACCATTCAATTGTTGTTCTATATTAAAATACAAAGCGAGTTACGACAGAAGAGTGACCCTGTCACATATGAATGTTTTGGTCTGCCTTGCTACGAGCTAGGGGGAAACTAAATGTGTGAAAAGTCTCAAAGGCCTGTCGCAATTATTCCGCTTTTTTTAGCTCAAAGAAATAATCTGTTGCCATGAAATTAACAGCAATGTCAATACCATCAAAGTAACAAAATTTCCTTTTCCTTTTCCTTTTTTATCATTAGTCTTGAACCATTCCATATAGACCATCCGACCTAACATGAATTTTAATTTCTAAAAGAACAAAAAAATGAAAACACCAAAAGAGAGGAAATGCATACGTGGTTCAAATTGAAGAAATGAAGTACTGTACAAAATAGTAATCAAAATCAAGCAATAATTAAACATAACTACCATATGAATAGCAAAACACGAACCTGGTTGACCTGACCTTGTCAGCCATTAGAGCCAGCATGAACCTCCAAAATTATTCTCAAATTCCCTGAAACTATACTATTAACAAAACAAAAATATGAGCAACCTCCTAATCAAGAAACTGAAGGTTAACATGTCAAAACAAAGGATTAACACAATCACAACTGATAAACCGAGATAAACCATGCATTCAAATATAACTTTTTTCTGACAGAAAGCAATACCCTTTCAATTACTAGTCCTCAAAGCGTAAAGAGCTCATGAAATGGACAGAAAAAACAAGGAACAATTGAAGGGAAAGAGAAAGGGAAAATCAAGTTGAAGCCAGAAATGAGCAGTGTATTTATGTTACAAATTAAGGGGGGGAAAAAAAGAGAAATATTTTTTCTTGTAAAGCTAAAAAAGAAAAAGAAAAGAAAATACATGATTTTCAACTTTGCAATTGTTTCTTCAGTACTCAGAGGAACCAAAAAGAGTATGCAGGTAAGTTTTTTTTTTTTTTTTTTTTTTTTGTTAAAAAAATAAAGACAATTACTAGCATTAGCTCATCAGACGACCACATTTATGCAAAATATTTATATATGCCTAGCTACTCAATTTCAAATTCAATAATAAATTATAAAGTTATGTGATGAATGATTCTCATATGTATTCAGTACTACAGTTGTCTAAACGTACCCTAGATTAATGCACAGACGATGCATGAAACCCTAATGTTGAGGCGGGTGAATAATAATTAATAGAGTATAATAATAGGTGAATTAATCGGAAAAAAGAGGGGAAGGAATAGAAAACATTAATGAAAATCAACAAACACTAAATATACATACAAAGCGTTATAGTATGTATATATATATATATATATATATATCCAGACAGATGAGAATATGAACTTATGCGTTGGTGCCGCGGTGGAAGAGCGAGAGGGAGAAAGAGGCGGGAGATTATATACTCAAATAATTAGGTGGCTGGAGTCACCGGAACACTTGATTACGGTTACACGCTCCGCTTCATGCACTTACTTAATTTGTTATGTTAAATGTTACATCCTGATTTACCATGTTGCCCTTGTATGCCTTTCCTAATTCTACTCTTGGCGTCTGATCTGAATGCCAGCCCTCTGCCCGTACCTACCTTTGCCAATTTCACCTCATTCAAAATTGGCTATATATTTTTAGTAATAGTAGAGTACTAGACTATTTATAATAGCATGCAAGCATCTATATATATATATATAGCATCTATTTCTTATGGATTAAAAAGTAGCATATATCATCTTAACCATCCGTTTGTTCAATGAATGACTGAGATTTAATTTAAAAACACGCTGTCCGCTAGACTTACTAGCGGACAGTTGAAGTAAAATTTTTGGACACAAATGCCCCCACTTTCCCCACTTAGCATCTGCACCCGCCTCCTCCTTCCTCCTTTCTCCAGCCCACCATCCCTTCCTCTTCCTCTAGTCACCCCTTCAACCTTGCCTAGGTGCTGTTGCAGCCTTTTCGACCACTGTAACGTGGACCTTTTTGAAAATCCACTTTCCGATCTGAGCTTTGCCAAGTCCGAGGGTTGCTAGATCGTGGGTCCTTCTTGTGCGAGTAGTAGATGGTATGGTTCTTGTGTGTGAGGGAAGTGGAGTTATGATCTGAAGTGGGGTTTTTTGGGATTAATGGTTTGGGGAATCCGGATCTTGAGGGGTATCTGCTGGTCGTGGCTTTGGCAGATGGGTCTTGCCGGAATCTGGGCTCCGGTTGTTGTCCTCGCCGGAATGGGGCTGTCTTTTGGTTCCTTTTTTTTGCTCTTTTAGTGAGGATGGAGCGTATTTCTCGAATGGTTCTTTTTATGGGAAAGGGAAGGAGAGAGAAGTGCGTGGCGATGAAGGGGAAATTGCAGAACAGGGGGAATTAGAGGTGGGTATGAATGTGAGAATGGAAATTCCCAAGAAAGTGAAGATGATGAGGAGAGAGAGAAAGTGGTTAGTGAACAGAAATGGTGGTTTCTTGATCTGGGGCTGTTCTTCTTGGGGGAGAATAGGAGTGGGAGTAATGGAGAGACTGAAATTAAGTGATAGAAAAATGATGGGTTTAGAGGAATTAGTGAGTTCTTCATGCTTTTGGTTCTCGCCATAATCACAGACCTGATTCTCTGCAACTTTTGATGTTCTGTAAAATTCGTACAGTGTTTGGCACATAGGGTCAAAATTGAATAAATTTTTCACATACTACGTCCGCTAGAAAGACTAGCGGACAACGTCTATTAAAATAAATTACAGCCTTTCATTAATTATCATTAATTACACGGATGGTTAAGATTCTCTATGTCATTTTTTCATCCATAATAAATAGATACTATGAATCATTCTATATATATATATATATATATATATATATATATATTGTGGTTAGTTTCCACGATAGGGAGGGAAGGCACTTTTTATATTAGTATTATTTTTTTCTTGTTTTTGAGAACTTATATTATTACTACAAATTAGTAATTTTAGGGACTTTAGAGACTTATGGGACCTGCATGCATGCATGCGAAGTGTTGATTTTGGCTCTACTAGTAAGTACACTCGAACATGATTTTGATAAATGATTCAAACTATTATTAATATATATATATATATATATAATGTATGTGATTTTCCTTCTTTTCTCTTCTCTTTGTACCGGCATCATCTTGTTCATTGATTCGCCCACCCCAGGCTGCTTTGTCCAAAAATATTAATCATATTATTTTTCAAACAATAAAAAACACTTAAATATAAGTTTTTCCATTATAGCAACAAATTTTTAGTCTTAAATTTCTTTAGGTTCGTTAAAAAAAGACAAATAGAAAGCCATAATGAACTCGTACTAATTTCTGCATCTAGGTTAAACATCTCCTGCATTATAGTGATTTGAGACTCCTCGGCAATTCTGCAGAAAAAGATGCTGCATGCAACTCATGGGATTCTCAACTGCAACGGACCATACGCTCCATGACGGAGTATTTACTTTTGGACACAAAACATCATCTGTAATCATAGTTAATAGAACAGGATTGAGGAACCAGTTCCAGAAAATGTGAGATGCTATGGTCGGTCAAGTAATTTTTTTGGGAGTTACTAAAAGAATAATAAAAAAGAGTGCCGAATTTTTCAAAGAAAACGGCACAGAAATTTTCCTCTTTCCTGAAACAAGGGGCAAAAACTAAATGGAAGGAAACAAAAGAAAAAAAAAAAAAAAAAGGAAAATGAAATTTTGTGGAAGTTTTGAGAATCTTTTTATACTATTAGTGGTAAACTAATGTTTAGTGAACACTAACATCAAAAACTGTATGATAATTCTAAATTAACAAATATAGTTCTAATCATGTCGGGCAAGACTGACAGATATAACAGAAATAAGAAGGAAAAAATGTAATCTCAACTTATCTGAAAATGGTGGCCTACCTATGTCATATACAAGAAAATAAAATGACAGGCGACCTTGCACGACAAATTAGGCCTGTAATTGTATTCTGAGACCATGGAAGCTTCATGCCTTTGAGCAGCCAAGTTGGAATTTCCGAAACTTTATTCTTCCATTTAATGCAAGAGCCAAGACATCATATTCTTCCACGTACCAGAGCTCAGTAACAGTTGCCTGAAAAATTCAAAATAAACAAGGCATAAGAAATCCTCTGCAGCAGAAAGAAAATTTAACAATTATGGAGTGCTCAAATAAAGTATGGGCTCAATTGCTGACCACAATTAACATTCAACTTGCGAATAACAAGAGCACCTCTACAAGAATATGCTCAAGGCATCACAGATTAAATCTTTTCTTGGAAAACTCAAAACCAACTCCCTTTGTCCTAGGATAAAAGTGCTGGTTGACTTTTAGCGCATATTAAGAAAGAGGTTAAAATAACAAAATTGTCCATATTTAAATTCTCATCTAATTGTATAGTTTTTTGCACATGACTAGTGGCAATAGAAATATGACAATTAATACTAAAAGTATTATAGGTAAATTATCATAAAAATATAGATTATTTAAAGTAAGTAGACATTTAACTCGGAACTAACTAAAATAGTAATAATGACTTTTATCATGGACGGAGAGAGTATGTCTCTCAAGTTACAGTTGATGCCAGGGCAGTCCTCTCAGACACTTCTCTTTCAGTGCTTGCTTTGCACTTGCAATTAAAGAAGTGAAACACAATATATTGGACAAAGATGGTTGCTTCCAAGGCAATGCTGCTTGACTGAAAAACTTACTATGACGAAAGACCAAGGAAATCAATTAAAAAGAGGAGGAAACAGAGATCTACCCGATACAGAATAATTCTATAAGTTTCAGTCACCATCCAAGCATTTATGGTTGATTAGGTAACTAACTACAGATGAAGCCCAAGTTACTATCCAAGAAGCAGCAATATCCATATCTTCATCTTGACACTTCTGAGACATCAAGACACCATATGTGAAACTGCCCAATTGGAGCATGCAACTTATCTGTTTTCATCTGAGTACTAACTAGATAATAAAAAGTTTTCAACTGCTTACTGAAGAACAAATTCTGTAGTCTATATCATCAAAAATAACAACCTGAGTCCCACGAATTTGGTTGTCCAGACGAGTTACTAGCTCATGGAAAAACTTGAGTTCAGAAGTTTTATCCACCACCTGTTCCGGAAAGTAATTAGAAGTCATAAGTGTAACATATAGGATATTCAAAAGTCAAAACCTTAAAGTTAACAGCCAAGTATTTCTTTCCACCAAGTCTAAAGTAAACTAAAAATAACATACCGCAGCTAAAGTATTAGGGCGACCAAGAAGCCTTGCAAATGACGTGTGAAGCATAGCAGCATCATACTGCAGCAGTAAAACTACAAGCAATAAGCGTTACAATCCTGAAGTCTTACTTGGGAATATACAAAACCGCATCCACATTGTTTCAGATCATTAGGCCAGAGGTATTAAAGCTGTCCGATGATAGTCTCTGTCAATAGATTTGGATAAGCACTGAGAACAGAACGTCCATATATATATATAGTGGCTGCCATGCCATTGAGGAGCTAGCACACTTTCCTCCACCCCCTCCTCTCTTACGATCCTATATTTTTAAGCGTTACAGTAATCTTCAGCACAATCATATAAGAGGTCCTACAACCATTTTACTGTCATTTTGCATGAATTAGTACATTCTCTTTATTTAGTTCACAAGATTTGGAATAACATTTTTCTGTAATGCTTATTAAAGAAGAGCCGGTCCAGTTCTTACAAGTTGCTTTTCTGGAGCACGTGGAAGAGCAGTCCTCAATTTAGCACGAATAGTTATAGGATCTGTTCCAGATAACACCTATAGAAGATTGAAAAGCATGAAGTAAACCATCAAAAAGCAGCAATTTTCGTCCCTATCAATTTATCTACAGTTGAAGTTCTTAAAATGACTCATAAAAAAATATAATCAAAGGCATATGCAGTTTGGCTCAAGCCATATATACAAGCAACCTTATCTAATAATGGCCAACAAGGAAACAAAATCGACTTTGATGTAATATCCAAGTTCAAGACGTAATCAATAAACACCAATGACAACAATTAACCTCACAATGAAAATTAAGAGTTCTGCCTCGAGAAAACTAGCACTAATATTTATATATAAAAAACTGCATTCTAAGAAGAAATACAAGAAAGTCAAGATTCAGATTCACCAATTAGGATTTTTTAGCGGGATGGGGGTGGGGAGCGTGGGGGAAGAAATGATGAATCGAATCCCAGATGAATGAGATATTTATCAAAACCACTAAGAATTTTCAATTAAATTATGCCTTATAAAAGCATAAACCACTTCCCATTGGGACCCGCTTTATTAACAAAAGATTAATCCTTTATGAGTTTTTGACCTCCACTGAAGCACAGCTTCAATACTACTGTAAGTGACATGTAGAAGAGCCTCATCACGATCATCCCAAGATATAGATGACACGAGTCTCTCGAAATATAAGTTCTCTCTGGCCTCCTTTGAGTCAGATTCAATGCAAGAAGCCGAGTCCTCCTTGATTGAGTCCCTTTGATTACAACCCCATTTCCATTTATATTTTTCTTTCCTATTGATTAATTATCTATAGATTTCTGTTGTTGGAAAGAGAATACCTTAAAGATTTTTTTTTAAAAAAAAAGTGAGAAAGACAACCACTTATATGTGGTTTTTTGCAATGCAGTTAGAGATGAGTGACTGGCAAATAAGGAGGAGAATAACACTATTAAATACATCAGAAGGGTAAAACTAACCTGCCAGCAACCCAAAACCACACCTGTTGAAGTCAAAACCACTTTATCTAAGACAATTGTCAATGGACAGAGAGCCTCTGCAACAGCTTTAACAGCATTTGCTTCAGCTTCAACCTGGCAAAACAAGAGGAAAGGGGGTTTGCCCATATGACTAAAACAATATATAATGATACGATACGAAGAGAGACACATGGACAGCCTTCTGAAGTTATTACCTCCATTTCTGTGGCAGGAACAGGTACAATATGGTGCGAAGCATGGTACATGCTAAAATGGTACATGCTAGAATTCTGAAACCATATCACTAACCAAGAAAAAAACAAACATGCCATCCGGTAAAACAAGAATTAGAAAAATTCATATATGTTTGAAGGTGTAACATAAGAAGTGGTATAGCTTGAAACAACAACAAACAGATCTAATTATCCTAAGGTGAAACCTTAAAAACCATACTAAGTTCAGTAGGTAGGCTAGCTTTACCTTTATCAAAGTAAGGAAGAAATATATCCCGCACGACTTCCCTGCGAAAGGAGCAAGTAGCCATATATTATCTTAATTTTAAATCCTCTGGGAGAGACAGAAACTAAGAATGAATAGATCTTACATCAAATCCAAGTACAAAAAGACATAGTGCCTTACAAGGAAGAAATTACTCCTACAACTGGCATATACTAATATCTATATAAGCACATGGTATGCACCAGAAAGATTAAAGACACATACATTTACTGATTTATGTAGTCACTGTATGCTATTAAGATTTTAGGAATTTATCCGAAAGGTCCAACAAGTTTCTACAGGAAAAATTTCAACATGAAAGTATTAAATCAAGTAAGGGAGAAGTCTATTAGATTCCCTGGCAATAATAATTGCAGTGAAGTTTCTTAAACCATCCAGTGAAGAATCCTAGACGAATACCCCAAATATGGTTAAGTAATCTGACTAAGAGAAACCATTTGTCAAGCATCCTACACAACTGCTACTGTAAATTTAGTTTGAAAATTCTTACAGCTTATACTCCTCCATCAACAACAGAGGTGTAGAAAAAAATTCTCATGAACATAAGATTACTACCAACTAATTATATCTTCCTTTCACTTAGAACTTGTTTCTATTATTATGAGTGATTACTTCTTCTGACATTCCAAGTGTACCATTGTATCAATTTGAACATGTCAAAGCTTTAACGTTCACGGTCCAACCCAATTTGTCTGCAGTATTCCCATAAGCCAATAGATTAGATAACTTGAATTTTCAATATTCCAAAGCCAATTATCTGCATTTCTGCTAGCTCTATTTTCAGGCAGCAACATGAATCTAAACATTACCCACACACAACATGATTGCTATACTACTTAATCTTCTTTTTATTTGTTTTGGTACAATTTGCCTTAGCTTGTCAACTACTAATAAGTCATACCTCAATAATATTACAGTAATGGCATGTAAACTGGTGGTGCAAATATTGTGTTTAGCTCTTTTGTTGCTCTAAAGAATATAATTTTATGCATTTATCACAAAATAAAAACTATTTTTGTCTGGGCTATACGAACATTGACTTGGTAGTACAAAATCTATTCATTGTCTCATAGAACATGTAAAGAAATATAATAAGATATGAAAACATGCAAACATTAGTAAACACTTACGAGACGGGAACTGACTCCTCAATGCTTAGATGCAAAACATTAGCTCGTACTGGTGGATCCACAGCCTTTCCATGTAAGCAGCTTGTCGTCATTGCCATCACAAAGAAACAAGAAATGAAGCCTAAGATTGAGAATGAGTTATATCACTCAGGTTTTACCTTGAGGACAGGGATGACAGATCCATCTTTGAGAGTAAAAATATCTGAAAGTGACGAGGATTGAGAAGTTTCTCCATGTTTAAGGAAAAGTGCTCCATGATCATCCAAATCCCTGGACATCTGATCGTATAGCCTCGCCCTTCGATCCGAATTTGAAATCGGAGAATCTGTTGCAAATATATTTCGCTCTCTAGTTATCTAGTATGTGAGGTGATCAAAACAAAAATTCCAAAAACCTCTTCCACACGAATTCATCACTTTAGAACAAGTCAATGGAACTATGAAATATAAAAAATATGTAAATTTGCCTAGTAGATCGTTAGACAGAAGGGGTTGTGCTTATCCAAATCAGACTCCATATAGTGCAAGTGCAATTGAATAACTAGGCTTTGACACCATTCTAATTGTAGCAGGTGTCGCCAATAAAATCAGTTAGAAATATGTCAAATTATCCAATCTAGATCTTTGCTATTCTTTAGTAATTAGCAGATATCAAAGTTTGAAAATACCTAGTTTCAGTTTCAATAAAGTATCTCTGTATGGGTAGTCAAAATAATACATAAAATAAATATAGCAAACTTGTAATGTTTCAAACACTCGATCAATCATCAAGTATAATAGTATAGCCTTTTAAACTTAGGCTATGTTTGTTTACAAGAATTATACTAGGGATATGACTATTAATCCCAAGTGTCTTGTTTGTTTTCAAATTTGAACTTGGGACTCTTAGCCCAAGGATTAAAAATGGCTTAATATGGGGAACTATTTAATACCATGTTCAACCAGATATAATAATTTCTACCAAATACTAAAAATTTCTAGACAAAATTAACCTTTAACCTTTTTTTTAAAATGACCATAATATCCTATTACATTCATTTATCAGCCTGAATATACGATCTCCTCTTTTTGTCCTTTCCTCGTTTTGCCTAACTCTTCTCGCTCAGTGGCAACAACCCTCGAAGGATGATTTAGTTTTCTTTCTTTTGTTCAAATTGATTTTTCTCGTGAGAATCATTCACATCTCTTTTTTCTAATATGCATTGTTCAACTAAGTTTATGTAATTTTACTTTGTATTCGTTTGATTTAAGATCTGAAATTAAATTGTGTGAAATTAAGATATGATATAGTTGTCAATCTTTCTCTCTCTCTCTCCTGAATATACTGATTTGAACTTTTTATTCTGAAATCATCTCTTAAAATTTTCTGATTTGATAATAATATTATGTTTGTTTTGCTGAGAGAAACAAACATAATATTTTTAAGTTTAGGGTTTTAATGACCAATTTAGGTTTCTAATTCAACTTCAATTTTGACATTCAAGCATTGGTTCAGATTTTATATGAACTTATGTTGAATTGGACTTTTGGGTATTGCTCATTATACGAAGCTGGGTCAGCAATTTAAATTTTTTTCTAGTTTGAAGAGGTTGCCTAAGAGTTCTACTGTTGGGTTTCTATCTGCTATTTAAATTTCAATGTATTGTTTTTGGATAACCTTTTAAATATGTGCGTGCACTTATATTTTCGGTGGTACTTTGTTTTTGATTTTAGGGTAGAATATTGATATTACTTAGTCTCCTTTTCTTATACCTTTGCAATGCCTAGTGCTTTGCTAGTCTTTTTTAGCTCATATATAAAGCAAGTAGTATTTTCCTAATATAGTCCTGTTTGATATTTTTTTTGAATTTGCTAGTCAATTTTTGTACACTTTGTTTTCATGTTAAAATTGCTTGATCCTTTTAAAAGGCAAATCCTTTTAAAAAACCATTCCTGAGAGAACTTTGACTATTTACCATTCATACTCTCTCTTTTCATGTCTGATAATATAGACGGATGCATCTGCAACCCTACCATTCACAAGGAAAAAGTAAATACAGACTTATCTGTCGCTACCTGCTTCCCAAGGATATCTATTACAAAATCTTTTGTTGTTCTCATGTTTCATGAACTGCCACATAAGAGGATTTTGAAAAGTTTAGTATTCCATACCACAAAATCTTTTAGTGTTTCATACCTTTTTTTTTCCTTCTTTTTTTTTTTTAATCTTGGTATTAACTGGGAAGCTTGATGTTCTATTTTTATTTTAATTTGTTTGGTTTATCGAGTATCTGATATGTAAGAGGCAATGTGATCCTTCTCTTCAGTCATAGAACCGTCTCTAATTTATTGCATATGCATGCATATGTAACTCTTGTTTCCTATTTGTTTTCTAATTTATTTTTATCTTCATCTTAATTTGCTGAATGGTAGCAATCTTCACACAAATTACGAATGCTTATTATCCTTCTTCTTGTTTTTTCCTTAGATTTTGACTATGAGTAACTTGGAAGATTTCTTAGTAATACAACAATTGTTGCTCAATTTGTGTACAATCTTGTCATTGTACTTGCATGTGTTGCATCTACTAATTAATATACATAAAGTTAGAGCAACTTCTTCACAAATTAGTAGAGAGAGAAGATTGATTCGAAGGGGGAGATTGAATGATTATTTGAGTGAAACCATAAATGTAGGGGACATGACACTCAGAGAGCAACTCCGAATGAATAGGGATACATATGACGTGTTATGTCAGTTACTTCGTACCCATGGTGTTCATGATTCAAAACACGTGACTGTTGAGGAACAATTGTCCTTTTTGCATATAAGTTGCTAGCCACCATAAGAACAGATTGAATTCAGGATAAACTAACCAAGGGCATCTATTGAATTCTTGTGATACAAATATAGGAGAAACTAACTAAAGGCATATATTGAATTCGGGATATTATTATCTTTGTGACGCTAGATATACAAATGGTGAAGGGTTCTTAGCTCCACATAGGGGACAACGATATCACTTGGCTACTAGGCGAAATGGGAGGCAACCTACCTGCCCAGAAGAGTACTTCAATATCAAGCACTCTACGACTCGTAATGTCATTGAAAGAGCTTTTGGTGCTTTCAACCTACGTTGGTCCATCCTTAGGAGTCCTTCATTTTATCCCTACAAAACCCAATGTCGTATTATCACTGCGTGCGTTCTTCTGCACAATTTGAAGGAACAAAAAGGACTTATAATGCAACTGATAAAAGGAACAAAAAGATTAAGCCCCAAGTCGTGCTCCTTGAAATTGTGAAAAAAATACATGATAGTCTTAATAGTTTGATCAACACCACTACCCAAAACCTTGGACCTATAACCTAAAGGATTGGCTATGATCAGGATTTGGCCAAATCACACAGAGATGTGTATGGTATCATTGACAACATTGACACTTTCACCGAAGAAAAAAATATAATGGCTGCAACAAATATAATGAACAACCCGGCTGATGTCGACTGTTTCCTAAGTTTGCCAATCAAGATGAAGAAGCAATATATGACAAAGAAGTTGGTCGGACAAATTTAAGTCATTTTGGCACACCATTTAATTTAAATTCTAAATTTTATCTCAAAACAATGCTTAGATTTAGTTACTATCAAAAACATTTGTTTTTCTTTTCAATTCTTTGGAGTTTGAATGAAGATGAATATTTCTAGACTTTAAATTTTGGTGGCGAAGTAAAATAGTTAATCCTAATCTTTCTTCTAATTTTAAGTTTGATGATTTGTAATTAAATTTTAATATTTCACATATCATGTATTTTGTACTATTTATTTGTTAATTTATGTGCTAATTTATGATAATTTGATTCTCAAATATTTCACATAGGAAGAGCATACTGAAGCACACAAACTTATTTAAGCAGTATTTAAAAGTTTATTACTAATTGTTCATCATTTTTTTATGTATAAACAACTTTAAATTATAGTTTAAAATATGTTATTATTAGTAAGAGTATAATAGGATATTTTTTATCCAATTCTTTAATTAATTCTGGAAAAAACAAACATAACATATAATTATTTAGTTATTCCATAAATAATCCCATAAAAACAAATATGTGAATAGTTTGGATTATAATGGAAAGGATTATAATCTCCGGATTATTCTTCATTTGTGTTTAAGGAAGAAACAAGTCATTAATTTGCATCTTGTTGTTTATTTAAATTGCACAAAATGCTAAGAATGTTTGAAGAATAAGAGGGAAATCGAGCATCTTATCTACAATTTCAGAACTACGAAATAGAGTTTTTTCAAAATTATAATCAAGAAATAGAATAGGAAAGATACTGAAGGAAATTGCTTGATCACCTGAAGAAGGAGAGGAGAGAGAATTGCGAGATGCATTTTGAAGGGCCATGTGGAAAAAAAAGTAAAACGTAATTGCAGAGATAAACCAGATTAAACTCGCTTTTTTCGAGTGACTCCACCAATTCCGAACCCTAGCCATCCCTATTTTACGAACCCAAACCCTCGATCATCGTCGCATCAACCTCAATTGTAGTCTCACTTCTTTTTCATTCAATTACTCTCGCTTTTTTCTGACAGTCCGATCATCCAATCCGATCGAAACCTTTTCTTTCAATAATAAGAGAGCAGCTACTACTCATTTTTCATGTCGCCGTCCAATCTTACACCTAACCTCTTACACCAGGTATCAAAATTTAAGTGACACACAAAGTGAACATTGAAAATAGGGGCAGAATATCTACTCTACTCACGTGTATACATACACGTTATGGGGTCGACAATATATATGTGTATAAGTGGGGTCCACAATATAGTATATTAGGCTTGGTAAAATATGATTATAAGTTGGTTTTGGTTTTTAAAATATGGTTATGATTTTATTTAAGAACTAAAATCATATTAACCATTTTTAATATGAATAATGTTAGTTGAAACCACATGGTTATGGTTAAAAATCATATTAACCATTTTAATATTGTTATGGGTTATGGGTTCCATGAAGACTTATTTGACACTAATATTATGTGATTATGTATATACCTCTTACCCTAACCCCACCCCACCCCACCCCACCCCACCCCCCCACTAAAAAATAATATTATGTGATTATGACATATATACCCCTTACCTCCACCCCACCCCACCCCACCCCACCCCATCCCTACTAAAAAAAATAATATTATGTGATTATGTAAATACTCCTTTTACCCACCCCACCCCACTCCAACCAAAAATAATAATATTATGTGATTATGTATACACCCCTTACCCCACCCCCCCCACCCCCACCCCCACCCCCCACCCCCACTCCACTCAACTCAACTCACTCACCTCGCGACGATTTCCCAAAATTAGGTGATCATCACATCATCTTGGGTGAATCGGATCATAGTCTGATGTAATTTAAATACAACTTACTTAATATAACTGTAGCAGTATGCAATACGACATAAATCGTGAGTTTGAATACAAATATCAGATACTAGATATTATACAAACTCAAAAGGAAATCCTCATTACAATTATTATCACACTATTTCACGAATAGTGAGGACTACTAATGTTATCCTCCTGACCATTACTCTGCGATTCACTTCGTCCCAATTTATATTCTCATTTCGCGAAGAGAACGATGAAAAAGAAAGGTGAAATTCAACTAACTAACTTCAAGAAGAAATATTATGACTAAGATAATGCGAATAAATTATCATTAGCCTCAACAATGTTAAACCGATAAAATATAATGAACATCAAGTTTAACTACAGTGAACCAAAGAATCCATTAAAAGAAGTCAAGTAGAGAAATAAAATCTACTATCTTTTATGATTTTAAAGGTTTTTCATCATCATTATAAATTTTGAGACTCAACTTTAATAAATATTCCACATCATCGAATCACCCCACACTACGGTAAGGATATTCTTTAAGTATCGCGACCACAATTATTCAATGCACTACGGTACGAGAATAGTTGTGTATTCATTAATAATGGTCATGATCACGCCAATAATCGTCCATCAATGCACTTCTACCAATTGAGGATTTTTATCACATCATTTGTAACATTACGGTCGTGATTACATAGAATAGTCTCTCGTCATAATCATACCAAGTCCATCTTCTCCGAGTCAAGTTTAAGCGTTGAGCACGTGCGAGAGATAAATGAATGGGTAGCCGCAGACGTTGTCGAGTAAGGTATAAACTTGAGAAATTTATAAATAGCTTACCGTGATAACCTCGTTTGGGTTCTCGCATTATGACCGATCACAACAAACGCTTTTCCTAAATCGTTGACTTTGACTTTTCTCGGGACGATCTTTTTGAGTCACCGTCCCCATTGAACTAGGTTTCACCTTAAGTCTGATCTCGAAAGCGATATGTCCTTCCTTTCCACAACTATAGCGTACCTTGAACTGTTGTGGGCGGTTTGGACGATATGTCCTCTTTTTCGCATTTGTAGCATATAATGGCCAGGTGGTCGTTCTCCTCCCTTAGAACCGATTCTTTACGCTTGCATTGTCGTCTTCACATAGTCGTTATTAAATCTCCTCTTTTAAAATCTCCTCCCACGACTTCGCTTTCTACATTTTCATGACCATGATTACCACCGTAGTGGTTACCATTTCTGTCCGTCTGCTTTCTCCGCGAGTTATCATTATTCTGCTGATTGCTATCTCTGATACGATCCTGGTTATGGTCCTCGGTTGACCGTACTCGTTATCTCGCTTAAATAATTGAGCCTCATTTACAACATCTCGAATAAAGAGAAGTTTATGAAAATGAGATCTTGACGTATCTTGGGTTTCAAACCTCTAAGAAACATCCGCGTCATCGTTCCTCATTCTCCACCAAATGAGGTCTGAACTTGGATAACTCTGCAAACTTTGCCTCGTCTTTGAGACACCGCCACATGTTGTTTTGCTCTAATCGATGAACTCCACTTCCTTCATACGACCTAACACTTTCGTGAAAGTATTTGTCATTAAAAAGTCTCTGAAACGTCTCCCAAGACATGCCGAGTCTTGTTTGGATGGAGTACGCTTCACGACTCCCACCGATGAATCTGCCTCTTCACGGAACATAAAGGTGGCGAATGGAACCTTCTGTTCGCCGTGCATCCCAAGACATCGAATATCTTGGTAATTTGTTTGACCCATGTTTCATGCCGATCGGATCCGCTTTCCACTTAAATTCGTGGTCCCAACTCTTTGAATCGCTTGGGCGATGACCCGTGAATTCTATCATTTCTCCTCAGATTTTGAACACGAGTCTCCTCGTGCGATTTTGCATGAATCGCAAAAAAGCTTCTAAACATCCCCTCGTTCATCATCTCGCTCGGTGGTGTTGTTCACAGGGAGGAACATTGCCCGACTTTGTTGCGACGCTCTCCTCGTTGGTAAATCTGAGGCATCTCCACGGTCTCATTTACTCCATCATTAATATTCTTAGTCGACATTCTCAAATACATCGTAAAACAAGGGTTAATTAAGGAAATCAATATATCACATAATATCCCTATATCTTGACCAACTAACAAATAAGCTTGGGTAGGACACACTGCTGTGAAGGATTTACTCTCTCTCCCTCCTAGTTCTATTTCCCGATCTCCGCCAGAGATCATATCCTAAGCTCGATACCAACCGCGACGCCCCCCAAAGAAATAGGTATACATCACCCATTCTCGAGTTGTCAATACGTGGTGCATGAAACAACTACTGACTTTATTATTACAACAAAGAAATCGTGAGTTTAAATAAAAATTATCTTACAAAATATTTATACTCAAATAAATCCTCATCACATTTATTGATACATTATTTTACAAAAATGGTGAGGACTACTAAAATGATCCTTTCTAAAACCTTCATTCCATACCCCAGGCTGCACTCTTCTCGCTTATATTCTCGCCTCCACGAGAAGAATGGAACAAAAAGGAAAAGGGTGAGCTTAACTAGCTCGATAAAGAATATTATGACTAAGATAATATACAACAAATTATCGTTAGTCTTCAACAGGAAAAATTTAATAGAATACTGATAGACAACAAGTTTCGGATCAATATTAGCAGTGAAAATAATAATTCATGAAAGAGTTACGTAGAGAATGAAATCAACTATAATCTATGAATTTAACACCCATCATCAATATTTTATCCCCGTAAACATCAATCAATATTCATCTCAAATCAAATATTCATCTTTGCACTACAGTGCCAAAGATATTCATCAATCGGTCATGTTCATCTCAACACTGCTTCATCTTTGCACTAAAGGCCAAAGATATTCATCGATCGGTCATGTTCATTTAAACACTGCTCATCTTCTGCACTGAGGCCAAAGATATTCTTCAAAACCATTCATCTTTGCACTACATGGCGAAGATATTCAATAATATCATCATTTAAGACCGAGGATGATGAAAAATATTTTAAAGAACGAATCCAAAGAAACAAAATGACAAGGATTAAGGATTAAGGATTAAGTACTTTGTTTTATCCATGTCCAACAATACCTCAAAAATAATCATAGTGGTGTAAAATTCAAGAATGATCAAAACATGGATACAATCAAAGCTAGTATCCGAATAGATATTTTGACTGAAAAGAAGAAATTTTATTTTTCGATGAATAGTCAGATATCGTGAATAAGGTCAGATATCGTGAATAAGTCGTATATCGTGAATAAGAACTCAGACACAAAAAGATAGAAATTCCACAAAAAAACATTTTCACGCTTCATGAATAGTACTTTCGTGAATAGTAACTCGTGAATAAGAACTCATGAATAAGAACTCGTGAATAAGTAACTCATGAATAGTAACCCCGACATGAAAAATTCCAAATTTGATAAAACTTCGAGATCAACATTTCAAAGATAATGATATTGAAGAAATAATATCATTACGAAAAAAAAATAATATCCCTTACCTCAAAGAATCGATTGCTTGGAAGGAAAGGCTCAAGTGATCTTTGAATGAAACTTGTCTTGAACAAAGAACTCTCAAAGTATCTAAATACTCACAAAATATGCTCAATAATATAGAGAGAAGAGAAAACTTTGTTTCCGGTGTGATTTTCAATTCTAACTTAAATTTCTATTTATAGGAAAATGTTAGCCAGCAAAGCGAGACTTGACTTCTACTTTACGATGGCTTTACTCGCTACTATTGCCACCCACCACATTTGAAATAAAATTCAGCACATTTCTTCACCAACCACAAGTGGGGCCCACTCAATTCTAGAATTTTCCACCAAAATCAATTTTAAACCTAATTTAAGATCGAGACACCTCTTAAAATTCATAACAAATCATTCGTGAATTTTTAACGGTTCAAAATTTGTGGACATATACTCAACTTATGTATGTATAACATACCCAAAAATTACCACAATCCAACGGTCGGATTAAAAATTATAACCCCGCAATATATCTCAAAACCCCGATTTAATTTTAATACCTCCAACGATAAAATCTACCGATAAAACACCTCAATAATAATTTCTTCATTTATAACCACATAAATAAATCCATAATTTATATCCACATAAAATAAATATTTCTTTATCATATGAATCAATAATTAATTATTCACAAATAATATTACGAATCACAATTATAACAACCAGTAGTTCCTGGGAAAGAGGGGCTTTCCGATAAGGATTTCTCCTTCTTGGCCGCCTATGATTAGGTGACCAAACCTCTCCTCGATGTAACTTTCTAGACATTGCCAATAATGCTATCTAATAATATTATTCAAATAATATGAATTATTGATCGATAATGGAGATAATGCAAGTGACAATTATTGAACAACAATAATATAAAATATCAACGCAAAGAATTATTGAATCAATAAAATAAAATATTGAGCAATAACTCTTGTGAAAATTATTGAGTAGTGGCCTTCACGTAAGGATCAATAATTCAACAATCTTGTGTAATACTGGTGCCATCTTTGCAAACCACGCGTATTCACGTATTTTAACCAATAGGGTATTCCAACGATCTTAATTGGTAATAACTACGCTAGTTATTTTTAACCAACTTATATTTGTCGTTTTCTTCATCCAATCGCTTTCAGTTATGGGGCCCACACATGGTCGCTTGCCGTCGTAAATTTAATATTCCCCGACAGATTTAATATTCCACGACCAAACGAATATTCCCAAAAAAAATGAATATTTTATAACCACTTGTTTATTTTGAAATATTTGCGTATTTAACCCTTAACTATCCACATTAATCAAATCAACCCTTACTATTTCAAAATAATAAATAAAGGAAATTCCTTTTTATTTAAAAAATTTCGGGGTCTTACATCCTGGTTGTCAATATTGTGATTACGTAATATTATTTGTGAATAATTAATTATTGATTTATATGATGAGGAAAATATTGATTTTATGTGGATATAGATGGAGAAAATTTTTAATGTGACAATTGTTGAAAATTGAAATTTTATCTTTTTCGATAAAATAATTCATTTAAATATATTATTATATTTTAATAATATAATAATGGTGATATTTTTACAACGAATGTGGGATATATGAGTATCTGAGGAGGAAGAGTATTTTGTTGCAATAAATGTTTAAAACATGTTAAACATGTCGGTGGACCCCATTTATTGATTTGAAATTTGATTATAAATTTAAAAAATCGCCTGGTTTATGGATTTCGGTCAATTTTGTTTGGAATTTGGAAAAACTTTCTTCTGTAAAGTTGTAGAAAATTGAATTTCCTATAAAAAGTCGCGAGATTCAATTTTTACGACAAAAGGGCTATTTATTATGAATAATTGAAGTTCAAAACTCAAAATAATTGATATTTGGAAGTTTTAATTATTTTTATTTAGAAAAACGTTTTTGTTGTTTATGGACATGTGTTAGGTGTTTGAGATCAGCTGGTAGGATGGTGTAGAAGATTTATTATATATATTAATATTATATTAAATTCTCTAACTTTGGTGTTACAAAGTATTTTCCTATAAATAGGGTCTTTAGGTTAGAATTGAAAATCACACCAGAAACTGAAGTTTTCTCTCTATATTATCGGCGTATTCTTGTGAGTATTTTGAGTATATTTTGAGTATTGCTATCTGATGCAAGTTCAAGTCATAGCTTTATATTCGGTGTTTCAAATTTGTAAGATTGATCTTTCGAGGTAAGGGGATATTATTTTTTTTCAGTAATGATATTATTTCTTCAATATCATTATCTTTGAAATATTGATCTGAAGTTTTTATCAAATTTGGAACTTTTGGTGTCTGAGTTACTTATTCACGATACTCTGACTATTCACGTATACGACACTATTCATTCACGAATCTGACTTATTCATCAAAAAATAAAAATTTCTTTTCGTCCAAAATATCTATTCTACGGATACTAGCTTTGATTGTATCCATGTTTTGATCATTCTTGAATTTTACACCACTATGATTATTTTTGAGGTATTTTTGACGTGGATAAAACAAAAGTACGAATCCTTAATCCTTAATCCTTGTCATTTTGTTTCACTTTGGATTCGCTTTCTTTAAAATATTTTCATCATCCTCGGTCTTAAATGATGATATTATGGAATATCTTTGGCACGTAGTGCAAAGATGAATGATTTCGATGAATATCTTTGGCCCGTGGTCTGATGATGAATGTGTTTAGATGAACACGACTAATCGATGAATATCTTTTGGCAGTAGTGCAAAGATGAATATTTGATTCCGATATATATTGATTGATGTTACGGAGATAAAAGATGAGACGATGAACTTTTAAATTCATACATAGAAGATAGTAGTTTGCATTCTCTACTTAACTCTTCAATGAATTATTATTTCATTGCGAATATTGATTTAAAAACTTGTTGTCTATTGTATTCTATTAGATTTTTTCTGTTGAAGACTAATGATAATTTGTTGTATATTATCTTAGTCATAATATTCTTTATTTGGGCTAGTTGAGCTCACCCTTTTCCTTTTGTTCCATTTTTCTTCTCGGGAGGCGAGAATATAAATGCGAGTGCGAGTCGGGTATGGAATGAAGGTTCTAGAGAGTTGTTTAGTAGTCCTCACCATTTCGTAAAATAATGTATCAATAAATGTGATGAGGATTTATTTGAGTATAGATATTGTCTAGAAGATAATATTTGTATTCAAACTCACGCTTCTTGTTGTAATAATAAAGTTGTAGTTGTTTACGTACTATGTATTGACAACTCGAGAATGGGTGATGTATACCTATTTTGGGGCGGCACGGTTGGTATCGTAGCTTAGGGATATGATCTCCAGCGGAGATCGGGAATAGAACTAGGAGGGGGAGACGAGTAAATCCTTCGCTAGTATGTCCTACCTAAGCTTATTTGTTAGTTGATCAAGATGTAATGATATTATGTGATATATTGATTTCCTTAATTAACCCTTGTTTTATATGCGGTGATTTGAGAATGTCGAATGAGAATATTAACAATGGAAATGAGACCGTGGAGACGCTTCAGACTCACCAACGAGGAGAACGTCTGAGTCAATGGGCGAATGTTCCTCCCAGTGAACAACACCAATCGAGCGTATGATGAACGAGGGATGTTTAAAAGCTTTTTGCAGATTCATGCAAAAATCGACGAGGAGACTCGTGTTCAAAATACGAGAGAGAAATGATAGCAATTCACGGGTTGTCACAAACAAGTAGTTCAAAGAGTTGGGACCACCGAATTTAAGGGAAAGCGATCCGATCACGGCAGTAAACATGGGTCAAGCAAATTACCAAGATATTCGATGTCTTGGGATGCACGAGAATGAAGGTTCCATTCGCCACCTTTTATGTTCCGTGGCGAAGGCGATCATGGTGGGAGTCTGTGAAGCGCACCCATCCAATCAAGACTTTTCGGCGTGTCTTGGGAGACATTTCAGAAATTATTTAATGACAAATACTTTCACGAAAGTGTTCGTCATATATGAAGGAAGTGGAGTTCATCGATTAGAACAAAACAACATGACGGTGTCTCAAGACGAGGCAAAGTTTGCATAGTTATCCAAGTTTGCACCTCATTTGGTGGAGAATGAGGAACGTATGACGCGGATGTTTCGAGAGGTTTGAAACCCTAGATACGACAATATCTCATTTCTCATAAATTTTCTCTCTATTCGGGATGTTGTTAATGTGGCTCAATTGTTAGATCGAGATAACGAGTATGTTCAACCGATGGACCATAACCGGGATCGTCTATAGATAGCGATCAGCAATGTAATAATGATAACC
The DNA here is from genome assembly GCA_020205615.1 of Panax quinquefolius. Classification (NCBI taxonomy): domain Eukaryota; kingdom Viridiplantae; phylum Streptophyta; class Magnoliopsida; order Apiales; family Araliaceae; genus Panax; species Panax quinquefolius. The sequence continues at coordinate 160,071,289 of CM035153.1, read as the reverse complement.
AACGGAGAAAGAAAAAGCAGACGGACAAAAATGGTAACCACTCGGTGGTAATCATGGCCATGAAAATAGAAGAAGCGAGTCGGGAGGAGATTTTAAAAGAGGAGATTTAACAACGACCATGTGAAGACGATAGTTAAGAAAGAATCGGTTCTAAGGAGGAGAACGACCACCCCATTATATGCTATAAATGCGGAAAGAGGGACATATCGGTCAAACCGTCCACAACAGTTCAAGGTATGCTATAATTGTGGAAAGGAAGGACATATCGCCGAGATTGTACTATGGTAGTGAAACCTAGTTCAATGGGGACGGTGACTCAAAAAGATCGTCCCGTAAAAAGTCAAAGTCAACGATTCCGGAAGAAGCGTTTGTTGTGGATCGGTCAAAATCGAGAACCCAAACGAGGTGATCACGGGTAAGCTATTTATAAATTCTTGCGAAGTTTATACCTTACTTGATACCGGGTGCTACCCATTCATTTATCTCTCCGCATGTGCTCAACGTTTAAACTTGACTCGGAGAAATTAGACTTTGACCTTTATCTCGTGGAAAACTCCGTTAGGAGAAACTTTTATCACATCCACTGTTTGTAAATCTTGTTTGATTCAAGTTGGCACCATCACCTTACCTGTGGAAACTCAGTCTTAAATGATGATATTATGGAATATCTTTGGCCTGTAGTGCAAAGATGAATGATTTCTGATGAATATCTTTGGCCCGTAGTGCAAAGATGAACAGGTGTTTAGATGAACATGACCAACTGATGAATATCTTTGGCCTGTAGTGCAAAGATGAATATTGGATTCCAGATATATATTGATTGATGTTACAGGGATAAAAGATAGACGATGAAATTTTAAATTCATACATAGAAGATAGTAGTTTGCATTCTCTACTTAACTCTTCTAATGAATTATTATTTCATTGCGAATATTGATTTAAAAACTTGTCATTTATCGTATTCTATTAGATTTTTCCTGTTGAAGACTAATGATAATTTGTTGTATATTATCTTAGTCATATTATTTTTCTTGGGCTAGTTGAGCTCACCCTTTTCCTTTTGTTCCATTTTTCTTTTCGAGAGACGAGAATATAAGCGAGTATGAGCCTGGGGTATGGAATGAAGGTTCTAGAGAGAGTTGTTTAGTAGTCCTCACCATTTTGTAAAATAATGTATCAATAAATGTTGTGGCGCCCCCAAAAATTAGGTATCGCCACCCATCTTGGGTCGCCACTTACATGGTACATAAATTCAAATACAACTTACTAATATAACTGTCGTGTACAATACGACATAAACTCGTGAGTTTGAATACAAATATTGTCTACTAGATATTATACAAACTCAAAAGGAGTCCTCATTACAACTATTATCACACTATTTCACGTAAATAGTGAGGACTACTAATGCTATCCTCTCTACCATTACTCCGCTCCCAGACTCGTCTCCAAATTTATGTTCTCATTTCCTCGAAGAGAACGGTGAAAGAAAGGGTGAGCTCAACTAGCCCAAGAAGAAATATTATGACTAAGATAATGCGTAATAAATTATCATTAGCCTTCAACAAATGTTAAACCGATAAAATACAATAAACAACAAGTTTAATCAGCGTGAATAAGCAATCCGTTAAAAGAGTCAAGTAGAAAATAAAATCTACTATCTTTTATGATTTAAAAGGTTTTCATCATCATTATAGCCGAGACTCGACTTTAATGAATAAACCACAATATCTAATCATCCCCGTATCACCTGTCAAGGATTTTCATCAAATTATCAATGGTCATGACTATACCGAATCACCCCCGTCATAATCATACCAAAAACTATCCACCACCGCATTACAAAGCCACCGAGGACTTTTGTCACATCATTTATATCAAGCCACGATTATACCGAATAATCCCCGTCATAATCATACTAAGTTCATCTATGCACGTAAGCCAAAGATAACATAATATAACATGAGGATGATGACAATGACATAATAATTCAATAAAACAAGTTCAAGAATTATTTTATCCGAGAATTAGTAACGTCCAAATTGTCAACAAGATACTTGCTTTTGTAGAGTAAAATTCAAGAATGATCAGAAGAATATTTCCATGAAAAGATACTGGATGAAACGCAAATATCAAGGATATTTTACTAATTTCATAGAGTATAGAAGACAAAGTTTTAACCAACTGGGTATAATAAAGAATGGAATAACAAAGGAAATCACCATGCATGCGGTGCTTGGCGTAGACAAGTTATTCCAATGTAATAATAATAATCGGAACCGTGTCGGTGAAATTCACACCGGCGAATGTTCCAACGTAATAATAAAGATGGAACCAGATCCTGTAAATCAATCACGCGGATAGGATATTCCAACAGAATGATAAAGACGAAAACTGGTCGGGTGTAAAACACACGCATGTGATGTTCCAACGAATAATAAAGATGAATAATGAAGAATGTCACCAAGTATAGGGTAGTCATGATACGAAGTTATTCCAATGTAATAATAAAGAATGGAATAACATAAGGATTTCACCAAGTATAGGGTATGCCACAGTATACAAAGTTATTCCAATGTAATAATAAAGAATGGAATAATGTAAGTTCTCTTCATGAATAAGAAAGAATAACACCCTTACGAATTACAACAAATAATATCCCTTACGGTAAAAAGACATTGGATATCAAAGTAGTGAAGTACCGAATACTCTTCTTCTTTCTCTCTATAGATTTTCTCTCTATAGCTCTCTCTGAGTTTCAAAGGAATTAAGTAAGAAAATAATGAGGAAATGAGCTTCTATTTATAGGAAAATAGAATGCATAGTAATTAATCCATGAACGGTCCGTATTGATTTACTTTAATCGACGGTCCATATTTAAAGCAAAATCTTTTAAATAAAATATCATATATTCTATTTATATAAAAATATTTTACTATGCAAACACTATGCAACACTACGCAAAATCTTACTATGCAAAACACTATGCAACACTATGCATAATAAAATATAATATATTCTATTTATGTAATAACTTTTAATAAAGTATTCATTTTATATAAAAGATGTTTATGTTTTATTACGTTAATAATACGAATAAAACAAAACGTCATTATCACTATAATAATTCATATTATTATTCGGCAATAATGGAATCAAACCGGTAGTGACTTCTCACATAAAGCATCAATAATCAATACTGCAGTAAGCTACTATTGCGACCACACGTATTCAGATTTTTCTTCTAGGAGTAGTTCAACAAAGATCAACGGTAAAACTTCCGCCGTTATTTCATAAAAAAATTTTGTCGTTTTCTCAATCCGACAATAATTACATTAGGGGTCCACCAATGATTGAGTAGTTATGCAATATATTCCTGCTAAAACCAATATTCCCCACCAATCGAATATAATATAATCATCTGATACTTTGCAAAATTTATAAATACTACCCACAACTATAATATTATCTTAAATTCACACCATAATATTAAAAATTATTTCGACAAAATTTAAATCTTTGTTGATAAAATGCAGGATGATGATTTATTTGTGTATAGATATTGTTATAAGATAATATTTGTATTCAAACTCACGCGCTTTATTGTTGTAATAATAAAGTTGTAGTTGTTTCGCACTACGTGTATTGATAACTTTCGAAATGGGTGATGTAAGACCCGAAATTTTTAAATAAAAAGGAATTTCCTTTATTTATTATTTTGAAATAGTAAGGGTTGATTTGATTAATGTGGATAGTTAAGGGTTAAATACGCAAATATTTCAAAATAAGCAAGTGGTTATAAAATATTCATTATCGTCGGGAATATTCGTTTGGTCGTGGAATATTCGTGATCGCTTCGGGAATATTCGCATTTGACCAAGCCAGCAGACCATGTGTGGGCCCCATAACTGAAAAGCGATTGGATGAAGAAAACGACAAATATAAGTTGTTTTTAAATAACTCACAGTAGTTATTACCAATTAATCTTTGTTGGAATACCCGTTGGTTAAAACACACTAATACGCTGGCGTTGTTGAGCGATTGCACAGCAGTATTGCACCAATTATTGATTCTTACGTGAAGGCACTACTCAATAATGGTTACGATAATTACCGCTCAAAGATTTTTATCGAGTTAATAATTGTTTGCGTTGATATTTTATATTCATTGTTTCAATAATTGTCATTACACGTATTTTTCATTATCGAAGCAATAATTCATAATAATATTATTAGATAACATTATTGACAATGTCTAGAAAGTTACGCTCTAAGGAGAGGTTTGGTCACCTAATTGCGCTACCAAGAAGAAGAAATTCTTATTGGAAAGCCCCTCTTCCTGAACCGCCTCAATGTCAATATTGTGATTCTTATAATATTATTTGTGAATAATTAATTATTGATTTATATGATGAGGAAAATATTGATTTTATGTGGATATAGATGGAGAAAATTTTAAAATGACAATTGTTGAAAATTAATATTTTATCTTTTTCGATAAAATAATTCATTTAAATATATTATTTTAATAATATATTAATTCATGATATTTTTACAACGAATGTGGGATATATGAGTATATTGAGGAGGAAGAGTATTTTTTGGTTGTAATAAATGTTTAAAACATGTTAAACATGTTTGGTGGACCCCATTTATTGATCGAAATTTGATTATAAATTTTGTAAAATCGTCCGTTTGTGGATTTCGGTCAATTTCTATTTGGAATTTAGAAAAACTTTCTTCTACAAAGTTGTAGAGAATTGAAATTCCTATAAAAACTCGCGAGATTCGAATTTTCTGATGAAAGGGCTATTTATTATGAATTATTGAAGTTCCGAAGCTCCGAAATAATTGATTTTGGGAGTTTAAAATATTTTTTGTAAGAAAAACGTTTTTTGTTGTAATTGAGTGGCTCACATGTGTTATAAATGATCTGAAATCAGATTTCTAAGGTGGGCTTGAATATTTTTAAGAAATATTATTATTTTATTAAATTTTCTGCTTTGGTGTTCTAAGCATTTTCCTATAAATAGGGTGCTTAGGTTAGAATTGAAAATCACACCAGAAACTGAAGTTTTCTCTCTCTATATTATCGAGCGTATTCTTGTGAGTATTTTGAGTATACTTTGAGTATTTCTAGACGGTCTGAAGTTCCTTCAAAGACTATATACCTAGATTCTAAATGTAAGATCGATCTTTCGAGGTAAGGGATATTATTTTTTCAGAATGATATTATTTCTTCAATATCATTATCTTTGAAATGTTGATCTGAAGTTTTTATCAAATTTGGAACTTTTTCATGCTCTGGGTTACTATTCATGGGTTACTATTCACGGGTTACTATTCACGAGTTCTTATTCACGAGTTCTTATTCACGAGTTACTATTCATGAGTACTATTCATGAAGCGTGAAGATGTTTTTGTGGAATTTCTATCTTTTAGTGTCGAGTTACTATTCACGATATCTAGACTATTCACGATATCTGAGACTATTCACGATATCTGGTCTTATTCAATAGAAAAAATAAAATTTTTTCTTTTCGTCTAAAACATCTATTCGGATACTAACTCGATTGTATCCATGTTTTGATCATTCTTGAATTTTACACCACTATGATTATTTTTGAGGTATTTTTGGACGTGGATAAAACCAAGTACGAATCCTTAATCCTTAATCCTTGTCATTTTGTTTCACCGGATTCGCTTCTTTAAAAAAAAATATTTTTCATCATCCTCGCCTTAAATGATGATATTATGGAATATCTTTGGCTAGCAGTGCAAAGATGAATGATTTCTTAAGAATATCTTTGGCCAGTAGTCAAAAGATGAATGATTTCTGAAGAATATCTTTGGCCCATAGTCAAAGATGAACAGTGTTTAAATGAACACGACTAATCGATGAATATCTTTGGCCAGAAGCAAAGATGAATATTTGATTCCGTGTATATTGATTGATGTTACAGGATAAAAGATAGACGATGAACTTTTAAATTCATACATAGAAGATAGTAGTTTGCATTCTCTACTTAACTCTTCTAATGAATTATTATTTCATTATGAATATTGATTTAAAATTTGTTGTCTATCAGATTCTATTATATTTTTCCCTCGTTGAAGACTAACGATAATTTGTTGTATATTATCTTAGTCATAATATTCTTTACTTGAGCTAGTTGAGCTCACCCTTTTCCTTTTTGTTCCATTTTTCTCGTGAGGCGAGAATATAAGCGAAGTACTTCTGCCTGGGGTATGGAATGAAGGTTTTAGAAAGGATTGTTTAGTAGTCCTCACCATTTTGTAAAATAATGTATCAATAAATGTGATGAGGATTTATTTGAGTATAGATATTGTCTGTAAGATAATATTTGTATTCAAACTCACGCTTTCTTGTTGTAATAATAAAGTTGTAGTTGTTTCGTACCATGTATTTGACAACTCGGAATAGGTGATGTATACCTATTTTGGGGCGCCACAACTGGTATCGTAGCTTAGGGATATGATCTCCATGAGATCGGGGAATAGAACTAGGAGGGAGAGACGAGTAAATCCTTCGCTAGTGTGTCCTACCTAAGCTTATTTGTTAGTTGGTCGTTAGATATAGGATATTATGTGATATATTGATTTCCTTAATTAACCTTTGTTTTATGACAAAGATTTGAGAATGTCGATCGAGAATATTAACAATGGAAATGAGATCTGTGGAGATGTCTCAGACTCACCAACGAGGAGAACGCGTACATAACAGTGGCTATGTTCCTCCCCATGAACAACACCATTGAAAGCAGATGATGAACGAGGGGATGTTTAGAAGTTCTTTGCGCTTCATGCAATATCGACGAGGAGACTCGTGTTCAAAATACAGAGGAAATGATAGCAATTCACGGGTTTTTTCATGACCAAACAGTTCAAAGAGTCAGGGACCACGTAATTTAAGGGAAAGCCGATCCGATCATGGCGAAACATGGGTCAAACAAATTACCAAGATATTCGATGTCTTGGGATGCACGGAGAATGAAGGTTCCATTCGCCACCTTTATGTTCCGCGGGCGAGACAGACTATCATCGGTGGAGTGCATGAAGCGTACCATCCACCAAGCACTCAAAGATGTCTTGGGAGACGTTTGAAGCTATTTAATGACAAATACTTTCCGAAAGTGTTCGTCGTATGAAGGAAGTGGAGTTCATCGATTGAACAAAACAACACGACGGTGTCTCAAAGACGAGGCAAAGTTTGCGAGTTATCCGTGTTTGCACCTCATTTGGTGGAGAATGAGGGAACGATGACGGATGTTTCTTAGAGGTTTGAAACCCAAGATACGTCAAGATCTCATTTCTCATAAATTTTCTCTTTATTCAGATGTTGTAAACAGGGCTCAATTATTGTAGGCGAGATAACGAGTACTACAAACCGAGGACCACAACCAGGATCGTGATCGTAGATAGCGAATAATAGAATAATGATAACTGCGGAGAAAGAAAATGACGGACATAAATGGTAACCACTCGGTGGTAATCATGGCCATGAAAATAGAAGAAGCGAAAGGGAGGAGATTTTAAAAGAGAGATTTAACAACGACCATGTAAAGATGATAAAGGTCGGCAGAAGAATCGGTTCTAAGGGAGGAGAACGACCACCGGTCATATATGCTACAAATGCGAAAAAGAGGGACATATCGGTCAAACCCGCCACAACAACAAGCTCAAGGTATGCTATAATTGTGGAAAGGAAGGACATATCGCTCGAGATCAGACAAGAATAAACCTAGTTCAATGGGGACGGTGACTCAAAAGATCGTCCCGGTAAAAGTCAAAGTCAACGATTCCGGAAGAAGCGTTTGTTGTGGATCGGTCATAATGCGAGGAACCCAAACGAGGTGATCACGGTAAGCTATTTATAAATTCTTGCGAAGTTTATACCTTACTTGATCTTTGGTCTACCCATTCATTTATCTCTCCCGCATGTGCTCAACGCTTAAACTTGACTCGAGAAAATTAGACTTTGACCTATCTCGTGGAAACTCCGCTAGAGAAAACTTTCATCACATCCAATCGCTTATAAATCTTGTTTGATTCAAGTTGGCACCATTACCTTACCCGCTGACCTTATCTCTTTAAAGATACTTGCTTTTGATGTGATTTTAGGGATTGATTGGTTAACTACTCATCATGCCAAAATTGATTGTTTTCGTAAGGTTGTTAGTTTTCATATTCCTAACCAACCCGTTATGCGAATTCAAGCAACTAAACCATTAAAATCAATCATCATTATATCTAATCATAAAGCTATTCGTTTATTAAAAAACGGATGTCAAGCTTTCTTAGCCCATGTTATGGATTTGAATAAAGACACGCCAAATTTGAATAATATTCTGTTGTTATCGACTTTCCCGACGATTTCAAGAACTTCCTGCCTACCCCCGTAACGTGAAGTTGAATTCTTTATTGATCTTGAACCCGTACAAAGCCCATTTCTAAAACCCCATATCGAATGGCTCTATTGAACTTCAGAGTTAAAGGTCCAACTACAGAATTGTTGGACATCGGTTTCATTCGCCCTAAGACATCTCCTCGGGGTGCTCCTGCTTTTATTTGTAAAGAAAAAGACGGGAGTATGGGACTTTGATTGACTATCGAAATTGAACCATGTCACCATCAAGAATAGGTATCCTCTACCTCGTATTGATGACTTGTTTGACCAATTGCAAGGGGCACAATTCTTTTCAAAATCGATCTTCGCTCGGATATCATCACCAAGATTAATCGAGGATATTCCAAAGACCGCCTTGAAACTTCGGTATGGGCATTATGAATTCTTAGTCATGTCTTTCGGACTAACTAATGCTCCTCGCGGCTTTCATGGATATGATGAACCGAGTATTCAAGGAATATTTGGATCAATTCGTTGTTATCTTTATTGATGACATCCTCATATATTCCAAAAGCCGTGAAGATCATGAGCACCATTTGAAGTTTGGTACTCCAAAGGCTTCGTGAAAAAATGTATATGCCAAATTGAAGAAATGCGAGTTCGGCTTGAGGAAGTAGCATTCCTTGGGCACGTGGTGTCGAAACATGGAGTATCTGTTGATCCGGCCAAGATTGAAGCAATACAAAGTTGGAGCAACCGGCTCTCATGGTCAAGACGTAGCTTTTTGGGCTTAATGGTTATTATCGGAGATTCGTGGAAGGGTTTTCTCGAATAGCTACTCCATTAACTCAAATAACTTCGGAAGGATACAAAATTCGTTTGGAGCGAAGAATGCGAGAAAAGTTTCCAAGAGCTTAAGAGGAGACTTATTTCTAAGACTGCTCTAACAATACCATCCGGTTCGGATGGATTTGTTATCTACAATGATGCTTCAGTGCAAAGGGTTAGGATGTGTTCTCATGCAACGTGGGAAAGTCATAGCCTTATGCCTCGGGACAACTTAAAGAGTATGAGAGGAATTATCCTACTCATGATCTAGAGTCAAGGCGCAATGCGTTTTCGCGCTAAAAATATGGAGGCACTATCTATATGGGGAGAAAGTGGAGATATATTCGCACCATAAAAGCCTTAAATATTTCTTCACTCAAAAGAACTCAACATGCGGCAGCAAATGACGCTGGCTCGAGCTATTGAAAGACTACGACCACACTATTCAATACCATCCCGGTAAAGCGAACGTGGTAGGCGACGCATCGAGTAGAAGATCATATGCGGAACGAAAGTCGATGATGTCAAGTATCACGACAGAGCCAACTTTAATAGAAAAAGTTAAGGTTGCTCAAGCCACCGAATCTTGGAGTCGATGCGTATGAAGAAGAAAGTACAAGAAGGAGCTATTCCTAAGCGAGAATTGATGAAGAAAGAATACTTGAGTCCACTCTAGACTTTGTGTTCCTAACGACTACGATTTGAAGTACAAGATTATGATGGAGGCACACACACGCCATTTGCAATCCATCCTGGAAGTACTAAAATGTATCGTGATCTTCGACATACATTTTGGTGGAACAATATGAAGAGAGAGATTGCAAAGTTTATCTCGATGTGTTTAACTCTACCAACGTGTAAAGGCGAGTATCTTGTACCTAAGGGTCCGTTGCAACCACTTGAGATTCCTGAATGGAAGTGGGAACACATTACTATGGATTTCACATTTTGTCTTCTTCCTACGGTTTCTCAAGGCATCAATGCTATTTGGGTTATTGTTGATAGATTAACCAAGTCTGCTTTCATTTCTTGCCGATACGGAGACTTATTCCTCGAACGCCTTCTTTAGTATGTACGTGAATGAGATTGTGAGGTTGCATGGCATGCCAGTATCCATAGTTTCGGATCGTGACCCAAGATTCACTTCAAGATTTTGGGTTAGCTTGCAAAAAAGCTATGGGCACGGATTTGCGATTTAGTTCGGCATACCATCCCCAAACTGGACGGACAATCGAGAGGACTATTCAAACTCTTGAAGATTTATTAAGACTCGTGTCCTGAACTTCAAGGGCGAATTGGGATAAGTATTTACCATCGGTGGAATTCTCCTACAACAACAGCTTATCGAGCAAGTATAGTGTGGCTCCATTTGAAGCATTATATGGACGAAAATGTCGTTCTCCAATATGTTGGGATGAGGTGGGTGAAGCAACATTGTTGGGACCCGAAAGTTAAGACGTGATGACTACCGAAAAGATCCAAATGATTCGACAACGATACAAACCAAGCACAAGATCGACAAAAGAGTTATGCGGATCTTCATCGAAAGGACGTGGAATTTAATGTAGGGATCATGTATTGTTGCGAAGTGCTTCCATGGAAGGGAGTTACAAGATTTGGGAAGAGAGGAAAGCTCAATCCACGATTTATCGGTCCATTTCAAATTCTCGACCGAATAGAAATGTAGCCTATAGAATCATGCGTTACCTCCGAGTATGTCTCGTGTTCATAATGTGTTTCATATATCCGCATTTCAGTAAATATGTGAAAGACCCGAACCACGCTATTGAAGTTAGAACCGGACGAGATAGTCAAGACTTAACGTATGAGGAGGTACCGCCAAGATCTTGGATAGGAAGGAGCATGTCCTACGCTGCAAGGTCATACCACAAGTTAAAGTTTTGTGGAGGAATCATGCTATAGAGAAATGACCGGGAATTGGAAATGGAAATGAAAGCGAGGTATCCTCACCTTTTCAAACACCAGTATGCGTACGCCAATTTCGAGGACGAAATTTCATAAGGAGGGAGGATGTAAGACCCCAAAATTTTTAAATAAAAGGAATTTCCTTTATTTATTATTTTGAAATAGTAAGGGTTGATTTGATTAATGTGGATAGTTAAGGGTTAAATACGCAAATATTTCAAAATAAGCAAGTGGTTATAAAATATTCATTATCGCTTGGGAATATTCGTTTGGTCGTGGAATATTCGTGATCGCTTGTGGGAATATTCGTATCGACGACAAGCAACCATGTGTGGGCCCCATAACTTAAAGCGATTGGATGAAGAAAATGACAAATATAAGTTGTTTTTAAATAACTGGCAGTAGTTGTTACCGTTAATCATCGTTGGAATACCCGGTGGTTAAAACACACTAATACTGCTGTTGTTGAACAAGAAGCATTACCAGTATTGCACCAATTATTGATTCTTACGTAAGAAGGCACTACTCAATAATGGTTACAGTAAATTACCGCTCAAAGATTTTATCGAGTTAATAATTCGCAATTGATATTTTATATTCATTGTTGTTTCAATAATCACGAACACGATTTTTCATTATCGAAGCAATAATTCATAATAATATTATTAGATAACATTATTGGCAATGTCTAGAAAGTTCTGCCTCTGGAGAGGTTTGGTCACCTAATTGCGCGCCAAGAAGAAGAAATTCTTATTGAAAGCCCTCTTTCTGAACCTGCCGTCATTGTCAATATTGTGATTCTCGTAATATTATTTGTGAATAATTAATTATTGATTTATATGATGAGGAAAATATTGATTTTATGTGGATATTGATGGAGAAAATTTTAAAATGACAATTGTTGAAAATTAATATTTTATCTTTTTTCGATAAAATAATTCATTTAAATATATTATTTTAATAATATATTAACGGTGATATTTTTACAACGAATGTGGGATATATGAGTATACGAGGAGGAAGAGTATTTTGTTGCAATAAATGTTTAAAACATGTTAAACATGCTCTGCGGACCCCATTTATCGACCAAATTTGATTATACTTCAGAAAATCGTCCGCTTGTGGATTTCGGTCAATTTCTATTTGGAATTTGGAAAACTTTCTTCTGCAAAGTTGTAGATAATTGAAATTCCTATAAAAACTCAAGAGATTCGAATTTTCTGATGAAAGGGCTATTTATTATGAATTATTGAAGTTCCGGTTCAAATAATTGATTTTTGGGAGTTTAAAATATTTTTTGTAAGAAAAACGTTTTTGTTGTAATTGAGTGGCTCACATGTGTTATAAATGATCTGAAATCAGATTTCTAAGGTGGGCTTGAATATTTTAAGAAATATTATTATTTTATTAAATTTTCGCTTTGTGTTCTAAGATTTTCCTATAAATAGGGTGCTTAGGTTAGAATTGAAAATCACACCGTAAACTCAAGTTTTCTCTTTTATATTATCGAGTTTATTCTTGTGAGTATTTTGAGTATACTTTGAGTATTTCTAGATTTGCAAGTTCCTTCAAAGACTATACCCTAGATTCTAGCTGTAAAATCGATCTTTCGAGGTAAGGGATATTATTTTTTTTGTAATGATATTATTTCTTCAATATCATTATCTTTGAAATGTTGATCTGAAGTTTTATCAAATTTGAAACTTTTTCATGCTCTGATGTTACTATTCATGGGTTACTATTCATGAAGTTACTATTCACGAAGTTACTATTCATGAGTTATTATTCATGAAAGTTACTATTCACGAGTACTATTCATAAAGCGTGAAGATGTTTTTGTGGAATTTTTATCTTTTGGTGTCGGAGTTACTATTCACGATATCTGGACTATTCACGATATCTGGAACTATTCACGATACTGGTCTTATTCAATCGAAAAAATAAAATTTTTTCTTCATTCAAAACATCTATTCGGATACTAACTCGATTGATCCATGTTTTGATCATTCTTGAATTTTACACCACTATGATTATTTTTGAGGTATTTTTGACGTGGATAAAACCAAGTACGAATCCTTAATCCTTAATCCTTGTCATTTTGTTTCACCGATTCGCTTTCTTTAAAAAAAAAATATTTTCATCATCCTCGGCCTTAAATGATGATATTATGGAATATCTTTGCCTCAGTAGTGCAAAGATGAATGATTTCTTAAGAATATCTTTGGCCAGAAAGCAAAGATGAATGATTTCAAGAATATCTTTTGGTAGCAGTAAAGAGATGAACAGTGTTTAAATGAATATGACTAATCGATGAATATCTTTGGCCCGTAGTGCAAAGATGAATATTTGATTCCGTATGTATATTGATTGATGTTACAGGGGATAAAAGATAGACGATGAACTTTTAAATTCATACATGTAAGATAGTAGTTTGCATTCTCTACTTAACTCTTCTAATGAATTATTATTTCACTGCGAATATTGATTTAAAATTTGTTGTCTATCAGTATTCTATTATATTTTTCCTCGTGAAGACTAACGATAATTTGTTGTATATTATCTTAGTCATAATATTCTTTATCGAGCTAGTTGAGCTCACCCTTTTCCTTTTTGTTCCATTTTTCTTCTCGTGAGGCGAGAATATAATGAGCAGTTAGCCTGGGGTATGGAATGAAGGTTTTAGAAAGGATTGTTTAGTAGTCCTCACCATTTTGTAAAATAATGTATCAATAAATGTGATGAGGATTTATTTGAGTATAGATATTGTCTAGAAGATAATATTTGTATTCAAACTCACGCTTTCTTGTTGTAATAATAAAGTTATAGTTGTTTACATACCATGTATTTGATAACCTGTAATGTGTGATGTATACCTATTTTGGGGCGCCATGTGATGTATACCTATTTTGGGGCGCCACATATAATCTTTGTGAGTTTAAATACAAATACATATTCCTACTCGACTCATGTCACAATTGCACCTTACATAAAGGTACAAATAAAAACCTGCTTTTAGAAATTAAAATCTTTGGAAAGTGCTCAAGGAAACCTTCGTACATTGGAGGCCATGAATCTAAGTTATGATAGATATCATATGTCCAGAGAATTATCCTTGGTTGACCCAGTAAACCCCAAAAATAAACGAAAAGAGTACTATCATGTTCCTTCCAGTGGTGAGTCTTCTCTTGACATATAACTATCTCCACTGCTCTCCAAGTGAAAATTATATTTCAAATAAACCCCAAGATCATATAGGTAGTGCTCGTAGATATACTCAAGATGTGGATGCCTGACAACCCATCTTATGATAACACGAGGTTGTATGTCATTAGACATCTTGTATGATAGTGACAAAACACCTTCCAAAGTTGGGTTCGCCTCACCCTATTTGGTTCACCAAAATTAAATATCAAATGACGATACAATACGACACACACTTATCTAAAGTTCTCAATAAAATTATTTCCATACTATTTAGGAGAACCTCAACAATTTATGACCCTACGCCTATTCCTCATATCCCCGGGCGAATTCCAAATTTACACTCTTATTACCGAAAGGAATTGTGAAGAAAAGGGTGAGCACAACTAGCTAGTAAAGAATATCATAACTAAAGATAATTAAATTATCAATAGCTTTTGTCAATAATAAATCGAGATTTAGAACATATGGTAGATGATAAAACTTTTCAACCATAGTTAGTAAATGAACGAGCAATCCATTAAAAGAGTCAAATAGACCATCATCGATTTATTATCTTCTCCATGTTAAAAGTCCACCAATAATGTTTTATCCTCAGAACATCAACAATTCATATCCACAATCATATATGAATAACTCATAATCATAATTATGATTCTCAATTCCTTTTAACCCGTGATCGAAGATAATTTTCATCACCTATCTTCACCAAACATCAAAAATTATGGTTATACCAAATCACAATTCCTCGTCAGAATCAGTATTAATAAATTCATCTTTGCACTACTACCAAAGATATACAATCAGATAACCAATAACCAATGCTTTATTTTTGCACTACTGTGCCAAAGATATACAATCAGAAAACTAATAATGCCGAGACTCGACTTAATAAGATCACGACCACGAATTATCCATGCACTACGAGCTAAGGATATTCGTGTTTTCAATCTGGCCATGATTGCGACACCCCCAAAATTAGGTATACATCACCCATCTTGGGTCGCCACTTACATGGTACAAAATTTAAATACAACTTACTAACATAACTGCTGTGGTACAATACGACATAAACCGTGAGTTTAAATACAAATATCGCCTACTACTAGATATTATACAAACTCAAAAAGGAGTCCTCATTACAATTATTATCACACTATTTCACGTAATAGTGAGGGACTACTAATGCTATCTTCGGACCATCACTGCTTTTCCGACTCGTCCCAAATGCCTATATTCTCATTTCCTCAAGAGAATAAAGTGAAAGAAAGGGTGAGCTTAACTAGCCCAAAGAAGAAATATTATGACTAAGATAATGCGTAATAAATTATCAATAGTCTTCAACAATGTTAAACCGATAAAATACAATGACAACCACGGTTTAATGCAATGAATATCTGAATCCATTAAAAGAGTCAAGTAGAAAATAAAGTCTACTATCTTTTAGGTTTTAAAAGGTTTTTCATCATCAAGTTATAAATTTGAGACTCGACTTTAATAAATATTCCACATCATCGAATCACCCCCGCACTACTACCAAGGATATTCTTTAAGATCACGACCACAATTATTCATGCACTACGCCGAGAATATTTGTGTATTCATTAATGGTCATGATCATGCCAACAACTCGTTCCATCAATGCACTACTACCAATTGAGGATTTTTACCACATCATTTGTAACATTACTACCATGATTACACCGAATAGTCTCTCGTCATAATCATACCAAGTCCATCTATGCACTACAGCCACGGATGACTTTAAAAAATATAAACATGAGGATGATGACAATGATATAAGAATTCAATAAAACAAGTTCAAGAATTATTTTATCCAGAATTATTAACATCCAAATTATCAACATGATCTTGCTTTTGTAGAGTAAAATTCAAGAATGATCGTAAGAATATTTTCATGAAAAGATATTTGATGAAACGAAATATCAAGGATATTCCACTAATTTCATGGTATATAAGTCAAAGTTTTAACCAACTGGGTATAATAAAGAATGGAATAACAAAAGAAATCACCATGCATGCGATGATCAAGATGCATGTGTTATTCCAATGTAATAATAAAGAACGGAACCAGTCGGTGAAATTCACAATCGAGCGTGATGTTCCAATGTAATAATAAAGATGGAACCGGATCCGGTGTAAAACACACGATAGATATTCCAATGTAATAATAAAGACGGAACCAGTCCCTGTAAAAACACACGCATGTGATGTTCCAACAGAATAATAAAGATTTTAACCAGTCCTGTAAAACACATGCATGTGATGTTCCAATGTATAATAATAAAGATTTTAACCAGTCCTGTAAAAAACACATGCATGTGATGTTCCAATGTAATAATAGAAGAATGTCACCAAGTATAGGTAAACCAAAGGTATACAAAAGTTATTCCAATGTAATAATAAGCAATGGAATAACAATGCTTCTCTTCGTGAATAAGAAAGAATAACACCCCTTACATTTGGTAGGAGATTGAATAATTTGCAGCAGTTAGTAAGAAAAAATACTCTTCTTCTCTCTTATTCTCTCTATACTTTCTCTCTCTATAAATTGAATGAATTCGTGAAAAATAATGAAGCCCTCAGCCTCTATTTATAAAAGATTTCTAGCTTAAGACCGCTTAGTGAAAAGGCAAGTGGCTCGACGACTAATGATGTGAAAAGAAAAGTGGTTTGACGCTTGTAATGTGAAACGACAAGTGGTTCGGCGCTTTGTAATGTGAAACGACAAGTGGTTCGACGTCGGTAAAGGTATTTACTATTAACGAAGGTAAATACTATTGACGAAGGTAAATACTATTCACAAGGGTAATTACTATCGACGAAGGTAATTACTATCGACGAAGGTAAATACTATTCACAAGGGTAATTACTATCGACGAAGGTAATTACTATCGACGAAGGTAAATACTATCGATGAAGAGACTCTTAGATGATGACATATGAGCCCCCATAAAATAATCAAACTTACCACAAATCATTTTTTTTTCATCAACACATATTTAATCTTTCAACAATTATTAATCATTTATAACTTGTCGTCTCAATTATTGATTTAATACTATAACATATTATACGATGATATCTTGTGTGACAATAATCAATCAATAATATAAGAGATATGATCGCGCAATTCTTCAGTAGTAATAATTGAGCATAAATTGAAGTGACTTCTCACGTAAGCATCAATAATCAATACCGCGTGCTACTTGTCGCAACCATGCCAGACATCGTATTTTTTACCACCGGGTAGTTCAACAGCTTTTAATCTGTAACACCTCCGCCAGTTATTTTTATAAAATGTTTTGTCGCTTTCTCAATCCGATAATTACATTCTGTAGGGGTCCACCAATGATTGAGCCATTGTATTTAATATTCCTTAACAAAAAGAATATTCCCACCAAACGAATATTTTATAACAACTTGCATACTTTGCAAAATTTATAAATATTACCCACAACTATAACATTATATCAAATTTATTCCATAATATTCAAAATAATATTTATAGAAAAATTCATCTTTATTTATAAAAGTCATTCTTACAATGATTATAACGAATAATCCCTGGTCATAATCATACCAAGTCCATCTATGCACTACGGGCCAAAGATGTCTTTTACCACATCATTTGTAACATTACGGTCATGATCATGCCATAAAATAATTCATCTTTGCACCCTTGACCGAAGAGAATCCATAGCCATAATCACACCAAAAATTGTCCATCAATGCATTATGGCCAATGAGGATTTTTTCCACATCATTTATAACATTACGGTCATGATTATACCGAATAATCCTTGGTCATAATCATACCAAGTCCATCTATGCACTACAGGCCACAGATGACTTTTAACATAATATATACCTGAGGATGATGACAATGATATAAGTATTAATCAAATGAAAACAAAGATAAATATTAAAGACTTTAAATTTATCCAAATATTATAAATCACTTAATAAACTCATAATCAAATATTATTAATATTATAATAATATTTTAATCACTTCTTAAACGTATAAATAATTTATTTTAATTGTTTACACTTTACCAAATAATGCATTTAATTATTCAAAAATGCCATACTCGTAAGATTTCATCACCAATGATCAAATCCTTTATCAAAAATATCTGCATATACCCTATATAGGATTCCCAAGCCATAAAATTCTATTTACCAATTTTTAACTTCACATAACATATTTAACTCATATACTCATAACTAGTGCATTTTAATGAAAAATACCAAATCAGTCCCAAAAATATTTCTTTTCTGAGATTTAGCAGAATATAGTCCTATATTGAACATATATTTTTCTTGGAATTTTTAAAATTCATTTACTATTTTTCAAAAACCATTTTCTAATTATTTCCTTAAAAAATTAGCTACCTCAAGTTTAACTCCAGAAATTCCCAAATCTTGGCAGGATCTTATACATGTTAACGTGATCTTCCAGTTTAAATTTCAAGGTCATCGAAGTTATAGAACTCTGGTTATAGCGTTTTTTGTCGAAAAAATCTAAATATTGAAATGGTCATAACTTGCTCATTTTAAGTCGGAATGAGCTCATTTTTAGACAGGATGTACTTTATACCATATATTTTCATGTCCCAAAAAGCCGGAATATTTCTCACAAATTAAGTGGCCAAAAATGCCCTTTTAAAAATATGGACAGTAACTTTTTAAGCATTTTCAGATTTTTCATCCTTTACTAAAATCATTCTACACGAAAATCTGTAAATCCTTTTTAAGTGATTCCACTTGGATAAGTTAGAAAACTCATAGATCTAACTCTAGAACTTGACCACACTCAAAAATTCGAAATATAATAGGAGATATGGTCAATTGAATTTCATGTTCTATTTTTACCAAAATCTGATTTTTCAACCCTTTGTGATTTCTAAGAAACTTTCATGTTTTCTCGTAATAACCAACATAACTCATCATAACACTTACTAATACTTCATATACCCATGATTTTTCATCAGTCCAAATCTTTTTTTATGACTTTCATCATAATCCACGTAAACAGATCATTTCCATAATTTAATAAGGAATGAATACAAAGGATCATTCACCATCCATGTGGTAATCCACATAGACATGTTATTCCAATGTAATAATAAAGAATGGAATAATGTAAGAATTCACCATGCATGCGATAGATCGCATGACATGTGTTATTCTCAATGTAATAATAAAATACGGAACCGGGTTAAAGCGTAATCAAGACCCGACGTGGATATTCTAACGTAATAATAAAGAACGGAACCGTGTCAAAGTAAATTTGCACAAGCGATGGATATTCCAATGAATAATAAAGAATGGAATAACAACGAAATCACCATACATGCGATAGATCATATGCATGTGTTATTCCAATGTAATAATAATTAGAACCGTGTCGGTGTAAGACCTAAAATTTTAAATAAAAGGAATTTCCTTTATTTATTATTTTGAAATAGTAAGGGTTGATTTGATTAATGTGGATAGTTAAGGGTTAAATACGCAAATATTTCAAAATAAGCAAGTGGTTATAAAATATTCATTATTGTCGGGAATATTCGTTTGGTCGTGGGAATATTAAGATCGCTTGGGAATATTCGTATGCATTTACCTGCTAAGCAATGCATGTGTGGGCCCCATAACTGAAAGCGATTGGATGAAGAAAACGACAAATATAAGTTGTTTTTAAATAACTAGCAGTAGTTGTTGCTATTAATCATTGAATACCCGGTGGTTAAAACACACTAATACGCGTTGTTGAAAGCAATTACACTGTATTGCACCAATTATTGATTCTTACGTAAAAGGCACTACTCAATAATGGTTACGATAATTACTATTCAATATTTTATTTTATTGATTCAATAATTGCTGCGTTGATATTTTATATCATTGTTGTTTCAATAATTGTCATTACACAAGATTTTTCATTATCGAAGCTAATAATTCATATTATCCTAATAATATTATTAGATAACATTATTGGCAATGTCTAGAAAGTTACATCTAAGGAGAGGTTTGGTCACCTAATCAATTGCCAAGGAAGAAGAAATTCTTATTGAAAGCCCCTCTTCCTTGAACCGCCGGTTGTCAATATTGTGATTCTCAGTAATATTATTTATGAATAATTAATTATTGATTCATATGATGAGAAAAATATTAATTTTATGTGGATATAGATGGAGAAAATTTTTATAGTGACAATTGTTGAAAATTGAAATTTTATCTTTTTCGATAAAATAATTCATTTAAATATATTATTTTAATAATATATTAACTAGTGATATTTTTTACAATGAATGTGGGATATATGAGTATACGAGGAGAAGAGTATTTTTGTTGCA
This sequence comes from Panax quinquefolius, assembly GCA_020205615.1. Taxonomy (NCBI): domain Eukaryota; kingdom Viridiplantae; phylum Streptophyta; class Magnoliopsida; order Apiales; family Araliaceae; genus Panax; species Panax quinquefolius. The sequence continues at coordinate 160,050,588 of CM035153.1, read as the reverse complement.
ATAAATGTTTAAAACATGTTAAACATGCTCGGTGGACCCCATTTATTGATCGAAATTTGATTATAACATTTGTAAAATCGCTTGGTTTGTGGATTTCTATTATTTTTTGTTTGGAATTTAAAAAACTTTCTTCCGCAAAGTTGTAGAGAATTGAATTTCCTATAAAAACTCATGAGATTCAATTTTTCGATGAAAGGGATATTTATTATGAATTATCAAGCTCAAGTTACGAAATAATTAATTTTTGGAAGTTTTAATTGTTTTATTTAAGAAAAACGTTTTTTGCAATCCCACATGTGATACAAATGTGCTGAATTCAGTTGGTCTAAGGTGGGCTTGAATTTGTTTAATTATATTATTATTTTATTAAATTTTCGCTTTTGGTGTTCTAAAGATTTTCCTATAAATAGGTGCTTAGGTTAGAATTGAAAATCACACCGTAAATCAAGTTTTCTCTCTCTATATTATCGAGCGTATTCTTGTGAGTATTTTGAGTATACTTTGAGTATTGCTAGATTAAGGTCTGCAAGTTCCTTTAGCACTATACCCTAGATTCTAGCTAGAAGCACTTGATCTTTCGAGGTAAGGGATATTATTTTTTTCGTAATGATATTATTTCTTCAATATCATTATCTTTGAAATGTTGATCCAAGTTTTATCAAATTTGGAACTTTTTCATGCTCTGGGTTACTATTCATGGGTTACTATTCATGAGTTACTATTCACGAGTTACTATTCATGAAGTTACTTATTCATGAAGTTACTATTCACGAGTACTATTCATGAAGTCGTGAAGATGTTTTTGTGGAATTTCTATCTTTTGGTGTCTGAGAGTTACTTATTCACGATATCTGACTATTCACGTATCTACGACTATTCACCTTTAAAAATAAAATTTCTTCTTTTCGTCAAAAATCTATTCGGATACTAACTCGATTGTATCCATGTTTTGATCATTCTTGAATTTTACACCACTATGATTATTTTTGAGGTATTTTTGGGCGTGGATAAAACCAAGTACTGAATCCTTAATCCTTAATCCTTGTCATTTTGTTTCAATTTGGATTCGTTTCTTTAAAAAATATTTTTTATCATCCTCGGTCTTAAATGATGATATTATGGAATATCTTTGGCCAGTAGTGCAAAGATGAATGATTTCTTAAGAATATCTTTGGCCCAGTAGTGCAAAGATGAATGATTTCTGAAGAATATCTTTGGCCAGTAGTGCAAAGATGAACAGTGTTTAAATGAACATGACCAATCGATGAATATCTTTGGCTCAGTAGTAAAAAAAGATGAATATTTGATTCCGATGTATATTGATTGATGTTACTGTGATAAAAGATAGACGATGAACTTTTAAATTCATACATAAAGATAGTAGTTTGCATTCTCTACTTAACTCTTCTAATGAATTATTATTTCACTGCGAATATTGATTTAAAATTTGTTGTCTATCAGTATTCTATTATATTTTTCCTGTTGAAGACTAACGATAATTTGTTGTATATTATCTTAGTCATAATATTCTTTACTTGAGTTAGTTGAGCTCACCCTTTTCTTTTTTGTTCCATTTTACTCGGGAGGCGAGAATATAGCGAGTACGTAGCCTGGGTATGGAATGAAGGTTTTAGAAAAGGATTGTTTAGTAGTCCTCACCATTTTTGTAAAATAATATATCAATAAATGTGATGAGGATTTATTTGAGTATATAGATATTGTCTAAAGATAATATTTGTATTCAAACTCACGCTTTCTTGTTGTAATAATAAAGTTGTAGTTGTTTCTGTACCATGTATTGACAACTCAGAATAGGTGATGTATACCTATTTTGGGGGCGTCACATCAGGCGTAATACGCACCGACAAGATATTCCGACAGAATAATAAAGAACGGAATAATATAAGAATTTCACCATGTATATGGTACTTCGCATAAATAGGTTATTCCAACATAATAATAAAGAATGGAATATCAGAAGTTCTCTTCATGAATATGAAAGAAATAATACCCCTTACGAGTACAACAAATAATATCCCTTACCTCAAAAGAAGACTGGATACTGGAATAGTGAGGTAGTAGACTTCTCTTCCTCTTTCTCTCTATAATAATGGCTCTAAAGCTTTAGTGAATTCGTGAGAAATGAAGGAAGAATGAGCTTCTATTTATAGAAAAATATAGTTTCGATAATTGCACGTTTTGGGGCTCGAAAAATTACAGTACAATACCTCCAACTTTTCTTTCATTTTTAATTTAGTCCTGCAAGTATTATCAAACTTGCACCACCTCCCCTAATAGTAAATAATGTGAATCAATAGTTCAATCATGTGACTTAATAGTTCTAGACATGTGAAAATACGAATTACATTATAGTACATCCATCTATACCTCCATTTTTAACTTAGTCATGCAAGTATTATCAATCTTGCACCAACTCCCCTAATAGTAAGTGAATGTGACTCAATAGTACACACATGCGAACAAATAGTTATATAAGCATGTGAATTAGTAGCAATTAATTGCTCATTTATCCGATAAATTATCCGATTTATCAATATAACCCTCAGACATCAATTATCATCGAAATAGATGTCGATTTCCACTAACACTAATAATTCTAACACAATGGAACTATCAAATTCATCTTTAATTAACACGAACTTATTCATCATTAATATTATAACTCACAATATTTAACAACCAGGTAGTTCCCAGGAAAGAGGGGGCTTTCGATAAGGATTTCTCCTTATTGGCGCACAATTAGGTGACCAAACCTCTCCTCGATGTAACTTCTGACATATCAAATATTGCAATTTAATAATATGAATAACTTTGTCGTCTCAATTATTGATTTAATAATATATCATATAACGCAGATGATACTGTGACAATAATCGAATCAATAATATGAGAGATATGATGCAACAATTACTGTAGCAATAATTGAGCTAATAAAACAAAACTTCATCATCACTTACTTTGAAAAATTTTCAAATGTCACCTTTAACTTTAAAATTTTATCAATTTAACTATTCACCAAAATAACAAAATTGAATACTTTTATTTTATAAAATTCGGGGTCTCACAATAGTGACGTTATGGCAAGAGCTAGATTTGTGCTATGATGATGAATGGGACTGCCCAAATGATAGTGTGAGGCATATAAAAAGAGAGAAAAATGATTGAGTTTATATACATTGTTTCTCGCAAGACTCGATCATAACTTGTATGAGGTAAGAGGTCGGATCCTGGGCAGAAAACCTCTACCACCCATTATAGAAGTTTTTTCAGAAGTTAGGAGGGAAGAGGCTAGATAAAAAGTGATGTTGACAGATCTAGAATCTAAGTCCAACTCAGAAATAGAAAGCTCGACTCTTATTTTTAAAGGATCTGATTCAGACGGAGATAGAAGGAAGAAACCATGATGTGACCACCGAAAAAAACCATGGCATACGAAAGAGATATGTTGGAAAATCCACGGTAATCCCCAGAATTTTAAGAAGAAGAATGGAAGTGATGGCAAATCATTTCAGACCATGAGTGAAGATTCTCAAGCACCAAAAATCAATTTAGAGATGCCTAATATTGTTATTAGATCATTGACTCTGGAGCCACTGATCACATAACTGGTTCTTCAAAAATATTCTCTTTCTATAAATCGTGTGCAGAAAACAAAAAGATCAAAATTGCAGACGGTTCTCTTTCAGTTATAGCTGGAAAAGGATCAATGTTCATTTCTCCTTTTCTTACACTTCATATTAATGTTCTCCATGTTCCAAATTTATCTTGTAATTTATTATCCATTAGTAAAATAACCCATGATCATCAATGTCGAGCTAATTTTTATCCGTCTTATTATGAGTTTGAGGAACTAACCTCGGGGAGGATGATTAGCAATGCTAGAGAGATCAGTGTACTTTATTTCTTTGAAGATGGATCCAAATCGAAAAAACCTATCCAAAGTACTTGTTTTGAATCTATTTCTGTTGCTAATAGTGATGAAATAATGTTATGGCATTATAGATTAGGACACCATGTTTTCAATATTTGAAGCATTTATTTACAAGTTTGTTTAGAAATTACAACTTCATTTCAGTATGAATTTTGCGAGTTAGCTAAACATCATCGCACCTCATTTCCATTACAACCATACAGAATTTCAAAACCTTTTTCATTAATACATAGTGATGTATGGGGGGGACTTCAAGAATCTTAATACTTTCGGCAAAAAAATGGTTTGTCATCTTTATAGATGACCTCACAAGGGTAAGCTGAGTTTATTTACTACAAGAAAAATAAGAAGTGGAGGAAGTTTTTAAAATATTTTACACCATGGCGCTGGCACAATTTCAACAAAAATTCAAGTTTTTCGTAGCGACAATGGAAAAGAGTATTTCAACAAAGTTTAGGGAAAATTTTTCTTAGAAAAAGGCATAGTTCACCAAAGTTCTTGTAATGACACTCCCCAACAAAATGAAATAGCTGAACGAAAAAATAAACACCTTTTGAAAGTGGCTAGAGCTTTATTTTTCACAAATAATATACCCAAATACCTTTGGGATGAAGCTATTCTCACAGCTACCTCTCTCATAAATAGGATGCCTACTAGGATCTTAAATTTGAAAACAACTTTACAGGTGTTCACAAACTGTTATGCTATTTCTAGGCTATCATCTACACTTCCTCTAAAAAAATTTTGGTGCACTGCCTTTGTCCATGTTCATGACCATAACAAGGGAAAGCTTGATCCTAGATCTAGAAAATGTGTTTTTGTAGGATATGCACCTACTCAAAAAGATATAAATGTTTTGATCCGATTTTAAAAAAATTGTTTGTCACCATTGATGTAACCTTTTTTGAATCCAAACCCTTTTTTGAAACTCATCTTTAGGGGGAGAGTACAAGTGAAGATTCAAATATATTTAAAATAGAAAGAACAACACTAAACCTAAATATTGAAACTTCAGGATTGGATATAACAACCCCTGATATGTCCTTTGAAAAAACTACTTAAATTTTGCGAGAAGAAAATGGTGTTTTGAATATTGAAAGTTTGGATGATTCATCTTCTCTGCCATTTCATAATCAAAATCACGGTAATACTGAAAATGAAAATAAAACAAGTACTACAAGTTCAGATCTTGACCTACTCGAGGAGGAAGCATAATTCGAAGGAAAACAATCCCGATCCTCTACAAGGCCATGAATCCGAACTAAAGGAGGAACCAAACCCATTTGAGTGTCCAGGTAATAATCAAACTAAATATTGTCAACCTGTCCAGTTTATTTCTAACTTTAGTTTCGAGTCCTTTGATGATCTTAATATTTTCATTGCTATTTGTAAGGGCCTACGATCTTGTACCAAACATCCCATGTCTAACTATGTGTCTTATAAAAATCTTTTTCCTTTTTTTTGCATTTACTTCAAATCTCTCTTCGGTAGAAATTCCAAAGAATGTATAAGAAGCTTTACAGGTTCCTGAGTGGAAGAAGGCTATTTCTGAAGAGATGAGGGAACTTGAGAAAAATTATACATGGGAAATAATGGTTCTACCCAAAAAAAGCCAACAGTGGGTTGCAAATGGGTATTCACACAAGTATAATTCAGATGGATCTCTCGATATATATAAAGCACAATTAGTTGTCAAAGGTTTTACTCAAACCTATGGTATTGATTATCTTGAGACCTTCGCTCCAGTGGCAAAGTTGAATACTGTGAGTGCTTCTTTTAATTGAAGTAAATCTTGATTGGCCTCTTCAACAACTAGATGTGAAGAATGCATTTCTCTAAATGGTAATTTGGAGGAGAAAGTTTAAATGGATCCGACTAGATTTGATAAACACTTTGGATCTAAGGTATGTAAGCTGAAGAAGTCATTATACGAGCTCAAGCAATTTCCAAGAGCCCGGTTTGAACGATTCACTCAATCCGTAAAAAAGCAAGGATATGTCCAAGCTCAAAGTGATCATACTGTGTTCATAAAGTACTCCAATGATGGTAAGATTGCAATTTTGATGGTATATGTTGATGATATTATTCTTATTGAGGATAATGTCACTGAAATGGATCGATTGAAAAAAAGTCAAGCTTTGGAATTTGAAATTAAAGATTTGGGGTCTCTAAGATACTTTTTTGGAATGAAAGTTGCTCGTTCAAAAAGGGGTATTGTTGTCTCACAAAGGAAATACATTCTTGATCTCCTTAAAAAAACGGGAATAAGTGGATGTAGACCTGCCGATACTCCAATCGATCCTAATCAGAAACTAGGAGATACCAAGGATGGAAATTCTATGAATACAACTCGGTACCAGAAGTTGGTGGGAAAACTAATCTATTTATCTCACACCACCGGATATCAGATTTGCGATCGGCGTGGTAAGTCGGTTTATGCACTAACCTTATGAAGTACATCTTGAGGCAGTATATCGTATCCTAAGACATTTAAAAAATACTCCAGGAAAGGGACTATTCTTCAAGAAGAGTGAGCGTAAGACTATCAAGCATATACGCTTCTGGATTAAGGTGTTTAATTACAGACAAAAGATGCACATCAGGTTAATGCACCTATTTATGGGGAAATTTAGTCACTTGGAGGATCAGTAAAAAACAAAGTGTAGTAGCACACAGTATTGGGCTATGACGCATGGAGTATGTGAGTTATTGTGGTTAAAATAGATTCTTGAAGAATTAAAAAGACCTCTAGAGACACCTATGAAACTATATTGTGACAACGAAGCTGCGATTAACATTGCTCATAACCTTGTGCAACATGATAGAATCAAATATGTTGTGATTGACATATATTTAATAAAAGAGAAATTGGAGGCTAGCTGGTATTATTTGTATGCTATTTGTTACAACGACACAACAAATAGCTAATATTCTTACAAAAGGATTGTTCAGATCAAGCTTTGAGTTTTTCATCAACAAGTTGGGCATGCATGATAGATATCTATGCACCAACTTGAGGGGGAGTGTTGAAGATTAGGATAATTAGTTTCTGTTTCTAATAAATTCAAATTAAAATTTGAATTAGTTTGTTAGGGGAGTTGGTTTGTTTCTATTTTTATGTGACCTGGTAGATTAGGATAGACTTCTAGTAGAATTATATATCTTGGTTATAAATATCTTATGTAACATCTATTATTTTTAAGAAAATAAAGATAAGTTCTTTTTCTTCTCAAAAAGTTTCCGTCAATTTATACAAAAAACCTAATTTTTAAGGAAATTCAAAAGGAAAAAAATATGTACATTCAATTGGACAATAATGGAAGAGGACGTTAAAGGAGAACACCACTATACCGCCGCCACCACCACTAATTTTTTGGGATAGGGTTAGAGGGAGCGCGGAGGGGGGTTGTGCCGGGGGGAGGGGGTGGGGGACCGATGGCAGGGGGAGGGGGAGGGGAGAAGCCAGGTGGGCGGATGAGAGAGAGAAAGAGAGACAATATTGAAAATGGAAGGAGGCGCTGGAGAAGAATACATCTGATTTAGGTGATTTAGGTTTTATTCGTTACTTTTGACGGACTATCCGTCGGAAATAAATCCCTCGTAATTATCTTAACTTCGACGAATCCTTTCCTCGAAAATAACGTTAGTCCGTTGAAATTAGTTTTCGCGTTGGCGGGAAAGCTAGCGCCACGGCTTTCGACAGAATTCTGTCGGAAATATGTTAGTTTCGAGGAAATTATATTTGACAGATTATTCCGTCAGAAATAGGGTAATTTCGACTGAATCCACTCCGTCAAGGATAAGTCCGTCGGAAATAGCTGGTTTTCTTGTAGTGATGATACAATGTAATGATGTATGCATGATAGAAAACATTTGAGGTGGGTACAATTTTGTGTTTCATTGAGAAATAGAGAACAACATTAAATCCAGAACAATATTTTGGTGATAAAGAAGAAAAATGTTTAATGTGGGAGAACCTAGCTACATGTGGAAGAGAATTATGAGAGCTTACATAAATGTGCATGCAGAAGTAGAAAGAATCATTATATATATATATATATATGATGGGAAGAGTTAAGAAGAGGAAATGAACAAGATGCCTCGCAATGCTCTGTCAATTCATGTTGTTTTAATTCTTGCGTAGTTTTGGCCGGCCTTATCACCGTGGGGTCAAAAGCTTGTCTTTTAATGTACTTTCTTCTTATGGTCTACTTAAGAAAACTCGAATTAATGAGGTAGCTCGATAAAAAAGTTTCCAAATGGACATGCACTTAATTAGATTACAAGTAAGGTTGACCCCAACAAGTGTTAGAAATACATCAAAATTAAAATTTCCCTGAATACGCACGGACATTCATGGGGTGAGTAAGAAAAACTGAAATGTAAAAACATGCATGTGGATACCGGGCTGGGCATGTCCTAACTAGTGGCTACTCATGCATATCCTGTATGCTCACACGCAACTGTATGTTATAAATACATACTTCATCTTGGATTCAACTTACTACCTGAAAGCTAGTTAATGCCGGAAAGAGAGAGAGCAAAGCACATGGTGTGTAATGCATCAATATCATCAACAGTACCAAAAGCCTTTAACCAAAAACAAACAACACTCGTGCATTCATGCCAATTATATATACTAGTTAACTGCACACTGTATGTGTGTGATCTAATATAAAAAGATAAGAGAGTACTGGGAGAAAAAAAAAATATAAATGAAAAAATAACTGTCACTGTATAACCACGTCTCATGCTTGGGAAGAAAGAATAGAAACACAACGTAAAAATAAAATTTTAAAGATAAGGTGTGATCCGGTTACACCAAAAAATAGTTATAAAAGTTGAACGCTTTATAATAAGAGATGTAGATAGGCATATATCAATGTCACAACCAAGGTTAGCTAACTATATTATGCGGGGATTAATAGATTTTCCTGGCCCAAGCTTAATTAGCAAATCATGCGTCGATCTCTAATATAGCTAGCTAGGCTACTTACTTTCCAATTAAATCAGTGCCGACTTGATTGTTTAGCCCATCAAATAATTAATTACTAACCAGACAAATATTGGGATGGTCTAATCATAACTTATATATAAATTTCAAGATTTTCACAAATTGGGGGACCATTTGGTTTTATACCCATGTGGTGCATTATATGTACGAACCAGAAAATTTCTGCTTCACTATGATGGGTGTGACACCATTTTTTCATACCAATTAAAGGGGAAAAAAAAAGGAGAAACATTAAAGAAAAGGAGGAGAAAATAGAGTGACAATAATGGATAGTAAGATTTATTAATGGCACTTGGAATTGCCAACTGTTGAGTTGATATTGGTCTATTTGAAGTAGCATACACCACATATTTTGGATTCGAAGTAATCATTCCGTCTCTTAATATGTCGTTTTAGATGATTTTATTTTTCTTAATTATTTGTCGTTTTATATAATATAAGAGAATTAATTATAATCTTTTCAAAATTACCTCTCATGGGAAAATGCTACGGATGAAAGAGAGTATGAGATAAGTATGGTAATTATAAAAATTTAAGAGTATTATAAACAATTAATATTATATTTAATGTTATACGATGATTTTCTTAATTCTTGTGCACTACTCTCTCTCTCTGTCATCATCATGATGTCATATTTCAACACATTTTAAATCTAAACTATGAAATAAATTTTTTTTAATTAATTCATTTGAAAAGAAGATGATCTTAATTCTAATTAATGCCTCTGTACGTATTTCCCTTTCTCTGCATTTCTGTTTTATGTTGCCGGGCCACTAGCTAGAATTTGACAGTAGCTAGCGTAAGTTGTATGCTTTAGAAAGAGTCAGAGGAATTTAATACTCTACCATATATATATATATATATATATATATATATATATACTGTTCAGATCTTAAATTCACATCTTATTTAATATACTTTCTTCTTCATCCCTTTAATGATTTTATAGGATTTAATTCATTCTGTCGCTATATATAAAATCGTCGTCTTAATTTTAGCGATGATTTTGATCAACATATAAATGACGAGACGAAATCGTCGTCCTGGCCTGTCTCTAAAAGGTGTGAAACAATGACGTTAAGATTCGCATCGCGATATATATATATATATATCAAGAATAAGATTGAGGATGAGAGTGGTGGAGATTTCCCTTCTTTGCAGCTCCAGTCAGTCTACATCCCAATTCATATTTGAGTACTTGACTTTTAATTTGTTCATTTCATTTCTTTTGTTTGTTTGTGTGTGTGTGTGTGTTTTTATTTAGTGGTAACTTTTTATGCCCGATGGCGGCTAAGAGATGGCAATAATAATAATTGATACTAACATAGTAAGATAGATAGATGATGCCTAGCTCCCCTTAATTTCTCGAGAATAGACGCTTGACTTTGTCTTCAAATAAAATACTCCTACTATTATATATGTAAAGCTGATTTGTAACAGGACATCATCCTTAATTGGACATGGTCTTTTTTCTCAATGTTAAATTTTAAGATCAGAATTTGTCAAGACAAATTAAAGTCCATACAAAATATAAAATAATAAAAAATCCCATTTAATTCTCCTATTAACAGAGAAATTAAGAGTTATCTTTAGTAATAGTACGTACGTGACTCTTTTAAAACTTTAGTGATTTGATAGATGGAAGTGATTTGTTAATAATATGCATGGAGAAAACAGAAAATTAATAATATATGCATGCAATGGTTATCCGATTTCCAACTCTAGACATATGTTGACGATGAACCTACCTTTAATAATTGAAAACAACAAATTTAAATGATTCCAATTTCTTTGGGCAGGAAAATCCAAATCAACTCAAACTAAATCATTTATGCCCCCGCTGATATATATATATATATATATATATATATATGGCATGAATTTTATACAACATATTTAATTTATCATCCTGACAAAGGAGCAGTACGTACTTGCCTATAAAATTATACTATATATATATATATATATATATATATATTTATTTATTTAATCATGCACCTCCGATCCTCACCGTGGTAGCTAGTAGAGCGAATGAGCTAGCGAAGCATATTCTTCTGAAATAGGAGGCACCATTATATTAAAAAGCATTCTTGATGGGAAACATTGTTACAACATGGGGCATGAAAAACTGTAGATTAAAATAGTACTCTATAACTCAGAAAGTAAAGAGGACTAATCATTTAAAGAGCCCACAAAAAATGAACGGTCCTGATGGGTAAAGTCCAGTAATAGGGTCACTAACACCCCACCACCAATATTTATGGTTTCAACCATAGGTAAATAATAAGTCTATTATTACATATATAATCAGTTACATATACTCATATGCATATTGACATGACTTACGTGATTTGTGAACAGTATAAGAGCTATATGACAGTAGACTTATTCATAGCCAAAACCAACGAACTCCCCTATGGGCTCTCTGCCTCTCTCTCTCTCTATATATATATCCAAGTGTAGGAGCAGTCCATAAAAATGAGAGAGCTAGGAATGATCATCCACCTGTTAATTGTCAGATATAAGTATAGATTTGTACATTTGGTTTAGGCAAATGACCAGGTGGGTCTCACCACCTGAGCCAGCCCCTGGACTGTTAAGGTCTAGGCCCCAGTGTCCCCTGACCCATCGATCTAAGCTCTCTGATTGAAAAAATCTTAAAAATTATGCATATAATACTAGGTGCTAGGTTTTTACGTGAGATTCACAGTAGAGATCAGTTTTGACAGTTGCTTAATTTGTTTATGTAACCAATTCATTAATTAATAATCCTATCACTACATTAGTTACATGCGCGCAGTTACATTGTTCCATTTTCTACCCAATATAGTACTAGTAGTAGTAAAATAAACCCCACGAGGTAAAAACCAAAAATGTAGTGTCAGTGTCAGTAAGAATTTATAGGATACCCATGCAGATAAAAACAAAGCAATAAATTACAAATGGACTAGTAATTTTTTGGCAGTAGAAAGATTGCACAAACAATGATGATGATATTGTGTAGTAAAAAGACCAAATGGGACTTTTTAGCAAAACCAGCCAGCCAATACCCATGTTAAAACAATGTCTTCCCCAAACCCTTAAAAATAAAAATAAAACAGTCCCCCATATAATATAATATAATCACACACAAAAAAAAATAAACTCAAAATTTTTAGAACAAATCAAACCTCACGTGTTACAAATCAAACTACACACAAGTGTTGGATAATGATCAATCAATCTAAGAATGGTGACTAGTTGTATCGTGCCGATCGTCACCACCACCGTCGTGATGGGATTGGGACCCACTCGCTTGAGAATCGGATAGGCCGGGTCCGAAAATGGGACGGTATGGGTTTAATCCAGCAAGCATACTAAATTGGCCTTCACTAAAACCACCATTTCCGCCCCCGCCGCCACCGCTGTTGACACTTGCTCCCAGTTGCTGACCTGGCATGAGTGCCACCGGAGTAGGGAAATTCATAAAATGTAACCCACTAGAAACAGTGCCTCTATACAAAGCACTATTATTGACAGGTGGAAATGTCCAAATCGGGTCACCACTCATAACTTGGTTATTAGAATTAGCCACCATCCAAAAATTCGCAGGAATCGATCCGTGACTCGCCGGCAAAGCCCCGGTGCTCGACTGCATTAAATAAGTCCCCATTTGTTGTTGCGACAAGTCCTGCTCCGGCCGCCTCTTTCGTCCCAAACTCTCCTCGCTCTCCGATAAGTCCAACGTGGTTGTTTCCCGAAGTTCTTGCTTGGCTTGAAAGATATGATTAGGATTTTGATTATTCGTCTGAAAATTAAGAAGGGTCGTCGACGAGTTATCGGAAGATAGGCCAATACCGGGAAACAAACTTCGACGCTGTGGCATTGAAAAATTGGGATTGAAATACGTTGACCGTAGTTGACTCGGTATGGACATGCTTGAACCGGAGCTGCGAAGCGAAATGTTTAGTGAAGTAAAGTTTGCCGGGATAGTTCCAGTCCCGGTGGCAGCTATGACGGCAGGTTCAGCTTGTTGGAGTAGCCACTCGATAGTTTCACCGTCCGATTTATGACCGAGCTCGCGTGTGAGCTGAAAAACCCTAGCAGCACATAGTGCGGGCATGCGAATTCGACGGCCTCGTCCGTCGACTTTAGTGTGTCGGTCTTTGGTGGAGGTTCGCTTTGGCGGTTGCTTTTTGGATGGCTCGGCGGAGATTTGTAGGCTTGAAGAGGGGCGATCGGTGGGGATTGTATCGGATGATGTTATGGCGAGAGAGTTGTTGGGGTAGCCGGAGCTGGAGCAGGCTTCGTCTTCTTTCTTTTCTAGCAATTGGAAGGGAAAGTTTGGGCGGTGGAGATGATCATCACTTCCTTCCATGATCACATGAGAGATAGAGCTAGCGAGCGAGATAACACAAACACACAAACAAATTACCACTTTGTTTCTCTCTCTGTGTTTCTGATTCTTTTTAGTGTGAGAAATAGTGATGGATCCTTAATTTAATCTGTTGTGGGTCTCTTTCTTTTCTCTGTCTCTCTAGCTAGCTATATATAATATATTGGTATCCCTGAGAATTCTTTTCACATTGTTTCTTCTGCAACTGTGGACACAGGGAGAGAGGGAGAGGGGATAAGGAGGAGGCAAGCTTTAAGCAACAAAGATAATGAGTGGGAATTATAAGGGGAGCTTTAAAAAGCACAAATTTTTACCTAAAGAAAAGAAAAAGAAAAGTTTTTTTTTTTTTTTTATCTTTATTTGTAATTGATTGAAATGTTTGATTTAGAAAGAAATTCGTATTGTGATTTAATTATTTTAGTTTTTGTGAATTTTAATTATATTGGGGGAGTTGAGTAGGTTGTTTCTTTTTTTTTTATTGTGGTTGGACAGAGGCCTTTGGTTCAGATTCCACGTGAGGTGCTCTTTCTTTTTATCATTCAATCCATAAAGACAGTGGTGGTCGAGGTGGGTCCCAATCCCAAGTCAAAAATATTTAGAGAAATTGGGTGTGGGGCCATCTCATTCATGTAATCATTCTCTTTTATCTTTGCTGTGCACCTTTTCTGAAGTAGCTAGCCAGCTAGCTAGGTAGGGGTACTATGGACACTTTGCGGGATTCTCCTACTGAAACTTACCTTTCATTTCCTTTTGGGCCATTGAGGAATTAAGAGGAGCTAGTATGGAGTATATATTTGGATATATAGCCTGGCCCTTTTACTCGCTCTGAACCTAGCTAGGGCTACATTTTGGATGTGGATTTCAGGTAGCGACCTAAGATTATTCAACTTGCATTGGGAGGACTGGCCGGAGGCCATGAATTAATATGAGAGACTACCAACCATTGCTGAATAATATTGAATACCAACTTAACCGGCCGGCCGGTTGGTTCCTTTTGAAAGTATATATGCTAGCTGTTGGTACGTATGCGGATCACTTTTATCGACGAACAAAATCGTCGTAAAATTCGTCGCCATAGAATCTGAACCATCGTCGTTATAACCCATAACTCGCCGCTATAATTCTGTTCGCACTTATATAATAACGGATCATCTGCATATATAAAAAGCCAATATATATATATATATATATATATATATATATATAATCTGGATATTGTTTAGTGGCATGGGTTGGCTTATTTGGTGCTACTAGATAACCTTAATTAAGTCGATCCCTAGTAATTAAAATTCAATCACAATATCAATAATGTTTGTATTAAAAATCCTCTTAAGAAACCGCATGCCTGCCTACTTGCCACCCTGGAAAGGGGATAGAATTCATATACATTCCGCCGGGTTTCGGCAATTACATACAAGCTAGGCAGGCATAAATATATACTCCACTCTTATTTTTATTAGTTACATTAATTTTTAATTAACAATATTTTCTGCCACCTCATATATAAGAAGGGATTATTATTATTATTCATGAGATTAATTCTGTAAAGCTGATCACAGGCTGATTGCATTGTATATACTGGACTCTTTTTCATGTCAATGTGCATGACGAAAAAGAATAGCCAGAGAGTCAGGTTGGTACCAACAAAAGAAAGACATATATATAGTACTTTTTATATATATATACACTTGGGACTGTAGGAGTATCAAATTAATAATGTACTTCCAGTTCAACGTGAGCCAAAGAGCTATAGCTTAACTTTGGCTAGTTTACGGTTTTACTTTTTACTTTTTACTTTTTAAATTTTATGTTTTTTTCACTCAAAAATTCAAAGATGCCGCTTTTATTTTTCAGTCTTTTCTTTTGTCCTTGCCTTTAATGCTGCAAAGTAACCAGGAACAAGGTCAGATTTTTTTCTTCCGAAGGACACATAATATTTGTCAAATAATGAATAATTTAGTAGGGTTCGGGAATATTATTTTCGGTCTAAATTTTATGGATAATTTTATATTTTTAATTAAAATAAGATTTTTTTCGTATTACAGTATGGACTTTTACAGTACACAAAGTGGAGCGAACAAGGACCGTAAAATTTGATATTCATATAATAAACCCCGAAAATAAAGAGTGATATATTTATGAATTTGCTCCTTTTTCAATTATTTAAAATAAATAAAAGCAACTCTTATACAAATTTGGAAGAGTAAAATACTCTCATATATTTCGTATTAAACAAGATTGTGCACATGCTTCTTGTAATATTCGGTAAAAAAAATGATAATAATAATAAAATAAAATTATATATATTTTTTTATGAAACAACTCCAATCAAATTCAGAGTCCGAAACATATCTCGGGTAAAATTTCAAGTCTGAATCGAATAATATCCATTCAAATATGGCCTTAAACCACTGACACAATAGTATCTTCTTGGGTCATCTTAGCTACCAAAGGTTCACCCAACCACTCGCCTAATAGTATCTTTTCGGGTCATCTTAGTCCACCGCATGCTCACCCAAAAGGTTGTCATAATTTGAAGGTATTATTAGTAGTTACTTAATTACTTATATACATTCAATTTTTTTTCATATTTTTTGATGTGTGACTGAGGTCTGATAATTGTAGAGTTTCTCGATTAGCTATGTACCGCACCAGGTACGTTTTCCCAATGGTGTCTTAAAGTTCTTCCACTGAACGGAATTATCCCCAAAGATCTCAGTCAGAGCAGACATGTCAATTAAACGCGCGTGAATATCCCTGAAGCCACAGGCAAAACATCGGGTAGAGAGACCCAATCTTGAGTGAAATAAATTTAGCGACTTCAATCTTTTTCAACAAAATCATCACACAATAAATTAACAAATTAATGCTCAAATAAAGTGATATCTCTTTACCCTTTAAATTTACCTATTATATACTCTTTATTTTTACATACATCTTGGGGAATTTGAAGTAAAAAAATCAAAATTCTATAAGTTACATTAAAAGAACAATCAAAATTCTAGTAATCAAAATTTTAATAAATTTGATAATTTTATAAAGTTACTCTCACATAAATTATAAATAAAATTTTAATTATATAATAATTAATTTTAATGTGAAAATAAAATTCACACGATCAGAACAAGTTCGACATGCATGTGGTGAGTTGTAAGCGAAAAACAGAGATCGAGACAATAGGAGGTCCAGTTCATTTGTGGGACCCGACAAGTAATAATATGCCAAATGGAAAAAGGTGTGCATGACGATTTCATGGAGGAGCATATGTTGGTTAATTTGAGACCACAGGTTCGCCACCTGTTCGTGCCATTGAAGTTGACAGCTCAACTATCAAGACTTTTAAGGAGTTGTAGGATATATAGGAGTAGTACGTACCTAGCCTGTTGGAAGTTTAACAGAATTTTTCTGTTTTGGGATACATATAGCATCACACCTGACCCAAAATATATAAATGAGCGCCCTAACAGCTGGCGTAGGTGTGTTCAACCCATTTTTATCAGACCGAATCGGATTGGTACCCAATTGAATCGGAATCGAAATCGAAATCATTCAAATTTTGATACCGATATTGTTATCGATTGGACCGATATATCAAATCGGCGGTACCGATTCGGTATCGGGTTTTTATCGAAAATTAATATAATTATTATTTTTATTTTTATTATTTTATTATTATTATTATTATTATTATTATTATTATTCTAATCATTATTTTATTATTATTATTTTTATTATTTTAATCATTATTTTATTATTATTATTTTTTATTATTATTATAATCATTATTTATTATTATTATTATTAATAAATTATTAATAATAAAAAAAAATTAGAAAATTGGTATATATGGTCCGGTTTGGTTTTTACCGAACCACAAAAACGCCAAATACTTAAATCCTGTATAAAACCTAGATATACCGCTTTTTTTTGTACCAAATCGAATAGGTTCTTTTTTATAATCGAATCGATAGGTTTGGTCCTGCTTCGAAAATTGAAAAACCGAATCGAAATGAATAAATAATTTAAGCTAGGGTATATATATATATAGAGTTCCATCTGACAAAGAACCTATTGGACGTGAGCAACCCTTTTTTGTCCTGTTGATTTATTTTTTTTACTCCTGCCGAAATTTTAACAGGCCAAAAAAGGAGTTGCTCCACAACAACCCACACACACACACACACACACACACACACACACACATATATATATATATATATATATATATATATATATATATATATATATATATAGACTCCATTCATAAAGAATCTGGTTGTTATGAATATCGCGCCAATCATCCCTTTTCTAATAGTTGATTAACTTATTGGAAGGCTAAGATTGAAACATAAATATACCACGCCAAGACAAATTGTTGTTGTCTAAATAACAACCTGTCACTTCTGCTTTTTATTTTAATATAAGGGCCCCACATATTCAACATATTGTCATAATAGTTAAACAAAATGAATTTTTAATATTAAAAAATTCCCCCAAGACCGGCCAGAATTTAAATTAGTATTTTTTTTTTACGTATTTAATCCATTATATGTCATGACTCAGCACATTAAAATCACATAAAAAATTAAAAATTAGGTCTACCAAGATATGTCATGCAATACCGAGAATAAAAAAAATTTAAAATGGTAAGTAAGCACAACTTGACTTATATTGAATAAAAAATTGAAAAAAATATCCGGCCGTTAATATAATTATTTCCAACTAGTCGCTCTTAAACAGATTCAAACTCACAACCTCCCACTCTAAACCCTCGTCATATGACCACCCAAGCACTACAAGCCTAGCTGTTCATTTCTCGCAAGAATTAGTCTTTATATTAAAACTTTACATATCTCCCAAAAGACATTTTCTCTTGTATTACGATTTATTTTTATATTAATATTAATAATAAAGTGGGTTTGTTAAAATAAAAAAAATTAATTGTTATTATTATTATCCCTTTTAATATTTTTTTTAATTTTTAATTTAATATTAATAATATTATTGTTAATATAAAAATAAATAATAATATTAATATAAAAATAAATATTAGTCTTTAATAAAATATATTATTATCATTATATTCCATTTTGCATTATTATTATAGTGAAGAATTTTGCTGGATCAAAACTACTTTGGTGGGGGTCACTAAGTGATGAATGTGCTCTAATTCAACAGTAGAAATACGCTAATTTTCTTCTTTCTTATTGTGGACAACATATATTATAGCTTTGCACAATGTTCATCTTATAGAGTCTCTCTGTCTAGTTATTTTATTACTACGTTCATAGCAGAGAACCAAGCCAAGCTAACCCACATTACTGACTAATGACATATACACTTACTATATATAGCCCACAAATGGTATATCCTAACATGAGTTGTAAAATTAGATTCAACCGTATTGGTACTCCAGAGCAGGTAATACTGAGAGTAATATCTCATCACTAAGGGAAAGAAATAAAATGGCTTAAATGTTGCAGCAAAATTATCCGCTCTTACTGTTCAGATCACATCTTTTACCACTCCAATATGGGTTATAGTAATCCTGCAACAAGAAAAATAATATTCTGATTTTCAGTAAAAAATAACACCGAAGAAGACACCTAAAACTAAAAGAGAAAGAACTAAATAAGACTTTATACTTGAAAATAAAAGGGAAAACCCCCTCCATAATAGACATCATGATTTGTGGCATATGAAAAGTCAACAACATGTGATGATTGCAGATTTGCGTCAGTGAAAAAGTCTCCAACCTGAAACACCGTAAAATAATGATCATTAAAGCCTCTAAGAATGTAAATTATTCTTATAAATTAGTGACAAACTTGTAAATTAAGATCTAATACACTATGTCTCATGTAGTCTTTTGGACCATGTTCAACTTGAGATTCGTTATTGAGTATGCTTACAAAATAGTCACTTTGAGAAGTCTACACAATAGAAAAAACATAAAATAAGACATTTAATATAAATAAATAAGTTTTTACATTTAAAAAAACTAAAGAAAAAGGTTTACCAAATTATTGAAATCCATGTTATGTTCAATGGCCTTGTCTTTGCCTTTCTCTCTCTCTTTCTCTTTCCCTTTCCCTTTCTCTATCTTTTTCCCTATCCTCATTTTTATACTTCTAACTACTTTTTTAGTCTTAGACTGAAGCCTTTTAAAGTGTGGTCAACCTTTACGATGCATGAACCGACAACAAACTACGAATTATTAAAGGCAAATCTTTATAACCACTACCCACTTGGGTTACTTATCCGGAAGGAGCCGACTGAACACTTCCACACGTTCCATCACCATTTTTAAGTAATTTAACAAGACTTTTAATCCAATGGATAACAACTTTTGTCTTATCTTCATTATCTGTCGCCAAGTCTGTCGCTTCATAAAAAGAGTTGCACATCCTATCAAAACGTTCATTTTTCGGATCCAATCAGTGTATATGATCTTAACCTTATTATGAAATCTTTTCACATCTTTCCTCCACCTTCGAAGAAAATGAATTTATCTGGTAAGATTTAAACTCATTTTTTCAGCAACACCGTAAGAACAAGTCTACATAATATTCCCCTGAACGCAAATAATTGACAGTTGCACTTAAGGGTACATTCATCTCTTTAAAATGGCTTGACGAGTCCTTCTAAACATATCTTGTGTAACATCGTACACCTCAAGACCACATTCAACTTTAGCTGAGTCAATGGCACAATAAAGATTTCCTTTTATCTCTTCTTGAAACTCTTTGAATTTTGTTGTGGTATAAGCATACATCTTGAAATTATTTCTCAAATGGATAATTAGTGAGATATGGAATCCAATGATCGAAGGAATTGAAATTTGCCTCATTTTCTATTTGCACCTTACTTCTTAATGCATTCTCATACTGCTCAACAAACTGTTTTATGGTTGTCCTTGAATTCACATAACCATCAAAAAAAGCATTTATGCTTTCGCTTCTTTGAGTTAAGGACATTCCAACCCAAAAAGTATTCTTTAAAATTTTCGGCACCCTACAACTTCTCTCATCGTATAACCTAGTCAACCAGTCATTCTCTTTTAAGTTAAATTTCTCAATGAAACTACTCCATTGTTTTTTAAATTCTTTACAAGTCAATGAATCATAAACTGCCGTTTGCATTGAATACTTGATAGATTCATATTGATTGTAACCACTTAATTTCTCGGGTAACTTCTTCATAATATGCCACAAACACCACATATGTCGCGCATTGGACAACAAACACAATTTCAATAGCCTTCTTTATTATTTTGTCTTGATCAGTGATTATTGCGGTAGGAGCATAACCATTCATACACGCAAACTAAGTTTTAAAAAGCTAACTAAATGACTCAATATCCTCATGAGATATTAATCCACAACCTAAGAGTATTGACTGACCGTGATGATTAACTCCAACAAATAAGATAAATGGCATGACATACTTATTAGTTAAGTATGTTGTGTCGAATGTAATGACATCCCCAAATTCCTCATAAGTTGTCATACTCTTTGCATCTGCCCAAAATATATCTGTCACTATGCTTTTAGGAATATTAGTGTATCTGCACTACTTTCATTATTTTTATTCTAAGCATCTCATTGTTATAATTGTATAGGTTATGACAGGCTCCGTTTCTATAGTAGGTGTTCTTTGTTACTTTTATTATTTTTGTACATCTTCCTATATAGGATTGGTACTTCCGATAACACTCTTGTTTGGGGGTTCTGCCCCCTAGCAGGTTTCTTTTAACAAAATAGTACAAAATTAGAAAGAATCTTGGGGTTTCAACTGTATGGACAATTGGACATGGCTTTCTCGTCACAGATAGGAATTTTTTTTGTTTCCAAAGTATAATATCTTGTGAGTTCATCATCATCATGAAATGGTATTTGTCTATTGAACTGGGTATTCACTCATATTTGTTATCTCAAAACCATACTATATGGCAGGGTCGTTTTGTTTATGCTATATATACAATGTTAACAAACTATTTTTGAACAATTACATGTGGTAGAAGAGGATAGTGAGTGCCTTTACTAGTGATCTTAACGGATCTGCTTCTAAACCAATGTTTAAAGGAACTTGTCATTATTAAACATTAGTTTGAAAGTAGATCCATTAAGATCAGGATACGCCGTCGTAACAAGAATCATCACTAGTTCACCATAAAATGACAAATTCTCGTCCAAAAATTATTAACCAAAATGTAAGACTGGTCATTTTTTCATTTATTCACATTGTAATGAGATCATCGACCTTCAAATATAATTATAATCAAATTAAATCTAGTTTTTCGAAGTAAAATCAAGTGTAGTCGATCAAAAACTCATAGTTCTCCCATCTTAGATGGTACATGCATATTTCCATAGAAACAAAAATAAATTGTGTATAACTAGATCAACTTGGAGGATATTTGGAAAGTGGGGTTTGCCTATTATATATGAAAATTATTATGCAATAAACAGGAGGATATCTTTTTTTTTATGACAACATAGGTCCTTTCAATTAAATTGTAAGTTTACAAAATGCCTTTTGCAGAGCATGTATGACGCCCCTAAAACAGGTATACATCATCCATCTTGAGTCGCCAAATACATGGTACAGAACTCAACTACAAACTTAATTATACAACTGTCGGGTAATATACGACAAAACATAGTTGAGAGTTTAAACAAGAATATTGTCTCATAGACAGTATACAAACTCAAATTCAGTCATCATTACACTTATTATCACACTAAGTAGTGAGGACTACTATAGCCACCATATCGGACCGTCACTCCATTCCCCGACTCGTCCCAGCTATATTCTCATTTCCTGAAGAGAACAGTGAAAGAAAAGGGTGAGCTCAACTAGCCAGTAAGAAATATTATGACTAAGATAATGCAGAATAAATTATCCTTAGCCTTCAACAGTGTTAAACTGATAAAATACAATAAACATCTAGTTTAACTGCAGCGAAATAAGCAATTCATTAGAAGAGTCAAGTAGAACATAATGTCTAATAACTCCTCTAGATTAAAAGTCCATCGTTAATATTTCATTCCTGTAACACTCATCAACAGTTCTTTGTTATACCCAAGATAAAAAGAACTATCATCACCAGTCTTCACCTGAACCACCAAAGATTATAGTTAAATCCATAATTCATTTTTATAATCATATAAATAAACAGTTTCTCCTTGCCACAAAGGCTTAATAGAACTTTACTCAATATCCTTACCCCAAAGGCTAAAGATATTCAAATGTAATAACAATGATCATACAAATCAGTTGTCTACCTTTGCATTACGGGCCAAAGATATTCAACTATAAAACCAATGGTCATGATCATACCAATCAATTGTCTGCATCGCAAGCACTACGACCAAAACATTCAATCATTAACTAATGGTCATGATCCTACCAATCACATCATCGAATTATCCATGCACTACGGGCCAAGGATTTTCGTTATTATCACCAGTGGTTATGATCATGTCATACACCTGTCCATCTTTGCACGTAAGCCAAAGATATACAACTATAAAACCAATAATCAACAATCCATCTTTGCACGTAAACCAAAAATATACAACTGTAAAACTAATAATCAACAGTCCATCTATGCACGTAAGCCAAAGATGACTTTCATCACAATAGAAGCATGATGATGATGACAATGATATAAGCATTAATCAAACGAAATCAAGGATAAATATTAAAGACTTTAATTTATCCAGAGTTTAAAAATTTCCAAATTGTCAACATGATACTGCTTTGTGGAGTAATATTCAAGAATAATATTCATGTACCAAAAATGATTTGGGACAGAAAAAAGAAATATATTTTTCTAAATAAGACCCGTGAATAGTACCACAATAATACTTCTTGAATAGTACTGTGAATAAGACCTCCGTGAGACCCCGATTTTATGAATAAAGATTTAAATTTCTCGAAATATTTTTTTTAATATTATGGTGTGGATTTGATATAATGTTATAGTTGTGGGTAATATTTATAAATTTTGCAAAAGTAAGCAAGTTGTTATATAATATTCGATTGGTCGGGGAATATTCATTTAACAGGAATATTCAGATGATGGCACAATCATTGGTGGACCCTACAACGGAAGTATTGTCGTAGTTAGAAAATGATGTAATTATCTTTTATAAAAATAACTACGAAAGTGTTACCGTTAAAACCGTTGAACTACCCTTAGTAGTAAAAGTACGAAGAATACGCTGCGTTTGCATAGTAGCACACCTGTGGTATTGATTATTGATGCTTACGTAAGAAGTCACCGGTTATACTCAATTATTACTACAAAGAATTCTTTGCGATCATATCTCTCATATTATCGATTCAATTATTGTCACAAAGATCATCATCAGATAATATGTTATATTATTAAATCAATAATTGAGACGACAAAGTTATTTATATTATTATTTGTAATATCGATAATGTCTAGAAGTTCTGTCAAGGAGAGGTTTGGTCATCTAATCATGCACCACTAAGGAGAAATCCTTATCTGAAAGCCCTCTTTTTCTTGGGGAACGACCAAGTTATTAAATATCAGAATTATAATATTAATGATGAATAAGTTTGTGTTGTTGATTAAAGATGAAATTAATAGTTCCATTATGTTAGAATTATTAGTGTTAGTGGAAATAGATATTTATTTCGATATTAATTGATGTCTGGAAGTTATACTGACCAGTTGGGTAATTAATCTAAAAATGAGCAATTAATTGCTATTAATTCACATGATTATAACTATTTGTTCACACGTATGCATTTATTGATTCACATTCTTGTACTATTAGGGGAGTTTGTGCAAGATTGATAATACTTGCATGACTAAGTTAAAAATGGAGGTATAAATGGAGGTACTATATCGTAATTCGTGATTTTCACATGATTATAACTATTGATTCACATGATTGAACTATTGATTCACATATTTACTATTAGGGGAGGTGGTAAAGTTTGATAATACTTGCAGGACTAAATTAAAATGAAGAAAAAGAGGAAGGTATTATACTGTAATATTTCGAGCCCCAAAATGTGTAATTATCGAAACTATATTTTTCTATAAATAGAAGCTCATTCTTCCTTCATTTCTCACCAATTCACTAAAGCTATAGACGAATTATTATAGAGAGAAATTATAGAGAGAAAGAAAAAGAGAAGTCTGCTACCTCTCTATTCCAATATCCAGCTTTATTTTAAGGTAAGAGGTATTATTTCTTTCGTATTCATAAAGAGAGCTTCTGTTATTCCATTCTTTATTATTATGTTGGAATAACCAGTCTATGCGAAGTACCACATACATGGTGAAATTCTTATGTTATTCCATTCTTT
Organism: Panax quinquefolius; assembly: GCA_020205615.1. Classification (NCBI taxonomy): domain Eukaryota; kingdom Viridiplantae; phylum Streptophyta; class Magnoliopsida; order Apiales; family Araliaceae; genus Panax; species Panax quinquefolius. The sequence continues at coordinate 160,025,895 of CM035153.1, read as the reverse complement.
ATTATTCTGTTGGAATATCCTGTCTGTGCAGATTACGATAGACCTGGTTCCATTCTTTATTATTCTGTTGGAATAACCTGTCTGTGCAGTCTATCACAGGCATGGTGAATTCTTTGTTATTTCATTCTTTATTATTCTATTGGAATATCCTGTCTGTGCGGATTACGTTTGACCTGGTTCCATTCTTTATTATTCTTGGAATAACTCGCAAATGCAAGGCCTATCGCATGCATGATGAATTCTTCTCGTTATTCCATTCTTTATTATTCATTGGAATATCCTCGTCATATGCGGATTACGCTAGACCTCGGTTCCATTCTTTATTATTCTCGCTGGGAATAACTCATCTGTAAGGTCTATCGCATGTTTGGTGAATTCTTCTTTTATTCCATTCTTTATTATTCGCATTGGAATATCCTCGTCTGCAAGCGATTACGCATGACCGGTTCCATTCTTTATTATTCTTTTGGAATAACCATACTATATGGATTATCACGTGCACGGTGAATGATCCTTCGATTCATTCCTTATTAAATTGTGGAAATGATCTCGCTTACGTGGATTACCGCATGGCGTGAAAATCCATTTGCAGCTTTATATATTCTATAATACTCATTTGGTTAAAGTTTTGACTTCTATACTCCATGAAATTAGTAGAATATCCCGGTATTTCAAGCTTCATCCCAGATCTTTTCATGGAAATATTCTTCCGAGCATTCTTGAATTTTACTTTCACAAAGCGAAAGATCATGTTGACAATTTGACGTAATTGATTTCAAGATAAATTAACTTATAAATCTTTAAAATTCATTTTTGAACTTGTTTTGTTGAATTATTATGTCATTGTCATCATCCTCATTACTTATATCAGGATGAAAGTCATCTTTGCTTACGCGCATGTAGATGGACTTGGTATGATTATGACTAGGATTATTCTTGTATAATCATGACCGTAATGTTATAAATGATGTGGTAAAAGTCCTCGATGAGCTCAGTAGTGCATTGATGGACGCTTTTTGGTATGTTTATGACCGTAGATTATTCGGTATAGTCAATGACCATTGATGATTTAATGAATATCCTTGGCCCGTAGTGTGTGCAGGGGATGACTCGATGATGTGGTTTATTTATTAAGCCGAGTCTCAAATGATAAAAATTGATGAAAACATTTTAAATCATAGAAGATAGTAGATATCATGCTCTACTTGACTCTTCTAATGGATTGCTTATTTCACTGCAGTTAAACTTGATGTTTGTTATATTGTATCAGTTTAACACTGTTGAAAGCTAACGATAATTTATTCTGCATTATCTTAGCCATAATATTTCTTACTGGGCTAGTTGAGCTCACCCTTTTGCTTTCATTGTTCTCTTCAGGAAATGAGAACATAACAGGGACTAGTCGGGAAACGGAGTGATGGTCCAGATGATAGCATTAGTAGTCCTCACTATTCTATGAAATAGTGTGATAATAAATGTATTGAGGACTTATTTTGAGTTTGAATACCGCCTGTAAGACAATATTTGTATTAAAACTCACAAATCATGTTCTATATTTAAGATTATATTTGTATTCGTGCACCATGTATTTGGCGACTTTAATAGTGATGTATATCTATTTTTGGGGGCGCTATAGCTTGGTATCAAAGCTTAGGGATATGATCCCCGGTGAGATGTGAGACAAGAACTAGGAGGGAGAGACGGAAATTCCTTCGCTAGTATGACCTACCTAAGTTTATTTGGTATTTAATTGGTCATTGTAGTATGGAGATAATATGTGATATGTCAATTAACCCTTGTTTTATACAAAGTGTTTGAAAATGGCATCCGAAAATGTTGAGATCAAGAATGAAGCACACGAGACCGCTTGAGTCACCAACGATCAATACCTGGATAATGTGTAACAGGAAGATAATAATCCTCAGGTAAATAACAACATTGATCAGATGATGAACGATGAGATGTTCAGAGGTTTTATGCAATTCATGCAACATCAGGCGAGAGAGACTCATGTTCAAAATACAGGTAGAAACACTGGAAACTCTCGGGTGGTTACTTCTACGTAGTTCAAGGAGCTAGGACCGCCGGTGTTTTTGGGAAAGCCAGAATCACTTAAGGCGGAGAAGTGGTTAAAGCAGATCACCAAGATATTTGATGTCTTGGGATGCTCCGAGGAGCAAAAGGTTCCCTTTGCCACCTTTATGTTGCGTGAAGAGGCAGACATCGGTGGGAATCAGAAACGCACTCACTGACGACGACTCAAGATGTCTTGGGAGAAGTTCCAAGAGCTGTTCAACGATAAGTATTTTCCCGAAAGTATTCGTCACGTGAAGGAGGTAGAGTTTATCAAGTTGGAGCAAAACAATATGACTGTGTCGCAGTACAAAGCTAAGTTTGCCGAGTTGTCCCGGTTTGCATCTCATTTGGTCGATAATGAGGTGCGAATGATGCGAATGTTTCTAAGAGGTTTGAAACCTAAAATACGTCAATACCTCATTTCTCACAAATTTTGTTTATATTCTGATGTTGTGAATAGGGCTCAGTTATTGGATCGCGATAATGAGTCAAGCAAACCAAAAGGTAACGAAGCAACAACACGATAATAATCGTATTCTGTGCAACAACCATCTAACAATGATAACCATCGTGGGGGATATTATCATGCCAAGAATGGTAACAACTTCGGTGGTAATCATGGCCAAGATAATAAGAGTGGAAATTTCAAGAAGAGAAGGTTCAACAACGATGGAAAGACAAAGAAGACCAAAGACCCGCTTTTCAAGGAAGGAGAACGACCACCAATTGTATGTTTCAAATGCGGAGGGGAGGGACATATCAGTCCAAACTACGTGATGCAATCCAAAGCATGTTACAATTGTGGAAAAGAAGGTCACCTAGCCCAATTTTATCGTGTACCAAAGTTAAGTCCAGCTGGGACGGTGGCACCAAAGGCGGATACGGACAAAACAAAGTCGGTGGTTTCAGGAAGAGCATTTTTCGTGACTTCTCAAAAAGCGAGTAACCCAAACAAAGTTAGCACGGGTTAGTTAATTATAAATTCTTGCGAAGTCTATACCTTATTAGATACCGGTTCTACCCATTCTTTTATCTCTCTTGCTTGCGCTCAACGTTTAAATTTGACTTTGGAGAAATTAGACTTTGACTAATCGGTTGAAACTTCGTTAGTAGAAACCTTCAATTCATGTACTATCCAAGTCTTGGATGAGAGTCACAGTTTTTAAATGATATTTCTATTGTTAATAAATTTCTAACGATTCTCAAGAACTTCCTGCCTACCCCAGTGTGAAATCAAATTTTATATTGATTCCCCAAAGATAAAACCCATTTCTTAAACCCTCAAATATTTCTTCAACCAAAACAACGATAATGCGCCAAAGACGTTGGCTCGAGTCATTGAAGATTATGACCATACCATTCAATATCATTGTGGAAGAAAAAACGTGGTAAATTTGTAAGACCCCAAATTTTTATAAATAAAGATGAATTTTTATAAATATTAATTTTGAATATTATGGAATAAATTTGATATAATGTTATAGTTGTGGGTAATATTTATAAATTTTGCAAAGTAAGTGTTGTTATAAAATATTCGTTTGGTCTAGGAATATTCTTTTGTCGGGAATATTCGTGACGACTACTCAATCAATGGTGGACCCCATTAACGGAAGTATTGTCGTAGTTAAAAACGACAAAATTATCTTTCTATAAAAATAACTCTAGCAGAGGTGTTACCGCTAAAACCGCTGAACAACCCTAGTAAAAAACGATGTCGCTGCATTGGTTAAGTAGAACTACAGTATTGATTATTGATGCTTACGTGAGAAGTCACTTAGCTATACTCAATTATTACTACAAAGAATTGCCGATCATATCTCTTATATTATTAATTCAATTATCATTATAAGATCATCCGTATAATATGTTATATTATTAATTGAGACGACAAGTTATAAATGATTAATAATTGTTGAAAGATTAAATATGTGTTGATTAAAAATAAAATGATTTGTGGTAATATTTATTCAATCCTTGATGTATATAAAGAGTCTACATTATGAGACGTTTGTGGTAAGTTTAATTATTTTATGGGGGGCCATATATAAATCATCTAAGAGTCTCTTCACAATAGTATTTACCTTTTGTGAATAAGTAATTACCTTTGTGAATAGTAATTACCTTCGTCAATAGTATTTACCTTCGTCAATAAGATATTTACCTTTGTGAATAAGTAATTACCTTTGGGATAGTAATTACCTTCGTCAAAATTATTTACCTTCATCAATAGTATTTACCTTCGTCGATAGTAATTACCTTCTTCAATAGTAATTACCTTCACAATAGTAATTACCCTTCGCAAAAATAGTAGTTGTCCCTTCAATATTACCAAGAGTTAATCGCTTTCTTGATTGTTCCAAGGGTTAATTACCCCTCATCAAATAAGTAGTTGTCTCTTCATATTACCAAGAGTCATTTCACCCTTCGTTAAGACCAAGAGCCACCCTCGGTTTTCTATAAATAAAGCTCATTCCTTCATTATTTCTTACGAATTCATTGAAACTCTGAGAGAGAAACTATAGAGAAAAAGAAGAAAAGTATTCTCGCTACTTCACTTTTCCAATATTCATTCTTCTAAGGTAAGTGATATTATTTGTTGTACCTGTAAGGGGTGTTATTATTTCTTATTCACGAAGAGAACTTCATTATTCCATTCTTTATTATTCTATTGAATAACTCAGTATACGCCAGATACCCTATACTTGGTGAAATCTTTATGTTATTCCATTCTTATTTATTCATTTGGAATAACTCAGATACTGACGACTACCCTATACTTGGTGAAATCCTTATTTATTCCATTCTTATTTATTCTGTTGAATAACTCAGATACGCTGACTTCCCTATACTTGGTGAAATCTTTATATTATTCCGCCTTTATTATTATTTTGTTGGAACATCCCATCGCATGTGTTTTACACCGGACTGGTTTAAATCTTTATCATTCTGTTGGAATATCCTCATCATGTATTTTACACCGGACCGGGTTCCGCCTTTATTATTATTCATTTGGAACATCCTGCTTGCGTGAATTTCACGACTCGTTCTCATTATTATTATTCGCTTGAATAACTCGCTCATTCAAGTACCGCATGCACGGTGATTTTCTTTGTTATTCCATTCTTTATTATACCCAAATTGGTTAAAACTTTGACTTATATACTCCATGAAATTAGTAGAATATTCTTGATATTTGCATTTCATCCAAAGATATCTTTCATGGAAATATTCTTCCGATTATTCTTGAATTTTACTCTACAAAACAAGATTCTTGTTGACAAATCGACGTTAATAATTCCTAGATAAATTAATTCTTGAACTTGTTTTATTGAATTCTTATATCATTGTCATCATCCTCATGTTTATATTATGTTGAAAGTTATCTTTGGCTTACGTGCATAGATGAACTTAGTATGATTATGACCACCGTGGTTCATTCTTGTATAAATCATGGCTTGATATAAATGATGTGACAAAAGTCCTCGATGGCACCAGTAATGCGTTGATGGATAGTTTTTGGTATGATTATGACCAGGGGTGATTCGGTATAGTCATGACCATTGATAATTTGATGAAAATCCTTGACCGTGGTACATGGATGATTAGATATTGTTGTGAGACCCCAGATTTTATCAATAAAGATTTAAATTTTGTCGAAATAATTTTTTTAATATTATGGTGTGAATTTAAGATAATATTATAGTTGTGGGTAGTATTTATAAATTTTGCAAAGTATGCAAGTTGTTATAAAATATTCGTTTGGTCGGGAATATTCTTTTGTCGGGGAATATTCGTGCATTTACTACCAATCATTAGTGGACCCCATTAACGGAAGTATTGTCGTAGTTAAAAAACGCACAAAATTATCTTTCTATAAAAATAACGGTAGAGGTGTTACCGTTAAAACCGCTGAACTACCCGGTAGTAAAAGTACAAAAGAATACACTTAGTTGTATAATGTAGCAGACACGATATTGATTATTGATGCTTACGCGAGAAGTCACTCACCTATGCTCAATTATTGCTACAATAATTAACGCATGCATCATATCTCTTATATTATTGATTCAATTATTGTTACAATATCATCCATATAATATGTTATAGTATTAAATTAATAATTGAGACGACAAGTTATAAATGATTAATAATTGTTGAAAGATTAAATATGTGTTGATTAAAATAAAATGATTTGTGGTAATATTTATTCAATCCTCGATGTATATAAAGAGTCTCATATGAGACATTTGTGGTAAGTTTGATTATTTTATGGGGGCCCATATATAAATCATCTAAGAGTCTCTTCACAATAGTAATTACCTTCACAATAGTAATTACCTTTGTGAATAAGTAATTATCTTCGCCGATATTAATTACCTTCGCTAATAAGTAATTACCTTTGTGAATAGTAATTACCTTCGTCAATAGTAATTACCTTTACCAAAGGCCGAACCACTTGTCGCTTTCACATTACAAAGGCCGAACCACTTGTCGCTTTCACATTACAAAAAGGCCAAACCACTTTTCTTTTCACATCACTAAATGTCGCTTACTTGCTTTTCACAATGGCGGTCTTAAGCTAGAAATCTTCTATAAATAGAGGCCTAGTGCTTCATTATTTTTCACGAAATTCACTTTGAAACTCTGAGAGAGAAACTATAGAGAGAAAGAAGAAAAGTATTCTCGCTACTTCACCTCGCCAATATTCAGCCTTCTAAGGTAGGAATATTATTTGTTGTACCGTAAGTGTGTTGTTATTCTTCTTATTCATGAAGAGAACTGCTTGTTATTCCATTGTTTATTATTCATTGGAATAACTCAGTATACGTGGTTTACCCTATACTTGGTGACATTCTTCTATTATTCTCGTTGGAACATCCTGCTCGTGTTTTTACACCGAACCTCGGTTCCGCTTTTTATTATTATTCTCGCTGGAACATCCTGTCATGTGTTTTTACACCGACTGGTTCCGCTCTTTATTATTCTGCTTGGAACATCCTCGCTCATGTGTTTTACACCGACTGGTTCCGCCTCTTTATCATTCTCGCTGAATATCCTATCTCATGTGTTTTACACCTTGATCCGGTTCCATCTTTATTATTCTGGTTGAACATCCCGCTTGCGTGTGAATTTCACCGACCGGTTCCGCTATTATTATTCTGTTGAATAACTTTTAATCATCTGCGGTACCGCATGCATGGTGATTTCTTTTGTTATTCCATTCTTTATTATACCCAAATTGGTTAAAACTTTGACTTCATACTCCATGAAATTAGTAGAATATCCTCGATATTTGCATTTCATCCAAAGATTTTTCATGGAAATATTCTTCCGATCATTCTTGAATTTTACTCTACAAAATAGATCTTGTTGACAATTTGGACGTTATTAATTCCTAGATAAAATAATTCTTGAACTTGTTTTATTGAATTATTATGTCATTGTCATCATCCTCATGATATATTATGTTATCTTCGCTTACGCATAGATGAACTTAGTATGATTATGATCGTGGATCATTCTGTATAATCATGGCTTGTTATAAATGATGTGATAAAAGTCCTCGGTGGCCTGTAATGCAAATGATGGATAGTTTTGGTATGATTATGACCGGGGTGATTCTAAGATAGTCATGACCATTGATAATTTGATGAAAATCCTTGACCGTGGTACAAGGATGATTAGATATTGTGGTTTATTCTTTAAACTGAGTCTTAATGATAAAAATTTATGAAAACCTTTTAAAACCTAAAAGATAGTAGACTTTATTTTCTACTTGACTCTTTTAATGGATTACATATTCATCGCAGCTTAAACCGGTTTGTCTATTGTATTTTATCGCTTAACACTCGTCAAGGCTAATGATAATTTATTCTGCATTATCTTAGTCATAATATTTCTTCTCGGGCTAGTTGAGCTCACCTTTTTCTTTCACCGTTCTTCGTGAAATGAGAACATAGGCCGGGACGAAGTCAGTGAACTGAGTAATGGTCCGGATGATAGCATTAGTAGTCCTCACTATTCTCGTGAAATAGTGTGATAATAGTTGTAATGAGGACTCCTTTTGAGTTTGTATAATATCTAGTAGACAATATTTGTATTCAAACTCACAGTTGATCTCGTATTGTACACGACAGTTATATTAGTAAGTTGTATTTGAATTTATGTACCATGTATGTGGCAACCCAAGATGGGTGACGTATACCTAATTTTGGGGGCGTCACAATTGTGGTTTATTCATTAAACTGAGTCTTAGTGATAAAAATTGATGAAAACCTTTTAAAACCTAAAAGATAGTAGACTTTATTTTCTACTTGACTCTTTTAATGGATTAGATATTCACCATAGCTTAAACCGGTTGTCTATTGTATTTTATCGCTTAACATTGTTGAAGATTATTGATAATTTATTTTGCATTATCTTAGTTATAATATTTCTTACTGGGCTAGTTGAGCTCACCCTTTCTTTCACCGTTCTTTTCAGGAAATGAGAATATAGCTGGGACGAGTCGGGAAAAAGAGTGATGGTTCCGAAGATAGCATTAGTAGTCCTCACTATTCTGTTAAATAGTGTGACAATAAATGTAATGACGACTCCTTGAGTATGGATATTGTCTAAATGACAATATTCCTATTAGAACTCTCAGTTTATGTATTGTCGTATGTTACACGACAGATGTATAATTAAGTTTGTATTTGAATTTATGTACCATGTAAGTGGTGACCCAAGATGGGTGACGTATACCTAATTTTGGGGGCGTCACAGCTGACGCGTTGAGTAAAAGATCGTACGCGTTTACGAGTGAGATGTTGTTAACACAAAAACCCATTTCGTATAACTTACAAATGATGAATATAGAGTTAAAGACTCTAAGGACCCATGTGGTGATATCAAATATACGAGTATAATCGACTTTAATCGATAAAGTTAAAGCCGCTCAAGCTACACATCCGAATCTGATGAATGTGAAGAAGAAGGTTCAAGAAAGCGTTATCTCAACCCTCAATTTAATTGGCCCATGTGAAATCCTCGATCGAGTAGGAACTGTGGCCTATAGACTCGTTTTACCGCCAAGTATGTTGCGTGTTCATAACGTTTTTCACGTATCGATGTTACGTAAATATGTGGATGACCCGAACCACATTATTGAATTGGAACTAGACGAGATAAGCAGAAGATTTAATGTATGAGGCGATACATGTTAAAATCTTGGATAAGAAGGATCCTATTCGACACTCAAAAGTTATACCTCAAGAGTTAGAATCAAATGAAGTCAAGGTATCCTCACCTCTTCTAAGATACCAGAATGCGTGACGTAAATTTCGAGGGGCGAAATTTCATAAAGAGGGAGATTGTGAGACCCTAGATTTTATGAATAAAGATTTAAATTTCTCAAATATTTTTTTTTAATATTATGGTGTGGATTTGATATAATGTTATAGTTGTGGGTAATATTTATAAATTTTGAAAAGTAAAGCTGAGTTGTTATATAATATTCGATTGGTGGGAAATATTAGCTTTAACAGGGGAATATTAAATGCGACTCAAGCACAATCATTAGTGGACCCAACAACGAAAGTATTATCGTAGTTAGAAAATGATGAATTATCTTTTATAAAAATAACTACGAAAGTGTTACCGTTTAAAACCGCTGAACTACCCTTTAGTAAAAAATACAAATGAATACGTGTGGTTGCATAGAAGCATTACCTGTATTGATTATTGATGTTTACGTAAGAAGTCACTCGCTTAAACTCAATTATTACTACTGATAATTAATGCATCATATCTCTCGTATTATTGATTCAATTATTGTCACAATATCATCTCAGATAATATGTTATATTATTAAATCAATAACCGAGACTACAGTTATTCATATTATTATTTGCAATATTGACAATGTCTGTAAGTTCTCATCAATGAGAGGTTTGGTCATCTAATCAAGGCTACTAATAAGGAGAAATTCTTATCGAAAAGCCCTCTTTTCTCGAACGACCTGGTTGTTAAATATTATGAATTATAATATTAATGATGAATAAGTTTGTGTTGATTAAAGATGAAATTGATAGTTCCACTGTGTTGGAATTATTAGTGTTAGTGGAAATCGACATTTATTTCGATATTAATTGATGTCTGGAAGTTATACTGACCAGTCGGGTGATTAATCGGAAAAATGAGCAATTAATTGCTATTAATTTACATGATTATAACTATTTATTCACATGTGTGTACTATTGATTCATATTCTTGTACTATTAGGGGAGTTGGTGCAAGATTGATAATACTTGTATGACTAAGTTAAAAATGGAGGTATAGATGGAGGTACTATACTGTAATTCATATTTTCACATGATTATAACTATTGATTCACATGATTGAACTATTGATTCACATTATTTACTATTAGGGGAGGTGGTGCAAGTTTGATAATACTTGCAGGACTAAATTAAAAATGAAGAAAAAAAGGAAGGTATTATACTGTAATATTTCGATCCCCAAAATGTGTAATTATCGAAACTATATTTTTCTATAAATAGAAGCTCATTCTTCCTTCATTTCTCACCAATTCACTAAAGCTATAGAGCAATTATTATAGAGAGAAATTATAGAGAGAAATAATAAGAGAAGTCTACTACCTCTCTATTCTAGTATCCAGCTTTATTATAATGTAAGGGGTATTATTTCTTTCGTATTAATAAAGAGAGCTTCTGTTATTCCATTCTTTATTATTATGTTGAATAACCGGTTTTATGCAAAAGTATCGCATACATGGTGAAATTCTTCATTATTCCATTCTTTATTATTATGTTGAAATATCACATGCATGCGGATTACGCTTGACACTGGTTCCATTCTTTATTATTATGTTGGAATAACCTGTCTGTGCGGTCTATCGCATGCATGGTGAATTCTTTGTTATTCCATTTTTTATTATTTTGTTAAAATATCCTGTCTGTGCAGATTATGCTAGACCTGGTTCTATTCTTTATTATTCTGTTGGAATAACCTGTTTGTGCGGTCTATCGCATGCATGGTGAATTCTTCTGTTATTCTATTCTTTATTATGTTGTTGGAATATACTGTCTGTGCGGATTACGCTAGTCCTGGTTCCATTCTTTATTATTCTCATTGGGAATAACTCGCATGCGATGGCCTATCGCATGCTTGGTGAATTCTTCATTATTCCATTCTTTATTATTCTCATTAGAATATCCGCTCATGCGGAGTGATTACATAATAACCTGGTTCCATTCTTTATTATTCTCATTGGAATAACTCGTCTATATGGATTATCACATGTATGGTGAATGATCCTTCGTATTCATTCCTTATTAAATTGTGGAAATGATCTGTCTACGTGGATTACCGCATGGCAGGTGAAAATCCATTTGTAGTTTCTTATATTCTATGATACTCATTTGGTTAAAGTTTTGGCTTCTATACTCCATGAAATTAGTAGAATATCCTGGATATTTGCACTTCGTCCGGTATCTTTTCATGGAAATATTCTTCTGAGCATTCTTGAATTTTACTCCACAAAGCAGTATCATGTTGACAATTTGGACGTAATTAATTTCAAGATAAATTAACTTATAAATCTTTAAAATTTATTCTTGAACTTGTTTTATTGAATTATTATGTCATTGTCATCATCCTCATGCTTATATTGTGATGAAAGTCATCTTTAGCTTACGTGCATAGATGGACTTGGTATGATTATGACCAAGAATTATTTGGTATAATCATGACCTGTAATGTTATAAATGATGTGGTAAAAGTCCTCAGTAGCCTGTAGTGCATTGATGGACAGTTTTTGGTATGATTATGACCAGAGATTATTAGGTATAGTCATGACCATTGATGATTTAATGAATATCCTTGGCCCGTAGTGCAAGGATGACTCGATGATGTGGTTTATTTATTAAGCTGAGTCTCAGCGATAAAAATTAATGAAAACATTTTAAATCATAGAAGATAGTAGATATCATGCTCTACTTTACTCTTCTAATGGATTGTTTATTCTGCTGCAGTTAAACTTGATGTTTGTTATATTGTATCAGTTTAACACTGTTGAAGGCTAAGATAATTTATTCTGCATTATCTTAGCCATAATATTTCTTACTAGGCTAGTTGAGCTCACCCTTTTGTTTTCATTGTTCTTCTTGAAATGAGAACGTAGCGAGGACTAGTCGAGGGAACGAGATAACTATCCGGATGATAACATTAGTAGTCCTCACTATTCTATGAAATAAAGTGATAATAAATGTATTGAAGACTTATTTTGAGTTTGAATACCGCCTGTAAGACAATATTTGTATTAAAACTCACACTTTCATGTCAGATATTTAACATTGTATTTGTATTATGTACCAAGTATTTGGCGACTTAGAATAAGTGATGTATACCTATTTTGTGGGCGTCACAACCTCGACATGAAAAGTACCCCAAATACCCGAGGGAATAATATTCAGATGAATAGTAATCCGTGAATAGTACTCTGGCATAAAAAGTGCCCCGAATACCCGAGTGAATAATATTTAAGTGAATAGTAACCGCGTGAATATAGTAACCCGTAAATAGTAACTCATGAATAGTATTCCGTCATGAAAAGATCAATAATTATCAAGAAAGCTCAGAATAATATTTTCATGAAAAGATACTGGATGAAGTGCAAATATCAAGGATATTCTACTAATTTCATGGAGTATAGAAGCCAAAACTTCAACAAAATGAGTATAGAATTCAAAATCTGAAACGAAATAATATTACTTACATACTACAGAGTATGGAAGAAAATATTATTTCAAGCAAATATTGAACAAAAATAACATCCCTTACAAGTGTTGAATGAAAATAATATTCTAACGAATATTTAATATTCCTACGAATATTGAACGAATATAATATTCTTTATGAATATTGAACGAAAATAATATTCATACGAATACGAAAAATAATATCTCTTTAGAATATGAAATAAATAATACCCCTTACGACTGTTGAATGAAAATAATATTCCTACGAATATTAAACGAAAATAATATTCATACGAATACGAAAAATAATATCTCTTCAGAATATGAAATGAATAATACCCCTTACGAATACGAAAGAAATAATACCCCTTACCTTGGAAGAAGACTAGATACTGGAATAGTGAAGTAGCAGACTACTCTTCTTCTTTCTCTCTATAGCTTCTCTCTTTATAATTGCTCTTGTGAGTCTTAGTGAATTGGTGAGAATGAAGGAAGAATGAGCTTCTATTTATAGGAAAATATAGTTTCGATAATTGCACATTTTGGGGCTCGAAATATTACACTAAAATACCTTCATCTTTTCTTTCATTTTTAATTTAGTCTTGCAAGTATTATCAAACTTGCACCACCTCCCCTAATAGTATATCATGTGAATCAATAGTACAATTATGTGACTCAATAGTTCTATACATGTGAAAAATAATAATTATAGTATAGTACCTTCATCTATACCTTCATTTTTAATTTAGTCATGCAAGTATTATCAATCTTGCACCACCTCCCCTAATAGTACATATATGTGAATTAATAGTACACACATGTGAACACATAGTTATAAGCATGTGAATTGTGATGCCCCCAAAATAGATATATATCACCTATTCTGAGTTGCCAAATACATGGTACAGAATACAAATACAACCTTAAATATACAACATGAGCTGTGAGTTTTAATACAAATATTGTCTTCTAAATAGTATTCAAACTCAAAATAAGTCCTCAATACATTTATTATCACACTACTTCATAGAATAGTGAGGACTACTAATGCTATTATCTGGACTGGCACTCCGATCCCCGACTAGTCCCTGCTACGTTCTCATTTCCTGAAGAGAACAATGAAAGCAAAAGGGTGAGCTCAACTAGACCAGTAAGAAATATTATGACTAAGATAATGCAGAAGAAATTATTCTTAGCCTTCAACAGTATACAACTGATAGAATATAATGGACAACAAGTTTTAGATCAACAACTGCAGCGGAATAAGCAATCCATTAAAAGAGTCAAATAGAGCATAAAATCTACTATCTTCTATGATTTAAAAGATTTATCATAAATTTTATCGCTGAGACTCAGCTTAATAAATAATCCACATCATCAAATCATCCCTGCACTACAGGCCAAGGATATTCTTTAATATCACGACCACGAATTATCCATGCACTACGGGCCAAAGATAATCGTGTTTTCATCAACTAGTCCCCGATTATGCCATAAAATAATTCATCTTTGCACCCTTGGCCGAAGAGAATCATAGGCCTTAATCATACCAAAAACTGTCCATCAATGCACTACGGGCCAATGAGGACTTTTTCCACATCATTTGTAACATTACGATCATGATTATACCAATAATCCCCATTATAATCATACCAAGTCCATCTATGCACTACAAGCCACAGATGACTTTCAACATAATATAAGCATGAGGATGATGGCAATTCAATAAAACAAGTTCAAGAATAAATTTTAAAGATTAATAAATTAATTTATTCAGGAACCAATAACGTCCAAATTATCAACACGATCTTCGCTTTGTGGAGTAAAATTCAAGAATGCTTGAAGAATATTTCCATGAAATGATCATCGGATGAAGCGCAAATATCCGTGATATTCTACTACTTTCATGGAGTATAGAAGCAAAACTTTAACCAACCGAGTATAATAGAATATATGAGATCTAGAAATGGATTTTCGCCGCCATGCGGTAATCCACGTAGATGCATCATTTCCACAAGTTAATAAGGAATGAATACAAAGGATCATTCACCATGCATACGGTAATCCACATGTATGAGTTATTCCAACAGAGTAATAAAGAATGGAATCAATTCAGTGCGTAATCCGCATGAATAAGATGTTCCAGCAGAGAATAATAAAGAGTGGAATAACAACAGAATTCACTGAGCATGCGATAGATCAAGATGTAAGGTTATTCCAATGTAATAATAAAGAATCAATAACAACAGATTCACTGGGCATGCGATAGACCAGCACAGAGATAGGTTATTCCAATGTAATAATAAAGAATGGAATAACAGAAGAATTTCACCATGTATACGGTACTTCGCATATATAGGTTATTCCAACATAATACTAAAGAATGGAATAACAACCCTTACGAGTATTGAAAGAAAATAACTCTCTTCATGAATACGAAAGAATAATACCCCTTACCTTATAAAGAAGAGTACTCCAACGGGTAGGGCGGGGATATACTTGAAGAAAACTTCTACTATTTTCTACGCTCAAAGCTTTCTTAAACTCTAAAGAAATACACTCAAGATTATAGAAGAAGAATTCTCTGAACTGATGGTGTGATTTTCAATTCTAACTAAGCATCCTATCTATAGGAGAATGGAAAGGATACTAAGCAATAAAATATAATATATTCTATTTATAATTATATAATAAAACAAAATTTATAATATATATATATATATTATTTAAAATCTAATAAAATGTATAACTTTATAAAAGTATTCTTTTTTATATCAAAAGGTTTTACTATACAAATACTATGCAGCACTATACAAACACTATGCATAAGAAAATTTAATATATTCTATTTATAATCAAATAAAACAAAACTTTATAAAAAGTATTCTATTTTATATAAAAAAATTTCTGTTTTATTACATTTATAATAATAATAAAACAAAATTTATATATATAATATATATATATATATATATATATAACTTTCCGTGACTCCCCCCCCCCCCCCAATGATCGATTTCCAAAGTCACATCGTAGGCCCTACATGTGGGCCCCACAAAAATCTTGAAAAATTTTCTCTGGATTATTTTGAAAATGGATAAATGAGGGGCCCAAAAATACAACAAATACCTCATAAAAATCACCTCAATATTTTTAACAACATTTATCATTATTATTACAATTCACAATATTAGTCGACCAGGTCATTCCCAGGAAAGAGGGGGCTTTCCAATAAGGATTTCTCCCTATTGGCGTGCAATTAGGTGACCAAACCTCTCCTTGACAGAACTTCTAGACATCGTTAATATTGCAATTAATAATATTAATAACTTCATCGTCTCAATTATTGATTTAATAATATATAAAATATTGACAATAATTGAATCAAATAACGTGAGATACTATGCAGCAATTAATGTAGCAATAATTGAACAAAATTGAGTGACTTCTCACGTAAGTATCAATAATCAATACCGTGTGCTACATTGCAACCACGTGTATTACTGTACTTTTACTACCGAGTAGTTCAACAGTTTTAACGTTAAAACTTTCGCCGTTATTTTTATAAAAATATTTTTGTCATTTTTCCAATCCAACAAAAATTCCGTTGTGGGGTCCACCAATGATTGTACCATCGTACGGATATTCCCCGACAAAAAGAATATTCCTCGACCAATCGAATATTATACAACAACTTGCATACTTTTCAAAATTTATAAATATTACCCACAACTATAACATTATCTCAAATCCACACCATAATTTTGAAAAAAAAAATATTTCGAGAAAATTAAATCTTTATTCGTAAAATTTGGGATTTTACATGAATTAATAGTAATTAATTGCTCATTTATCTGATTAATTACCCGATTAGTCAATATAACCTCTAAACATCAATTATTATCGGAATAGATGTCAATTTCCACTAACACTAACAATCCCAACACAATGGAAATATTTTTATCAACAATTTCATTTTTGAAATTTTGAAGTTTGACTTTCTCTAAAAAAGTCAACTATTGACTTTTTGGCCAAAAAGTCAACCCCGATAAATTTTGTGTTTATAGTCTATTTTTACTAATTTCATCGTTCCGGACTCAAATATCACGTCCGCGTCTCCAAATTCAACTCCGAACTCAAATTCAATTTTTAATAAAATTCATCATTAATATTATAACTCACAATATTAACAACAAGATCGTTCCTAGGAAAGAGGGGGATTTCCGATAAAGATTTCTCCCTATTGGCGCACAATTAGATGACCTAACCTCTCCTTGACAGAACTTCTAGACATTGTCAATATTGCAAATAATAATATAAATAAGTGTGTTATCTCAATTATTGATTTAATAATATAAAATATTGTGATAATAATTGAATAAAACTGAGTGACTTCTCACGTAAGCATCAATAATCAAAGATGTTGTATAATACCGTGTGCTACTATGCAACCACGCGTATTACTATACTTTTATCACTGATTATTTTATGACAACTTGTTTACTTTGAAAAATTTTTCCATATCACACTTAACTTTAACCTTTATCAATTTAACCATTTACTAAATAAAATAATAATTATAAAAAAAATTGAATACTTTCATTTCATAAAATTCGGGGTCTTATAGCATGACATACTAAATCCTTCAAGAAACTACCCTTTAATAATGTTCATTGTTTTTACTTTGCCTTTGACTAACCCAAACTGTGACGCCCCTAAAATAGGTATACATCACCTATTCTGAGTCGCTAGATACATGATACAGAAAACAAATACAACTTAATAATACAACTGTCGTATAAAATACGATAAAACATAAATTGAGAGTTTTAATAAGAATATTGTCATCTAGACAATATCCACACTCAAAGGAGTCCTCATTACATTTATTATCATACTATTTAACAGAATAGTGAGGACTACTAATACTATCGTTTGGATGATCACTCACTTTTAGACTAGTCCCGCCACGTTCTCATTTTCTCAAGAGAAATTGTGAAAGAAATGGGTGAGCTCAACTAGCCCAATGAAATATTATGACTAAGATAATGTAGAATAAATTATCATTAGTCCTCAACAATGTTAAACTGATAAAATATAACAAACATCAAGTTTAACTGCAATGAACAAGCAATCCATTAAAAGAGTCAAGTAGAGAATAAAATCTACTATCCTTTATGATTTAAAAGGTTTTTCATCACTATTATCACGAGACTCGACAATAAATAATCCACATCATCCCTACACTACGGCCAAGGATATTCATTAGTATCACAACCACAAATTATCCATGATTACGCAAGCAAGGATATTAGTGTATTCATCAATGGTCATGATCATGCCAACAATCATTCCATCAATGCACTACTGGCTAATGAGGACTTTTACCACATCATTTATAACATTACGATCATGATTATACCGAATAATCCTCAGTCATAATCATACCAAGTCCATTTATGCAACAACAGCCACAAATGACTTTCAACATAATATAAGCATGAGGATGATGACAATGATATAAGAATCCAATAAAACAAGTTCAAGAATTAATTTATCCGAATTTAATAACGTCCAAATTGTCAACATGATCATCTTAGTAGTAAAATTCAAGAATATTCGTAAGAATATTTCCATGAAAAGATATCGGATGAAGCGCAAATATCAATGATATTCTACTAATTTCATGGAGTATAAGTCAAAACTTTAATCAACCGAGTATAATAAAAAATGGAATAACAAAAGAAATCACCGAGCATGCGATAGACCACCACGATAGGTTATTCCAATGTAATATTAAATAACGGAACCGAGTCGATTTAAATTCTCATCGACGTGATATTCCAAATGAATAATAAAGAATGGAATAACAACGAAATCACCATAAATGCGATAGAATCGCATGCATGTGTTATTCCAATGTAATAATAATTAATGGAACTGTGTCAAGCGTAATACGCACCGGCTGTGATAATCCAATGTAAAAATAAATAACGAAAATTCAGTCATGCAGAAACGCACGCATTTGGGATGTTCCAATAGAATAATAAATAATAGATTAATAGAAGAATTTCAACATGTATGCGGTACTTCGCATATACAGGTTATTCCAACATAATAATAAAGAATGGAATAACAGAAGAATTTCACCATGTATGTGACGCCCCCAAAATTAGGTATACATCACCCATCTTGGGTAGTCAGATACATGGTACAGAATTTAAATACAACTTACTAATATAACTGTCGTGTACAATACAACATAAACTGTGAGTTTGAATATAATATTGTCTACTAGAGATCATACAAACTCAAAAGGAGTCCTCATTACAATTATTATTACACTATTTCACAGAATAGTGAAGACTACTAATGCTATCCTCTGGACCATTACTCCGTTCCCCGACTGCGTCCCAAATTATATTCTCATTTCAAGAAGAAATAAAGGAAAAGAAAGGTGAGCTCAACTAGCTCAGTAAGAAATATTATGACTAAGATAGTGCAGAATAAATTATCATTAGCCTACAACAGTGTTAAACTGATAAAATATAATGAACATCAAATTTAACTACAGCGGAACCAACAATCCATTAAAAGACTCAAGTAGAAAATAAAATCTATTATCTTTTATGATTTAAAAGGTTTTTATCATCAAGTTATAGCCGAGACTCAAATTTTAATAAATATTCCACATCATCAAATCACCCCTCGACTACTGACTGAAGGATATTCTTTAGTATCACGACCACAATTATTCATGCACTACTGGCCAAAAATATTTGTGTATTCATTAATGGTCATGATCATGCCAACAACTGTCCATCAATGCACTACGGGCCACTAAGGATTTTTACCACATCATTTGTAACATTATGGTCATGATTACACCGAATAGTCTCTGGTCATAATCATACCAAGTCCATCTATGCACTACGAGTGCCACGATGACTTTTAACATAATATAAACATGAGGATGATGACAATGATATAAGAATTCAATAAAACAAGTTCAAGAATTAATTTATCTAGAACTAATAACATCCAAATCGACAACACGATATCGCTTTGTAGAGTAAAATTCAAGAATCTTGAGAAGAATATTTCCATGAAAGGATCTTTGGATGAAGCGCAAATATCAAGGATATTCCACTAATTTCATGGAGTATAGAAGTCAAAGATTTAACCAATCGGGTATAATAAAGAATGGAATAACAAAAGAAATCACCATGCATGCGATGTAGATCCGCACAGCGGTGTTATTCCAACAAAATAATAAATAACGGAACCAAGTCCTGCCAGTAAAATGCATGAGACGAGATATTCCAACGAAATAATAAAGAATGGAACCAGTCCGGCAGAAAACACACAGCATGTGATGTTCCAACAGAATAATAATAAAGGCGGAACCGGTCCCATGTAAAACACACGAATAGGATGTTCCAATAGAATAATAATAAAGATGGAACCAGTCCTGTGTAAAACACACGCATGTGGATGTTCCAATGAATAATAGAAGAATGTCACCAAGTATAGGGTAAACCACGATACAAAAGTTATTCCAATGTAATAATAAGCAATGGAATAACAACAGCTTCTCTTCATGAATAAGAAAGAATAACACCCTTACTTTTAGTAGGAGATTGAATATCGCAGAGTGTAAGTAACAAAATACTCTTCATCTTTCTCTCTATTCTCTATACTTTCTCTCTATAGCTTGAATGAATTAAGTGAAAAATAATGAAGCACTAGCCCCTCTATTTATAGAAGATTTCTAGCTTAAAGACCGCCATGTGAAAAGGCAAGTGGCTTGACGACTGGTGATGTGAAAAGAAAAGTGGTTTGACGCTTGTAATGTGAAATGACAAGTGGTTCGATGCCTGTAATGTGAAACGACAAGTGGTTCGACGCCTGTAATGTGAAACGACAAGTGGTTCGACGCCTGTAATATGAAACGGCAAGTGGTTTGACGTATAGTAAAGGTAATTACTATTGACGAAGGTAATTACTTATTCACAAAGGTAATTACTATTGACGAAGGTAATTACTATCGATGAAGAAACTCTTAGATGATGACATATGGGCCCCCCATAAAATAATCAAACTTACCACAAACGCCTCTTAATGCACTCTTTATATACATCAAGGATCAATAAATATTATCCCAAATCATTTATTTTAATCAACACATATTTAATCTTTCAACAATTATTAATCATTTATAACTTGTCGTCTCAATTATTGATTTAATACTATAACATATTATACGAGATGATAATGTGACAATAATTGAATCAATAATATAAGAGATATGATGCAAAGAATTATCAGTAGTAATAATCGAGCATAAATGAGTGACTTCTCACGTAAGCATTAATAATCAATATCGTGCTACTTATACAACTACGCCAGACATCGTGTACTTTTACTACCGGGTAGTTCAACGGTTTTAACGGTAACACCTCTGCAGTTATTTTTATAGAAAGATAATTTTGTCGCTTTTAACTACGACAATACTTCCGATATGGGGTCCACTTAATGATTGAGCCGTCGTATGCGAATATTCTCCTAACAAAAAGATTATTCCCAGACAAAACGAATATTTTATAACAACTTGCTTACTTTGCAAAATTTATAAATATTACCCACAACTATAACATTATATCAAATTTATTCCATAATATTCAAAAATAATATTTATAGAAAATTCATCTTTATTTATAAAAGTTGGGGTCTTACAATGTATGCGGTAATTCTCATAGGCAGTTATTCCAACATAATAATAAAGAATGGAATAATGTAAGAATTTCACCAAGTATAGGGTGTCCGCGTACAAAGTTATTCCAATGTAATAATAAAGAATGGAATAATGTGTTCTCTTCATGAATACGAAAGAAATAATACCCTTTACCTTAGAAGAAACTAGATATAGGGTAGTGAAGTAGCGAATATTTTCTTCTTTCTCTCTATAGTTTCTCTTTCTGAGAGTTTCAAAGAATTAAGTAAGAAATAATGAAGGAATGAGCTTCTATTTATAGGAGAATAGACAGAAGAGTAACTAATTCATGAATGGTCCAGATTGATTTACTTTTTAAACGAGACTATCCATATTGATTTACTATGAAGTATTAATAAAATATTCTAATAAACAAAATCTTTTAAATAAAAAATAATATATTCTATTTAGAGTCTAATAAAACAAATAACTTTATAAAAGTATTCTGCTTTTATATAAAAATATTTTACTATATAAAACATTATGCAGCACTATCTGCAAAACACTATGCAGCACTTTATCTGAACACTATGTATAATAAAATATAATATATTCTAATTATTTATCTAATAAAACAAATAACTTTATAAAAGTATTTTGTTTTATATAAAAAAGATTTTACTATCTGAAAACACTATGCATAATAAAATAAAATATATTCTATTTATAGTCTAATAAAATAAATAACTTTATAAAAGTATTCTGCTTTATATAAAAAGTTTTTCTATTTTATTACATTAATAATACTAATAAAATAAAATTTATATATATATATATATATATATATATATAAAAACTTTGTGACTTCATAAAAAGACACCTCAATATATTTAACAACATTTATCATCATTATTATAATTCACAATATTAATCGACTGTGTCGTTCTCGAAAGAGGGGGCTTTCTAATAAGGATTTCTCCTATTTGCTTGTTAATTAGTGAACAAACCTCTCATTAAGAGAACTTTCTGACATCGTTAATATTACAAATAATAATATTAATAACTCATCATTTCAATTATTAATTTAATAATATATAAAATATCAACAATAATTGAATCAAATAACGTGAGATACTATGCAACAATTATCAAAGCAATAATTAAAAAAGCGAGTGACTTCTCACGTAAACATCAATAATCAATACGTGTTACTACTATGCAACCACAGCCAGACATCGTACTTTTACTACTGAGTAGTTCAACAGTTTTAACGGTAAGACTTTCGTAGTTATTTTCGTAAAAAATATTTTTGTCATTTTCTCAATCCGACAATAATTCCGTTGTGAGGTCCACCAATGATTGTACCATCGTACGGATATTCCCCGATAAAAAGAATATTCCCCGACCAATCGAATATTATATAACAACTTGCATACTTTGTAAAATTTATAAATATTACCCACAACTATAACATTATATCAAATCCACACCATAATTTTGAAAAAAATATTTCGATAAATTTAAATCTTTATTCATAAAATTTGGGGTCTCACACAAACTCTAGATGATCCCTATATGATAACAAGTGGGTTATACATTTACATATACTTATAAAAAAGTTAAATGAATAATGAGCAAAAGAAATACAGATATAGATTAGACAATAACAAAACTGAACATCACATATCAGAGAAAGCCTCAAATTGGCAAGGCATGGAATATAAAATAAATAAAATCAGTTGGTTCAGCAACACCGTTAACTATATAACAAACACCATTAACTATATTAGGTTCTAATCACTTCTGTGTTTGGGCCCTAAATCTGTCCACATAATCTGACAGCTCTTTGTTCGGCTTCTACTTGAATCGCATGAGCTCTACAATGGTTACCTGTTTCTGCACATAGAAAAATTTCTTAAAAAATTATAATTTTAGGTCATCCCAATCATGGACTGACCCTTTTTCCAAATTGTAGTACCAACTGAAGGCACTATCCGTCATAGTATTTTTGAATTCCCTCATCAATAAATTGTGATTCTTCACTTCGTCATATCTTAACCATGAAGACATCGACTCCACGAACTTGACAACATGCTCCCTAGTATTTCTATTTTCCCCATTATAATTTGGAAACTGCAGGAGATGCTCAATATACCCTGCTGGATAAGGCTATCTCTGAATGTATGCCGGGTAGGGTGGAGTAAAATCTAACTCCGAAGGTCGGGATGTCTGCTTGCGAATTTGATTGATCACATCAATCATATCATCCTTCGTCACATACTGGATTGTGGTATGGACTTTTTATTGTTTTGTGATCTATTGCTGCATTGGCAATGTGTATGGTAAAGAGATCGGCTGATGCACACTTGCATCTTGTAAAGCTTTCGTTAGTTGTACTTGTTGGTTCGTTCGTTGGGCGTGGCTTGGGATGGTTGATACCTGCACTTGTGAAAATGCGGGGAGAGCGGGATGATGTCTGTCTTAAGTTGGTTTGCTTCCAATCTGAGATATGGCATATCACCATTGTTATGGGGTTTCAAGTTGATAATCAAAATTGACTAATTCTCCATTAATGGACACGTAGTCTGATTCTCTTTATTGTTGTTGTTGTTATTGTTATTGTTGTTGTTGTCCTCCACTCCTACTCGTTCCTCTTGCGAACTTCCTGGGAACATGGCCTTAAAAGTGGGGATTGGAATCAATTGCTGGCAAAATTTTCCCATTTCCTCTTGTTTCCTCTACATTGCCAACATCATAGCCATTATCATTTCTTGTCCTTCTTGTGCTTCCTTCAATGCCATAAGCATCTCCAGTAGCACAACATTTGTCTGCTCTCCACTCGCTTCCTCTTCTTGCCTTCCCCCGTGTGACGCCCCCAAAATAGGTATACATCACCCATTTGAGTTGCCAAATACATGGTACAGAAAACAACTACAACTTTATTATTACAATTGTCGTGCAAAATACGACAACACATATTGTGAGTTTAAATACAAATATTGTCTTCTAGACAATATCCACACTCAAATAAAGTCCTCATTACAATTATTGATGCACTATTTTACAAAAATAGCGAGGACTACCAAAACAACTGTCTAGGACCATCACTTTATACCCCGACTGGTTCCTGCTATGTTCTCGCTTCCTGAGAAGAAAAATGGAATAAAAAGGAAAAGAGTGAGCTCAACTAGCCTAGTAAAGAATATTATGACTAAGATAATATACAAAAAATTATCCTTAGTCTTCAACAGGGAAAAATCTGATAGAATATAATTGACAACAAGTTTTAAATAATCAACTGCAGCGGAAAAAATAATTTATTAGAAGAGTTAAGTAGAGAATGAAATCTACTATCATCTATGAATTTAAAAGTCCATCATCAATATTTTATCTCTGTAACATCAATTAATATACATCTTGAATCAAATATTCATCTTTGCACTACGGGCCAAAGATATTCATTTGTATCACCAGTTGGTCATGTTCATCTCAACACTTGTTCATCTTTGCACTACGGGTCAAAGATATTCATCATGTAATCATTCATCTTTGCACTACAGGCCAAAGATATTCATCAAGTATCATCATTAAGGACTGAGGATGATGAAAAATATTTTAGAGAACGAATCCGGTAAGATAAAAGGGCAAAGATTAGAGATTCGTACTTTAGATAATTCAAGTTTAAAAACACTCCATAATAAACCATAATGGAGTAAAATTCAAGAATAAAGATCAAAACATGGATACAATCAAAATAGTAACCATAATAGACATCCGGACACGAAGAAAAAAATTTCATTTTTCTATGAATAGTGTCGTATTTATGAATAATAATAAATAAATGCACGTGAATAGTAACCTCGACACAAAAAGATAGAAATTTCACAAACAAACTCATATCAATATTTCGGCATAATGATATTGAAGAAAATAATATCATTTAAGAAGAAAATAACATTCCTTACCTCAAAATAATAATATTTCTGATCGGAATATCGGATGTAAAGCCGAAGGAAACTTGCACTAAATAGCAACTCTCAAAGTATCTAAATACTCACAAAAATACGCTCGACAATATAGAGAGAGAAAACTTATGTTTCTGGTGTGATTTTCAATTATAACTTAAGCGCTTTATTTATAGAAAAAATCTTTAGAAACATAGAGACTAAAATAATAAAATATTATTATTTATTTTCTTTCCTTCTACGCCATCCTCTTTGAATCAGCTAGCATGCCAATTCTGAATTTTTTTTGCAGCCCACATGTTTTTAACAAAAGTGGGTCCCACCCATAATTTTAATAAAAATATTTAATTTTTGAAACTTCAACAATTTATAATAAATAGCTCTTTTATCATAAAAATACGAATTTTATGTCCATTCCATACAAAATTGAATTCTCTACAGCTTTGTAGCTTTAAGTTTTTCCAAATTCCAAACAGAAAATATCTGAAATCCACAAACGGACGATTTTTAATACCTCATAAAATTCATAACAAATGATACGTTAATTTTTAACGGTTCAAAAGTTATGGACATATACTCAACTTATATATGTATAACATATCCAAAAATCACAATGATCCAACGGTCGGATTAAAATTATAACTCACACAATAGAGCTTTAAGAATACTGATTTGATTTTTAATATCTCCATTTATATCCACATAAAATCTATACTTCTTTATCATATAAATCAATAAATAATTATTCACAAATAATATTACAGAATCACAATAATGACAACCAAACTGTTCCCAGGAAAGAGGGGGGCTTTCAGATAAAATTTCTCACTTCTTGGCGCATGAATTAGGTGACGAAACCTCTCATTAATGAACTTTTTTAGACATTGCCAATAATGCTATCTAATAATATTATTCAAATAATATGAATTATTGATCCGATAATGGGAAATCTTTGTGCGATGACATTTATTCAAGTAATAATAATATAAAATATCAACGCACAATTATTGAATCAATAAAATAAAATATTGAGCGATAATTACTTGTAACAATTATTAGTAGTGCCTTCTTTACGTAAGAATCAATAATTCAAAATACTCTAATAATACTGCGTACACTCTTGTGCAACCACACTTATTACATCGTATTTTAACCAATTTAGTCTCCCAATGATGTTAATTGTAACAACTACGTCGTTATTTATAAAAGCTCAAACTTGTCATTTTCTTCATCCGACAGTTATTCTGTTATGGGGCCGACAAATGGTTGCGCTGTCGTACGAATATTCCCCGATAACAAGAATATTCCATGACTAAAAGAATATTCCCCGATAAAAATGAATATTTTATAACCACTTGCTTATTTTTGCAAAATTTGCACATTTCACCCATAACCAAAGTATTATATCAAATTATCACCTTATTATTTCAAGATAATAAATAGAGAAATTCAATTTTATTTATAATAAGTTGGGGTCTTACACTGCGTCTGTCTGCATGACATTTGTTGGTTGTTGATCAGCCATGTATGGTGACGTTGAACTTCCTTCCGAAGCATCTTTGAGGATGGGCTGATCGAGATCCAGATTCGCGCCTTAGAAAGCTTGATTTGCTTGCCTTGGAATTGGATTCGGTGAATTAATCCTCGTTGTATGTGCATTTTATGTTTATTTCTAGGCTATGACACGACATTGACATGAAGAAGCAA
Source organism: Panax quinquefolius (assembly GCA_020205615.1). Lineage (NCBI taxonomy): Eukaryota > Viridiplantae > Streptophyta > Magnoliopsida > Apiales > Araliaceae > Panax > Panax quinquefolius. Next base: position 159,998,674 of record CM035153.1, on the reverse strand, counting down.
GGAAAATCAATTCGGACATCTTTTAGACTAAAATATGCAAACAAATGCAAGAAGGGAAGATTGTAGGGCTTCATTTTAACACCAAGTTAGATTCATTTTCTTGGCTTGAAACTTGGAATTTATATTAGATCTACTTCTTAGCTTTCTGGAACATCTAAAATCGTCCCAATCCGAGTACAGATGCGAGAGTTATGGCCTTTTTATAAACAAAGATCAAAGCACAAAGTTGTCATGCTTGCAATTTACATAACAGTCATTTCAAGACCAATTTTGACCTTGATCCAACTAGTATCTCTCAATTCTCAAAGAATAAAAGTTGTATATCTTGTCAATATCTTCGATTTGATAGGTGGCAGGCCCCGTAACTCCTAGCGGATCAAAAGTTATGCCTATTTTACGAAAGGATATAACAGCAGAAAATTGCATATCGCGAGGGGGCGCCCAGAGTAGCACGGGGCGCATCGGACCATCAGATTTTCTACAACTGTAGCGCGGGGCACACCCAAAATGGCCTAGGAACAACGTTGGGTGCGCCGGACGGCGGGAAAAGAGCTGATTTGGGTGTTATGTTGTCCAATTTGAGGTAAAATAGGATTGTTAGTTGCCTAACTTGTTAGGGTTTCCATTAGAACTATAAATACTTGATTATAACTTGTGTAAGACCCCGAATTTTATGAAATGAAAGTATTCAATTTTCTTATAATTATTCTATTTAGTAAATGGTTTAATTTTTTTTAAAGTACACAAGTTGTCATAAAATAATCGGTGATAGAAGTACAGTAATACGCGTGGTTGCATAGTAGCACATGGTATTGTACAGTATCTTTGATTATTGATACTTACGTGAGAAGTCACTCAGTTTTATTTAATTATTGTCATAATATTTTATATTATTAAATCAATAATTGAGATGACACAGTTATTCATATTATTATTTACAATATTGATGATGTCTAAAAGTTCTGTCAAGGAGAAGTTTGGTCACCTAATTACGTGCCAATAAGGAGAAAACCTTATCGAAAAGCCCCCTCTTTCCTGGGAACGATCTGGTTGTTAATATTGTGAGTTATAATATTAATGATAAATGTTATTAAAAATTGAATTTGAGTTCGGAGTTGAATTTGGAGACGCGGACATGATATTTGAGTCCGAAACGATGAAATTAGTAAAAATAGACTATAAACACAAAATTTATCGGGGTTGACTTTTTCGAGAAAAGTCAAACTTTGAAAATTCAAAAATGAAATTGTTGATAAAAATATTTTCATTGTGTTGGGATTATTAGTGTTGGTGGAAATCGATAATTATTTCGATAATAATTGATGTCTGAAGGTTATATTGACCAATCGGGTAATTAATCGGATAAATAAGCAATTAATTGCTATTGATTCACATGATTATAACTATTTGTTCACATGTGTGTACTATTGATTCACATTCATTTACTATTAGGGGAGTTGGTGCAAGATTGATAATACTTGCATGACTAAGTTAAAAATGGAGGTATAGATGGAGGTACTTATCTTTGTAATTCATATTTTCACATGTACAGAACTATTGATTCACATGATTTACTATTAGGGGAGGTGGTGTAAGTTTGATAATACTTGCAGGACTAAATTAAAAATGAAGGAAAAGAGGAAGGTATTATACTATAATATTTCGAACCCCAAAACGTGCAATTATCGAAAATATATTTTCCTATAAATAGAAGCTCATTCTTCCTTCATTTCTCACCAATTCACTAAAGCTATAGAGCAATTATTATAGAGAGAAATTTTAGAGAGAAAGGAGAAGAAAAGTCTGCTACCTCAATATTCCAGTATCCAGTTTCTTCTAAGGTAAGGGGTATTATTTCTTTTGTATTCATGAAGAGAGCTTCTGTTATTCCATTCTTTATTATTATGTTGGAATAAACTGCATACATAAGCAATCTTTATACATGGTAAAATTCTTCCATTAGTCCATTCTTTATTATTATGTTGGAATAACTTGTACATCTGAAGTATCTGCATCGTACGGTGAAATTCTTACATTATTCCATTCTTTATTATTACATTTGAAATATCACATGCGTGCGAATTACACATGACCTAGTTCCATTCTTTTTATTATTCATTGGAATATCCTGTTTGTGTGTATTACGCATGACTGGTTCCATTATTTATTATTACATTGGAATAACTTTTATGCATCGCGGTTTATCGCATGCACGGTGAATTCTTACATTATTCTATTTTTTATTATTCTGTTGAAATAACTCCATCATGTGGATTACCACATGCATGGTGAATGATCCTTCGTATTCATTCTTTATTAAATTGTGGAAATGATCTCATCGGCGTGGATTACCGCGTAACGGCGTGTGAAAATCCATTTACGAGTTTAGTATATTTTATTATACTCGTATGAGATATCATTTCTTTTGTACTGCCATGGAATATCATTTTCATTGATATTTTTTTTACGAGTTTTTATTCACGATTCTTATTCACCCTTCTTTATTCACTCTAGTATTATTCACTTTCGGGTATTCTTGAGAACTTTTTGTGTCGAGTACTATTCATGAGTTCTTATTCACCCAAATTACTATTCACCCAATATTATTCACTCGAGTATTTGGGATACTTTTTATGTCGTAAGTACTATTCTCAAGTACTATTCACAAGTCTACTATTCACGGTACTATTTAATTCGAAAATATATTTCTTTTACTCATCCAAATTATTTTTGGTACATGAATATTATTCTTGAATTTTACTCTACAAAAGCGAGATCATGTTAACAATTTGGACGTTATTAATTTACGGATAAATTAAATTATAAATTTTTAAAATTTATCCTTGAACTTGTTTTATTGAATTATTATGTCATTGTCATCATCCTTATGCTTATATTGTGATTAAAGTCATCTTTGACTTACGTGCATAGATGGACTTGGTATGATTATGACCAGGGATTATTCGGTATAATCATGACCGTAATGTAATGAATGATGTGGTAAAAGTCCTCATTGGCCTGTAGTTCATTGATGGACAGTTGTTGGTAGTATTATGACCAGGGATTATTCGGTATAATCATGACCATTGATGATTACATGAATATCCTTGGCCCATAGTGCAGGGATGATTCGATGATGTGGTTTATTTATTAAGCTAAGTCTCAGCGATAAAGTTGATGAAAAACTTTTTAAATCATAGAAGATAGTAGATTTTATGCTCTACTTTACTCTTCTAATGGATTGTTTATTCCGCTGCAGTTGTTGATCTAAAACTTGTTGTCTATTGTATTCTATCAGTTGTTATACTGTTGAAGGCTAAGGATAATTTATTCTGCATTATCTTAGTCATAATATTTCTTACTGGGCTAGTTGAGCTCACTATTTCTTTCATTGTTCTCTTGAGGAAATGAGAATATAAATTTGGACGAGTCGGGGAATGGAGTGATGGTCCGGGATAAATGGCTTTAGTAGTCCTCACTATTCTACTAATAATGTGATAATAATTGTAATGAGGACTCCATTGAGTGTGGATATTGTCTAGATGACAATATTCTTGTTTAAACTCTCAGCTATGTTTTATCGTATTTTACACGATTGTTGTATAATTAAGTTGTATTTGAATTTATGTACCATGTATTTGGCGACTCAAGATGGGTGATGTATACCTGTTTTGGGGGCGTCACAACTTGGATTGGAGAGACTTCATAAAAAGTCTTTTGACTGTAATTCATTGAGAGCCACTTCTATTGGAGACTTGGAGTCATCATTGGAGAGCACACGAGGCGGAGATTGAAGCTTAGAGACTGGAGATTCCTCGACAAAGTTTTTCTTCTTCTCTTAATTTCATTATCTTTACTTGAGATGTTATTTAATTTTAATCTTCTTAACTTTATTATGATGATAAACTAATTTCCCAATTATGGGTACAATGGAACCTTTTGCAATTCAATAATTTAATTATCATTATTTTCACTTGTTGATCCTATTGAGTTGATTATTATATTTTGTGTTTAATCTATTAATTGTCAAGGTAGAAATTAATTTGATATTTTTGATGAAATTGAAAGAGGAAGTCTTAGATTAGATCTGAATATAATAACATATGAATTTGTTAATTCTTGTTAAGGATAACATAATAGTGTATGAGACGAAAGTACATGTATGACATGCGTAATTTTATTAGGAGTTTGTGTTTAATGAATCTGTTTTAAGTGTCTTGCACGAAAGTAGCAAAATAACTGATCGAAATAGGACTTTTTATTAATTATTGACAGATGTTAATAAATTGATAGGCAATCCTAGTTGGCAACTCATTGGATTAAATAAGTTGAAATATGGTAAGGAGATTATTGTAAAGCAATTGGGGAAATTGTATCTATATGTCTTTATCATCTGGTGATCAATATTTGTTAGTTAATTAATTTTTATTTTATGTTAATCAAAACAATTTCACAAATCAATTAGAGTGACTGTTTAAGTGAATTTGAATTGATAAAAACTTGTTAATTAAATTAATTGTTAGTAACTGTTCCTTGTGGGTTTGACACTCTTCTTACTTCTTGATTACTTGATTGATCGTGTGCACTTGCACGTATTTGTCATTATATAAATTGGACACCAAAGAGTCTTCTTGAGTGCTTCGGGTTGAGAGAGAATGTCCAAGTCTTCCAATCTTCCAAGAGTCCAAGGTCCCAAAGAGAGGTCAAAAGTCTCTTCCTAATGGAATAGAAGGGGTGTTTATAGGGTTTCCTGGAAAGTGGTCATGTCTTGGCACATACGACCGAAAATTTCTAAAACATCCTTAGTCACCGCAGTAAATGCCTGATCTTCATGTCCTTCTAGTCACCAATTCAATCCCTCAATCAATTTCCAAAATAAGTTGCGTCCATGTGTCTTCTGCCTCGAGACACCTGGAGGCTTCTCTCATGTAGCTTGCTTATTTATTTCCAGCTCTTCCGCCTTTTCATTTAATCATAGGATTAAATATAATTTACTATCCTAAACTATAATTCATATTTCACTTCGGTGATCCACCTTTTAATTTTGTCAATTAGATGATTGAACTATTAATTTTTTTCAATTCCATTCAATTAAGCTTGTCATGTCAGAAATTGTTGACGTAGCTTACTGGGTGGGGCATAACTCAACTGAGGTGTGTTAAAAAAATAATTTTTTATTGTGTTTAAATATTTTTGATATATTGAAGGGTAAAATCGTCACTCTATTCTTTAAAATGAAACACTTTTGTGGAATCTATCTTTGATACCCATATTGGAAACCACCAAATGGAATCGATCTCCATCGAGATGTTACCCGCAATCTACCAATTAAATCATCGTCAACGGCGCCGCCTTAATAGCCTGCTCTCAGTCTCAGTTATCCCAAACACAAGTTCAAAAATTTACCCACCTGAATTCAGTAAAAACTCGTCAGACCCAAATCTAAATCTCAATCATGTGGACCCAATTTATAAATCAAAAATAATTGAAGAAAATAGTAGTGATGCTTGGGAAACTATTGAGCCTGGTTCAGAAGAATTGCTAGCAGAGCATGTGCATCTCTGCGAAATTTGTGGGAAAGGGTTTAAGCGCGATGCGAATCTCCGAATGCATATGCGGGCACATGGGAACTAGTTTAAAACGCCAAAAGCGCTTGTCAAACCGGAGAAATTGGTCGATCTGGGCTTGAAAAAGACACGATTTTCGTGTTCGCTTATGGGTTTAATAAGAACAAATCGGTTACTTATACAGATTAACATCTTCTTCTTCGTCTTTGGCTACTTGTACGGATTCAGAGGCGCCCATTAGGGCTGGGTCAATTTAGATCCACCAATCTATTTTATTGGAACCGAATATGAATGTAATGAAATAAAGGGATTTGTATGAATTTGGGTTGGTGCAAAGACTAAAGCTTTTAGCTTTTTAATTAGGGAGATTGGAGGAACTTTTTGAAAAGAAAATTAATTAGATCGGAGGAGCTATGCAAATTAGATCTATCTTGTTGGTGTTCTTTCTCTGATTGTTAATGTTAGAGTATGGCTGGAGTGTTTGTTAATGATTTTTTATTTATTTACATTTTTACCCTCCAATATAATAAAAATTTTGAAATTTTATTTGAAAACTTAATTTTTTTTAGTACACATCAGCACAAATTTGTCTAGTCAATGAGTCACGTCAGCAATTTCTGACGTGACAAGCTCAATTGAATGAAATTAAAAAAAAATTAATTATTCAATCATCTAATTGACAAAATTAAAAGATGGATCACTGAAGTGAAATATGACCTATAGTTTAGGATAGTAATTTATATTTAAGCCTTAATCATAATATGTGAACTCTAATTTGCGTATTTAATACAATTAGGTCATATGAACCTTAATTTGTACTTGGGTTTACATAATGCAATACCCAAAAATTTATATTCCAAATTCGACTCATTTAGATTTTCTCTATTTGAATTAATCACCCAAATAATAAATTTATATGTGGTATTATAAAAATATAATATTTCTTTAATTATTATGATTTTGCATTAAGCTGCAACTAAATAATTCATTAAATGTCATGCAAATACCTAATTTTATAATATATAGTTAAAAAAATGTTCAATTCCATCGAAATAAGTTATTAGCCAATTACTTAACATGCTTGACCATGGTGCCTAGCTAGGATAAAACAAACTTCCAAAAAGCATTATACAAAAATTCTGAAATTTTCAGAACAGTAGTATCTCTAATAATTAGCATACATATATTATGCAGTATAATCAATAGGACCAAAACCTACTCTGTTATTAAACACAAAGTAGTCACATCCTTTTATATATATATATATATATATAAACAAAAGCTTTACGCATATATACATATATAATTTTTACAAATGATTTGAGAGTTTTATCTCACATTTGTTAAATAAATCCCTTTCTTCTCAATATTGAAAACTTTCATATTGCCGCTTTCTCCCACACTAGATTATAATGCGCCTATTCTCCTTCACTCAATTGCGTACCCAGAGAGGAGATTAGATTTTTAGTTATTTATTTACTTATTAATTTATTTTGTTAATTCTCTTAATAATGTTAATGTAATCACTTATTTATTATATTTTATATAAATTAATACAATTTAACCCAAATATAAAAAAAATTCAATTAAAATATTTAAAGTATAAGTTTAAAAGTTATTTATTTATTTATTTTCGGTATTAAAAAAGTAAAATCGGGCGGCTAGGCTAGTACATTAATTGTGACGCCCCCAAAATTGTGGTATCGTCCACTCATCTTAGGTGCCACTTCATACTTCGTACATAAAAATTCAAATACAACTTACTAATATAACTCATCAGTATCTGATACGACATAAATCGTGAGTTTGAATACAAATATTGTCTACTAGATATTATACAAACTCAAAAGGAGTCCTCATTACAACTATTATCACACTATTTCACGCGAATAGTGAGGACTACTAAATGCTATCCTCTGGACCATTACTCGCTCCCCAACTCGTCCCAAATATGTTACCATTTCACGAGAAAATAAATGAAAGAAAGGGTGAGCTCAACTAGCCCAAGAAGAAATATTATGACTAAGATAATGCGAATAAAATTATCATTAGCCTTCAACAAAGTTAAAGCGATAAAATACAATAGACAACCAGGTTTAATCTGCAATGTGAAATATGCAATCCATTAAAAGAGTCAAGTAGAAAATAAAATCTACTATCTTTAGGTTTTAAAAGGTTTTCATCAATTTTTATCATTGAGACTCAAACTTAATAAATAAACCACCACATCTAATCATCCCTCGCATTACGGTCAATGATTTTCATCAAATTATCAATGTTCATGACTATACCGAATCACCCCAATTCATAATCATACCAAAAATTATTCATCATCTTGCATTCTGTGCCACTCGAGGACTTTTGTCACATCATTTATAGCGAATCATGATTATACCGAATGATCCTCATTATAATCATACCAAGTTCATCTATGCACGTAAGACATAGATAACTTTCAACATAACATAACATGAGGATGATGGCAATGACATAATAATTCAATAAAACAAGTTCAAGAATTAATTAATTCAAGAACCAATAACGTCCAAGTTGTCAACATGATACTTCTTTGTAGAGTAAATTTCAAGAATGCTCGGAAGAATATTTCAATGAAAGATCTTTGGATGAAACGCAAATATCGAGGATATTCTACTAATTTCATGGAGTATAGAAGTCAAAGTTTTAACCAACCGGGTATAATAAAGAATGGAATAACAAAAGAAATCACCATGCATGCGGTACTTCACATGCGAGTTATTCCAACAGAATAATAATAACGGAACCGGTCGGTGAAATTCACAAGCGGGATGATCCAATGAATAATAAATCTTTGAATAATAATAAACAATGGAACCGGTCCGGTGTAAAACACACGAGACGTGATATTTCAATGTAATAATAAATGCGGAATAATAACCAATGGAACCGGTCCGGTGTAAAACACACGCACGAGATATTCCAACGAGAATAATAAAGAATGGAATAACGTAAGAAGATCACCAAGTATAGGGGATTCACGTATACAAGTTATTCAATGTAATAAATAAGAATGGAATAATATAAGGATTTCAACAAGTATAGGGTATTCCAGCATGTCTGAGGTATGTGTATAGGGTATGCCACTTTTTACGTTATTCAAATGAATAATAATGAATGGAATAACGAAGTTCTCTTCATGAATAAAAAGAATAACACCATGGCGCCCCAAAATAGGTATACATCACCTATTCTCGAGTTGTCAATACATGATACGTAAACAACTACAACTTTATTATTACAACAAGAAACTGTGAGTTTGAATACAAATATTATCTTCTGATAATATCTATACTCAAATAAATCCTCATCACATTTATTGATACATTATTTTACAAAAATGGTGAGGACTACTAAACAATCCTTTCTAAACCTTCATTCCATACCCCGACTCAATACTCGCTTATATTCTCGCCTCCCGAGAAAAATGGAACAAAAAGGAAAAGGGTGAGCTCAACTAGCTCAAGAAAGAATATTATGACTAAGATAATATACAACAAATTATCGTTAGTCTTCAACAGGAAAAATCTAATAGAATACAATAGACAACAAATTTTAAATCAATATTCGCAATGAAATAATAATTCATTAGAAGAGTTAAGTAGAGAATGCAAACTACTATCTTCTATGTATGAATTTAAAAGTTCATCGCTCATCTTTTATCCTCAGAACATCAATCAATATACATCCGAATCAAATATTCATCTTTGCACTACGAGCCAAAGATATTCATCGATTAGTCATGTTCATTTAAACACCGCTCATCTTTTTGCACTACGGGCCAAAGATATTCTTCGAAATCATTCATCTTTGCACTGGCCAAAGATATTCTTAAGAAATCATTCATCTTTTGCACTACAAAAGCCAAAGATATTCCATAATATCATCATTTAAGACCGAGGATGATGAAAATATTTTTTAAAGAAACGAATCCAAAGAAACAAAATGACAAGGATTAAGGATTAAGTACTTGGTTTTATCCACGTCAAAAAATACCTCAAAAATAATCATAGTGATGTAAAATTCAAGAATGATCAAAAACATGGATACACTCGTAGTTAGTATCCGAATAGATGTTTTTAGACGAAAAAGAAGAAATTTTATTTTTCTATTGAATAAGATCTGAGTATCGTGAATAGTCTTGATACGTGAATAATCTCAATATCGTGAATAATAACTCAGACACCAAAAGATAGAAATTCCACAAAAACATCTTCACGCTTACATTAATAGTACTCGTGAATAAGAACTCGTGAATAAGAACTCATGAATAATAAACGTGAATAGTAACTCATGAATAAGAAACCCGTGAATAGTAACCCGATATGAAAAAGTTCCAAATTTGATAAAAACTTCAGATCAACATTTCAAAGATAATGATATTGAAGAAATAATATCATTTGAGAAGAAAATAACATCCTTACTTACCTCGAAAGATCAAGATTTCTAATTTAAAACACCCTGATATAAAGCATGACTTGGACTTGCACAGTATAGCAATACTCAAAGTATACTCAAAATACTCACAAGAATACGCCGATAATATAGAGAGAGAAAACTTCAGTTTAAATGTGATTTTCAATTCTAACCTAAGACCCTATTTATAGAAATTGCTTAGAACACCAAAGCGTAAAATTTAATAAATTAATAATATAATTATATAAATTTCTTACACATGCCTATAATCTGATTTCAGCCATCAAACACATGCCACCTTCTAGAAAAAGTAAGAAAAAACGTTTTTCTAATTTTAAATATTTTAAACTTCCAAAAATCAATTATTTCGGAGCTTCGGAACTTCAATAATTCATAATAAATAGCCCTTTCATCAAAAAATTCGAATCTCGCGTGTTTTTATAGGAATTTCAATTCTCTACAACTTTGCAGAAGAAAGTTTTTCCAAATTCCAAATGTAAATCGATCAAATCCACAAACAAGCGATTTACACAAGCTATAATCAAATTTCAAATCAATAAATGGGGTCCACCGACATGTTTAACATGTTTTAAACATTTATTGCAACAAAAATACTCTTCCTCCTCAGATACTCATATATCCCACATTCGTTGTAAAATATCACCATTATTATATTATTAAAATATAATAATATATTTAAATAATTATTTTATCGTAAAAAAAGATAAAATTTTAATTTTCAACAATTGTCACTATAAAAATTTTCTCCATCTATATCCACATAAAATCAATATTTTTCTCATCATATGAATCAATAATTAATTATTCACAAATAATATTACAGAATCACAATATTGATAACCGTGCAGCTTCCTGAAAAGAGGGGGCTTTTCAATAAGAATTTCTTCTTCTTCAAGCGCAAGCAATTAGGTGACCAAACCTCTCCTTAGAATGTAACTTTCTAGACATTGCCAATAATGTTATCTAATAATATTATTCAGATAATATGAATTATTGCTTCGATAATGAAAAATCGTGTGTAATGACAATTATCAAACAACAAAGAATATAAAATATCAACGCAACAATTATTAACTCAATAAAATATCGAATAAAGAATTATCGTAACCATTATTGAGTAGTGCCTTCTTACGTAAGAATCAATAATTGGTGCAATACCGTGTCTTCTTGCTCAACAACGCCGTATTAGTGTGTTTTAACCACCGGTATTCCAACAAAGATTAATTGTGAATAACTACGCTGCTATTTAAAAACAACTTATATTTGTCGCTTTTCTTCATCCATTCGCTTTCCGTTATGGGGCCCACACATGGTCACTTGGCCGTCATTTAAATTTAATATTCCCGACAAAGATTTAATATTCCACGACCAAACGAATATTCCCCGACAACAATGAATATTTTATAACCACTTGCTTTATTTTGAAATATTTATATTTAACCCTTAACTATCCACATTAATCAAATCAACCCTTACTATTTCAAAATAATAAATAAAGGAAATTCCTTTTATTTAAAAATTTCGGGTCTTACAACCTCCCTCCTTATGAAATTTCGTCCTCGAAATTGACGACGTACGACAGTGTTTCAAAAGGTGAGGATACCTCGCTTTCATTTCCGCTTTCCAATTCCTGTGTCATTTTCTATAAAGCATGATTCCTCCACAAAACTTTAACTTGTGGTATGACCTTTCTTAGCGTAGGACATGCTCCTTCCTATCCAAGATCTTGACAAAACCTCCTCATACGTTAAGTCTTCTACTATCTCGTCCCGTTCTAACTCAATAACGTGGTTCGGGTCTTTCACATATTTAAGTAATGCGATATATGAAACACATTATGAACACGAGACATACTCGAGGTAACGCAAGTCTATAGGCTACATTTCCTACTTCGGTCAAGAATTTGAAATGGACCAATAAATCGTGGATTGAGCTTTCCTCTCTTCCCAAATCTTGTAACTCCCTTCCATGGAGCAACTCGCAACAATACATGATCCCCTACATAAAATTCCACGTCCTTTCGATGAAGATCCGCATAACTCTTTTTCGATCTTGTGCCGCTTGTATACGTTGTCGAATCATTTGGATCTTTTCGGTAGTCATACGTATTTAACTCGGGTCCCAACAATGTTGCTTCACCCACCTCATCCCAACATATTGAGAACGACATTTTCGTCCATATAATGCTTCAAATGGAGCCACACCTATACTTGCCTCGATAACTCGTTGTTGTTGAAGAATTCCACCAATGGTAAATACTTATCCCAACTACCCTTGAAGTCTAAGACACGAGTCTTAATAGATCTTCAAGAGTTTGAATAGTCCTCTCGATTGTCCGTCTGCTTTGGGGATGGTATGCCAACTAAATCGCAAATCCGTGCCCATAGCTTTTTGCAAGCTAACCCAAAATCTTGAAGTGAATCTTGGGTCACGATCCAAAACTATGGATACAGTATGCCATGCAACCTCACAATCTCATTCACGTATATACTACTAGCAAGACGCTCAAGGAATAAGTCTCCGTGATCGGCAAGAAATGAGCGGACTTGGTTAATCTATCAACAATAACCCAAATAGCATTGATGCCTTGAGAAACCGTAGGAAGACCCGTAACGAAATCCATGGTAATGTGTTCCCACTTCCATTTCGGAATCTCAAGTGGTTGCAACGGACCCTTAGGTACTAGATGCTCCGCTTTTACACGCTGACAAGTTAAACACATTAAGATAAACTTTGCAATCTCTCTCTCATATTTTTCCACCAAAATGTATGTCAAAGATCACGATACATTTTAGTACTTCCAGATGGATTGCAAATGGTGTATTGTGTGCCTCCATCATAATCTTGTACTTCAAATCGTAGTCGTTAGAACACAAAGTCTAGAGTGGACTCAAGTATTCCTTCTTCATCAATTCTCGCTTAGGATAGCTCCTTCTTGTACTTTCTTCTTCATACGCATAAGCTCCGATTCGGTGGCTTGAGCAACCTTAACTTTTTCTATTAAAGTTGGCTCTCATACGTATACTTGACATCATCGCACTCGCTCCTTCCAAGATATGATCTTCTACTCAATGCGCCACCTACCACGCTCGCTTTTACCGGGATGGTATCAATAGTGTGGTCGTAGTCTTTCAATAGTTCGAGCCAACGTCATTGCCGCATGTTGAGTTCTTTTGAGTGAAGAAATATTTAAGGCTTTTATGGTCCGAATATATCTCCACTTTCTCCCCATATAGATAGTGCCTCCATATCTTTAACGCTAAAACGATCTCATGCCGCTAACTCTAGATCATGAGTAGGATAATTCCTCTCATACTCTTTAAGTTGTAGCGAGGCATAGGCTATGACTTTCCCACGTTGCATGAGAACACATCCTAACCCTTTGCACGAAGCATCGGCAGTAGATAACAAATCCATTCGAACCGGATGGTATTGTTAGAAACAGTGCCAAATAAGTCTCCTCTTAAGCTCTTGAAACTCTTCTCGCATTCTTCGCTCCAAACGAATTTCGTATCCTTTCGAAAGTTAGCCGAGTTAATGGAGTAGCGATTCGAGAAAACCCTTCCACGAATCTCCGATAATAACCAAATTAAGCCCAAAAGCTACGTCTTTCATCACCGACTTGGTTGTTCTCAACTTTGTATTGCTTCAATCTTCGCCGGTCCACGGATACTCCATGTTTCGACACCACGTGCCCAAGGAATGCTACTTCCTCAAGCCGAACTCGCATTTCTTCAATTTGGCATATAGTTGGTTTTCACGAAGCCTTTTGAGTACCAAATTTCAAATGGTGCTCATGATCTTCACGGCTTTTGGAATATATGAGGATGTCATCAATAAAGACAACAACGAATTGATCCAAATATTCCTCAATACTTTCGGTTCATCATATCCATGAAAGCGCGGGAGCATTAGTCAATCCGAAAGACATGACTAAGAATTCATAATGCCCGTATCGAGTTCTAAAGGCGCTCTTTGGAATATCCTCGCCTAATCTTCAAATTGATGATATCCGTAATCGAAGATCGATTTTTGAAAAGAATTGTGCCCTCAAATCGCAATCAAGTCATCAATACGAAGTAGAGGATACCTATTTTTATGGTGACATGGTTCAATTCCGATAGTCAATACAAAAGTCGCATACTCCCGCCTTTTCTTCTTTACAAATAAAATAGGAGCATCCCAAGGAGATGTACTAGGATCTAATGAAACCGATGTCCAACAATTCCTCGTAGTTGGACCTTTAACTCCCCGAAGTTCAATAGAGCCATTCGATATGGGGTTTTAGAAATGGGCTTTGTACGTGTTCAAGATCAATAAAGAATTCAACTTCACGCTGGGGTGTAATCGGAAGTTCTTCTGAAATACGTCAGAAAGTCAATAACAACAGGAATATTATTCAAATTTGACGTGTCTTTATTCAAATCCATAACATGGGCTAAGAAAGCTTGACATCCGCTTTTTAATAAACGAATAGCTTTATGATTAGATATGATGGCGATCGATTTTAATGGTTTAGTTGCTTGAATTAAATAACAATGGGTTGGTTAGAATATGAAAACTAACAACCTTACGAAAAACAATCAATTTTGGCATGATGAGTAGTTAACCAATCAATCCCTAAAATCACATCAAAAGCAAGTATCTTTAAAGAGATAAGGTCAACAGTAAAGGTAATGGTGCCAACTTGAATCAAACAAGATTTATAAACAATGGATGTGATGAAAGTTTCTCCCAACTGAGTTTCCACAGATAGGTCAAAGTCTAATTTCTCCTGAGTCAAGTTTAAACGCTGAGCACATGCAGAGAGAGATAAATGAATGGGTAGACCCCAGATCAAGTAAGGTATAAACTTCGCAAGAATTTATAAATAACTTACCCGTGATCACCTCGTTTGGGTTCTCGCATTATGACCAAATCACAACAAACGCTTCTTCCCTAATCGCCGACTTTGACTTTTCTCGATAGTCTTTTTCGAGTCACCGCCCCACATTAACTAGGTTTCGCTATCGCATAATCTCGAAGCGATATGTCCTTCCTTTCCACAATTATAGCATACCTTGAACTGTTAGGGCGGTTTGGACCGATATGTCTGACGCCCCCAAAATAGGTATACACAACACCCATTCTCGAGTCGCCAAATACATGGTACAAAAGCAAACTACAACTTCAATAATACAAATGTCGTGTGAAATACTACAATATATAATCGTGAGTTTAAATATAATATTGTCTTCTAGATAATATCCACACGCAAATAAATCCCCATCATAATTATTGATTCATTATTTTACAAAAATGGTGAGGACTACTAAACAACTCTCTCTAGAACCTTCATTCCATACCCCGACTAAGACTCGCTACATTCTCGCCTCCCGAGAAGAAAAAAAATGGAACAACAAGGAAAAGGGTGAGCTCAACTAGCCCAAGAAAGAATATTACGACTAAGATAATATACAACAAATTATCGTTAGTCTTCAACAGGAAAAATCTGATAGAATACAATAGACAACAAGTTTCGTATCAATATTCGCAATGAAAATAATAATTCATAAAGAGTTACGTAGAGAATGAAATCTACTATAATCTATGAATTTAATAAATTCCAATCATCAATATTTTATCCTCAGTAACATCAATCAATATACATCCGAATCAAATATTCATCTTTGCACTACAGCCAAAGATATTCATCACCGGGTCATGTTCATTTAAACACTGCTCATCTTTGCACTACAGCCAAAGATATTAATCAATCTACATGTTCATCTCAACACTGCTCATCTTTGCACTACAGTGCCAAAGATATTCTTCAGAAATCATTCATCTTCGCACTACAGTGCCAAAGATATTCAATAATATCATCATTTAAGACCGAGGATGATGAAAATATATTTTTAAAGAAACGAATCCAAAGGAAACAAAATGACAAGGATTAAGGATTAAGGATTCGTACTTTGGTTTTATCCACGCCCAAAAAAAATACCTCAAAAATAATCATAGTGGTGTAAAATTCAAGAATGATCAAAACATGGATACAATCGAAGTTAGTATCCGTATTAGATATTTTGGACAAAAAGAAGAAATTTTATTTTTCTATGAATAAGACCAGATACGTGAATAAGGTCAGATACGTGAATAAAGCCGATACGTGAATAGTAAATCTACACCAAAAGATAGAAATTCCACAAAAACATCTTCACGCTTCATTTAATAGTACTCGTGAATAAGAAATCGTGAATAAGAATCGCTTAATAGTAACTCGTGAATAAGAACTCATGAATAAGAACTCCATGAATAGTAACCCCGATATGAAAAAGTTCCAAATTTGATAAAAACTCAGATCAATATTTCAAAGATAATGATATTGAAGAAATAATATCATTACAAAAAAAAAATATCCCTTACCTCGAAAGATCAAGATTTCTAAATTAAAACACCTGATATAAAGCATGACTTGACTTGCACCGATAGCAATACTCAAAGTATACTCAAAATACTCACAAGAATACGCCGATAATATAGAGAGAAAAACTTCAGCTTCGTGTGATTTTCAATTCTAACCCAAGACCCTATTTATAGAAAATCGCTAGAACACCAAAGCGTAAAAATTTAATAAATTAATATATATATATATATCAATTTCATACATACAACCTTAGAATTCAGATCCTAGCATTTCCAACACATGCCACCTTCTAGAAAAAATGATAAAAAAACGTTTTTCATAAAATAAATAATTAAAACTTCCAAAAATTAATTATTTTGAGCTTCGTAACTTCAATAATTCATAATAAATAGCCCTTTCATCAGAAAATTCGAATCTCATGAGTTTTTATAGGAAATTCAATTCTCTACAACTTTGCAGTAAGAAAGTTTTTCAAATTCCAAATAGAAATTGACCAAATCCACAAACCAAGATTTTACAAAAAGCTATAATCAAATTTCACCAATAAATGGGGTCCACCGACATGTTTAACATGTTTTAAACATTTATTGCAACAAAAATACTCTTCCTCCTCAGATACTCATATATCCCACATTCGTTGTAAAATATCACCGCTAATATATTATTAAAATAATATATTTAAACGAATTATTTTATCGTAAAAGATAAAATATTAATTTTCAACAATTGTCATTTTAAAAATTTTCCATCTATATCCACATAAAATCAATATTTTCCTCATCATATAAATCAATAATTAATTATTCACAAATAATATTACGTAATCACAATATCGACAACCAGCAGCCTCCTGAGAGAGGGGCTTTCCAATAAGAATTTCTTCATCGGGCGCCGCAATTAGGTGACCAAACCTCTCCTGTAGATGTAACTTTCTAGACATTGCCAATAATGTTATCTAATAATATTATTCAGATAATATGAATTATTGCTTCGATAATGAAAGATACCGTAATGACAATTATCAAACAACAAAGAATATAAAATATCAACGCAAAGAATTATTAACTCAATAAAATATCGAATAAGAATTATCGTAACCATTATCGAGTAGTGCCTTCACGTAAGAATCAATAATTGGTGCAATACCGCAGCTACCGCTCAACAACGCCAGACATTAGTGTGTTTTAACCACCGGTATTCCAACAAGATAATCTGTGAATAACTACGCCAAGTATTTAAAAACAACTTATATTTGTCGCTTTCTTCATCCAATCACTTCACATGGGCTCCACACATGGTCACACTGTCAGCATTTAATATTCCCCCGACAAAGCATTTAATATTCCACCACCAAACGAATATTCCCCGACGATAATGAATATTTTATAACCACTGCTTATTTTGAAATATTTGCATATTTAACCCTTAACTATCCACATTAATCAAATCAACCCTTACTATTTCAAAATAATAAATAAAGGAAATTCCTTTTATTTAAAAAATTTTGGTCTTACAACCTCCCTCCTTATGAAATTTCGCCCTCGAAATCGACGACGACGCACTGTGTTTTTGAAAAGGTGAGGATACCTCGCTTTCATTTCCGCTTCCAACTCCCAAAGTCATTTCCTCTATAAAGATGATTCCTCCACAAAACTTTAACTTGTGGTATAACCTTTCAGGCAGAGGACATGCTCCTTCCTATCCAAAATCTTGACAGTACCTCCTCATCACGCTAAGTCTTCTACTATCTCGTCCTGGCTTTCTAACTCTATAACGTGGTTCGGTCTTTCATATTTACGGTACATGATATGTGAAACACATTATGAACACGAGACATACTTTGAGGTAACGCAAGTCTATAGGCTACATTTCCTACTCTCACCAAGAATTTGAAATGGACCGATAAATCGTGGATCGAGCTTTCTCTCTTCCCAAATCTTGTAACTCCCTTCCACGGAGCAACTCGCAACAATACATGATCCCCTACATTAAATTCCACGCCCTTTCGATGAAGATCCGCATAACTCTTTTGTCGATCTTGTGCCGCTTGTATACGCTTGTCGAATCATTTGATCTTTTCTAGAGTCATATCGTATTAACTCTGGTCCCAAATAATGTTGCTTCACCCACCTCATCCCAACATATCGAGAACGACATTTTCGGCCCATATAATGCTTCAATGGAACCATGCCTATATTTGTTTAATAACTATTGTTGTATGAGAATTCCACCAATGGCAAGTACTTATCCCAACTTCCTTTGAAATCTAGGACACGTAGTTTTAATATATCTTCAAGAGTTTGAGTAGTCCTTTCTCGATTGCCCATCCGCTTCGAGGATGGTATGCCAAATCAATCAGAATTGCGCTCATAGCTTTCTAAACCCCCAAAATCATGAAGTGAATCTTGGGTCACGATCTAAAACTATGGATACCGGCATGCCATGCAATCTCACAATCTCATTTACGCATATACGAGAAAGACGCTCAAGGAATAAGTCTCTCAGACGGTAAAGAAATGAGCGACTTGGTTAATCTATCAACAATAACCCAAATAAGATTGATGCCTTGAGAAACCGCAGAAGACCCGTAAATTAAATCCATAGTAATGTGTTCCCACTTCCATTCCTAATCTCAAGTGGTTGCAACGGACCCTTAGGTACAAGATGCTCCGCCTTTTTACACGCTGGGTAAGTTAAACACATCGAGATAAACTTTGCAATCTCTCTCTTCATATTGTTCCACCAAAATGTATGTCAAGATCACGATACATTTTAGTACTTCCAGTGATGGATTGCAAATGGCGATTGTGGTGCCTCCATCATAATCTTGTACTTCAAATCGTAGTCGTTAGAAACACAAAGTCTAGAGTGGACTCAAGTATTCCTTCTTCATCAATTCTCGCCCCTAATAGCTCCTTCTTGTACTTTCTTCTTCATACGATCAACTCCGGCCTGCGGGCTCGAAGCACCTTAACTTTTTCTATTAAAGTCGGCTCTATGCGATACTTGACATCATCGCACTCGCTCCCGCAAGATATAATCTTCTACTCATCGCGCCGCCTACCACGCTCGCTTTTCCAGATGGCACGATCGTAATACGTGTCAAATGAGTCTCCTCTCGAGTTCTTCAAGCTCTTCCCACATTCCTCGCTTCCATTCGAATTTTGTATCTCTACGAGTCACCAAGAATGGAATAGCGATTCGAGAATATCCTTCAACGAAATCTCCGATAATAACCAACTAAGCCTGAAAGCTACGCCTTTCGATAATCGACTTAGGTTGCTTCAACCGCGACTCATATCCCAATCTTGATAAGACGTCACAATGACACCTATCGCTTTACTATCGCATCTAATAATACGACGCCCCCACAGAGAGTTCCGGCTTAGTGTGAATTCCACAAAGGAAGTCACAAAATAAAGGCTCAGTACCAAATTTATAGTTGAATTTTTAACTCCTCAAGTTCAATAGAGCCATTCGATATGAGATTTTAGAAATGAGTTTTGTACCGGTTCAAAGTCGATACAAAATTTAATATCGCTTTGGAGTAAGCCAAGAAATTCTTCAGAAATACGCCAGAAAAATCAATAACAACAGAATATTATTCAAATCGACGTGTCTTTATTCAAATCCATAACACGGACTAAGAAAACTCGACATCCGTAATAAACGAATGACTTCATGGCTTGATATGAAAATGTTTGACTACAATGGTTTGATTGTTTGAATTCAATAACAAAGTTGCTTAGAAATATGAAAACTAACAACCTTACAAAAGCAATCAATTTGGCATGATGAGTAGTTAACCTTAAAATCACATCAAAAGCAAATATCTCTATAGAAATAAGGTTAATGTAATGTGATAGTGCCAACTCAAATCAAGCAAGATTTTTAAACAACTGATGTAATGAAAGTTTCTCCTAATGGAGTTCCACAGATAGTCAAAGTTTAATTTCTCCGTAGTCAAGTTCAAACGCTGAGCGCAAGTAAGAGAGATAAAAGAATGGGTAGAACCAATATCTAGTAAGGTATATACTTCGCAAAGAATTTATAATTAACTAACCTGCTAACTTCGTCGTTCCTCGTGATTTTGACCACCACAACAAACGCCTTCCCTAATCGCTGACTTTCGACTTTTCTCGGGACATCTTTTCGAGTCACCGTTCCCTCACCGAACTAGGTTTCGCCATCGCATAATCTCGAGCGATATATGTCCTTCCTTTCCACAATTATAGCATACCTTAAACTCGCTAGGCGCTTTTGATGATATGTCCCTCTTTCCGTGATTTGTAAATATACGACCGGTGGTCGCTTCTCCTCCCTTAAAACTAGTTGCTACATCGGGCGCCGACGCCTTCACATGGTCGCTGTTGAATCTCCTTTTAAAATCTCCTCCCGACTCGCTTCTTCTATTTTCACGGCCACGATTACCACCAGTAGTGGTTACCGCTTTGTCTCAGATTCTTCTTTCTCCGCCGGTTATCGCTATTCGATGATCGCTATCTTCTAGATGATCCTCGTTATGGTCCCCATTAACGTATTTCGTTATCTCGCCTAACAACCGAGCCCCGCTGACAACATCCGAATAGAGAGAAAATTTACGAGAAATGAGATATCGACGATGCCGTTTCAAACCTCTCGTAAACATCCGCTACATACGCTCTCATTCTCCACCAAATGAGGTGCAAACTCGATAACTCCGCCAACTTCGCCAGATCGGGACACCGCCATGTTATTCTCGCTTCTAGTCTAATAAACTCCACTTCCTTCATACGACGAATACTTTCGTGGAAGTACTTGTCATTGAACTGCTTCAAACGCTCCCACGACACGCCGAAAAAAGTACCGATGGGTACGCTTCACGATTCCCACCAAGAATCGCCTCGCCACTTTAACATAAAGGTGGCGAATGGAACTTTCTCGTTCCCGCATCCCAAGACATCGAATATCTTGTAATTTGTTCACCCACGCCTCCGCCTTTAATCGGATCCGCTTTCCTGCACTCGTGGTCCCAACTTCTTTGAATCGCTTGGGTCGTGACCACCCGTGAATTGCTATCATTTCCTCCCGTATTTTGAACACGAAGTCTCCTCGTCTCGATTTTGCATGAACTGCAAAAAGCTTCTAAACATCCCCTCGCTCATCATCTCGCCAAAGGGTGTTGTTCACAGAGGAATATTGCCACTGTCAGACGCTCTCCTCTCTGTGTGAGACAGCATCTCCACTGGCCTCATTTACTCCATCATTAATATTCTCACGACATTCTCAAATACCGCCATAAAAAACAAGGGTTAATTAAGGAAATCAATATATCACATAATATCCCTATATATCGACTAACTAACAAATAAGCTTAGTAGACACACTAGCTAAGGATTTACTCTGCCTCCCTCCTAGTTCTATTCCCCGATCTCCGCCAGAGATCATATCCCTAAGCTCGATATTAACCGTGACGCCCCCAAAATAGTATATACACACACCCATTCTCGAGTCGCCAAATACATGGTACAAAAAGCAAACTACAACTTCAATAATACAAATGTCGTGTGAAATACGCATAATATATATAATCGTGAGTTTAAATATAATATTGTCTTCTAGACAATATCCACACGCAAATAAATCCCCATCATAATTATTGATTCATTATTTTACAAAAATGGTGAGGACTACTAAACAACTCTCTCTAGAACCTTCATTCCATACCCCGACTAAGACTCGCTACATTCTCGCCCCCGAGAAGAAAAAATGGAACAACAAGGAAAAGGGTGAGCTCAACTAGCCCAAGAAGAATATTACGACTAAGATAATATACAACAAATTATCGTTAGTCTTCAACAGGAAAAATCTGATAGAATACAATAGATAACAAGTTTCGTGATCAATATTCGCAATGAAATAATAATTCATGTAAGAGTTACGTAGAGAATGAAATCTACTATAATCTATGAATTTAATAAATTCATCATCAATATTTTATCCCCGTAACATCAATCAATATACATCCGAATCAAATATTCATCTTTGCACCATACAAAAGCAAAGATATTCATCACCGGGTCATGTTCATTTAAACACTGCTCATCTTTGCACTACAGTGCCAAAGATATTAATCAATCCACCATGTTCATCTCAACACTGCTCATCTTTGCACTACAAAGCCAAAGATATTCTTCAGAAATCATTCATCTTCACTACACTATCATTCATCTGCACTACAAAAGATATTCAATAATATCATCATTTAAGACCGAGGATGATGAAAATATTTTTAAAGAAACGAATCCAAAGGAAACAAAATGACAAGGATTAAGGATTAAGGATTCGTATTTGGTTTTATCCACGCCCAAAAATACCTCAAAAATAATCATAGTGGTGTAAAATTCAAGAATGATCAAAACACGGATACAATCGTAGTTAGTATCCGTATTAGATATTTTGGACAAAAAAGAAGAAATTTTATTTTTCTATGAATAAGTACCAGATACGTGAATAAAGGTCAGATACGTGAATAAAGGCCGATACGTGAATAGTAACTCCGACACCAAAAGATAGAAATTCCACAAAAACATCTTCACGCTTCATTAATAGTACTCGTGAATAAGAATCGTGAATAAGAATCATTTAATAAGAATCGTGAATAAGAACTCATGAATAAGAACCCATGAATAGTAACCCCCACATGAAAAAGTTCCAAATTTGATAAAACTTCAGATCAACATTTCAAAGATAATGATATTGAAGAAATAATATCATTACAAAAAAAAATAATATCCCTTACCTCGAAAGATCAAGATTTCTAAATTAAAACACCTGACATAAAGCATGACTTGACTTGCACCGTGATAGCAATACTCAAAGTATACTCAAAATACTCACAAGAATACGCCGATAATATAGAGAGAGAAAAACTTCAGCTTCGTGTGATTTTCAATTCTAACCTAAGACCCTATTTATAGAAATCGCTAGAACACCAAAGCAGTAAAATTTAATAAATTAATATATATATATATATATATATTTTTCACATTACACACGTCTAGAATCTGAATTCAGATCATCAAACACATGCCACCTTCTAGAAAAAAATGATAAAAAACGTTTTTCATAAAATAAATAATTAAAACTTCCAAAATCAATTATTTTGAGCTTCGTAACTTCAATAATTCATAATAAATAGCCCTTTCATCAGAAAATTCGAATCTCATGAGTTTTTATAGGAAATTCAATTCTCTACAACTTTGCAGAAGAAAGTTTTTCCAAATTCCAAATAGAAATTGACCAAATCCACAAACCAAGCAATTTTACAAAAGCTATAATCAAATTTCACCAATAAATGGGGTCCACCGACATGTTTAACATGTTTTAAACATTTATTGCAACAAAATACTCTTCCTCCTCAGATACTCATATATCCCACATTCGCTGTAAAATATCACCGCTAATATATTATTAAAATAATATATTTAAACGAATTATTTTATCGTAAAAGATAAAATATTAATTTTCAACAATTGTCATTTTAAAAATTTTCCATCTATATCCACATAAAATCAATATTTTCCTCATCATATAAATCAATAATTAATTATTCACAAATAATATTACGTAATCACAATATCGACAACCGTGCGCCCTCAGTGAGAGGGGGCTTTCCAATAAGAATTTCTTCATCAAGCCAAGCAATTAATTGACCAAAACTCTCCTTAGATGTAACTTTCTAGACATTGCCAATAATGTTATCTAATAATATTATTCGATAATATGAATTATTGCTTCGATAATGAAAGATACCGTAATGACAATTATCAAACAACAAAGAATAATATAAAATATCAACGCAAAGAATTATTAACTCAATAAAATATCGAATAAGAATTATCGTAACCATTATCGAGTAGTGCCTTCTTCACGTAAGAATCAATAATTGGTGCAATACCGCAGCTACCGCTCAACAACGCCAGATTAGTGTGTTTTAACCACCGGTATTCCAACAAGATTAATCTGTGAATAACTACGCCTGCTATTTAAAAACAACTTATATTTGTCGCTTTTTTCATCCAATCACTTTCCGCATGGGCCCACACATGGTCAAGCTACCGTCGCATTTAATATTCCCCGACAAAGCATTTAATATTCCACGCACCAAACGAATATTCCCCACGATAATGAATATTTTATAACCACTGCTTATTTTGAAATATTTGCATATTTAACCCTTAACTATCCACATTAATCAAATCAACCCTTACTATTTCAAAATAATAAATAAAGGAAATTCCTTTTATTTAAAAAATTTTGGGTCTTACAACCTCCTCCTCCTATGAAATTTCGTCCTCGAAATCGACGACGCATTCTGTGTGTTTTCAAAAGGTGAGGATACCTCGCTTTCATTTCCGCTTCCAACTCCCGTGTCATTTCCTCTATAAAGATGATTCCTCCACAAAACTTTAACTTGTGGTATAACCTTTGCACAGTAGGACATGCTCCTTCCTATCCAAAATCTTGACAGTACCTCCTCATACGCTAAGTCTTCTA
The DNA here is from genome assembly GCA_020205615.1 of Panax quinquefolius. Lineage (NCBI taxonomy): Eukaryota > Viridiplantae > Streptophyta > Magnoliopsida > Apiales > Araliaceae > Panax > Panax quinquefolius. The sequence goes on along the minus strand of CM035153.1, from coordinate 159,973,687 downwards.
CTATCTCGTCCTGCTTCTAACTCTATAACGTGGTTCGGTCTTTCACATATTTACGAAGTACGATATGTGAAACACATTATGAACACGAGACATACTTTGAGGTAACGCAAGTCTATAGGCTACATTTCCTACTCTGGCCAAGAATTTGAAATGGACCGATAAATCGTGGATCGAGCTTTCCTCTCTCCCAAATCTTGTAACTCCTTCCACGGAGCAACTCGCAACAATACATGATCCCCTCACATTAAATTCCACGCCCTTTCGATGAAGATCCGCATAACTCTTTTGTCGATCTTGTGCCGCTTTGTATACGCTTGTCAATCATTTGATCTTTTCTTAGTCATATCGTATTAACTCTAGTCCCAACAATGTTGCTTCACCCACCTCATCCCAACATATCGAGAACTACATTTTCGGCCCATATAATGCTTCAATGGAACCATGCCTATATTTGTTTAATAACTATTGTTGTATGAGAATTCCACCAATGGCAAGTACTTATCCCAACTTCCTTTGAAATCTAGGACACGTAGTTTTAATATATCTTCAAGAGTTCGAGTAGTCCTTTCGATTGCCCATCCGCTTGAGGATGGTATGCCAAACCGAATCGTAAATTGCGCTCATAGCTTTCTAACCCAAAATCATGAAGTGAATCTTCGGGTCACGATCTAAAAACTATGGATACCGCATGCCATGCAATCTCACAATCTCATTTACGCATATACGAGAAAGACGCTCAAGGAATAAGTCTCTCAGACGGTAAGAAATGAGCAGACTTTGGTTAATCTATCAACAATAACCCAAATAAGATTGATGCCTTGAGAAACCGCAGAAGACCCGTAATCGAAATCCATAGTAATGTGTTCCCACTTCCATTCCTAATCTCAAGTGGTTGCAACGAACCCTTAGGTACAAGATGCTCCGCCTTTACACGCTGGCAAGTTAAACACATCGAGATAAACTTTGCAATCTCTCTCTTCATATTGTTCCACCAAAATGTATGTCAAGATCACGATACATTTTAGTACTTCCAGATGGATTGCAAATGGCGACAGTGTGCCTCCATCATAATCTTGTACTTCAAATCGTAGTCGTTAGGAACACAAAGTCTAGAGTGGACTCAAGTATTCCTTCTTCATCAATTCTCGCCCCTAATAGCTCCTTCTTGACTTTCTTCTTCATACGCATCAACTCCGGCCTGCGGGCTCGAGCAACCTTAACTTTTTCTATTAAAGTCGGGCTCTATGCGAGATACTTGACATCATCGCACTCGCTCCTCGCATATAATCTTCTACTCATCGCTACCTACCACGCTCGCTTTTCCAGATGGCACGATCGTAATACGTGTCCGAAATGAGTCTCCTCTCGAGTTCTTCAAGCTCTTCCCACATTCCTCGCTTCCATTCGAATTTTGTATCTCTACGAGTCACCAAGTAATGGAATAGCGATTCGAGAATATCCTTCAACGAATCTCCGATAATAACCAACTAAGCCTGTAAAGCTACGCCTTTTCGATAATCGACTTAGGTTGCTCTCAATCGCGACTCATATCCCAATCTTGATAAGACGTCACAATGACACCTATCGCTTACTATCGCATCTAATACGACGCCCCCTACAGAGAGTTCGCTTAGTGAATTCCACAAAGGAAGTCACAAAATAAAGGCTCAGTACCAAATTTATAGTTGAATTTTTAACTCCTCAAGTTCAATAGAGCCATTCGATATGAGATTTTAGAAATGAGTTTTGTACCGGTTCAAAGTCGATACAAAATTTAATATCGTGCTTTGGGAGTAAGCCAAGAAATTCTTCAGAAATACGCCAGAAAAATCAATAACAACAGAATATTATTCAAATCGACGTGTCTTTATTCAAATCCATAACACGGACTAAGAAAACTCGACATCCGTAATAAACGAATGACTTCATGGCTTGATATGAAAATGTTTGACTACAATGGTTTGATTGCTTGAATTCAATAACAAAGTTGCTTAGAATATGAAAACTAACAACCTTACAAAAATAATCAATTTGGTATGATGAGTAGTTAACCTTAAAATCACATCAAAAGCAAATATCTCTATGTAAATAAGGTTAATGTGTAATGTGATAGTGCCAACTCAATCAAGCAAGATTTTTAAACAACTGATGTAATGAAAGTTTCTCCTAATGGATTCTCCACAGATAGGTCAAAGTTTAATTTCTCCGTAGTCAAGTTCAAACGCTGAGCGCAAGTAAGAGAGATAAAAGAATGGGTAGAACCAATATCTAGTAAGGTATATACTTCAAGAAGAATTTATAATTAACTAACCTGCTAACTTCGTCGTTCCTCGATTTTGACCAACCACAACAAACGCCTTCCCTAATCGCTGACTTTCGACTTTTCTCGGGATGTTTTTTTTGAGTCACCATCCCTCACCGAACTAGGTTTCATATCGCATAATCTCGAGCGATATGTCCTTCTTTTCCACAATTATAGCATACCTTAAACTGCTAGGGGCGCTTTGACCGATATGTCCTCTTTTCCGTGATTTGTAAAGATATGACCGGTGGTCGCTTCCTCCCTTAAAACTAGTTGCATCATCGCGCCGACGCCTTCACATGGTCGCTGTTGAATCTCCTTTTAAAATCTCCTCCCGACTCGCTTCTTCTATTTTCACGGCCACGATTACCACCAGAGTGGTTACCGCTTTGTCTCAGATTCTTCTTTCTCCGCCGGTTATCGCTATTCGATGATCGCTATCTTCTAGATGATCCTCGTTATGGTCCCTCATTGAACGTATCAAGTATCTCGCCTAACAACCGAGCCCCGCTGACAACATCCGAATAGAGAGAAAATTTATGAGAAATGAGATATCGACGATGTCGGTTTCAAACCTCTCGTAAACATCCGCCATACGCTCCTCATTCTCCACCAAATGAGGTGCAACTCGATAACTCCGCCGAACTTCGCCAGATCGGGACACCGCCATGTTATTCTCGCTTCTAGTCTAATAAACTCCACTTCCTTCATACGACGAATACTTTCGTGGAAGTACTTGTCATTGATCTGCTTCAAACGCTCTCACGACATACGCCGAAAAGCAAATGATGGGTACGCTTACGTATTCCCACCAAGAATCGCCCGCCACTTTTAACATAAAGGTGGCGAATGGAACTTTCGTTCTCCGCGCATCCCAAGACATCGAATATCTTGGTAATTTGTTCGACCCACGCCTCCGCCTTTAATCGGATCCGCTTTCCTGCACTCGTGGTCCCAACTTCGAATCGCTTCATCGTGACCACCCGTGAATTGCTATCATTTCTCCTCAGATTTTGAACACGAAGTCTCCTCGTCTGATTTTGCATGAACCGCAAAAAGCTTCTAAACATCCCCTCGCTCATCATCTCGCTTCAATGGTGTTGTTCACAGAGGAACATTGCCACCACAGACGCTCTCCTCGCAGTAAGACAGCATCTCCACTGGCCTCATTTACTCCATCATTAATATTCTCACGACATTCTCAAATACCGCCATAAAATAAGGGTTAATTAAGGAAATCAATATATCACATAATATCCCTATATATCGACTTAACTAACAAATAAGCTTAGTAGACACACTAACAAGGATTTACTCGCCTCCCTCCTAGTTCTATTCCCCGATCTCCGCCAGAGATCATATCCCTAAGGGCTCGATATTAACCGCGACGCCCCCAAAATAGGTATACACAACACCCATTCGAAAGTCGCCAAATACATGGTACAAAAAGCAAACTACAACTTCAATAATACAAATGTCGTGTGAAATACGCACAATATATATCGTGAGTTTAAATATAATATTGTCTTCTAGATAATATCCACACAATAAATAAATAAATCCCCATCATAATTATTGATTCATTATTTTACAAAATGGTGAGGACTACTAAACAACTCTCTCTAGAACCTTCATTCCATACCCCGACTAACTCGCTACATTCTCGCCTCCCCGAGAAGAAAAAATGGAACAACAAGGAAAAGGGTGAGCTCAACTAGCCCAAGAAGAATATTATTACGACTAAGATAATATACAACAAATTATCGTTAGTCTTCAACAGGAAAAATCTGATGTATACAATAGACAACAAGTTTCAGATCAATATTCGCAGCTGAAATAATAATTCATGTAAGAGTTACGTAGAGAATGAAATCTACTATAATCTATGAATTTAATAAATTCATCATCAATATTTTATCCTCAGAACATCAATCAATATACATCCGAATCAAATATTCATCTTTGCACTACAGCCAAAGATATTCATCACTGGGTCATGTTCATTTAAACACTGCTCATCTTTGCACTACAGCCAAAGATATTAATCAATCTCCATTATGTTCATCTCAACACTGCTCATCTTTGCACTACAGCCAAAGATATTCTTCAGAATCATTCATCTTTGCACTACTACAAAAGCCAAAGATATTCAATAATATCATCATTTAAGACCGAGGATGATGAAAAATATTTTTAAAGAAACGAATCCAAAGGAAACAAAATGACAAGGATTAAGGATTAAGGATTAAGGATTCATTTGGTTTTATCCACGCCCAAAAAATACCTCAAAAATAATCATAGTGGTGTAAAATTCAAGAATGATCAAAACATGGATACAATCGTAGTTAGTATCCGTATTAGATATTTTGGACAAAAAGAAGAAATTTTATTTTTCTATGAATAAGACCAGATACGTGAATAATAATAAGTGTCAGATACGTGAATAAAGCCCGATACGTGAATAGTAACTCCGACACCAAAAGATAGAAATTCCACAAAAACATCTTCACGCTTCATTAATAGTACTCGTGAATAAGAATCGTGAATAAGAACTCATAATAAGAACTCGTGAATAAGAACTCATGAATAAGAACCCATGAATAGTAACCCCATGAAAAAGTTCCAAATTTGATAAAAACTTCAGATCAATATTTCAAAGATAATGATATCAAGAAATAATATCATTACAAAAAAAAATAATATCCCTTACCTCGAAAGATCAAGATTTAAATTTAAACACCTGATATAAAGCATGACTGAACTTGCACCGTATAGCAATACTCAAAGTATACTCAAAATACTCACAAGAATACGCCGATAATATAGAGAGAGAAAAACTTCAGCTTCGTGTGATTTTCAATTCTAACCTAAGACCCTATTTATAGAAATCGCTAAACACCAAAGCGTAAAATTTAATAAATTAATATATATATATATATATATATATATTTCATATTCATACGCCAACCTTAGAATTCAGATCCTAGCATTTCCACATGCCACCTTCTAGAAAAAAAAATGATAAAAAACGTTTTTCATAAAATAAATAATTAAAACTTACAAAAATTAATTATTTTGAGCTTCGTAACTTCAATAATTCATAATAAATAGCCCTTTCATCAGAAAATTCGAATCTCATGAGTTTTTATAGGAAATTCAATTCTCTACAACTTTGCGTAAGAAAGTTTTTCCAAATTCCAAATAGAAATTGACCAAATCCACAAACCAAGCATTTTACAAAGCTATAATCAAATTTCAACAATAAATGGGGTCCACCGACATGTTTAACATGTTTTAAACATTTATTGCAACAAAAATACTCTTCCTCCTCAGATACTCATATATCCCACATTCGCTGTAAAATATCACCGCTAATATATTATTAAAATAATATATTTAAATGAATTATTTTATCGTAAAAGATAAAATATTAATTTTCAACAATTGTCATTTTAAAAATTTTCCATCTATATCCACATAAAATCAATATTTTCCTCATCATATAAATCAATAATTAATTATTCACAAATAATATTACGTAATCACAATATCGACAACCAGCAGCTTCCTGAAAGAGGGCTTTCCAATAAGAATTTCTTCATCAAGCCGCAATTAATTAGTGACCAAACCTCTCCTTAGATGTAACTTTCTAGACATTGCCAATAATGTTATCTAATAATATTATTCAGATAATATGAATTATTGCTTCGATAATGAAAGATACGTGTAATGACAATTATCAAACAACAAAGAATATAAAATATCAACGCAAAGAATTATTAACTCAATAAAATAATCGAATAAGAATTATCGTAACCATTATCGAGTAGTGCCTTCACGTAAGAATCAATAATTGGTGCAATACCGCAGCTACTGCTCAACAACGCCAGACAGTGTGTTTTTAACCACCGGTATTCCAACAAGATAATCTGTGAATAACTACGCCGCTATTTAAAAACAACTTATATTTGTCGCTTTTCTTCATCCAATCACTTTCCGCATGGGGGCTCACACATGGTCACAAGGCTGTCATATGCAGCATTTAATATTATTCCCCACAACATAATAATATTCCACCACCAAACGAATATTCCCCATTTATAATGAATATTTTATAACCACTTCATTAATTTGAAATATTTGCATATTTAACCCTTAACTATCCACATTAATCAAATCAACCCTTACTATTTCAAAATAATAAATAAAGGAAATTCCTTTTTATTTAAAATTTCCCCACCAATCGCCTATCTTTTATCCCTCAGAACATCAATCAATATACATCTCGAATCAAATATTCATCTTTGCACTACAGTGCCAAAGATATTCATTCATTAATCATGTTCATTTAAACACCGCTTTCATCTTCAGCACTACGGGCCAAAGATATTCTTCAAAATCATTCATCTTTGCACTACTGTGCCAAAGATATTCTTAAGAAATCATTCATCTTTTGCACTACAAAGCCAAAGATATTCCATAATATCATCATTTAAGACCGAGGATGATGAAAATATTTTTTAAAGAAACGAATCCAAAGGAAACAAAATGACAAGGATTAAGGATTAAGTTTGGTTTTATCCACGTCCAAAAATACCTCAAAAAATAATCATAGTGATGTAAAATTCAAGAATGATCAAAACATGGATACAATCGTAGTTAGTATCCGCATAGATGTTTTTAGACGAAAAAGAAGAAATTTTATTTTTCTAAGAAATAAGACTGCAGATATCGTGAATAGTGTCAGATATCGTGAATAAGACCAGATACGTGAATAATAACTCCCGACACCAAAAGATAGAAATTCCACAAAAACATCTTCACGCTTTTATAATAGTACTCGTGAATAAGAACTCGTGAATAAGAATCATGAATAAGAACTCGTGAATAAGAACTCATGAATAAGAACCCATGAATAGTAACCCCGACATGAAAAAGTTCCAAATTTGATAAAAACTTCAGATCAACATTTCAGTATAATGATATTGAAGAAATAATATCATTTGAGAAGAAAATAACATCCCTTACCTCGAAAGATCAAGATTTCTAATTTAAACACCGGATATAAAGGCTATGACTTGGACTTGCACCAGATAGCAATACTCAAAGTATACTCAAAATACTCACAAGAATACGCTCGATAATATAGAGAGAGAAAACTTCAGTTTACGGTGTGATTTTCAATTCTAACCTAAGACCCTATTTATAGAAATTGCTTAATAACACCAAAGCAGTAAAAATTTAATAAATTAATAATATAATTATATAAATTTCTTACACATGCCTATAATCTGATTTCAGCCATCAAACACATGCCACCTTCTAGAAAAAAAAGAAAAAAACGTTTTTCTAATTTTAAATATTTTAAACTTCCAAAATCAATTATTTCTTGAGCTTCTAACTTCAATAATTCATAATAAATAGCCCTTTCATCAAAAATTCGAATCTCATGTGTTTTTATAGGAATTTCAATTCTCTACAACTTTGCAGAAGAAAGTTTTTCCAAATTCCAAATGAAATCGACCAAATCCACAAACCAAGCGATTTTACAAAGTGCTATAATCAAATTTCACCAATAAATGGGGTCCAATGACATGTTTAACATGTTTTAAACATTTATTGCAAAAAAAATACTCTTCCTCCTCAGATACTCATATATCCCACATTCGTTGTAAAATATCACCATTATTATATTATTAAAATATAATAATATATTTAAATGAATTATTTTATCGTAAAAAGATAAAATTTCAATTTTCAATAATTGTCACTATAAAAATTTTCTCCATCTATATCCACATAAAATCAATATTTTCTCATCATATGAATCAATAATTAATTATTCACAAATAATATTACAGAATCACAATATCGACAACCAGCAGCCTCCTGAAGAGGGGGGCTTTCCAATAAGAATTTCTTCTTACTCAAGCCAAGCAATTAGGTGACCAAACCTCTCCTTGATGTAACTTTCTAGACATTGCCAATAATGTTATCTAATAATATTATTCAGATAATATGAATTATTGCTTCGATAATGAAAAATACGTGTAATGACAATTATCAAACAACAAAGAATATAAAATATCAACGCAACAATTATTAACTCAATAAAATAATCGTAATAAAGAATTATCAACCATTATTGAGTAAGGCCTTCTTCACGTAAGAATCAATAATTGGTGCAATACCGCAGCCACTGCTCAACAACGCCAGATTAAGTAGTGTTTTTTTAACCACCGGGTATTTCAACAAGATAATCTGTAATAACTACGCCTGCTATTTAAAAACAACTTATATTTGTCGCTTTTCTTCATCCATTCGCTTCAGTTATGGGGCCACACATGGTCATACTCAAAGCAGCATTTAATATTCCCCGACAAAGATTTTAATATTCCACGACCAAACGAATATTCCCGAACAACAATGAATATTTTATAACCACTTGCTTATTTTGAAATATTTGCAGATTTAACCCTTAACTATCCACATTAATCAAATCAACCCTTACTATTTCAAAATAATAAATAAAGGAAATTCCTTTTATTTAAAAAAATTTCTGGTCTTCTGACACTTCTTACGGGTACAACAAATAATATCTCTTCACCGTAAAAGACACCGGATATCAAAGTAAATGAAGTACTGTATCACTCTTCTTCTTTCTCTCTATAGATTTTCTCTCTATAAACCTCTCTATAATTTCTCTCTCTGTAGTTTCAAAGTGAATTCGTAAGAAAATAATGAAGGAATGAGCTTCATTTATAGGAAAATAGAATGCATAGTAATTAATCCATGAACGGTCCAGATTGATTTACTTTAATCTAACTATCCATACTTAAAGCAAAATCTTTTAAATAAAATATCATATATTCTATTTATATAAAAACATTTTTACTATGCTGAAACACTACGCAACACTATGCATAATAAAATATAATATATTCTATTTATAGAATAACTTTAATAAAAGATTATGTTTTATATAAAAGATGTTTCGCTTTTATTACGTTAATAATACGAATAAAACAAAACGTCATTATCGTTATAATAATTCATATTATTAATCGACAATAATGGAATCAAACCGAGTGACTTCTCATAAGCATAAGATCAATAATCAATACCGCTGCTATTGCTATGCAACCACACGTACATCGTACTTTTACTACTGAAAGTAGTTCAACAAGATCAACCAGAAAACTTCCGCCGCTTATTTCAATAAAATATTTTTGTCGCTTTCTCAATCCAACAATAATTACATTTGTGGGGGTCCACCAATGATTGAGTAGTTATTTAATATTCCCCGCTAAACCTAATATTCCCACCAATCGAATATAATATAACTACTTGCATACTTTGCAAAATTTATAAATACTACCCACAACTATAATATTATCTCAAATTCACACCATAATATTAAAAAAATATTTCGACAAAATTTAAATCTTTAATGATAAAATCTGGGGTCTCACATTAATCGTACCCAATCTTAAAGCCATTGGATTTAAATAACACTCAATGTTATTCTCTCCGTTCCTTAATATATGTCATTTTGGAGTTGTGCACAAGTATTAAGAAAATAATTATATAGCATTAATTATAATATCAATTATCTATATTGTCTTTGTATTAAAAATAGAGATTGTTATTTATTGGATATAAAATAGTGAGAGAACCAAAGTTATATTTAATACTTTGGGTAATATTAGAAACTAAGTAATTAATATTTACTTAAAATTGTCAAATAATTTTTATTAAAGAACAAAAATATTTTTCTAAAATAATTTATATAAAAGACTAGAGGTAGTACCATAATATTAAGGTAAGACTAAAAGACAATTTGCACCCCAAATTTTATATCGGTGTTGATTTTTGCACCCTAAACTGAAAAAGGTGTTTAAGACACCCCAAACTTCATTATATCGTAACAAAACAAGACACTTTCTTTCTTCACTTAACCCAAAGTGGTGATTTGCTATGCTGATAACAAAAGTTTGGGGTGCAAATTGTAACAGTTTTAAAAAATTTGAACTTTTTTAACAATTTTTTTAAAACAAACTAAAATTTATAACAGCTTTAAATTTTTTTTTATAATATCTAAATTTTTTTTAAAAAAAACAGTTTAAAAAAATTTGCTAAAAGCAGTTAAAAAATTTGTTTTGTTTTAAAAAAATTTTATAACAGTTAAAAAAAAAGTTTATAACAGTTTATAAAATAATTTGTTAAAAACAGTTAAATTTTTTTTATAACAGTTTTAAAAAAATTGTTAAAAACAGTTAAAAATTTTTGCTAAAAACAATTAAAAAATTTATTTTGTTTTAAAAAAAATTTATAACAGTTTAAAAAAAATTATAACAGTCCAAAATTTTTTTTGATAAAAACAGTTTAAAAAATTTGCTAAAAACAGTTAAAACAATTTATTTTGTTTTAAAAATTTTTATAACAGTTAAATTTTTTTTTATAACAGTTTCAAAAAAATTGTTAAAAACAGTTTAAAAAAAATTGTTAAAAACAGTTTAAATTTTTTTGTTAAAAACAGTTTAAAAAAATTGTTAAAAACAGTTTAAAATTTTTTTTGTTAAAAAAATTATTTTGTTTAAAAAAAAAGTTAACAGTTTAAAAATTTTTTTGTTAAAAACAGTTAAACAAATTTATTTTGTTTTTAAAAAAATTATAACAGTTTAAAAAATAATTTATAACAGTCTAAAAATAAATTTGTTAAAAAACAGTTTAAATTTTTTTGTTAAAAACAGTTAAAAAAATTTATTTTGTTTTTAAAAAAAAGGTTTAACAGTTTAAAAAAATTTTATAACAGTTTAAATTTTTTTTTAAAAAACAGTTAAAAAATTATTTTCTTTTAAAAATGAAATTATAACAGTTTAAAAAAAATTGTTAAAAACAGTTTAAAAAATTTGTTAAAAAAATTATTTTGTTTAAAATTTTTTTTAAAATCAGTTTAATTTTTTTTTAAAAAAATAGTTAAAAAATTTTATTTTGTTTAAAAAAAATTATAACAGCTTTAAAAAATTATTTTTTAATTGTATGGTAATTGTATGCTAACTATTTTAAAATTCTGTTTTTAAAATTCTTATATTTAAAATCATTTTATTTTATTTAAAATTAATTATTTTTGCCAATTTTTAAGATATCATTATTTAATTTTGCACCCCAAACTTTTGTTATCATGCTTAAATTCTGGCCACTTTCTGAATTAAGTGAAGAAAGTGTTTTTTATACGATATAATGAAGTTTGAGGTGTCTTGACACCTTTTTCGATTTTAAAATAAAAAAAGTCAACACCGATATAAAATTTGGGGTGCAAATTATCTTTTAGTCTTAAGGTAATATCCGTGCAAATCGTTATCCCTACCTCTAACCTTATACAAAATAAGTCTCCGGCAAGAACAAGCAATTGCAGTTAGTTTAGCAAAATAATAGTAATAAATTGCAAGAAGAAAAACAAAGGACAGACAGTTGGAATCTTTGGTTTCCACTAGTATAGTAATATGACTTTAGGGCTGACGTCATAACGGAATACTTATTTTGAAAAACAGGGGAGTTAAGTCACATCAATCTCCCGACTTTCCTCGTGTGAATGCCCAAAAAGCAGCCCGCCATATCTCTATCCCCGGTCTATTTTTGTCTAACTGCCGCCTCCAATAATTTTGTGCCTTTAAAGTTTACCACTATAGCTACTTACCTCAAATATGAAAATAAAAATTTACTAGTATAATAATCGGCAATATTTTGAACTATTTCATATATATCAACAATGTCTATAATTAAGGTTACCATAAATAAATTTCAGGTTCCTGCGGTGTATAGTTTTAAACTTCGTTACTTTAGGCTAAATTAAATTGATGGTGCATGAATTTCTTTTATTAAAGATGAGGAGATTAACAAGAACACAAACACACACATATATATATATATATATATATATACATTGATCGTCCATTTGAATATCTAACGATTAATATTGCACTTGTTCGCGCAATTTAATGTTCAATATTCCGTAATTTAATATTACGGACGGAACAGATGACTAAAATATCCAAATTATCAAATTGGTAAATGACGTCGTTTGTAATTAAATTCCGTCTGCACTATTAAACTGTGGATATATGCCAAATTTAATTATTTTTAATTTTCAAGACTGTACGTGATCAATTCTAACAACTATACTCAACGATCAAAAGAGGCTGATATTACTCAAACACACATCTTTATCTTTCTCCTCGTCATTGGTGCTGGCTGTAAAGACCAGTTCCAATGTATCAATGTTGTTATCCTCGGTAGAGACGACGAGCTTGGTTGTTGATTTCGTCGGAGTGTTGTCAGGCAGTACCGGCCCCTGCTAAAGTCTCAAAGCCCTTGAACTTTTAAAATTTTAAAATTTTTTGGTGACTTTAAATATTCTCTTCCTTTTATTACTTAAATAGAATACTTAAAAATTAAAGCAAATAATCAATTTGTAATATTCTACATATACTGATTATTGTAATATTCTACATATTTAAAGCATATAATTTGTACAAAATAATTTAATTATTATGTACCTGGGGGTTCATTATCAGATTCAATTTTTTGGATTTTTTTAATTGTTTGGGAGTAGTGTTACTCTTAATAAAGAAGGCCCTATTTGGTAATTACTTTTTTAACTTAGTAATAATGTGATATCTGTAAGACCCCAACTTTTATAAATAAAGATGAATTTTTCTATAAATATTATTTTTGAATATTATGGAATAAATTTGATATAATGTTATAGTTGTGGGTAATATTTATAAATTTTGCAAAAGTAAGCAAGTTGTTATAAAATATTCGTTTGGTCGGGAATATTCTTTTGTTTCGGGAATATTCGTATGACTACCAAATCATTAGTGGACCCTATTAACTAAGTATTGTCGTAGTTAAAACGACAAAATTATCTTTCTATAAAAATAACTACAGAGGTGTTACTGTTAAAACCGCTGAACTACCCTAGTAGTAAAAGTACAAAGAATACGCATATAGTTGATAAGAGAAGACACGATATTGATTATTGATGCTTACGTGAGAAGTCACTCACCACTATGCCAATTATCACACAAGAATTGCACGATCATATCTCTTATATTATCGATTCAATTATCACACAAGATCATCTCAGATAATATGTTATAAAGATTAAGTCAATAATCGAGACGACAAGTTATAAATGATTAATAATTGTTGAAAGATTAAATATGTATTGATTAAAATAAAATAATTTGTGGTAATATTTATTCAATCCTCGATGTATATAAAGAGTCTCATATGAGACGTTTGTGGTAAGTTTGATTATTTTATGGGGGCCCATATGTCATCATCTAAGAGTCTCTTCGTCATAGTAATTACCTTCGTTAATAGTAATTACCTTTACCAGACGCCAAACCACTTGCTGTTTCATATTACAAAGGCCGAACCACTTGTCGTTTACACATTACAAAGGCCGAACCACTTGTCGCTTCACACATTACAAGTCGCCGAACCACTTGTTGTTTCACATTACAAAAGCCAAACCACTTTTCTTTTCACATCACTAAATCAAGCCACTCAGCCTTTTCACATGGCAAAAGTTAAGCTAGAAATCTTCTATAAATAGAGGCCTAGTGCTTCATTATTTTTCACGCAATTCATTCAAGCTATAGAGAGAGAAAGTATAGAGAGAATAAGAGAGAAAGAAGAATAGTATTTTGTTACTACACCATCTGCAGATTCAATCTCCTACTAAAAGTAAGGAGTGTTATTCTTTCTTATTCACGAAGAGAACTGCTGTTATTCCATCGCTTATTATTCTGCTTGGAATAACTCAGATAATGGTTTTACCCTATACTTGGTGACATTCTTCTATTATTCTATTGGAACATCATGTCTCATTCATTTTTTTATTATTTTGCCCGGTTTCCGTCTTTTATTATTATTCTTCGTTGAACATCCTGTCTGTGTGTTTTACGCCTTACCGGGTTCCATTCTTTATTATTCTGCTGAATATCCTCGTCATGCGTTTTACGCTTTTACGACCGGTTCCGTTATTTATTATTCTCGCTGAATAACCTACCCTGCGTATGCCTATCGCATTTACAAGTGATTTCTTTTGTTATTTCATTCTTTATTATACCCAAATTGGTTAAAACTTCGACTTCTATACTCCATGAAATTAGTGGAATATCATCGATATTTGCGGCTTCATCCAAAGATCCTTTCATGGAAATATTCTTCTCAAGATTCTTGAATTTTACTCTACAAAGCAAAGATCATGTCGATATTTGATGTTATTGGTTCTAGATAAATTAATTCTTGAACTTGTTTTATCAATTCTTATATCATTGTCATCATCCTCATGTTTATATTATGTTGAAAGTCATCTCGTGGCTCAGAAGGCATGTAGATGGACTTGGTATGATTATGACTGAGAGACTATTCTTGTAATCACGACCGTAATGTTACAAATGATGTGGTAAAAATCCAGGTGTCCCGTAGTGCATCGATGGACAATTGTTGGCATGATCATGACCATTAATGAATACACAAATATTCTCGGCCATAAGGTATGAATAATTGTGGTCGTGATACTAAAGAATATCCTCGGTCAGAAGAGTGCAGGGGTGATTCGATGATGTGGAATATTTATTAAAGTTGAGTCTCAAATTTATAACAAAGTGATGAAAAACCTTTTAAAATCATAAAAGATAGTAGATTTTATTTTCTACTGACTTTTTAATGGATCATTTGGTTCACCAGTAGTTAAACTTGATGTTCATTATATTTTATCGCTTTAACATCATTGTAGACTAATGATAATTTATTCTCGCATTATCTTAGTCATAATATTTCTTCGAGCTAGTTGAGCTCACCCTTTCTTTCACCGCTCTCTTCGTAAAATGAGAATATAGCCGGGATGAGCCTCGGGAACCGAGAGTAATGGTCCGGAGGATAAGATTAGTAGTCCTCACTATTCGTGAAATAAGTGTGATAATAATTGTAATGAGGACTCCTTTTGACTTTGTATGATCTCTAGTAGACAATATTGTATTCAAACTCACGCTTTATGTCGATTGCATACCTACGCTTATATTAGTAAGTTGTATTTAAATTCCGCACTACGATCCGACTACCCAAGATGGGTGATGTATACCTATTTTTGTGGGAATCACAACAGGTATCGTAGCTTAGGGATATGATCCCCACTAAGATGTGAGAATAGTACTAAGAGGGGAGAGACGGGAATACCTTTCGCTAGTATGACCTACCTAAGTTTATGTACTATTTTATTGGCCTCACGTAATATAGGGATAATATGTTATACGTCAATTAACCTTTTGTTTTACGGCAAGATCTCGAAAATGACATCCGAGAATGTTGAGAATAAGAATGGAGCACAAAGCGATCGCCGATTCACCACATATCAATAATCGTGATAATATGCATCGTGAAGGCGATAATCCTCACGCAAACAACAACACTAACCAAATGATGAATGATCAAATGTTCGGAGGCTTTATGCATTCATGCAATGAAGAAGCGAGAGCGACTCCGCCCAAAATGTAGGTGGAAACACGGAAAACTCTCAAGGCCACCGCTAAACAATTCAAGGAGCTGGGACCACCGGAGTTTAAGGGAGAGCCAAAACCACTTCAAGCTAAGCATGGATAAAATAGATTACCAAGATATTTGATGTCTTGGGATGCTCCGAGAAGCAAAAGGTTCCTTCACGCCTTTTATGTCATACGCTTGAGAGGCGATTCATCGGGTGGGAATCGGTAGAAACGTACTCAACCTCGCCAGATCAAGATATCTTAGGAGAAGTTCCAGAGAGTCGTTTCAACGACAAATACTTTCCTCGAAAGTATTCGCCATACGAAGGAGGTGGAGTTTATCAAGTTGAACAAAACAATACGACCGTGTCGCAATACGAGGCAAAATTTACGAGTTATCACTTGGTTTATCCCCACTGGTGGATAATGAAGAGAGAATGGCGCCAATGTTTTAAGAGGTTCAAAGTCGAGATACGCCAACATCTTATTTCTCATAAACCGTGTTTGTATTCGATGTTGTAAATAGGGCTCGATTAGTGGAGCGCGATAACGAGTCAACGCAACTAAAAGAGAGTAAATGGAAAAATTATAATACCAATGAGAGTAGTCATCGAAGCTTGACACAACAAGCGTGAGGGAATCAATAAAGCCGATATGGTAAACCACTTTGTGGTAATCAGGCCAAAATAATAAGAATGGACATTTCAAGAAAAGGAGATTCAACAATGATGGAAAGACGCCAAGACCAAAGACCCGTTGTTAAGGAAGGAGAAAGACCACCTATCATATGCTTCAAATGCGGAGGAGAGGGACACATCACCCAAACTACGCCATGCCAGTCAAAGCATGTTATAATTGTGGAAGAGAAGGTCACTTAGCTCGATTTTGTTGCCATCAAGACAAATTCAAATAGGATGGAGGCACCAAAGGTCATTCCGTAAAAAGTCAAACCCAGAAGCAGTAAGAGGAGAAGCGTTTGTTGTGACTCTCCCAGAGAGCAAGGAACCCGAATGAGGTCATCACGGGTAAGCTTATCATAAACTCTAATGAATTCTATACTTTATTTGATACCGGTTTCTACCCATTCTTTTATTTCTCCTACTTGCGCCATCGATTAAATTTGACTCGAGAAATTAGACTTCGATTTATCTGTGGAAACACCGCTGGGAGAAACCTTCATTACATCCACTCGCTTATAAGTCTTGTTTGGTTCAAATCCAGACTTCTCACATTACCCGTCGATCTTATTTCATTAAAAATACTTGTATTTGACGTGATTCTAGGGATTGATTAGTTAACTACTTATCATGCAAAATTGATTGTTTTCGTAAGGTTGTTAGCTTTCATATTCCTAACCAACCTATTATGCTAATTCAAGCGACCAAACCATTAAAATCAATCACTATCCATCTCAAGCCATAAAGCTATTCGCTTATCGAAAAACGGATGTCAAGCTTTCTTAGCTCATGTCACGATTTAAACAAAAATACGCCGCTTTTGAACGATATTTCTATTGTTAATAAATTTCCGACGATATTCCCAAGAACTTCCTAGCCTACCCCCAAAGCGTGAAATTGAATTTTGTATCGACCTCGAACCCTAAGACAAAACCTATTTCCAAAGCCCCATATCGAATGGCTCTATTGAACTTCGTGAGTTAAAGACCCAACCGCAGAATTGTTAGACATCGGCTTTATTCGTCCCAGTATTTCTCCTTGGGGTGCTCTCTCTGCTCTATTCGTGAAGAAGAAAGATGGGAGTATGCGACTTTGTATTGATTATCGGGAGTCAATCATGTCACCATCAAAAATAGGTATCCATTGCCACGATTGATGACCTGTTTGACCACCAGAAGGAGCTAAATTCTTTTCAAAGATCGATCTTCGCTTTGATATCACCAATCAAGATTAGAACCACGACATTCCAAAGACGGCTTTCGTAACTCCCCAGACGGGCATTATGAATTCCTAGTCATGTCCTTTGATCGACTAATGCTCCTCACCGCCTTCATGGATATGATGAACCGAGTATTCAAGGAATATTTGGATCACTTTATGGTCGCCTTTATCAATGACATCCTTATTTATTCCAAAAGCCGTGAAGATCATGAAAGCAACACTTCGAGGTCGACACTCCAAAAGCTTCGTGAATATAAGCTTTATGCCAAGTCAAGAAATGCGAGTTCGTCAAGAAGTAGCATTCCTCGGGCACGTGGTATCAAGTCATGGAATATCCGCTTGACCCAAAGAAAGATCAAGCTATTCAAAGTCGGGACAACCTAAATCAAATGACCAAGACGTAGCTTTCTCTGGTTTAAATTTGGTTATTATCTGAGATTCGTGGAAGGATTTTCTCGAATCGCTACTCCATCGACTCAAATTGACTCGAAAGATACAAAGTTCGGTTGGAGCGAAGAATGTGAGAAGAGTTTTCAAGAACTCAAGAGAGACTTATTTCAAAGACTGCTCGACAATACCATCCGCCTCGAGGATTTGTCATCTACAAAAAGATGCTTCGGCAAAGGGTCGGGATGTGTTCTTATGCAACATGGAAAAGTTATAGCCTATACCTCATGACAACTCAAAGAATATGAGAGGAATTATCCTACTCATGATCTAGAGTCAGTAAATTTGCTGTTTTGCACTTAAAATTTGGAGGCATTACTTGTATGGGGAGAAAGTGGAGATCTTTACTGGATCATAAAAGCCTCAAATATTTCTTCACTCAAAAGAACTCAACACGCGACAACGACGCTTGGCTTGAACTGCTGAAAGATTATGATCATACCATCCAATACCATCCTCGAAAAGCGAAACGCGGGTAGCCGACGATCGAGTAGAAGATCATATGCAAGTACGAAAGATATATTGTCAACGCAAAGGCCCATTTTCAGTGATTTGCAAAGGATGGAGATAGAGTTAAAGACTCTGTGGACGCATGTGATGATAGCGAGTATACGAAAGGAACCGACTTTAATCGATAAAGTTAAAGTCGCTCAAGCTAAAGACCGAGCCGATGCGATGAAGAAGAAAGTGCAAGAAGGTGCTATCGCCAAGCAAGAATCGATGAAGAAGGAATACTTCGAGTCAACTCTGCACTTTGTGTTCCTAATGACCTCGATTTAAAGTATAATATCATGATGGAGGCGCACAACACACCATTTGCAATCCATCTCGGGAGTACCAAAATGTATCATGATATTCATCATACATTTTGGTGGAGCAATACGAAGAGAGAGATAAGCGATGTTTATCTCAAGGTGTCTAACTTGTCAACGAAGTTAAAGCGAGCATCAAGTACCAAAAGGTCCATCAGAACCACTTGAAATTCAAGAATGGAAGTGGGAGCACATTACCATGGATTTCAAGCACCGGCCTTCCTAAGGTTTCTCAAGGCATAGATGCGATTTGGGTCATTGTTGATAGATCGACCAAGTCTCGCTCATTTCTTACCAATACGAGAAAACTATACACTTGAACGCCTTGCTCAGACAGACATAAACGAGATTGTAAAGATCGCATGGTATGCCGCAGATCCATAGTTTCGATCGAGACCCAAGATTCACTTCACGATTTTGGGTTAGTTTGCAAAAAGCTATGGGCACAGACTTCACGATTTAGCTTGGCATATCATCCTCGCACGGACGACAAATGGAGAGGACTATTCAAACTCTCAAGATCTATTAAGACTCGTGTCCTTGATTTCAAGGGAAGTTGGGACAAGTTCTTACCATCGGTGGAGTTTTCCTACAACAACAACAGCTTATCAAAGTATCGGCATGGCTCCATTCAAGCGTTAGATGGAAGAAAGTGTCGCTTCCAAAGATGCTGGGATGAGGTGGGTGAAGCAATGTTGTTGGGACCGGAGTTGGTACGTATGACTACTTTTAAAAGATTCAAACGATCCGACAACGATAAAAAACCTCACAAAATCGACAAAAAGAGTTATCTTGATCTTCATCGAAAGGACGTGGAATTCGATATAGAGATCATGTGTTGTTAAGAGTCGCTCCATGGAAAGGAGTTACAAGATTTGGAAAGAGAGGAAAACTTAATCCTCGATTCATCGGCCCATTTTAATCCTCGATCGAGTAGAACTGTGGCCTATAGACTCGCTTTTACCGCCAAAGTATGTCTCGTGTTCATAACGCTTTTCACATATCCATGTTACATAAATATGTGAAAGACCCGAACCACATAATCGAAGTTAGAACCTGATTTAAATAATGGAAGATTTAACGTATGAAGAGGTTCCTGCTCAAATCTTGATAAGAAGGAACATATTCTACGCCCAAGGTTATACCTCAAGTCAAAGTTTTGTGGAGGAACCACGATGTTGAAGAAATGACTTGGGAGTTAGAATCAAATGAAATCAAGGTATCCTTACCTCTTCGACATACCAGTATCGCACTCTAATTTCGAGGGGCGAAATTTCATAAGAAGGGGAGGTCAGAAGACCCCAACTTTTATAAATAAAGATGAATTTTTCTATAAATATTATTTTTGAATATTATGGAATAAATTTGATATAATGTTATAGTTGTGGGTAATATTTATAAATTTTGCAAAGTAAGCAAGTTGTTATAAAATATTTGTTTGGTCTGGGAATATTCTTTTTGTCGGGAATATTCGTGCATTTACGACTACCAATCATCAGTGGACCCCATTAACTAAGTATTGTCGTAGTTAAAAACCACAAAATTATCTTTCTATAAAAATAACTACAGAGGTGTTACCGTTAAAACCGCTGAACTACCCTAGTAAAAAGTACAAGAATACGCCAGAAGTTGTATAAGAAGACACGATATCGATTATCGATGCTTACGTGAGAAGTCACTCACTATGCTTCAATTATCACTACAAAGAATTACGTCGATCATATCTCTTATATTATTGATTCAATTATTGTCACAAAGATCATCTCGTATAATATGTTATAAGATTAAATCAATAATTGAGACGACAAGTTATAAATGATTAATAATTGTTGAAAGATTAAATATGTGTTGATTAAAAATAAAATGATTTGTGGTAATATTTATTCAATCCTCGATGTATATAAAGAGTCTGCATGAGAGACGCTTGGTAAGTTTGATTATTTTATGGGGGCCCATATGTCATCATCTAAGAGTCTCTTCATCAATAGTAATTACCTTACGTCAATAGTAATTACCTTTACCAGACGCCAAACCACTTGCCGTTTATATTACAAAAGGCCGAACCACTTGTCGCTTTCACATTACAAAGCGCCGAACCACTTGTCGTTTCATATTACAAAAGGCCGAACCACTTGTCGCTTTCACATTACAAAAAGCCAAACCACTTTTCTTTTCACATCACCAAATATCAAGCCACTCACTTTTTTCACACGGCAAAAGTGTTGCTAGAAATCTTCTATAAATAGAGGCCTAGTGCTTCATTATTTTTCACGAATTCATTCAAGCTATAAAGATAGAAAGTATAGAGAGAATAAGAGAGAAAGAAGAAGAATATTTTGTTACTACACTACCATGCGCAGATTCAATCTCCTACTAAAAGTAAGGGGTGTTATTCTTTCTTATTCATGAAGAGAATCATTGTTATTCCATCGCTTATTATTCTCATTGGAATAACTCAGATAATGCGGTTTACCCTATACTTGGTGACATTCTTCTATTATTCTATTGGAACATCCTGTCATGTGTTTTTACAATCCGGACCGGGTTCCGCTTTTTATTATTATTCTATCGAACATCCTGTCATGTGTTTTACACCTGACCGGTTCCGCTTTTTATTATTATTCTGTTGAACATCCTCGCTCGTGTATTTTACGCCGGACCGGTTCCATTCTTTATTATTCTCGCTGAATATCACGTCACATGCGCTTTACGCCGACCGGTTCCGTTATTTATTATTCTCGTTGAATAACTCTCGCCTGCAAGGGCCTATCGCATTTACGGTGATTTCTTTTGTTATTCCATTCTTTATTATACCCAAATAGTTAAAACTTTGACTTCTATACTCCATGAAATTAGTGGAATATCATCGATATTTCAAGCTTCATCCAAAGATCCTTTCATGGAAATATTCTTCTCAAGATTCTTGAATTTTACTCTACAAAGCAAAGATTATGTCGATGATTTGATGTTATCGGTTCCTAGATAAATTAATTCTTGAACTTGTTTTATCAATTCTTATATCATCATCATCATCCTCATGTTTATATTATGTTGAAAGTCATCTCATGGCCAGTAGTGCATATGATGGACTTGGTATGATTATTACTGAGACTATTCTATTGTAATCACGACCGTAATGTTACAAATGATGTGGTAAAATCCTCAATGGCCCATAGTGTATCGATGGACGCTTGTTGGCACGATCACGAATTATTAATGAATACACAAATATTCTCGCCCGAAAGTGTATGAATAATTGTGGTCGCGATACTAAAGAATATCCTCGCCAGTAGTCGGTAAGGTAATTCGATGATGTGAATATTTATTAAAGTTTGAGTCTCAAATATAATAAAGATGAAAAACTTTTTAAAATCATAAAAGATAGTAGATTTTATTTTCTACTCGACTCTTTTAATGGATTCATTGGTTCACCAGAGTTAAACTTGATGTTCATTATATTTTATCGCTTTAACATCACAGAAGGCTAATGATAATTTATTCTCGCATTATCTTAGTCATAATATTTCTTCTCGAGCTAGTTGAGCTTTCACCTTTCTTTCACCGCTTCTTCTGTGAAATGAGAATATAAATTTGGACGAGTCTGGGAACGGAAAGAATGGTCCGCAGGATAAGATTAGTAGTCCCTCACTATTCGTGAAATAAAGGTGATAATAATTGTAATGAGGACTCCTTTTGAGTTTGTATGATCTCTAAGAGACAATATCAGATTCAAACTCACGCTTTATGTCAGATTATACACCTACGCTTATATTAAGAAGTCAGATTTAAATTCATGCACTACGATCCGACTACCCAAGATGGGTGATGTATACCTATTTTTGGCAAGGCCACAATATCTAAACGATGCTTTGAAAATATTGAAATAATTTCGGTTATTATATTTGATATTCTTTCAGATTGATGTTCTTTTGTCGCGAAAAGTTTCCTTTTTTTTACGCTCGCCTTAATAAAGAATTTGTAAAAGCGCCCATTTTTTGTTTTTCCGCTTTGGTTTTCTTCAAAACTCGGGTACGTACTTCGTTGTCAGGTTAAGTCTTTTAAAATTCCTCCTACTTTTATTCCGCCGGAGCAAAGATCGACCTTCGTTAAGCTTCTTTCTAGATCTGGTCGACGATGGCTATTGCTTCCTTGAGCGGCAACTTACCATAACGATTGGAGAGGTAAGAGGGGGTGTTGATCATCTCGATGAAGCGGTTAATCAGGCATCGCGAGTTGGTTGTTTCAATACCCACCTGAACAGTGCTTTCTATTTTTATTTTTTATCATTGCTCTCATTGTGGGTTTGTTGTTAATTAATGGTTATCTGTTCTGATTTGATGTTGAAGACGAGGATATTATTATTAATATTGCCTTGTAGCCAATGACGAGGAGAAAGATTCTTGAAGAAAACGGTTTACTGGTTAAATAAATTAGGAGGAAAAGATGTGTTTGAATAATATGACGTGTTGCTGCATCCCAGATTTTGCACATCAGTAAGAGGATAATTTCTCTCAGCTACCTTTTGATCGTAGAGTAGAGTCGTTTTTCAGTTGATCATTTGGGTATATCTAGTGTCCGCAGTTTAATACTGTGAACGGACGACATTTACAAGAAGTAGCATTTTGATCATCTGTCCCTAAAAATTATACTCCAGACGAGAACAATATTAGTTGTTAGGTATTCGGATGGAAGATCAAAATTTATTATAAAATTAGCCTCTTTTTTACAATGTTATATATATATATATATATATCCTTCCCCACAAGCAAAAGCAAGATACAGCATGCATAACTGCGCGCATATACTTTGTCCCACGTTATTTCTGCAGTATCAATATTCTTTCAAATACAATGGACAAAGGCAAAAACATTAAAATGTATGGTCCACCTTCCTATATATCAGATATCAGTACTTCACTTTTATTAATTCAAAATAGTTTGGTTATTTTCTGTGAAAGAATTAAGGGTATATACACACACATGTATATCCTTTTTCAAAATTGATTTCTTTTTAACACTTTGGGTGGGGGGTTTGTGTGTGTTTTATTTCAATTATGTTTAGACAAATTAAAGAATTTCAAATTTATAGATAGATCCCTTTGGACTATATATCATGACAATTTTGCTATATCACATCAGTAGTAATAATAATACAATAATGTAGGCATACGATTGATAGACATATAGTCCAAAGGATGATGTTACTATCTGAAAAGAGACGGGCCAAGTCTTTTTCTGAGACATTTTAAGCTGTTGTCACCACCAAGTTGCAAAAATAGACACGTGTGTATATATAAAAATTATGTAGTATTTTGCTACTATATATATATATATATATATATATATATATCTTATCCAAACAAAAGTCGATCAAGTCCAATCAAAACGCACCAAGTAAGCAATCGAATAACAAAGCATATCGGTTTCTCACGTACAAAGACTCATTTGGTTAACAACATTATTTTCTTCTCTACAAACCAACCGTATTCATCCATCCTTTAATTTTCAACCAGAAAATTTACTTAAGTCATCCCCGTTTCAGTTAAATTTAAAAGTCATTCACATATTTTATATTTTTTAATTATTAAATAATTTTTTAAATTCAAATATTATTTTACTCAAATAATTTAATTTATTAAAATATATTAATTATTACTCAATTTTATTAAACGTACACGACCTAAAAATAGTTATTAAAAGTCAAAATATTAGTCTATTTTATCTATAACCTTGGAGTTTTAAATCTTAAATGTTGGTGTGTAACTTAAATTAATTAGTACTAATATCCTATAAAATTCAGCTTCCAAATTTGTCTAAAAAATGGGTCAATCTAAAGTCAAAAACATTTTTGGGAGAGTTTATGCATGTCCGGGAGTATAAGGCAAAAAAAATAATCTCCTTTTTAGAGCTTGCATATTATGGGGTTTGAATTTACTGGACCCCATTACATAGTTTGTCATCATTCAACATTTAATTAAAATCTCGCTTTGGCATACGACTTTTGACTTCTCGAAAATATTGTTCAGATTTTGTGTAATATATATGGGTCAAAACCGTCCAAATTACAAGTATTCAAAATTGTAATAGTACAAATGGTGCAAGTATTATTCAATTTCAAATGAATTAGAGTGTCTATTTCATGCTTTAAATTTAAAATATATTAAAATGTAACATCATGTTGATGAGAGGGAAAGATGATGATGCGAAGTATACAAAAAAATATAGACTATCCGTTGAAAACAGATCCTCTATTCTCAATTTTTCTGTCCCCTTGTGTCCTCTCCGTTTTATTTAAAAGGGAAAGGATCGTAGCCCGCAGTCTTAACTGTGCTACTATCAATGACGAAAAAAAAAATAAAGGGGAAAAAAAGAAGGCAAAGTCTCGGGTTACTTTCTAATGATATTAGGTAAACCCGTTTGATATGTTGGGCTAGAGGAACCGCAAATTAAAACTAACCCACCCGAAACAGAATTTGGGCTAAAATAAACTCCTATTCGGAAGCAGGGGTTTTGTGAAAAAACTGACAAGGAATGAGTATTGAAATGTTATTAAAGTTAAAATAATAATAAAAAAAGGGTTTAATATTAGCATAAATAAAATATATATAGTGTGACTTATTACTCGATGTGAAAAAGTATAAGTCGGTGGAAATTATAAAATCTCTAGCCTTTAGTAATACTATTGTAATAGTAGTACTTTTGTTAGTGCTAATGGTAAGATAAGATTTGATTCGATTCTCCAGTCCACTAATTAAAATCATGTGATTGAAAGTGATTCTACTTTCTTTCTTTTTTTTAGCTTTGAAATAAAATAATAAACTTTTAAGTGTTTGATTGAACTTGGGTTTAATTTTTTTTCCCTCTCTCTTGAGTTTTGACTACCAAGTGTTTGATCAGATTAATTAATTGTTTCAAAACAACGTTTACCTAGGTGAATGGTTGGTACTCCTTGTACAATTTAGAATCCTCTCCAATTGCAATTGCTGTTGTCAACTCTGGCAACGGACCTCCTTGCAAATTATAGAAAAATTCATAGCTTCTCTCCTTTGACCTAACTACGTACGTACCTCTGTGAGTAGAACTCCTAAATTTGTTAATTAATATGCATCCTTGGAGACTGAAGAACAGATACTGTTCTGTTCTGCTAAAGTGAGTCAAAGATTGTTTAAGCATTCTTGTAACAAATTATCCATTATAAAAAACAGTTTTCCTGCTATATATAGTAGATAAACCAGCATTTTTGTTTGTTTATTCGACTGCTACGTACGTACGTACAACAATGGCAGCTGAACGAATCTTGAAGCTAGCTTAATACTTAATAGGGCAACAAGTATTCATATATACGGGAATGGGACTTAGATTGTTGATTCGGATCCAGATAATACTCTGCATGTGGAAACTAAGAATCAACAACTTAATTGAATCAGGGTTTAAATGATATAGCATATATATTCAATAATCTTTTATATGCCGTTGGTCCATAAAATACATCAAATTTATTACAAAATTATAAGTATATGATTATGATGGATGCACAACTATATGCCCCAATCAGATATAAAAGTGAAGGGAAGATATATTTCTACATGATCATCAAGATGCATGCTACTACGTACGTACCCCAATTAAGTGGAGATTGCGTAGTGTTTTATGCAGAAACGATCTTCCAATCTAGAAGGTGGATTCATCCTGTCCATCACCCTGGATTTAACATAATCCTTGTAATAGAATCCTCTGTATTGAGGAGGCTCTCCGATCTCTGTAGTGAACTGCGGTAATGGTTCCACCCACTTGTCTCCGTCCAAATTAGAGAAAAATGCATATGAGTTTCTCGTTGTTCCTTTCGGTCTCACCACCCTGTGAGTTGCACTCTTAAATTTGTTGTTGCTCAGAACCTTCTCCAACCGCCGTCCAGAATAATTAAATTTATAAACAAAAAGTTAGATATAGATATAATCACAAAACATATATATATATATATATATATATATATATTGTGGAAAAGGGGATCCATATTAAACGAAGGTCTACAACATGACCGACTTTGGCTTCTTTAAAAACAAACTTGGCGTTTAGAAATCAACCTCACACAAATATACTAAAATAAATATAAACATATTATTAACACAAGAAATGAGGAGTTAAAGCTCTCTTTTATAGAAGAAATCTGAGGACGGGAACAAGAAATAGAGAATGCTAAATTTCAAAGTCTAAGAGGAAAATAAATGCAACGCAACTTTTTCAACAATCTCCATCTTGGCTTGTATTATTCAAATATTGTGAATTTTTTCATGTAACTGACGAAGTGAATTAAGTCCAAGTAATACTTGAACTTTTCTGTTGTAACTGACTTTGTGAGCATATTTGCAACAATCTCCTTTGTGTGAACTTTGCGAACTGCAATGTCACCATTGTTCAGTCACTCAAGAATCTTGTGATACCAAACATCTATATGTTTGGTCCTGACATGGAACACCTGATTCTTTGTTAAATGAATATCACTTTGACTATCACACTGAATCTGAATACTACCCTACTTGAAGCCTAGTTTTTCAACTAGTCCCTTAAACCACAAGGCCTCATTGTTTGCCTCTGTCAATGTCATATACTCGACCTCTGTTGTTGATAATGCTACCGTACACTGCAACACTGACCTCCAACATATACATCCTCCACAAAAGATGTATACAAACCCTGTTGTAGATCTCATTGCATCTAGGTCTCCAGCATAATCCGAATCAACAAACCATGTAACCTCACTTCATCCAGTATCACGATCAAACATAAGACCATAATTGGTTATACCGGCTAGATAACAAAAAATCCATTTCACAGCATTCCAATGTTTTTCCCCTGAATTTGTCATATACTTGCTAACAACACTGACTGTATGTGAGATATTTGGCCTTGTACATACTATGGCGTACATTAGACAACCCATCACATTTGTATACGATAATTTGGATATATATTCTACCTCATCCTTGTTTGTGGGCTTAATAGTGAAGATTACCTGAAACGTGTTGCCAACGGAGTGCTAACTGGTTTAGCATTGTTAATGTTAAACCTCTCCAAGACCTTCTACACATATCCTTTCTAAGTTAGCCACAAGTTTCCTGCCTGACAATTCTTGTGAATTTCCATACCTAGGATCTTCTTAGCAGACCCAAGATCCTTCATGTAAAATTCACTGCTCAACAAATTCTTCAGCTGAAGAATATCTGACTTAATTCCTCTTTGTTGCTATCAACATGTCATTGACATATAACGTCAACAATACTAAAGAACCATCATCAAGGGATCTGAAATACACACATGGATCATACTCCGAACGAGAGTAACCATGAGCTACCATGAAGTTGTCAAACTTCATGTACGTACCAATATCTCGGGGACTGCTTCAAACCATAGATCGACTTCTTCAAACTGAAAACTAAGCCCTCCTTCCCTGGTTCAATAAACCCTTCAGTCTGCTTCATGTAGATATTTTTTCTAAATCACCATAGAGAAAAGTTGTTTTCACATCAAGCTGCTCTAACACTATATCAATTGATGTTACAATAGATAAGATCAACCAAATCAATGTGTTTCACAACTGGTGAGAATATCTCATTCTACTCGATTCCCTCTCTTTGAGAGAATCCCTTTGCCATTAATCTGGCCTTGAATCTTTCACCTTCTTTATCAGACTGAGTTTCCTTTTTCCTAAACACCCACTTACATCATATAGCCTTCGATCCTTTTAGAAGTTGAACTAACTCCCAAGTCTAATTCTTCTGTAAAAACTCCATTTCTTCTGCCATCGCTATTGACCATTTATCATTATTTTTGGACTTAATAGCATTCTAATACCTAA
This sequence comes from Panax quinquefolius, assembly GCA_020205615.1. Classification (NCBI taxonomy): domain Eukaryota; kingdom Viridiplantae; phylum Streptophyta; class Magnoliopsida; order Apiales; family Araliaceae; genus Panax; species Panax quinquefolius. Next base: position 159,944,814 of record CM035153.1, on the reverse strand, counting down.
TTGGATCTCTACTATCAGCAATCAAGGCAAAGGCAACCATGTTATCAAACTCATATCTCTACACTGGTTTGCTAACTCGCATTTTTTGATCTCTCCCAAGATTATAGGACCTCTCTTGGGGATCTGAAGGATGATCATCTTCAATCTCTTCAGATTTTTTTTATCTCTTCAAGAAGCTTCACCTCAACTGGGTGTTTCTGCAACTCACTTGCTACAGATTCTTCATTCCCGGACTTGTTCAGCATGTGTTTCACATTAAACATCACATCTCTGCTGACAACCTTCATCTTGGATACAGGATCCCATAACCTGTATCCCTTGACTCCATCTTCATATCCAAGGAAAATCCACTCTTTAAACCTTGGATCAAGTTTGGACTATCGTTTCTCAACTAGCAGATGAACATAAGTTGAACAACTAAATATTTTCATCACAAAAAAATTAACTGGTTTCCCACTCCATACATCTTCGGAAATTTTGTAATCAATTCCAGCTGAATGAGATCGATTTATCAGATAACACGTTGTATTGAGTGCCTCAGCCCAGAAACTCTTGGGCAATCCAGCATTCAACCTCATACATCTGGCACATTCCAATAGAGTTCTATTCATCCTCTCGGCAATCCCATTTTGCTTTGGAGTTCTTTTAGCTGAGAAATGCCTGGTGATACTTTCATCCCGGTAGAACTGTAGCAATGACATGTTCTTGTATTCTGTGCCATTATCTAATCTGAAATACTCCAGCTTCTTTCCGGTCTAATTTTCTATTTTAGCTTTCCACTACTTAAAAACCTCAAACTTTTGTTTCATAAAATACACCCACAATTTTCTGGAGTAGTCATCTATGAAGCTAATTAACAAAATAATGGGCTCCACCCATTGACGTATGATTGATCAGTCCCAAACATCTGAATGTACATAATTAAGTACATTTTTACTAATATGTGCTTCTTCCTTGAAGTTAACCCTCCGTTGTTTGTTGTACTTGCAAAACTTGTAAAATTCCAAACTGCGCGTTTTGAGACCTTTCAGCAACTGCCTTTTGTGAAGTTTTTTCTTTCCACCTTCACTAAAATGACCAAGTCGCATATTCCATAATTCTGTGTTATTACTGTTAGAATTATCCTACACAGAAATTGTTGTTCCACCAGCAACTATGTCCCCTATCAACTTTTAGAGAGTGCCTTTTTTCTATCCCTTCATAATTACCATCGAAAGCTTGGTAATTTTCATGACACCATCTTTGACACAAATACTGCAACCTATAGAATCGAGTACTCCAACTGATAATAAGCTCTTCTTCAATTATGGAATATATCTTACATCACCCATTGTTCTGACAATCCCGTCAAACATTTTAAATTTGATGGTGCCTATCATAGTAACTTTGCAAACTGCATTGTTGCCCAATAAAACTGTACCACCATTGCAGGATATAAAAGTATCAAATCAATCCCTGTGAGGAGACATATAAAAAGAACATCCGGAATCCATGTACCAATATATAATGTTGCTACTGTCTTAAACAGATAAGAGATAACTTTATGAAGCTTCATTTTTTGTCACTGTGTATAGCTCTTCGTCGCTGCACACATCTACTTGCTCAGTAACATTACCAGAATTTTCAATCTGATTACCTTTTTTTTTGTTATCCTTCTTTAAAAATGGACACTGATTTTTGTAGTGGCCCTTCTCATGACAATGATAACACTCAACTTGAGATTTATCCTTCTTACCAAATCTTGACAAAGACATTTCTCGTTCTTTGCCGGAATACTTCTTCTGATTAGGACCCCTGCCACGCCTATTTGAAAATGCAAGAAAATTGTCTACTTGATTTCTGAAAGTAGTTCTCCTGAACTTATCCTAGTCCAGGATTGCTAACATCACATCGTCAACTACAAGCTTTTTCTTCCATATAAGGAGAGGAGTAGTCTGCATATTTGAGTATGAATTTGGTAAAGAGACGAGAACTAATAAGGCTATATCTTCTTCGTCCAACTTCACATCAATACTGGCTAGTTGGGTCACCATTATATTAAACTCATTAATATGATTGGTCAAATATAACCCTTTTTCCATCTGAAGTCGGTACAATTTTTTCTTCAAATATAACTGGTTTGACAAAGACTTTGGCTTGTAAACTTTTTCAAGTTTCTCCCACAAGTCCTTCGAAGAGGTTTTTGTCAAAACCTGATATTTGATATGTGGCGTCAAACTCAATCTGATTATATTGTTGTCACGGCCTTTGCTTCAAGTTCCGTCCATTTTTCATCTGTTATAGTCGCTGGTTTTTTCGTTTTCCCTTCTAATGCTTTTGCCAATCCTTGTTGAGCCAACACATCTTTAACTGTACACTGCCAAATACAGAAATTTGACTTACCGTCAAATAGTTTAACTCCATACCTCGCACTTGTGCCTGTCATCTTCGTATTTGTGACATGCCTAATTTCTTTTTAAACAGATTGTACCAGTTGAGCAGGTAAGTATAAGTCAGGTGGGAGTCTCTATGTGCTTTTGCAACGGTGACTAATTAAATAACCACCTTTCTTAAAGGCGTTGCCTTTTAAACCACTTTCCTAGACACCAACGGCGTGAACCAAAAGCTTTAATGCCAATTGTTGAGAAATCAGGCTCACACAAATACACTAAAATAAATACAAATACATTACTGTATGAGATATAAAATAATAACACAAGAATTTTACGTGGAAACCCAACTGAGAAAAACTACGGGGAAAGATCTCAGAAATTCACTATGAAAATAATATGGAGATTTCAAACTCTCTAGTAGTGAGCAAAAAACGGATAAAACCGAATTACCGAATCGAACCAAAGTTTTTTAACCGAATTATTTTGGTTTTTCGATTTTTTTCATAATTTCGGTTATATCCGATTTAATTATTGCTATTCGGTTTCGGTTTTGGTTTTAAAAAACAAGTTATTCGGATACCTGAATAGCCGAACTTTATTAATTAAAAATAATAATATTATTAATATCAGTGATCATATATGCAGACTACTTTATTAATATGACTCATCAGTGAGCGTGAGTCATCACTCCACTACTTTGTATTACTCATCAGTAATCATCTCCATTCTCCTGCACCTGCATTAAGATCGCTTCCACCTTCTTCTTCTTCCCACTAGTCATCACTTCATATCTTCGGCTCCTCCTCATATCTCCTTCTTCTTCTGCTCACACCTCCTCAAATCTCCTTCTTCTGTTGCTCTGGCGGATGTCGGATGGCGTAGATCTATGCGGATCCTCATGTCAACGCCGACGAAACAATGGCGATCGAGGAGGTCTTATTGGCTCGAAGGCTTTGTAGCGGAAGATTTTCGACTGAATGAGCTTGATCGGCACACCGATCTTGATCAAAGCATGACCATCCCCGAATTGGATGAGCTTGATCGGCGTAGATCTATGCGGATCCTTATGTCAACTCCTTTATGAAGGTTTATTTTTAAAATTGATTTGAAAGATAGCTAGCTAATTTTTGGATGTATTCTGGGTTATGAGAGTTGATTATAAGATAACAGAGTCCTCAATTTATACTGGGCCCTGAGTGGATTGAAATGTTTTGTAATTCTTAGATGTAATTTCCAGCCAATACTTTAATTTGTTTTTATGGATGTATCTATTTCCCCTCTTTAGTCTCTGAAATCTTAATAATATGAAGGTTTACTTTTTAGATTGATTTGAGCTTCACTCCTTATGAAGGTTTACTCGGCCTCTGTTGTTGATAATGTTACCGTAGATTGCAACACTGACCTCCTACATATACATCCTCCACAAAAGGTGTATACAAACCCTGTTGTAGATCTCCTTGCATCTAGGTCTCCAGCATTATCCGAATCAACAAACCATGTAACCTCACTTCTTGCAATATCACGATCAAACATAAGACCATAATTAGTTGTACTGGCTAGATAACGAAAAATTCATTTCACAGCATTTCAATGTTTTTTCCCTGGATTTTCCATATACCTGCTAACCACACTGACTGCATGTGAGATATATGGCCTTGTACATACCATGGCGTACATTAGACAACCCATCGCATTTGCATACGGTACTTTGGACATATATTCTACCTCTCTGTCTGTGGGCTTAACTGTGAAGATAACCTGAAATGTGCTGCCAACGGAGTGCTAACTGGTTTAGCATTGTTCATGTTAAACCTCTCCAAGACCTTCTGCGCATATCCTTTCTGAGTTAGCTACAACTTTCCTGCCTAACGATCCCTGTGAATTTTCATACCTAGGATCTTCTTAGCTGACCCAAAATCCTTCATGTAAAATTCACTACTGAACAAATTCTTCAGTTGAAGAATATCTGATTTCCTTTTTGCTGTTATCAACATGTCATCGACATATAACGTCAGCAATACTAGAGAACCATCATCAAAGGATCTGAAATACACATATGGATCATACTCCGAACGAGAGTAGCCATGAACTACCATGAAGTTGTCAAACTTTATGTACCATTGTCTCGGGGACTGCTTCAAACAATAGAGAGAATTCTTTAAACTGAAAATAAAACCCTCATCCCTAGTTTAATAAACCCCTCAGGCTGCTTTATGTAGATCTTTTCTTCTAAATCACCATATATGGAGAAAAGTTATTTTCACATCAAGCTGCTCTAACTTCATATCCTGTGATGTTACAATAGATAAGATCAACCGAATCAATGTGTGATTCACAACTGGTGAGAAAATCTCATTGTACTCAATTCCCTCTCTCTGAGAGAATCCCTTTGTCATTAACATGGCTTTCAATCTTTCACCTTCTTTATCAGACTGAGTTTCCTTTTACCTAAACACCCATTAATTTGCATCATATAGCCTTCAATCTTTTTGGAAGTTGAACAAACTCCCAAGTCTGGTTCTTATGTAAAGACTCCATTTCTTCTGCCATCGTTATTGACCATTTATCATTATCCTCGAACTGAATAACATCTTGGTGGCTAGTTGGATCTCCACTACCAACAATCAAGGCAAAGCCAACCATATCATCAAACCCATATCTTTGCACTGGTTTGCTGACTCGCCTTTCTCGATCTCTCACAAGATTATAGGACCTCTCTTGGGGATCTGAAGGATGATCATCTTCAATCTCTTCATATTTTTTTGTCTATTTAAGAAGCTCCACCTCAACTGGGTGTTTCTGCAACACACTTGCTGCAGATTCTTCATTCCCGAACTTGTTCAACATGATGTGTTTCTCATTGAACACCACATCTCTGCTAACAACCTTCGTCTTGGATATTGGATCCCATAACCTGTATCCCTTTACTCCATCTTCATATCCAAGGAAAATCTACTCTTTAAACCTTGGATCAAGTTTGGACTATCGCTTCTCGACTGGCAGATGAACATAAGCTGGACAGCCAAAGATTTTCATTATTGAAAAATCAACTGGTTTCCCACCCCATACCTCTTCGGGGATTTTGTAATCAATTTCAGCTGAAGGAGATCGATTTATCAGATAACACATTGTATTGAGTCCCTCAACCCAAAAACTCTTGGGCAATCCTGCATTCAACTTCATACATTTGGCACGTTCCAATAGAGTTCTGTTCATCCTCTGGACAACCCCATTTTGCTCTGAATCTTTTTACTGAGAAGTTCCTGGTGATACCTTCATCCTAACAGAACTGTAGGAATTATATGTCCTTATATTCTGTGTCATTATCTGATGTGAAATACTTCAGTTTCTTTCCCGTCTAATTTTCTATTTTAACTTTCCATTGCTTACTCAGACTTTTGCTTCATAAAATACGCCCACACTTTTCTGGAATAATCATTTATGAAGCTAACAAAATAATGGGATCCAACCATTGGCGTATGATTGATCGACCCCCCCAAACATCTGAATGTACATAATCAAGTACATTCTTACTGGTGTATGCTCCTGCCTTAAAGCTGACCCTCTGTTGTTTGTCGTACACGCAAAACTTGCAAAATTCTACACGTTTTGAGACCTTTCAGCAACTACTTTTTATAAAGTTCTTTCATTCCACCTTCACTCAAATGAACAAGTCACATGTGTCATAACTATGTGTTATCACTGTTGGAATTATCCTACACAGAAATTGATGCTCCACCAGCAATTGTATCCCCTATTAACTTGTAGAGGGTGCCTTTTTCTGAGCCTTTATAATTACCATCGAAACCTTGGTAATTTTCATGACACCATCTCTGACTGAGATACTGCAACCTATAGAGTCGAGTACTCCAACCGATAGCAAGCTTTTCTTCAATTCTGGAATATATCTTACATCACCCAATGTTCTGACAACCCCGTCAAAAATTTTAACTTTGATGGCGCATATCCTAGTAACTTTAAAGACTGCATTGTTACCCAATAAAATTGTACCACCATTGCAGGATGTAAAAGTATCAAACCAATCCCTGTGAGGGAACATGAAAAGAACATTCGGAATCCATATACCAATCTATAAGGTTGTTACTGTCTCTAACAGATAAGAGATCACCTTATGAAGCTTCATTTTATGTCACTATGTAAAGCTCTTCGTCGCTACACACATCTGCTTGCTCAACAACATTAGCAGAATTTTCAATCTAATTACCTTTCTTCTTGTTATTCTTCTTCAATAATGGACACTGACTTTTGTAGTGGCCCTTCTCGTGAAATGATAGCACTCAACTTGAGATTTATCCTTCTTACTTGGTCTCGACAGAGACATTTCTCGTTCCTTGTCGGAATACTTCTTCTGATTAGGACCCCTACCACACCTATTTGAAAATGCAAGAAGACTGTCTCCTTGATCTCTGGAAGTAGTGCCCCTGAACTTATCCTGATGAAGGACTGCTGCCATCACATCGTCAATTGCAAGTTTTTTCTTCCCTATAAGGAGAGTAGTCTAGATAGTTGAGTATGAATTTGGTAGAGAGACAAGAAGCAATAAGGCTTTATATATCTTCTTCGTCCAACTTCACATCAATACTAATTAGTTGGGTCACCAATCTATTAAACTCATTATAAATATGATAGGTCAAATATAACCCTTCTTCCATCCGAAGCCAGTACAATTTCTTCTTCAAATATAACCGATTTGACAGAGACTTTAACTTATAAACTTTCTCATGTTTCTTCCACAAGTCCTTCGAAGAGGTTTCTGTCAAAACCTAATATATGATATGTGGCGTCAAACTCAATCTAATTGTTGTCACGGCCTTTGCTTCAAGTTCCGTCCATTTTTCATCTGTCATAGTCGCTGGTTTTTTTGCCATCCCTTCTAGTGCCTTTGCCAATATTTGTTGTCAATACATCTTTGACTAAACATTGTCAAATACTGAAATTTGACTTATCGTCAAATAGTTCAACTTCATACCTCGCACTTGTGTCTGTCATCTTCGTATTTGTGACCTGCCTAATTTCTCTTTAAACAAATCGTACCAGTTGAGTAGATAAATGTAATTCAGGTGGGAGTCTCTCCGTACTTTTGCAACGGTCCCTAATTAAATAACCACCTTTCTTAAAGGCGCTACCTTTTGAACCACTCTCCTAAACACTAACGGCGTGAATCAAAAGCTCTGATGCCAATTGTTGAGAAATCAGGCTCACACAAATACACTAAGATAAATACAAACACGTTACTGTATGAGATATAAAATAATAACACAAGAATTTTACGTAGAAACCCAACTGGAAAAAACCACGGAGAGAGATCTCAGAAATTCACTATGAAAATAATATAGAGATTACAAACTCTCTACTGAGAAATAAGTTAACTGTTTATTTCTCTCACCTCTCTACCTCTTTAATGCTCAAATACTTGAGCTCTATCTCTTTAACTTTCTTTTGCTTCTCTAAGCTTGATGTATAGAAATGGGGAGCCAAAGCTCCCTTTTATAGGATAAATTTGAGGAGGGGAATAAGAAATGAGAAATGCTAAATTTAAAAGTCTGAGGATAACAGAAATTAAGAAACAACAAATGTGAGACAACTTTTTCAACACTTGGTAATATTCCTTTTGTTCATTTTTACGGTAAGTGACTAGCTCATATACCAGCTTCCTACAAAGAGAGGAGACTGGCCGTGAAATTGCCACAGACATAAAAAGCCACTAGTTGCGGCTTATGATCAAGCAAGCGCGCAGTTTCTCTAATTTAGATGGCTAACAAGGTGAGTGATTGAGTGTCAACAAAATAATTCCCGAAAATGATTTTTCAACCTCCAAAGCTACCCTATTTATCCGTTCGAGAAAAAAAATTCCCGTTTACAAAATTTGGAAGATTTTAGGATATATTTTGCTTTCATATTTATCCAGTGTTGTGTTTTGTTAGTAGTGGGCATAGAGGTGAACTTGTATTATTAAATTTGAGGACATTAATTATGACAGTTTATGCTATCATCAATAAAATGCTACCGTCTTTATGGAACAAATATATTTTACAAATGAGATTAGTCTTTTTATTGAACGGATACTCGAACATAGCAAAAGGGAAAGAAGATTACCTGAATCACATCTCCTAAGTTGACAACTAATGTCCCTTCTGCTGGAGGTACTGGGATCCATTCACCATTATGAAGGACTTCTAGGCCTCCGATATCATCTTGTAACACAAAGGTCAAAACATTCCCATCCTCGTGCTCAGACTTCCCCGAGTTCCCAATTTCAGAAGCTGGCAAGTAATGCAGTGACACCAAAAAATCCGAGTTCCTAACGTTATTGTATTCTTTCAAAAAATTAGGAGGCAAATTCAAGCACTCGTTTATTATACTCTCCACTACTAAAGCTAAGTTGCTGTATCTAGCAAATATATCTTCCAGCACTTCCCTGTCAAAATAATAAAATAAATCAATTACTCTTAAATCGAAAAAGCCCAGACATGAATATATTTTTAACACTTCGTTTAAATATAAATATATTGTGTATAAGGTTTAAATTTTACTAGTGAGGCTGGCTATGTTTGTTTGCAATTTTATATGAGATTAAACTATTTATACTAATTTAATTAATCCGGAAGCACATTTTTTATCCTTAAATTCCTTATTGGAATTATATTATACATGACCTGAGAAACAAAAACCAATTCATCCGGTTGCCATCTACCCACTAATCCAGAGGTTAAAAAATACAACATAATTGCAAACAAACATAAATTAAAAAAATAAAATAAAAATAAATTGAAGTACAAATAACTTGAGCAGAATGAATAGGGTACTTGAATTGAGGTGGATTGGCGGGGAGCACGTTATGAGGGGAGCCAGCTTGGAATATTGACAAGTACTCGTTCTTATCAGGAGAGTGGTCAGGCTGCTTGCTGAAGCCGGCGGGGAGAGGAACGCCGGGACCCGGTTTGCACTTGAGCTTCTCCTCCTCGGGATACGCAAAGAATGTTTTAGCTAGTTCCAATGATTGATTCATTAGATCAATGGGAATCCCATGATTCACTATTTGGAAGAAACCGTAATCTCTACAGGCATTGCTTATTACTTGTTTCACCCTTTTTCTACCGTCGCTGATTTTGGTATGTCCCAGATCTAAGTTCCCTTGCAGCTTGGGACCATCCACGGTGGTGATGAAAGGAGAGAGATCAACTGTGGGAATTATGGAGTTTGCCATTAATTTTTAGTTGCCTTTTTTCCTCCTCTCTCTCTCTCTCTCTTTTTTTTTTTTTGATTATCTGTGTTCTACTCTGTTACTTAAGTCTGACATTTTGTTCTAGTGGGAGAATTTTATGGTCAGTTGATATGCCACGTGAAACAGTCGGATATGTTGGAGTTTGGAAAGTTTCAGACGACACTACCTTTTTTCTTTTCTTTTCTTGTCTCTTTTTTTTTTTTTTTAATAATTAATACGAGGTTAATTGGAAAATTAATGTAAATTGGGATTTCTTGCCATTTGTTGCAAGCATGAACCAATTCATTTATGTTAACAGCATCTATATCTATATTATCTTAATTTTTGGTGATTTTGTATCAGGCTTGACTTGTTTTTTTTCCTTTTTTTTGTCCTCTTTTGCACTTACAATTTTAGATCCTTTTAATTTAATTTTATTTTATATTTCCATTCAATCCTCTAAATTTGATAAAATTTTAATTTTAACTCCCATAATTTATACACGAATCGTGTGTGGCAATGAGTTAAAAGATAAGTTTCTGGATGTGAATGAAATGTTTTAATTGATTTTCATCTCATAATATCATGTACATTAAGAAAGTTATTTTTTAGTTGATTAAAATTTGACTAGTTATATATAAAAAAACACATTATTACTAAAATTTAGTTTTATATATACATATATATATATAAATTGCTTTTCCAACTAACCTGGAGGGAGGAGCCCATTATGACGAACCGACTACAATGACAATTTTTTCAAATCGCTATAAATGGGTTAGTTTCTTACCATATAAAAAATATTTACGTTATTTTGTGTAGTTGAATACACTCTCTCATGTTATGTATAAAAGAATGTTTTATAATTTTTTAAAATATTATAAGATTACAGCTCACACAAAAATATGAGATTACCCTCGCTTACCTTACTATGCCCTCTTAAAATTAACAATATCTAAATCCTTCACTAAATTAATGGAGTCCGTGAAGCAATAAACATCCTTAGTTCCTTGATGGATAGGGATAGGGATAGCCCACAGGAGACCCCATACAAAAAACTGAACCAAAAATTATTGAATGATCGATGATGCGTGCAAGGAATATTATATATATATATATATATATATATATATATATATATTTTATAAATAAATTTGATAGTTTCATAAGATTTTTTCTCTCATGAGGTATATCCCATTTATTATTCATGGTGAGAAGAAGTTTGTAAACTATTAAATTTACTTTATTTAAAATATCAATTATATATTTATATGAAAAAATATATACTATTATAATGCCAGACACACGCTAGAGACTATTACGACGGTTTTTTTAAATTTATAATAATTTTTTTAATTCGTCATCATACTATTATGGGCATGTAGCAGAGACAGTTTCACGTCATTATAAATTAAAAATCTGTCATCATATTCCCATCACTCTAATACACATCTGTAGATGTATATATATATATTATATATATATATATATATATATATATATATATATCCAAATACATTTTCATTTTCATTTTCGGACCTCAAAATTCAAAATACGTTGGACATCATAATCTTCACAAATCAGAAGCCAATATTTTCATAGAAGAGGTGGCCTACATTCTTTACCTAAACTACCAAATAATGTAGACAAGTGCTATAAGACTGAGAGATGGAGGACCATTTTTTGTTGTATTACTTGTACTTTCGGCCTTTTGTTTAACACCCCCAAGTCCCGAACCCGTGCCATGCACGGCAAACTATTTACGAAACCAAGAATATTTATTGCATCAACTCTTATTGTAAATAAACATATTAATTAATTACTCATATATTTGTTTTAATTAATTTATCGACCATATTATTTTGTTTTACTAATAAAACGTAAAATTTGACATGTTTTTATTGTAATATATAAAATAATTTTTTGTAAAGAAAAGTATTTTCATTATATTGCTTTTAAAAAATAAACACATTTTCTATTAACTATATTTTTTTTCATTATTGACTTTACTGATAAGACTAATTTAGATAAAATGAATTATTGAGCAAATAATTTATTATAAACTGAAACACTAGAATATAAATAACATAACTTTTGGAATATTAAAATGGAGTTAAGGAAGGTGTACAAGTACATAAAAAAATTGAGTTAAACTCTTAAGGATATTCATATTTTTTAAAATTTAGGAGTTGTCTTATAAAACTGAATGATTGTATATTTTATTTTAACCTTTCTGAATTGTCTTAAATTTAAGATATAGTCTTATTTGAACACAAAAGAATGAAAACCCAAAATATGTACAACATAAATCAATCTTATTTTTTAAATTATGGAGCCACAGGAAGCCTTTCAAGTTGTTTAGTTTAATTTTTCTAATTTTCATTTTTTCTCTCAAAGAGTTTAGCCTCTTTGATCTTTTAAAAAAAAACTTATATCATAAATTTTAACCTTTAATAATATAACAAATAATAAGAGAATCATAGTAGTAGAATGATTTTCTCAAAAAAAAAAAATAGTATAATGCTATTTTTTGGGTTAGTAAATAGGGGTATGATTTTATTAACACTTTTACACTCCTTTTTATGTACAAGTGGTTTGGCTCGATGGTAGGTTACTGTAAATTAAAAAAAAAATGAAAAATAAAAAAATGGTACTTTTATTCCTCCATCTCCTTCTCAATTTTATGCTATTTCCTCCACCTCTTTACAATTTTTTGCCAAATTAATTAGTACTTTCCCTTCTTCCTCCTTCCCAACCTACCCCAGCTCTAATAGTCATCATCTTCAACACAAAGATAAAAGAGAAGAATTAAATATAATATACATGTTTCATTCTCTCATCATGATTTGAATGATTTATTCCTTTCCATTTAGATTTTTATTTAAAGCTAAATTACTTGTATAAATATGTATTATCATTCACTATTCATGTGAACAGAATCTTGCAAAAATATTAACTGCCATAGTCCTCCCAGATAGATACTGAAAGAGGATAAGCAACCTTTTCTGTTCTTTTCAAGGGGCAAGGGATTTTTAAAATTAAAACAAAAAATAAAGGATAATAACCCGGAAACCACAACATCGTCAAAGACAGAAGATGATTCAAGTATAATACCATTAACCAAGTTCAAGGTATTAAATAGTAAAATTAGTATAACTTCACCATCTAGCAAACTCTGCACGCAAGGGAGGGAGGGAGGGAGGGATGAGAAAACTAGGAATCAGACCTAAAAATAAACAAAAAGATAATTGGACCAAAAAACAATTAGGATAACACCTACTCGTAGCATTAGCAACATGTAGACAGTTTTAATCCTCATCACCTTCTTCATCATAACCATCTTCATCATCGTCATCTTCAGAACCATCGCTGCCATTTTCCTGCTAGAGAGTATCTTGATTCAGCTTTTATATTTTACTAGAAGCATCAGTGCATAACATACACATTCACAAAAATTAAATAAATCCTCTCGGGTCATGGCAAGATTAAGTTCACCGACCATTTTCTCAGCATGCTATAACATATCAAAGACATCCATGAAACCTTTTCAGCCATTAAAAAGAAAAAATGTTTGTCCCATTTGTGGGGAATGGGAAGACTAACAAATGTTAGTACACACTTACTTGACATTTATATGTTCCAAAATGTCTGTCCGGGGAGCTACCAATATCTTGTCCTTTTTTGTGGACTGATAATCAATTGCCTATTTCCTCAAAAATTGAAAATTTACATTCAGAACTCCAATTCACAAACTTCAAAAGATTTGCAATTATACTTCGCTTAATTGGATTAATTTGGAGAGAAGAGAAACTTGCATTTCTCATGTTCTTAAGATGTTTAATGAGAGAAAAGAAGATGAATCAGAAAAATAATTAGAATCTCTCTCCAAAAGTTATAAGATATATGTATTTCTGAGTTCTGACCTCTCCCAAACATAATACAGGAAGTAGTTTTTCTATTTGCCATAAAGCTACCAAACATAGGAGAGGTTATACCTTACCTTCTATCCTCCAAATACTGTAAAAGTCTTCCTAGAGCCTTCTACTAGTTGATTGTGCTATGGTTCTTTATTCATAATTACAGTTTTCATGTGAAAACTTTCCCAAGCAGCTCATACTTTCACTTTGAAGCTTTTGATATAATTTTGAATTTCAATTAGGCATTGACACCTTATGCTTCTAAATAGACTGACTGTGTCACAAATTTCAAAGAGATACACATCCAACTCCCTAATAAATATGACCATTTGAGCACTGTTTAGTCAATAAATACAGGTGATATACTAGTGGTCAGAGCCTTGGGATCCTCCCTTATTTGAGAACCCAAAGTTTATCTCTCTGACTCACCTAAAAGGGAATCTTTTCACCCTTATTTCCAATGGTCACCAAGAAAATCACAACCCTACTAATTCATACAAGAAATTCTATTACACCATCAAAGATAATTTACACATGAAAATCTTGCTCCTTTGAAATCAGTTTAGTGCAACAGCTAGTGATTTTGGTCCTTGCTGATTCACAGCAGTGTTCTAAAAATCCCCGCCTAAGTCCGCCTAGGCCCCGCCTAGGCGCTAGGCCCCCCTTGGTGCCCCGCCTAGGCGCTAGGCCCCCCTGGCGCCTCACCTAGGCCCAAGGTGGCAAAAAATTCCTCTAGAAAATTAGGCAGAGCCTAGGCGTAGTCTAGGCGGAGAGGTTGTTTTATTTTAATAACTACCCTAACTAGATCTTGATATATTTATTTTTCTAATGATTTACCATATTCATAATACAAGTTGTAGCATATCAAATCACAACAAGAAGTGAACAATATCAAGTCAAAATGAATAATTTTATTATAGTTGTAATTTTTTGAACTTGTACCAACTTCAAATTATATAAATGATGATGCAATTGTAATATAAAGTTTAATTCAATATAATTCTTAAATTTATGTTTAGTTTCTTAAGTTTTAATATTGAATTAAATTCTTGAAATTTTGTTTATGAATAAAACTAATACATTAAAAATATGTTTGAACTTTGAACAATTACATGTTTGTGTTTGAACTTTGACATTAGCAATATGGATATATGTTTGAATTTTAAGCAAAAGCTTTTATTATCTTTATTATAAATTGTTTTGCTTTATATTATTGTTTTGTTTGAATAAATGTAAGATAAAATATTAAAATTAGTTTAAAATAAAAAATCCCGCCTAGGCCCCGCGCAGGCCCCCTAGGCGCTAGGCCCCCCTCGGCCGCCCGCCTAACGCCTTTTAGAACATTGAATCACACGGATTCCACATAACCTATCAAATTACTTTAAAGCATCAGCTAGTCATACTCTCAGCTATTGAACTGTTCCAGTCTAGGATGCAGCTATCAACTGTTGCCTAGGTGTTGAATTATACTACCTTCATCCCAATTTAATTATTCCCTTTTCCCGATTCATTTTAAGATATGTCAAAAACATATTATATAGTATTTCCTCCATTACAAAATATACGATCATTTTTGCCTTTTTGAAGTCAACTAAAGATATTTTTAAAAATTCAAAATTGACATGGATTCCTCTAATTTTAGTCGATACAATAATGAATATTGTAAACCATCTAAATATTACAACTCATTGTTACATTTATTACTGATGACTAAATGTACAATTTTTTGTCCTAAAAAGATGATATAAAGTACATGAAGGGTAACTAAGTCATTTAATGGGGTTCATTAGTATAAAAAAGAAAAAAATTTCTATTCTCTTTCCTCTAATTTTACGTATGTGCAAATTGTATTTTGCTTATCCATTTAGGGACGGAGGGAGTATTTCATAATTTATAACAAATCTCAATTTTTGGTTTTGAAAATGTCAAATTGACTTTCAAAGTCAATAACGATCTTATAATTTGTATCTGAGAGAGCATATTTTTATTTAATTTAATATCCTCAAAATACTATTTTTGTCAACCAAATTATATAAAAACATAATCTAAAATTATGATACTTTGGCACATCAAAGAAAGAGGTTGGCTAAACTAGGACAGAGAAAGTACAAAAATATTTGTTATTTCTCAGCTAAACTTGAGTTTTTCATATTCAACCATACAACTTTGATATATTAAAACATGCTTTTTCCCACAATTGGATTTATTCTACAAAAACCAACAATTCTCTTGATACCATCAAGAAACCCTCCACAAAGTCATCTAGAGCATAATTCATCTCCAATTTTATTTTTGGATAAGAAATTTGATTGTCCTTCTAGCAATTTATATGCCTTCTCTTTGTAGTTAAAACATTAAAAATGTCAAAAAGTAAAATAGAAAAGATATTATAGCTTTCACTATAGTTGATTTGTATATCCCTTAACAAAGGCAAAAGATTGGGCCTTGGGGGAATGACACAGCTCTCACTTTTGAAAATTTCCGTTTACACTAATGTTTTTCATATAATTTCCCATGGACTTGTATTTTTTACCTTTGACGTAAGACAAGAAACTAAAAAATGTGTAACAATGAAAAGATAGATTGATGCATATCTCCATAGAGAATAGGTTATCCTGCATGATACATCTTTTCAATATTCAGTCCTACATTAATTGGTATCGAAGCGAAACCTGATTAAATCACATTTCAACTTTGATACCAATTGATGCAAGACAAGACGTGGGTAGTCCCAAGTTAAATATCTACTTACCTTAAATAATCAACTTTTTACAAAAAAATCCTATAATACCCTTAGTATTAATAGTTCTATATTTCTATTCCCTATACATATTTATGGGGGATTATTTGTCATGTACAAAAAACTATACAACTAGTTGAGAAGTTATAATGACTTTTTGAAGGAATTCAAATACTTGGAGTTGAAAGTAATATTAAATGCATTAATGGAACTGATTCCAATGAGAAGATTTTTGACAACTTTAGTTTTAAATATAGACAATTTTGTCATTTTATTCTTTCTTAATATGCGCAAAAAGTCAATCAGAATTTTTATCTTAGAACGGAGAGAGTATTAACAATGGAAAAGATGGACTAATTCCTATGTATGTAGAGATATTTTAAGGTCCGCTGAATTTCCACACATCTGAGAACAAAAGATATCACAAACTCAAAATAGAGTTAATTTTAATACAATTTATGCCATATACAAATAGAGGTTGGCCTTATTCATATGGAGCTAGATCTCTAGTCAAATAGTTCTTTCTCCCAATTCTGAATAAGAGCTATAACCACATTCTTTGCATTCTCTCTTAGAGAGCCAAGGACTCTAACTTGCATTCCCAGATCAAAAGCCCAATTCCCATACATTTTGATCAAAAACCCAATTCCCTACTGAGACAAACTCTCAACGGATCCTTTACGCATAATTTATTTCTCTTACTTTATTATTCATGGCCTTAGTTTTGGGGATACTTTATCTTCTGTGTTTGAAATTCGATTGATAGAGAACCTAACTCTCCTTAACCGAGGGAGCATTGCCTGTTTCTTACATGAAAGCTTTCCCAATAGAGCAAGCAACAAAGCTAAGCTAAGTAGATTTGTACCTCGAATAGGCAAGCCCTCCGCTAAGCAGTCAATTCTATCTCTTCCTTTTGGTTAACCAAATAAGAACCAATACCCGTATAACCCGCAGGTTCGGGTCTGATATAGAGCAGATCGTCTCCTTTCGGGGGATGGATAGAGGAACAAGTACGGTAGACACCCTGAGTTTACCAACCAACCGGCTCCTAGTAATATAGAGTAAGGGCTCTTCTCACCTCCTGCGAGTCGTCCGGAGGAAAAGACTTTTTGAATTGGGTAGTCCAGTTGCTTGGTCGTGGGATCCATAAATCATTTGGCAAATTCTATTGCTCCTGTGCACGAGATTAGATACTTTTGATATGAAATCATAACCCCAATCTCTGCAAGCAGCTTTTATATACACCAGCAACCCGCTAATCCGCAAGAGGCAAGGCGTCGAGGCAACTTGGTTGCAGAGTAGAAAGGTGAGCGCTTAGTTAGCAACTTCGACTTGGACGCCTATATAGCTAAGAAGTCGACTTGGTCAAACCGGGTATGGTTCAACCCGAAGCTGAAGTGGGTTAAAAAAAAGTACAGTTTGACTGAACCTAATTGATCGATCGCAGCTTCGGAATATCAAAGAGGGAGAAAAAAAACGAGTCGCAAGAGCGAAGAAGCAGAAACGAAAGATCAAGCCGAGCAAACATCTACGAATCGAGATTAAGACAGAGATTGGGTGAGAGAGAAGTACCTTTACTGACTTTGACGACTCATTTCGGCGACTTACAAGTATGCTTCTCTTCTTTTTTTCTCTTTTATTTCTCGTCTTCTGATTTCTCTTCTTCTCATCTTCTTCTGAAAATCTTTTCTACTTTTGATTTTTGGTTCTTCTCCTTTTAATCTTCTTCTTCAGTTCTTCTCCTCTTCTTTGGCCTTTTTTTCTTTCTTTTATACTTTTTTTTGGATATTCTGACTTCTGTCGGTGGTATGACTACTCTTCTGCTTTGCTTTCTTTTTTTGGGTATTCTGGCCTCTGTTTGGGGTATTCTGATTTCTTGTAAAAAAAAATTATATATGGTATGAGTGTATGAATGTATTATATGCTTTGAGCCTTTGACCATGGTCACATGGCAGTTGAGATATAATATATATATATATATATTGGGTTGGTCAATTATTACTAGTCTACTACTATAATATTTATTGGGTTGTGCACTTGTTACCTTGAAGTTGAGATATATTAATTTTATCATAAATTATTGAATTATTAGTATTGAAATTTATGGTATTCTATATATACAATGTTAAAACTTATGAAACTAAACATAAATTTAAGAATTATATTGAATTAAATTATATATTACAAATGCATCACTATTTATATAACTTGACGTTGATACAAGTTCAAAAAAATTACAACAAAAGTATCATTTTGACTTGATCTTGTTTCTTTCTTGTTGTGATTTGATATGCTACAACCTACATATTGAATATAGTAAATCATTAGAAATATAAATATATAAATATTCATATAAATGTAAAATATATATAATTTTATACGATAAAATTTACATTGTTAACGATTTGTCGACTTGTGGATTTACTTAGTCAAGGCGCTTTCGTCGCTAAAGCGCTTAAGCTCCGTCTCATCGCCTCATTCGACTTGGCACCTTGATAACTATGATCCACAATGACAACATCATCACCGAGAATTGCGTATTTCGTAAAATGGCAGTAAGGATATACTTGCTCAGCAGCCCACCAAAGCGCATTCCACACAACTTCCGTAAACTATGTGTTCAATGCACCACACGTGTGATGAATCATGTGTTTAATTGTTTTAGTAATCATTGAACGTTCGTTACGAAGAGTTTGCTATGGCCAGTGCAGTGAGATTTGTGGAACTAATCATACCTTTACCCGTAAACTATGTGTTCAATGCACCACACATATGCGATGAATCATATGTGTTTAATTGTTTTAGTAATCATTGAACGTTCGTTACGAGGAGTTTGTTATGGCCAGTGCAGTGAGATTTGTGGAACTAATCATACCTTTACGCATACGCCCAACGAAGCACTATTAAGCAATTCATGTACGACTTGATACGGACGACTCCTGTTTTTCCAAGGGAAGCCTTTAAATATGTTGGCTTGAGGATCGCATCTATGTTCCTCGGATCTGATCTTCTAACTTCAAGGATTCCTTACTTGCTTGAATAAAGATAAGATAAAGGGAACTAAACAATACAAGCGGGTCCAAAAAGGACTTTTCCTGGACTCACGAAATGGGGCAGTCATATAATAAACTGCATCAAACTACTCGAGTTGGTAAGCAGGCAAGCAGCAAAGCATCTGGCTTACCGATAATCTCACATTCCTGTCGTCGAGAGACTTTCATAACTATAGTTTGCCAGAAACAAGGAGTTGAGGTGGAAAGTCGCATTGATGGAACGGGGGATCGTACCTTCAGCGAAGAAATAAGTGACCAGCTGGAAGAGATCTTATTTTATTTTATGAAATTTCACTTCACTCTCCACTATCTCATCCAGAACACCACTGTTTCTAAACATAATAAAAGTAAATACTAAATAAAACCCTAATAATGTATAACCTATATATAGTTTAAACAATATATTTACGATATAATTATGTTCCCAATGCCTGATACTATATTGAAGTATTAGCTTCCTAGTATCTTTTAACCACATCAACCTCAAAAAACCATTTATCAACCTTTCCTTCATGTAAACCTTTACCTAAAACGAGATAACTGAAGAAATTCCAATTTTACATCCCCCAATCCCCACCCACCCACCCACCCACCCACCCAAAACCCCAATAAAAAAACACTAAAGGTCTGAGCTCGACCTATGAAGTGTCTTGGTCTCGACAAAAATTTACCTACAATAAAGAACCTTTTAACCAAAAATTCAACATTTCAAATTCAAAACATGTTTGCCGCATAATTAAGATGGATTTCTTTTGCAAGGAAGGCAAAAATGAGATTATAAAGATGATGATTTCATTTAATAGAAAATACATCTTCTATAAAGAGATTTGATGTGATAAGTCTTGTATGGAAACTAAAGACTTGTATAAAAAGGAAAACTTCCAAACGACGACATACATCTTTAGGCAAGTAAAAATGGCATACCTCTTCATCACCTTCTTCCCCCTCAAAGTCCACTTCATCAGCCTCCTACACAAAGTAGTCACAAAATGTTACAAGGTTGAACTTGCAATGACCTTATAAGAAAATTAGACGGACAGCTATAAAGGAAAAGAACTTACATTGTTAAAATAAGTGAGAGGATTGGGCCACAAATCCTCCTTGATTATCTCTGCAATCTACAATGAAGAATTCATATATATCCTCCATTACTAGCTTTTAAAATCTTTGTACATACAGATCAAATAGCTTCGAAAATCTTTATATATTTCAGAAACACGTGGATCTTCAAAGTTCTTAAATATTTCAGAAACACATGGATCTTACCTCGTCATGAATCTCATCAATATCGTCTTTTTGCTGGGTTTCACTGAACCAGCTAAAGAAGCTGCATTTACAATGGCAAGAGAACAATGAACTTAACGGTTACTTCAAAGCAAATGAAAATTTATGGCTTATGCTATCAATTTTAAAAATACCAAGTTCTGTCAGCAAGACAGAAGCATGTAATTAGACTTGGCAAAACTAATGAATTAGCCACTGTAGTTGGCATATTTTATTGATTATATCATTGAACTTTTAATTTTTCAAATTATCCCATTGAACTAAAAAAATATGAAATTAACCTATTCCATCAAATTTATCTAAAAGCCGTCTAAATTGGTCTTACATTTTCCTACGTGACAGAAAAAAGAGAAAGAAAAAAAGAATAAAAAACACGTAACCACTTCCTCTCCCTTCTCCATAGTATTCCTTCTTTCACTTCCCCCTTTCTTCCTCTTCTCTCTCCATCTCTTCTTCCCCTTTTCTACATGTTCTCCCTCTTCCGAACCTCCGCCTTCTTGCCGATGCTACACTTATACCATAAACGGATACCACGAACCCAGATACCACGATGTCATCTCCATATGACCAGAACGATTCTCCCTTCTGATCGGAGATTGGGAGGTTGAGATTTAGGGTTTTGAGGATGGGGTGAAGATGAGGTTTTCGATTGGGGGAGGAAATGGGTTTGGGGAGGTTTCGAGGAGGAAGACGGTGAAGGAGTGGAAGGGTCGGTGGTTTTGGCCCTTTTTGCGGTACATAGAGGTCAAATATATGACCCAAGAACTGATAACTGGGAGAATATGGCCAATGGGCTGCGAGGAGGCTATACTGGTTCAAGTGTTGTGGTTTATGGGCACTTATTTGTTATTTCAGAGCATGAAAGGATAAAACATAAGGTCGCAACACTTTCTCTTACATTCTTTGAAACCACCTTGCTTTCAAATAAAATCACCTCCAATGTTTCGAATACTTTCAATTTCAGTATTAGATTTTGTCTGTTTTACTCGGACTCGGATGCGGATGTCGGGTGCGGGTACGAATCCAAGTGTCGGTCACGTGAAATCAAAAAATAGATGATACGCGGATATGGATTCAAATTTGGACACGGGTGCGAAGATACGGTATGTTATGATTTTTTAATAATAATGTTTATATTGTTCAAATTCTTATAGACATGCATTTATCATAAAACTTCAGGGGTTGAAGTGCAAAAATATAAAGAAACAGGGACAGAATTGAAACTACTGAAACTTCAGGGGTTAAAATGAAAGAAAACAAAACTATAGGAATTGATTGATATATAATTTTCTAAGGGCTATTTTGAACTTTCAAAAAACATGGGGGACTAAATTAAAAAATTATAAAAACTATAGTGTACCTAACTGTAATTTTTCAATGATATTTTAAAACCAGATCTTGGAGCAGAAGATCGGCTGGAGAAGAAGAAAAAGGCGACAAACTCGTAACTCGTTGGAGGAAAAGAAGAAAAAAGCGACGATGGTAAGTCGCACTCCTTTTTCTTCAGTCTTTCTTCTTTCTTCCTCCTCCTTCCTCGTCTCTTCTTCTTCTCCGATGATGTTGCGTATCCGATTTCTGTGGCCGGATCATGTACGGATCCCGCACCCGTACCAGTGTCGTGGTCGACACGTGTACTCCACCAAAAATGACGAGTCCGAGTAACACAGGATTTTGTAGCTCCAGATTAAACCCTTGAGAAATTCTGTTTTTAAATTGATCGATTCTACGTATCAAAACGACTTGGGGCCTAGTTGACCATGGGAATTCTCAGAAGAGGGATTTGAGGTTGATGAAATGGTGGTATAAATTAGAGAGGAGTGGGTCATTAGAGAGGATGGAGTTGATTTCAGTTTCAAGCTCCAGCAGAGGAGTTGGAATTGGCTGAGCTGATTTTTAAGTTGTGAGAAGCTTGTTTTAGAGCTTCTACGACTTTTAAAACTTGTTATCTTCTTTAGCAGGTTCGGCTTCCATGGGAGTCGCTAGAGAGAGAAACAGAGGAGATAGAAACAGGGGGAGAGAGAATTGGGTGTTTTTTCAATGGCAAGTGATGAATGCACCAGAGGCCTTCTCTGGTTTTGTTCCATCTAGTGGACAAGTTCTCTTTGCTTTAAATCTTGGATTTAGGGGGTGTTTGTTTGGAGCTGAATTTGAATGGCTGAATCGGTCGTGCGTTTGTTTTGGTCTGAATGGTTGAATCGTTAAGATGGACGAGCTGAATGGCTAAGTCAGATTTTTTTAGCTGAATGGCTGAATGAGCAGCTGAATGAAATAAAAAAAAATTAAAAAATTAAAAAAAATATATTAACTATTATATTAAGTAATATTAAATAAATTTACAACAATTTTAAACTTTTTCAGAGGGGTAAAATAATAAAGTTTTGTCATTCAAATGTTTCAGACATATCAATTATCAAACAACTTTTTTCATTCAGATTCAGATTCAGCTCATTCAGATTCAAATTTATTCAATTTTTATCAAACACCCCCTTATTTGATATGATGTTTGCTTGTTGTTTAGGCAGTGTTGCAGTGGAGGACGGCGGCAATGGTGTTGCAGTTGCCATTTTCTCTTACAAGAGTGTTTACAGTATTCTTCATTTTTTTGCCACAGGTAATATTTTGTATTTATTTTCCAAAGCCACGTGGATAAAAAAGTAACGTCTGATTAATTTTTTTAACAGAGTGGTGCAAATATAAATTTTAATTAGTTTACTGGGATAATTTGAAAAATTAAAAGTTCGATGATGTAGTCAGTAAAATGTGCCTACAATGGCTAATTCATTAGTCTTGCCCATTAGAATTATAATACACAGAGTTTTACAAGAGTTCAAATGCATATGATTATCATGATAAAAAAAATATGCATGTAGGCAGATAGAATAATGTATCAAAGATCAAACAGCATGGAGATCCCAAAGACTTCTTTTTGGTTGCTCAAAAACAACTAAAAACGTAATACAACGATAAGTACAATCAAATAAATTCATGTAAATGGTAATACTTGGCTATTAATCTGGAGCATGTCTTATACAAATCAGAGACAAGGCAGGAATAGCAAAGGCTTTATGGAAAGTGCCAACAGTAAGTTTCAATTCAAAGGAGATGCAAAAAAAATAAAATGATAATGTTGATGGCAGAAGATCAATAATCCTTACAGAAGAGCATGCATCAGTCACGCACAGTACACATCGGGATAGCTTTGGTACTAAAAGAGGGGGAAAAACCAAATCATTAAGCAACCAAGATATTTAGGGGGTGTTTGATAGCTTCTGAATAGGACTGAATGCTGCTGACCAAATAAGTAGAATTGTTTCAGACTGTTTGTTTGAGTTTAATGGAAGACTAAATGACTCTTAACGGTGCTGACCTAATAAGCACTATTGGGCTAGCTTATTGGGTCAGCAGGATTACTGAATGGCCTATTACGTTAGTATCCTTCCACAAGTAGTAAAAGAATGTTATTCATTACATTTGATAGAAAAGTACTATGATTCACATATTAAGATTAAGGTGGGTGATGATAGTGTTGCTGAGAAAGAAATTCGCAATAAGATTGTGAGATGTTATACTTTTCATTTTCAAATGTCAGACATTGCAGCTCTATGCACTAAAAGTTTATAATTATTCAAAAACTATTTATAATTGTCAAAATAACAAAATTGTTAATAATTAATACATGCTTCGACCCCCATCGAGGTTTTGGTTAATAAACTGAATGCACGAATACTTATCAAGAATTAAGTATAACAAACAGTAGCAAAAAAAATTTGCAACAACCTTTCATCTGCTGCATGAGGTCGTTTGCTCCCTTTCTTGTCATGAGCAACTCCATTGGGAAGGCCCTTCAGAAGTTCAAAAATAAAGTGTGTCAATTATAGTAGTAAATCATTACAATTAAAATCTATTACAAGCACATTAACATAAAAATCTTACCATGCCCTCTTTCCACTTGATTGTTGTAGCAGTTATTTTTGTTGTTCCTTCGTCAAGGAAGGTGAAGGACTTTGTGAGCTTTGAGTTTTCAAAGAATGGATTGGGATTGAAGTTCTTAAAAAGTAAAATAAAAAAAGGAATTCATAATATGTTGAAGAAAACAGCTTAAAAGTAGCAATAACTCAAGGTATTGAGCAAAATACAAAATATGTCATTAACAGGCATTCACACTACATGAATGCAATACGAAGCGGGATGTTTCTGGCTATTATTTCCAACATAGTACGTGATAAGATTGCAGACTCACAAATGAAATAGAGTAACCCGATTTCACATCTTTAAAATCTTCCACTTCAATGGATCCCAGATACTTGAAAACCTAACATGAAAAAATGAACAATAAGCTCAACTTATTTAGCAAATTGAAATTAAACTTCAGCAAACAAGCAACCATGTAAGAGATGATTAAGTAGAATCTTATTGCGAGTCTCTTTCAATATCCAAATTCCATAAGGAGTAAATGTATTAGCAACTTGGTACATGAAAGTAAATTATATATATATATATATATATATATATATGAAATGGTGTTAAGTTTTATATCTAAAGATTTTTTAGGGGAGGGGTTATAGAGCCAAACCTTTTGGTCTTCCTCACTCAAAAGTTCACCAAAAGCAGGATGACTCAGGAACTGCATAGAACAACGGCATGTGAACTGGATAGAAAGGATTCTAGACACAGCACTAAAGAGTAAAGACAGTAAATTTAAAGCTAGTTATTCACACTACAATTTATTTGTATAAAAAGGAAACAGAAATAAATTAGGATATATTACTAACAGCAGTTAACCAGAAGTCAGGAATGGCTTTTATGATATCATTTCGCTTGTCATAGACAGGCTTGCGAACTTCGTTATACTTCTGCTCTATTTCCAAGACTTTATCACTTGCTTCTTCATTGATCTAGAAACAAAACAGAAACAATACAAAAATTTACATATCAAGTTCCTTGAATGTTATAAGTGTGCAATAATTCTATACCGATGCCTACGGTAAATATAAGAAGACATTTTTAGTTTGTCAGAGTTAAGCAAGCCTTTTAAATGGTTGTGTTATGCTGGAACATAGCCCCAGATAATAAGATGTGACAACGTAATTTTCGCTGATTGATACATCACTGATCACACATAACTGAAAACCTTGAATGTCATATGTTGCATGCATATAACAAAAATTCTTGAACGGCCTAGTCATATTTGATACTTCCTACCAGAATTCAAACATGAAAGAAAACATATTCAAAACACAATTGTACTCATAGTGGACATGCCTGAGAGGCTGAGACGCCTCTTAACTTCAATTGAATTTCTTAAAATAGAATCAGAATGCTGTTTGTGAGAAGTGAGAGAACACCATAATGGATATGTCATATACTTGGCCATTTTCAAAAGAAAAAACTGGAGCAGGGGAAATCAATCCATAATGACTTGTTCGTGCAAAATACAATTTTCAATTTAGCACGGATATATGATAACAAAAAACAGATCATATATCTAAATGAATATAGTATAGATACGTACATATATACACGTAATTTTTAAATTGTTAGTTGAATCTGTCAACTTCTTATCCTCTTTTTTCATACTTTCCATGGCAATAGGGATTAAGTCTTAACCATGCATCAATTATATATCTTTCCAGTGTCATGCTTAGAGAGCTTGATGGGACTATACCAGAATTTAAATCCTCACAATGCAAAAGATATCCATTCAAAATACTAATCTATTTTTACACGTAATTTAGCATAGACTCATAGATAAAGTTCTCTATAGTTCCTCACCACAAAATTGACATATAAACCAGCTAACATTAACCAAACACCTAAAAGCTACTCAACTCAAGGATAAAACAGATGGCACATGCCTGTATGCTGTAACGTCAAAATTTACTGGAGAAAAATAGAAATTCCTCTCGTCCCCCAAAAAAGGATAGAGATGAAAAAACCAAATGTATTTAACCATCAGAGTTTATAGAACGAATATACTAAAACGTAAATACAAGCATACTGACATTACGATATCGTATCCAATACTTCTAAACCCAAAGGAAGCTCTTCAACCTTTCCTGTGAGTGTGTGGCAAACATTACATGTACAGATCTCCCCAGCTAGTCTGACTGCAACTTAAGCCATCACTAGGTATACAACTATATGCAACTGAGCAAATTCAACATATTTATATTAACCAAGACTTATTTTCTCATCCAGACCCAACCCCCCACCCCAAATAAGCACACATTAACCAACTCAATGTATTCAAGCACAATCATATACCTAATTAACTGTTCGTTATGGTAATTATTACAAGTGTCTATACAAATGAATTATATGGATATAATACATAAGCACATAGAAAAGTATGCATGTGAACAAGTGTACATGCATAACAGAGATTTTCATGTGAAAAAGTATATATGGTAGAAACAAAGATACCGTACTAAGGAATATCCAACTTCACACATTTCTATTCGAAATAAAAAGATTTAAAAAAAAAAAAGAAGAAAATTTTACAAGTTCTTTTGTTAAAAAAAGAAGAAAAAAAAGAGGTAAAGAATGACTTGAATTTCAAACGTCTAATTCGAACGTCCAACCTCTAAACTACCAAAACTTCACCAAAAATAGAACCAATTGACTTTTACGGAGATGAATTTGTTTCTTTTTTCCCCAGAAACACCGTTCAAATTTTCACCTTAATTTCCTTCATTACCTCTTGTAATCCTACAAACTAAGCGGAAAGCAAAAGAACTGAAGAATATAAAAGGGAAAAGGAATTTTTACTTTCTCCAGCTCATCTTGGATATCTTGCAACTTCTCAATGGACAGAACGAGCTCTCCATCAATCTGCTCTGCATTTTCCTCTTCACCTTTCTCACCCACCTTCAGTTTTTTGCCCTTATCCGCTACCATCTTTACACCCTTCAAGTAAGCCCTAATTTACTCCTCCCTTCTATGAATTCCTACCTACCTGTAGACCAATTTTGTAATATAAGATACAGACAGAGATATAGAGGGAGAAAGAGGAGAGAGTATATGATATGGGTTAGGGTTTTGGGAGAGATTATAAAACAAAGCTGTTAGGGTTTTGGAGGAAGACAGAATCTGCTATATGCTCGTGCTTGGAGGGTGTACAAGATTAGCCAATTGTAAGACGACCTTGTTTTAGTGTCAGTACATGACAAGAAAGTGGTTCTACACGAGAGAATCATATAAAAAAGGATTAATTATATATTCTATTACATTTTTAAAAATAATTATAACAATAATAATAATGCACTCATAAAATATTTATATAATTAATATATTTTTCATATTTATTTACAATATTAATGCAATTAGAATTTCTTAATTTAAGGAATTAGTATGCAATTAGGATTCTTTTATTTAGGGGATTAGTATTGGTTTACTTAGTAAATTAAGTAATTAATATCTCTACTAAACTATCAAATAAATTGCAGTCCTTCTCTCGTCGTGAATTTTCATGAACTCATCCGCAGACGAATCCTTCCGATCGATTGTCACCACGTCGGGGTGGCAAGTCCTTACTTATCCGTCGATCAGACGCATGCTTGAAATCGGACACTCGATGGCGGCGAGAATCATCCATAAAATTTGTCGTGGGCACAGATATTGGCCTGGGTCAAGAATTATTGCCCTTAGCAGATTTGGACATAGTGATCGAGCCATTTCCAGAGTTCAAAGATGCTATGTTTTTTGAACCAGAGAATGATATCATAAATGATGACTGATTCAGAGTACAATGTTACTAAGGAATTTTCCAGTGGAGATGATCAAGGAAGTTTAAGTAATAATTCTTCTAGTGATCCAGTGGAGATGATGTTTATCCACACTATTAACGTCACCCTCCACGCTTACACCTGCGATTTTTTCATAGTACAGTTGCTGCAATTTTTTTATAGTAAAGTTGGTAGTCAAACATTCATACCAAGGTAACCAATTCAGTGTTATTAGGTTTCTAATTTATTTTTAAAAAATCTATTATAGATTTTTTTATTTAATAGTGCAGTTGGTAGTTAACACTTTATACAAATGTTACCAATTCAGTTTTATTGGGTTACCAATTAATTAAAAAAAAATTATTGTAGATTTTTTTTTGGAATAATGCTAGAGACACAAACTATTCTACAAATATTTTACAAACTGCTGATGTGGCATACTCTACATCAGCATATTGTGTGGGGTCAAATAATACATTGAAACAATTTGTAAATCAATATGCTGAGGTGGAGTATGTCACATCAACAGTTTGTAAAATATATGTAAAATAGTTTGTGCCTGTAGCATTACTCTTTTTTTATAATGCAATTGGTAGACAAACCTTAATACAAAGGTAACCAATTCAGTTTTATTGGGTTACCAATTAATTATAAAAAATCTATTATAGTTTTTTTTTATAGTGCAGTTGGTAGCCAAACCTGAATACAAATGTAACCAACAAAAACTAAAATTGTTACCTTTGAAAGTTTTGGTTACCAACTGCACTGAAATTTCTATTGGTTACCAACAAAAACTAAAATAGTTACCTTTGTATAAATATTTGGATACCAACTGCACTAAAATTTATCTTTTTCTCTTTTTAATTTCTGGACTAAATCAACCTTCGTCGTAATGGCAATGTGGGCCTAAGGTCCATAGTGTGTTGAAGCGGTAATGAAGGAGAGGAAGATGATCGGCGAAGGGGAGGAGGAAGATGACGTTGCCAAACTTTGAATATTTGAATTTTAATTATTATTTTTGAATTTGAATTTGTTTTGTTTGTTAGATCCAAGATATTTGAATTTGAATTATTAATTATGGTAGTTATTTCTCCTTGATTTTAGGTTTCCTTATTATTATGAATTGAATCCTATACTAATTCCCTAAATTAAGAAA
This sequence comes from Panax quinquefolius, assembly GCA_020205615.1. Lineage (NCBI taxonomy): Eukaryota > Viridiplantae > Streptophyta > Magnoliopsida > Apiales > Araliaceae > Panax > Panax quinquefolius. The sequence goes on along the minus strand of CM035153.1, from coordinate 159,915,343 downwards.
TCCTAATTGCACTAATATTGTAAATAAATATAGAAAGTGTATTAATTATGTAAATATTTTATGAGTGCACTAATAGTGTAATTACTTTCTAAATGTTGTATACTTATATAAAGGACCCTATATAAAATGCTAAAGAATCTAAAACCAAAATATAAACTTAGGCCCAGTAAGAATGGAAGGCCCAACTTTTTTTAACTAAACAAAAATTGGAAAGCCTGGCCGCCTGAGAATGTTGTTGAGACTACTAACCTACCAAACCTTATTCGGACCTGAAAAGGGAAATTTAACCACATGGACATGGGTCAACCTGCAGAACTGAGGAAAAACAGAAATAGTCAAAGGAAATTGATATTTTCACAATATTTTTTGATATTTTAACATGAAATTGTCATTGTAAATGTATAGTGACGGTGAAAATCGTCACTATAGGATCTATAGCGACGATTTTCATGTGAACATATCATTTTATGTTGTGAATTTATCAATTTTCGTAGCGTAATATGCGTACCACTTGAATATTGAAATCATTGATTTTTTATTCATCTTTTTTTTTTTGCATAAACTTCTTCAGCCCATAGGAAAATTGAACTGGTAAAATTTGTTAATTTAGGAGCTACGAGTCTATGACATAGGATAGGAGCTACTACATCTCATATAAAATTAGATATAAATTTTTAAAACAACGGTTTTTAAGAATAATTTTATGTTTCTAAATATAACTTTAATATTAGAGTTATTTGTTTAGTAATAATGGTTTGATGCTAAAAATAACATTAAAAAAAATAATAGAATAAAAATATTATGTCACTGTATAATCTTAAAATAAATTTATGTATGTTTCTCTCAAACTAACGGTAAAAGAAATACAAATTGAGCTTTGGTGACATGAAATTTGGATTCGGTTAGCATGAAGTTTATTTTTTGATAAGTTAGTTAATTGACCAGTAAAATGCTGACACACATAGAGCCTCGCCTGCATATCAGTATTCTGTTGACCAATTAACTAATTTACTCAAAAATAAATTTAATGCTCGCCAATTCCATGAAATTTGAAGTGCGACATGGATATCTATCCAACCACTTTCTCTCTGTTGGCCCGCCCTTTCTCATTATTCCGTTGCTACATTTATGACTTCAATTCCTAGAGGAATAAATAAATCATCCACCTCGAGCTGCTGGTCCCTTGAAAACATTCTGTTGTGCCCATGCCCGTGCCCATGCATAACATAATTTCAAACTTGAAATGTCTCTTAATTATATTCGATCTAGGATTGAATGTGATGATAGCTGACCCCTTTCTGCCTCACTTATACATAATAGATAGTCACATTCCCCATTTAATGCCTTCTTAATTCACATACCTGATACCACAACTACTTATATATCCCCACTCCCCACCCCCACCCCCACCCCCACCCCCCACCCCCCACTGCTAATCACATTTAAGGTGCAACTGCAACACCATCTTTTTTTTCTCGTGGTCGAGTAGAATGGACGACATTCTTTTACGCTTTTAATCATTATTACAAATCCTCCCATCAAAATTCTTCCTACTTTCACTTTACTATTACATTCCAAACCAAAGCCTAAATACCTCTCACCACGCCCTGCCTGTTGCTCATTCATTGTTCTAATGAATTCAATCTGTTAAACACTATCAACTCAGTAATCATTGTTGCACTCTATTTAGTCCGTAATCATTGTTAAACACAAGTTTTGACGCATAACAGAAACACAGAGTTTACCAACGTAAACACTAAGATTACAAGAAATTATAATAATACAAAATCACTTGTAAAAGATAAAATAATTAATAATGAATTCTTCAACTCACAAGTTGGATAGTTAAAAGAATTTCTATAACTATGAAAATAAACTCCTAATAGGTAACTAATTAATATGGCAAGAAAGTCCTAATAGATAACAACTCAATTACGTAATATCATAAAAAATTTGTTTTCTACTAAAATATTATTACCTTAAAAGAACGAACTTACCTAAAAACAAGAATAATTAAAATAATTAATATTCAAGTCAATCCAACCTTCCCACGTTCATGCCGCCATGTCCGAACTCGAAGACCTTTTCTGAAGCCGATCGAACTCAGCTCTTCGGGAATTATCTTAATTCTTCAGGAATTATGGATATTTACTCAAACCAGTTCTCCTTTCTCGTTTACTATCTAACTCTTATTCAAAATCCAAAACTAGTTTGTGACGCCCACAAAATAGGTATACATCACCCATCTTGAGTCGCCAAATATATGGTACAAAATTCAGATACAACTTAATAATACAAATTGCCGTAAAAATACGACAAAACGTAAACTGAGAGTTTAATAAGAATATTGTCATCTAGACAATATCCACACTCAAAAGAGTCCTCTTTACATTTATTTTTACACTATTTAATGTAATAATGAGGACTACTAAAACTATCATCCGAATAATCACTCCGCTCCCGACTAGTCCCGTTCACGTTCTCATTTCACAAGAGAAACGGTGAAAGAAAGGGTGAGCTCAACTAGCCCATGAAATATTATGACTAAGATAATGCGTAATAAATTATCATTAGCCTTCAACAATGTTAAACCGATAAAATATAACAAACATCAAGTTTAACTATAAGCGAACAAACAATCCATTAAAAGTGTCAAGTAGAGAATAAAATCTACTATCTTTTATGATTTAAAAGGTTTTCATCACTTTTATCATTTGAGACTCGACAATAAATAATTCACATCATCCCCGCACTTTTCTACGATGATATTCATTAGTATCACAACCACAAATTATCCATGCTACTGCCAAGGATATTCGTGTATTCATCAATGGTCATGATCATGCCAACAACTCATCCATCAATGCATTATGGGCCAAATGAAGATTTTTTTTCACATCATTTGTAACATTACGGTTAAGATTACAATCAATAATCCTCGGTCATAATCATACCAAGTTCATCTATGCACTTCTACAGCCACATATGACTTTCAACATAATATAAACATGAGGATGATGACAATGATATAAGAATTCAATAAAACAAGTTCAAGAATTAATTTATCCAAGAACTAATAACGTCCAAATTGTCAACATGATACTTCTTTGTAGAGTAAAACTAAAGAATGCTCAGAAGAATATTTCCATGAAAAGATACTGGATGAAGCGCAAATATCAAGGATATTCCACTAATTTCATGGAGTATAGATGTAAGACCCCAACTTTTATAAATAAAGATGAATTTTTTTTATAAATATTATTTTTGAATATTATGGAATAAATTTGATATAATGTTATAGTTGTGGGTAATATTTATAAATTTTGCAAAGTAAGCAAGTTGTTATAAAATATTAGTTTGGTGGGAATATTCTTTTTATCGGGGAATATTTGTGCGACGGCTCAATCATTGGTGGACCCATAATTCAAGTATTATCAGTAGTTAAAAAACGAAAAATTATTTTTCTATAAAAATAACGGCGGAGGTATTACTGGTCAAACTGTTGAACTACCCGTAGTAAAAGTAATGCGATGTCTGCGTAGTTGTATAGTAGCACACGATATTGATTATTGATCTTTACGTGAGGAGTAACTCAAATTTATGCTTTCAATTATTATTACGATAATTCTTTGCATCATATCTCTTATATTATTGATTCAATTATTGTCACATGATCATCTCATAATATGTTATAGTATTAAATTATTAATTGAGACGACAAGTTATAAATGATTAATAATTGTTGAAAGATTAAATATGTGTTGATTAAAAATAAAATGATTTGTGGTAATATTTATTCAATCCTTGATGTATATAAAGAATCTGTTATGAGACGTTTGTGGTAAGTTTGATTATTTTATGGGGGGGCCCATATGTCATCATCTAAGAGTCCCTTCGTCAATAGTATTTACCTTCGTCAATTGTAATTACCTTTGTGAATAGTAATTACCTTTGCGAATATTAATTACCTGTTAGGTTTGTAATATTCAAGAACGCAATCAAATTGCAAAAATAAGCGGAAACGTGTAAAAATCAGAGTTTAAAATTTTTACAAACCATATACCCGGATCACCCTTTATACACAATTATTAATTAAACGAAAAATTGAAGAACAAGAATCATACCCTTGAAGATCCGAGCTTCCTTAGGTACAAGTTCACCTCCAATTCTTTTCACGTTCAACTTGAATCCACTGGGTTTGGTTCCTTCCTTTGATCAACGTTAGCCACCCAAGTGTTTGGCCTCTAGAGGTGATCCACCAAGGAAGAAGAAGGATTCAAGAAGATGGGTGGTTGGCTAAACCCCTAATTTTTCTATCTCTATAGAAAAGGCGTCTTTCTCAACATTTGAATTACAGTATCTTTTGATATCCGATATAAGACTCCTCTTATAAAGATATCGTGTAAACCTTATTTAATAAAATAAGGTATTATTTAATTAAACTCTTTTAATTAAATGGGCTCCTAATCTTATTAGGGATAATTAATTAAACTCCTTTAACTAATTTTCCTCCCTAATCCTATTAGGAATAAATGAAATCGATATTAAATTAATTTCTAAACTCTTTTAGAAATTAAAATAATAATAATAATTGTAATAATATTAATAAGACTCCTCTTATTAATTTATATTTAATATTTCTAAAATATTAAATAATAAATATTAAGCTATTTAATTTATTCTATCACCATAGATTAAATTAAATATACATAACATATTATTACGATTATGCCATTAACTTCTTAAATAATTATTCTTCCTTTTATGGTGTGACCTTTTTAGATTCTCCATATTAAACCTAGGTTGTGAATAAATCAATTAGAACAATTCTAATCTTATTTAAATAAATAAATTAAACAATTAATTTATTTAAATAAATAATATTTATTCTACAATAGGGATAAGCCTCCCTAATGATCAACGACTTTCCGGATAATATAGATTTCAACATTAATCATAAAAGAACCTTTGAGTAAATAGTTACCGTCTGATTCAATCCTTCCACCATACAATGTCCCAATTAAATATAAGACATGGAATTCTTGTCAAGTCTTATTTTATTTAATTATATATATTTCGACTCTTAAATGCACAACTCCAAATAATGCAAATTAGAAACTCCTTTCTAATTTCATTCTGCCTTAACCAAGGACTCTTTGGGTTGTCATTTATCGAATCACATAGACATTTCTCTTATTTTAATAGAAGTGGTAGATTCTTTATTGATCATACATTATCTCCATATATAACTTATTATACCCAAGCATACCTTTGATATACCCTAAGGGTCTTAAGGAATAAGTCAAAGTATAACTCATCATACACAAGATACTATGATGATCTCCACCCGAGGATCACTTGACTACTATCACTACTGAGAATTCCTATTGACGAGCAAGTAAAACTCCATTAGGTATTCCTTAATGAGCCACGTTCGATGAACTTATTCTCTAATAAGCACCTACATACTTGCTTTAGTGTCTCCACACAAATGATCATGAGATCAATCATCCTCGTCCAATGAAAGAAGAACGTATGTACCAATCTATCCTGATTTACTAATCCCCAATTTAGTAATCCAACGATTGGGAACTATTTTAGTTTTAAGCTTTCTAAGAATTTAGATCTCATTAGAATGATCATCATCATTATTCTAAAAGCATTGCTTAAAACTATGGGTTTATCACATATTATAAAAACAAAGATCACGTAGATAATTAAAAGCCTTTAATAAATTAATACTTTTTATTAATAAATGAATAAGATTGTTACAAAGTATGTGTTTTATCATCAAACATGATTGGCTTGTGTGCATACTACTTTCATTACCTTCGTCAATAGTATTTACCTTCGTCAATAGTAATTACCTTTGTGAATAGTAATTACCTTTGTGAATAGTAATTACCTTCGTCAATAGTATTTACCTTTGTCAATAGTAATTACCTTCTTCAATAGTAATTACCTTCGTCGATAGTAATTACCTTCGTCGATAATAATTACCCTTCGCAAATAGTAGTTGTCCCTTCAATATTACCAAGAGTTAATTGCTTCTTCTGATCCAAGGGTTAATTACCTTTCATGAAATAGTAGTTGTCTCTTCATATTACCAAGAGTCATTTTGACCCTTCGTTAAGACCAAGAGCCACCCTCGCTTTTCTATATAAAACGAAAGCTCATTCCTTCATTATTTCTTACGAATTCAATTTGAAACTCTGAGAGAGAAACTATAGAGAGAAAAGAAGAAAAGTATTTTCTTCTACTTCACTTTTCCAATATTCAAATTCTTAAGGTAGGGAATATTATTTGTTGTACTCGTAAGGGGTGTTATTTTTTTCATGAAGAGAAATTACATTATTCCATTCTTTATTATTACATTGGAATAACTTTTGTAAAAGTGGCGTACCTATACATGACCTCGTATATACTAATACCCTATACTTTGTGAAATCCTTATATTATTCCATTCTTATTTATTCTATTGGAATAACTCAGATATGCTGAATCCCCTATACTTGGTGATATTCATCTATTATTTTATTATTCCGTTGGAACATCCTCATGCATGCTTTTACGCGTGCACTGGTTCCATCTTTTTATTATTCTGCCTTTATTATTCTATTGGAATATCCTCGTGCATGTGTTTTACACCTAACCGGGTTCCGTCTGTATTATTCTATTGGAATATCCTCATGCATGTGTTTTACACCGGACTCGTTCCGCTTTTATTATTACATATTTATTATTCATTGGAATAACTTGTCTATGCAATCTGCGCATGCACGGTGATTTCTTTTGTTATTTCATTCGCTATTATACTCGGTTGGTTAAAATTTTGACTTATACTCCATGAATTTAGTGGAATATCCTTGATATTTGCGCTTCATCTAGTATTTTTAATGAAAATATTTTTCCGAAAGCATTCTTGAATTTTACTCTCTACAAAGCAATGTCATGTTGACAATTTGGGCGTTATTAGTTCTGAATAAATTAATTCGTGAACTTGTTTTATTGAATTATTATGTCATTGTCATCATCCTCATGTTATATTATGTTATCTTTGGCTTACGTGCATAGATGAACTTAGTATGATTATGACCGTGGATCATTCGGTATAATCATGGCTTGATATAAATGATGTGACAAAAGTCCTCGGTGGCTCAGTAATGCGATGATGGATAATTTTTGGTATGATTATGACCGGAGGTGATTCGGTATAGTCATGACCATTGATAATTTGATGAAAATCTTTGGCCGTGATACGAGGGATGATTAGATATTGTGGTTTATTCATTAAACCGAGTCTTAGTGATAAAAATTGATGAAAACCTTTTAAAACCTAAAAGATAGTAGACTTTATTTTCTACTTGACTCTTTTAATGGATTGTATATTCCGCTGCAGTTAAACTGGTTGTCTATTGTATTTTATCAGTTTAACATTGTTGAAGACTATTGATAATTTATTCTGCATTATCTTAGTTATAATATTTCTTCTTTGGGCTAGTTGAGCTCACCCTTTCTTTCACTGTTCTCTTCAGGAAATGAGAATATAGCTGGGATGAGTCGGGGAAAAGAGTGATGGTCTCGAAGATAGCATTAGTAGTCCTCACTATTCATTAAATAGTGTGACAATAAATGTAATGAGGACTCCTTGAGTATGGATATTGTCTAAATGACAATATTCCTATTAGAACTCTCGGTTTATGTATTGTCGTATGTTACACGCACGTAGGTATAATTAAGTTTGTATTTGAATTTATGTACCATGTAAGTGGCGACCCAAGATGGGTGACGTATACTTAATTTTTGGGCGTCACAACAGTATCAAAACTTAGGGATATGATCCTCAGCTAAGATGCGAGATAAGAACTAGGAGGGAGGATTTCGAAATTCTTCGCTAGTATGACCTACCTAAGTTTATTTGTTATTTAATTGGTCGATTCGAGTATAGGGATAATATTTGATATATTAATTAACCCTTGTGTTGTGGCGGTGTTTGGAAATGGCGGTGACAATATTCACAATGGAGTGAATGTGACCATTGTGACACCTTTAATCACTAATCGAGTTAATGCGATTATCGAACGAAGAACAAATTAGAGATATCCACGTAGTAAATGAAGAACTAATTGTTTGCACAACCTTGAGCTAGTTGCGGAGGAGCAAATTGAGAGTGAGGAAGAAGAGGAAGAAGAGGAACCCGAGGAGAATTGGTTAGAAGAAATTTATGATCAAAACTTAGAATTACAAAATCGTGTTCGTGAGCTAGAAGAACGAGTTGAAGAACGACAAGCGACGGTCGTGGAACAAAGGGATACAACAATTCAAAATTGGGTTACCCGATATGTGATGCTCGAACAAAATCACGCTTTGGCGGGGTGTAAGATATTAAAGTTGGAATCGAGAATTTAAAAATCAAAGATCAATTTGAAAGAAGAAACAATGAAAAGAAGGAGAATAGGCGATGCATGGGTAAAAGCGCGCACAACGCGTTGATAGTGTAGAAAAAGCGTCCGATCCAATAAAGCCAAATAGATGAAATGGACTTTGCTTTTGGACAAGATGGTGGGAGAACCCAACATCGAATTGGAATTACCACATGCATAGCGGTCAACCCGAATTCGATATGGATCGAGAGAATAATGATTCAAATCATGGATCGAGGAATGTGAAGAAGCACTTAAGGGTGGAATGTACCTATATAGTAAAGTCAAACTTCGGTAATTTAAGCGAGAGCTTTTGTTGAGAAACTTCGAACGAAGTTATTACGGGTAAATTAATTATAAATTATTGCGAAGTCTATACTTTATTCAATACAAGTTCTACCCACTCTTTTATTCTACCTAGTTGTGTTCAATGTTTAAATTTGACTCGGAAAAATTAGACTTTGATTTATCTATTGAAACTTCGTTGGGAGAAACCTTCGTTACCTCCAATTTTTATTAATCTTGTTGTTTCAAATAAACACTTTCACGATCTTATCTCTTTGAAAATACTTGCCTTTGAGGTAATTTTTTGAAAACGATTGATTAACTACTTATTATTCTTTTGTAAGGTTGTTAGCTTTCATATTCCTAACCAACTTTGTTATACTGATTCAAAGTAACCAAACCACTAAAGTTAATCACCGTTATATCGAGCCATAAGTAAAAGAGCCCCGATCCTTTCGTTGTTGACTTCCTTGTGTGGAATGCACCAAAGCGAGACTTTCTTCGTAGGAGACGTCGTGAATGACGATGACAAGTTGATAGTATCATTGTGAGGTCTTATCTAGGTTAAAGGATAGAAAGTCACGATTGGTATCAATGTAACGTCTTATCCAAGTTTTGGATAAGAGTAATGATTTTGAATGATATTTCTATCATTAATAAATTTCTTGACGTATTCTTGAAGATTTCTAGCCTACCCTAGGCGTGAAATCGAATTTTGTATTGACCCAAAGATGAAAAAACCCATTTCTTAAACCTCAAATATTTCTTCAACTAAAAGGATCTCACATTTACGAGGATTATGATGAAAGTCATAATAAAAGCATTGGACTAATGAAAATCAGGGGTATATGAAGTATTAGTAAGTGTTATGATGAGTTATGTGGTTATTATGTGAAAACATGAAAGTTTCTTAGAAATCACAAAGGGTTGAAAAATCAGATTTTGGTAAAAACGTAACATGAAATTCAATTGACCATATCTCTTATTATATTTTGAATTTTTGAGTGTGGTCAAGTCCTAGAGTTAGATCTATGAGTTTTGTAGCTTATCCAAGTGGAATCACTGGAAAAGGTGCTGTAGATTTTCGTGTGAACTGATTTTAGAAAAAGGGTCGGAAATTGAAAATTTCCAAAAAGCTGCTGCCATGATTTTAGAGGGGCTGTTTCGGCCACTAAATTTATGTGAAAAAATTCTGGCCTTTTGGGACATGAAAATATATGTTATAAAGTACCTCCTGTCCAAAAATGAGCTCATTCTGACTTAAAATGAACAAGTTATGACCATTTCAATATTTAGGTTTTTTGACGAAAAATGCTATAACTCGAGTTCTATAACTCAGATGACCATGAAATTTAAATGGAGACTCACATTAACATGTGTAAGGTCCTGCCAAGATTTGGGAATTTTGGAGTTAAACTTGAGGTAGCTAATTTCTTAAGGAATTAATTAGAAATTGATTTTTGAAAAATAGTAAATGAATTTTAAAAATTCGAGAAAAATATATTTTCATCATGGGACTATATTATGCTAAATCCCGAAAAGAAATATTTTTGGGACTGATTTGGTATTTTTCATGAAAATAGTTTAATTACAAACATATGAGTTAAATATGTTATGTGAAAGAATGAAGTCAAAATAGGATTTTATGGCTAGAGAGAATCCTATATAGAGTATATGCTTTATTTTGATGAGGATTTGATAATTGGTGATGATATCTTATGAGTATGGCATTTTTGAATGATTAAATGCATTATATGGTAAAGCGTAAACAATTGAGATAAATTGTTTATAAATTTACTGAAGTGATTAAAATATTGTTATAATATTAATGATATTAGATTATGAGATTATTAAGTGATTGATAACATGGGGATATTCTTGAATCTCGGATAAATTATATTATAAATGTTTAATATTTATCCTTTATCTCATTTGATTGATTCTTTATATCATTATCCTCATGCTTATATTGTGTTGAAAGTCATCTACGTGGTTTACGTGAATAGATGGACTTGGTATGATTATGACCAGAGGATTGTTCGGTATAATCATAACCGTAATTGAAAACACGATTATCTTTGGTAGTAGTGTATGGATAATTTGTGGTCATGATACTAATGAATACACGATTATCTTTGGTAGTAAGTATGGATAGTTTGTGGTCGTGATACTTAATGAATACACGATTATCTTTAGTAGTAGTGCATGGATAATTTGTGGTCGTGATACTAATGAATACACGATTATCTTTGGTAGTAGTCATGGATAATTTGTGGTCGTGATACTAATGAATACACGATTATCTTTGGTAGTAGTGCACGGATAATTCGTGGTCGTGATACTTAATGAATATCCTCGGCTCAGAGTGCGGGGATGATTCGATGATATGGATTAATTATTGAAATGAGTCTCAAGAATGAAATATTAATTCATGGATGTGGTAAAAGTTATCTTTGGTCAGTAGTGCATTGATAGACTTGGTATGATTATGACCAAGGATTATTCTAAGTATAATCATGACCAGTATTGAAAACACGAATATCCTCGGCGAGAAGTGCATGGATAATTCATTGGTCGTGATACTATTAAGTCGCGTCTCAAAGATTATTGGTTTTACAATTTGTATATCTTTGGCACCGTAGTGCAAAGATGAATTGTTAATGAATATCTTTGGTAGGATTGCGAAGATGAATTTAATATTTTTAACGATAAAGGTATTCAAGGTATCCTCACCTCTTTATCATATCGATATCGCATACCTAATTTCGAGGGCGAAATTTCATAAGAAGGGAGGTTGTAAGACCCCAACTTTTATAAATAAAGATGAATTTTTTTATAAATATTATTTTGAATATTATGGAATAAATTTGATATAATGTTATAGTTGTGGGTAATATTAATAAATTTTGCAAAGTAAGCAAGTTGTTATAAAATATTCGTTTGGTTCGGGAATATTTTTTTTCGGGGAATATTCGATTTACTACTCAATCATCGGTGGACCTCATTAACGGAAGTATTGTCGTAGTTAGAAAAGCACAAAATTATTTTTCTATAAAAATAACTACAGAGGTGTTACCATTAAAACCGTTGAACTACCCTAGTAGTAAAAGTAAATGCGATGTCTGGCGTAGTTGTATAGTAGCACACGATATTGATTATTGATGCTTACGTGAGAAGTCACTCAAACCATACTCAATTATTACTACGATAATTCTTTGCATCATATCTCTTATATTATTGATTCAATTATTGTCACAAAGATCATCCAGATAATATGTTATAGTATTAAATTATTAATTGAGACGACAAGTTATAAATGATTAATAATTGTTGAAAGATTAAATATGTGTTGATTAAAAATAAAATGATTTGTGGTAATATTTATTCAATCCTTAATGTATATAAAGAATCATTATGAGACGTTTGTGGTAAGTTTGATTATTTTATGGGGGCCCATATGTCATCATCTAAGAGTCCTTCGTCAATAAGTATTTACCTTCGTCAATAGTAATTACCTTTGTGAATAGTAATTACCTTCGTCGATAAGATTTACCTTCGCCAATAAGAATTACCTTTGTGAATAGTAATTACCTTTGTGAATAGTAATTACCTTCGTCGATAGTAATTACCTTCTTCAATAGTAATTACCTTCGTCCAATAATAATTACCCTTCGCAAATAGTAGTTGTCCCTTCAATATTACCAAGAGTTAATCGCTTTCTTGTTGTTCCAAGGGTTAATTACCCCTTCATGAATAGTAGTTGTCTCTTCAATATTACCAAGAGTCATTTTGACCCTTCGTTAAGACCAAGAGCCACCCTCGGTTTTTCTATAAATAGAAAGCTCATTCCTTCATTATTTCTTACGAATTCAATCAAACTCTGTAAAGAGAAACTATAGAGAGAAAGAAGAAAAGTATTTTGCTTCTTCACTTTTCCAATATTCACTTCTTCTAAGGTAGGGAATATTATTTGTTGTACTGTAAAGGGTGTTATTTTTTTCATGAAGAGAACTTCATTATTCCATTCTTTATTATTACATTGGAATAACTTTGTAAAAAGTGGCATACCCTATACACGACACTGTATATGCGAGAATACCCTATACTTGGTGAAATCCTTATATTATTCCATTCTTATTTATTACATTGGAATAACTCAGTATATACGCTAATCCACTATACTTGGTGATATTCTTCTATTATTTTATTATTCCGCTGAACATCCTCGTCATGCTTTTACGCCGGACCGGTTCCGCCTTTATTATTCTCGCTCTTTATTATTCTATTGAATATCCCATCATGTGTTTTACACCTACTCGGTTTCGTCTGTATTATTCTGTCTTTATTATTCTATTGGAATATCCTCGTTCGTGTGTTTTACACCGACCGGTTCCGCTTTTTATTATTCTCAGATTTATTATTCCATTGGAATAACTCGTCTATTCAAGCACTGCATTTACGGTGATTTCTTTTGTTATTTCATTCGCTATTATACTCAAATTGGTTAAAATTTTGACTTCTATACTCCATGAATTTAGTGGAATATCCTCGATATTTGCGCTTCATCCAAAGATTTTTAATGAAAATATTTTTTACGAGCATTTTGAATTTTACTCTACAAAAGCAAAGATCATGTTGACAATTTGGACGTTATTAGTTCTGAATAAATTAATTCGTGAACTTGTTTTATTGAATTATTATGTCATTGTCATCATCCTCATGTTATATTATGTTATCTTTGGCTTACGTGCATAGATGAACTTAGTATGATTATGACCGTGGATCATTCTAAGATAATCACGGCTTGATATAAATGATGTGACAAAAGTCCTCGATGGCACTGTAATGCGTTGATGGATAATTTTGGTATGATTATGACCGGGGGTGATTCGGTATATAGTCATGACCATTGATAATTTGATGAAAATCTTTGACCGCCAGAGTACAGTGGATGATTAGATATTGTGGTTTATTCATTAAACCGAGTCTTAGTGATAAAAATTGATGAAAACCTTTTAAAACCTAAATGATAGTAGAGATTTTATTTTCTACTTGACTCTTTTAATGGATTGTATATTCATTGCAGATTAAACCGGTTGTCTATTGTATTTTATCGCTTTAACATTGTTGAAGACTATTGATAATTTATTCTCGCATTATCTTAGTTATAATATTTCTTCTTGGGCTAGTTGAGCTCACCCTTCTTTCACCGTTCTCTTCAAGAAATGAGAATATAGTTGGGACGAGTCGGGGAAAAGAGTGATGGTCTCGAAGATAGCATTAGTAGTCCTCACTATTCTGTTAAATAGTGTGACAATAAATGTAATGAGGACTCCTTGAGTATGGATATTGTCTAAATGACAATATTCCTATTAGAACTCTCAGTTTATGTATTGTCGTATGTTACACGACAGAGGTATAATTAAGTTTGTATTTGAATTTATGTACCATGTAAGTGGTGACCCAAGATGGGTGACGTATACTTAATTTTGGGGGCGTCACAAAAGAAGTCAAACTTAAACAACTGAGTATAATAAAGAATGAGATAACAAAAGAAATCACCGTGCGTGCGATAGATCAAGACAAACAAAGTTATTCCAATGTAATAATAAATAATCGGAACTAGTCACGCGTAAAACGCAACGCATTATGATATATTTCAATATAATAATAAATAATGGAACCAGGTCATGCGTAAACGCATAGACACGATGTTCCAACAGAATAATAAATAACTAACCGAATCCAGTCATGTAATGAATGCATCGATATGTTGTTCCAATGTAATAATAAAATGGAATAACAAAAGAATTTCACCATGTATGCGGATTTCTCATGTATGTGTTATTCCAACATAATGATAAAGAATGAAATAATGTAAGAATTTTACCAAGTATAGGGTAGCTCACAGATACAAGGTTATTCCAATGTAATAATAAATAATGGAATAATGTAAGTTCTCTTCATGAATAAGAAAGAAATAATACCCACTTACCTTAGTAGAAATTGGATACCGCAATATTGTAGTAATGTAAGATTCTTTTCTTTCTCTTATTCTCTCTATTCTTTCTCTATAGCTTTAGTGAATTCGTTAAAAATAATGAAGGAATGAGCTTCATTTATAAGCTTGGTAGAGTAAGGGTAAAATAGTCTTTTCGCCATAATTTATGACATCATCGCTTACATCATCGATCATATGACATCATTGCTTATATCATCGATCAAATGACATCATTGCTTACATCATCCTTCCGATGACATCATTGCTTACTTCATCATTCCGATGACATCATCGCTTACATCATCAGAATTCAAATTCAAATTGGTCTCTTCCACCTCATTTTACTTTTATACCATGAATTTACTATAATAATGTTACCATTCAAATTATATAAAAAAAACATACTATCATATAATCACATCATACTACTATAATATAATATTATAATAATATATTTAAATGAATTATTGATTTGATAATTTGAAATACCGTGTAATGACAATTATCAATTAAAAATATCAACGTAGCAATTATCAATCAATAAAATATTAAACAATAATTATCGTAATAATTATTGAGTAGTACTTTTTACGTAAGAATCAATAATTCAAAAAAAGCATGTAATACTGGTAGTGTATTATCGCATGCAACAACGCGTATTCTTGTATTTTAACCACTGTATTCCAACAAGGTTAATTAGCGTGAACACTTCCACCGTTATTTTCATAAAAATATTTTGTCATTTTCTAACTCCGATAATAATTCCGTTGTTGGGGGTCCACTTAATGATTGTGTAAATCGCATTTAATATTCCCAGATAAAAAGAATATTCCCCACCAAACGAATATTTTATAACAACTCACGTATTTTGCAAAATTTATAAATATTACCCACAACTATAACATTATATCAAATTCATTCCATAATATTTAAAATAATATTTATAGAAAATCATCTTTATTTAAAAAGTTGGGGTCTTACAACCTCCCTTCTTATGAAATTTCGCCCTCGAAATTAGAGTACGACACTGTATGTCGAAAAGGTAAGGATATCTTGATTTCATTTCGATTCTAACTCTCGTGTCATTTCAAACATCGTGGTTTCTCCACAAAACTTTGACTTGAGGTATAACCTTGGAGCATAGAATATGTTCCTTCTTATCCAAGATTTGAACATGAACCTCTTCATATGTCAAATCTTCCGTTATTTCGTCCGGTTCTAACTCAATAATGTGGTTCGGGTCTTCCATATATTTACGTAACATGGATATGTGAAAAACGTTATGAACACGAGACATACTTGGCAGTAAAGCGAGTCTATACGCCATAGTTCCTACTCGATCGAGGATTAAAAATGGGCCAATGAATCGAGGATTGAGCTTTCCTCTCTTTCCAAATCTCGTAACTCCTTTCCATGGAGCAACACGTAACAACACATGATCTCCAATATCAAATTCCACGTCCTTTTAATGAAGATCAGCATAACTCTTTTGTCGATCTTGTGAGGTTTTTATACGTTGCTGGATCGTTTGAATCTTTTTCGTAGTCATACGTATCAACTCTGGTCCCAACAACGTTGCTTCACCCACCTCATCCCAAAGATACTTTGAGAATCGACACTTTCTTCTGCATAACGCTCGAATGGAGCTATGCCAATACTTGCTTGATAACTGTTTGTTGTATGAAAACTCCACCAATCTGCAGAAGAACTTGTCCCAACTTCCTCAAGTCAAGGACACGTCTTAATAAATCTTCAAGAGTTTGTGTAAGACCCTCACTTTTATAAATAAAGATGAATTTTCTATAAATATTATTTTTGAATATTATGGAATAAATTTGATATAATGTTATAATTGTGGGTAATATTTATAAATTTTGCAAAGTAAGCAAGTTGTTATAAAATATTCGTTTGGTCTGGGAATATTCTTTTGTTTGGGAATATTCGCATTTACTACTAATCAATCATCGGGACCTACAAACTAAGTATTGTCGTAGTTAGAAAATGACAAAATTATCTTTCTATAAAAATAACTACGAGGTGTTACCGTTAAAACTGCTGAACTACCCTATGGTAAAAGTACAAGAATACGCTGCGGTCGCATAAGAAGACACTCAGATTGATTATCGATGCTTACGTGAGAAGTCACTTAGCTATACTCAATTATCACTACAAGAATTCACGATCATATCTCTTATATTATCGATTCAATTATTGTCACAAAGATCATCTCAGATAATATGTTATATTATTAATCGAGACGACAAGTTATAAATGATTAATAATTGTTGAAAGATTAAAATGTGTCGATTAAAATAAAATGATTTGTGGTAATATTTATTCAATCCTCGATGTATATAAAGAGTCCGCATGAGACGTTTGTGGTAAGTTTGATTATTTTATGGGGGCCCATATGTCATCATCTAAGAGTCTCTTCATCAATAAGAATTACCTTTGTGAATAAGAATTACCTTTCATGAATAAGTAATTACCTTTGTGAATAAGAATTACCTTTGTGAATAGTAATTACCTTTGTGAATAAGAATTACCCTCACAATAGTATTTACCTTCGCCAATAGTAATTACCTCTTCAATAGTATTTACCTTCGCCAATAAGAATTACCTTCTTCGCCAATAGTAATTACCCCTTCGCAAATAGTAGTTGTCCCTTCAATATTACCAAGAGTTAACTCGCTTCTTCTGTTCCAAAGGTTAATTATCCTTCAAGAAATAGTAGTTGTCTCTTCAATATTACCAAGAGTCATTTCACCTTCATAAGCACTCAAGAGCCACCCTCGCTTTTTCTATAAATAGAAAGCTCATTCCTTCATTATTTCTTACTTAATTCATCAAAACTCTGTAGAGAGAAAACTATAGAGAGAAGAAGAAGAAAAGTATTCTCGCTACTTCACTTTTCCAATATTCATTTCTTCTAAGGTAGGGAATATTATTTGTCAGTACCGTAAGGGGTGTTATTCTTTCTTATTCATGAAGAGAACTGTTGTTATTCCATTTCTTATTATTCTCATTGAATAACTCAGATACGTGGTTTACCTTATACTTGGTGACATTCTTCTATTATTCTCGCTGAACATCCTCTCTGTAGTGTTTTTACACCTGACCGGTTCCGCCTTTTATTATTATTCTGTTGAATATTCTCGTCTGTGTGTTTTACACCGCACTTCGGTTCCATTTTTTTATTATTCTGCTTTATTATTCTCGCTTTTAATATCCTCCGCTCATGCTATACGCCGACCGGGTTCCATCATTTATTATTCCGCATTTATTATTCTCGCTTGAACATCCTGCTTGCAGTGAATTTCACCGACCGTTCCGTTATTATTATTCTGTTGAATAACCTCGCATGCGCGGCCTATCGCATTTACGGTGATTTCTTTTGTTATTCCATTCTTTATTATACCCAAATAAGTTAAAACTTCGACTTCTATACTCCATGAAATTAGTAGAATATCCTCGATATTCAAGCTTTCATCCAAAGATCTTTTCATGGAAATATTCTTCCGATCATTCTTGAATTTTACTCTACAAAACAAAGATCATGTCGACAATTTGACGTTAATAATTCCCGGATAAAATAATTCTTGAACTTTTTTATCAATTCTTATATCATTGTCATCATCCTCATGTTTATATTATGATGAAAGTCATCTGTGGCCCATAGTGCATAGATGGACTTGGTATGATTATGACCAGAGACTATTCGGTAATCATGACCGTAATGTTACAAATGATATGATAAAAAATCATCCTCATGGTCAGAAGTGCATCGATGGACGATTGTTGGCACGATCATGACCATTAATGAATACACAACTATTCTCGCCCGTAGTGGCATGAATAATTGTGGTCGCGATACTAAAGAATATCCTCGGTCAGAAAAGTGTAAGGGTGATTCGATGATGTGGAATATTTATTAAAGTCGAGTCTCAAATTTATAACAAAGGATGAAAAACCTTTAAAATCATAAAAGATAGTAGATTTTATTTTCTACTGACTTTTTTAATGGATCACTTTGGTTCCACCGTAGTTAAACTTGATGTTCATTATATCTTATTAGTTTAACATCACAGAAGGCTAATGATAATTTATTCTCGCATTATCTTAGTCATAATATTTCTTATCGAGCTAGTTGAGCTTACCCTTTCTTTCACCGTTTCTTCAAGAAATGAGAATATAGTCGACGAAGCCTGGGAACTGAGTAATGGTCCGTAGAGGATAAGATTAGTAGTCCCTCACTATTCTCGAAATAAAGGTGATAATAATTGTAATGAGGACTCCTTTTGAGTTTGTATAATATCTAGTAGACAATATTTGTATTCAAACTCACGCTTTATGTCGATTGCATACACGACGCTTATATTAGTAAGTTGTATTTAAATTTCAGATCATGATCCGACTACCCAAGATGGGTGATGTATACCTAATTTTGGGGGCGCCACAACAGGTATCGTAGCTTAGGATACGATCCCTGCTAAGATGTGAGAATAGTACTAGAGGGGAGAGACGGGAATACCTTCGCTAGTATGACCTACCTAAGTTTACGTGCTATTTTATCGGCCCAGTCGTAATATAGAGATAATTTGTTACATGTCAATTAACCTTTTGTTTTGTGGCAAGATTCTAAAATGACATCCGAGAATGTTGAGAATAAGAATGGAGCACAAAGCGATCGCTGATTCACCACATATCAATAATCGTGATAATGTGCATCGTGAAGGCGATAATCCTCACGCAAACAACAACACCGACCAAATGATGAATGATCAAATGTTCGTGAGGCTTTATGCAATTTATGTAACAAAGAAAGTAGAGCGACTCGCTCGCCCAAAACGTAGGTGGAAACATCGAAAACTCTCTGCGGTCCACCGCTTAAACAATTCAAGGAGCCGGGACCACCGGAGTTTAAGGAGAGCCAAACCACTTCGCTAAAGCACGATAAAGCAGATTACCAAGATATTTGATGTCTTGGGATGCTCCGAGGAGCAAAAGGTTCTTTCACGCTTTTATGTTGCGCGAGAGGCAGACATCGGTGGGAATCGGTAGAAACGTACTCAACCTCTTGTCAGATCAAGATATCTTCGGGAGAAGTTCCAGAGTCGTTTCAACGACAAATACTTTCCTCGAAAGTATTCGCCATACGGCGAGGAGGTGGAGTTTATCAAGTTGAACAAAATAATACGACCGTGTCGCAATAAGAGGCAAAATTTGAGTTATCACTATTACATTCCCACTTGGTGGATAATGAAGAGAGAATGGCGCCAATGTTTTTAAGAGGTTCAAGTCGAGATACGCCAACATCTTATTTCTCATAAACCGTGTTTGTATTCGATATTGTAAATAGGACTTAGTTAGTGGAGTGCGATAACGAGTCAACGTAACTAAAAGAGAGCAAAATTTAGAAAATTATAATACTAAATGAGAGTAGTCATCGGGCGGTGACAACAAGCGTGAGGGAATCAACAAAGCCGATATGGTAACCACTTTGGTGGTAATCGTACAAAACAATAAGAATGGAAATTTCAAGAAAAGGAGATTCAACAATGATGGAAAGACGCCAAGACCAAAGACCACGTTGTTAAGGAAGGAGAAAGACCACCTATCATATGCTTCAAATGCGAGGAGAGGGACACATCATCCAAATCGCTGCTACATGCCATTCAAAACATGTTATAATTGTGGAAGAGAAGGTCACTTAGCTCGATTTTATCGCCATCAAGACAAATTCAACTAGGATGGAGGCACCAAAGGCCGCTCCAAAAAGTCAAAACCTAGAAGTCAAGCAAGGGAGAAGCGCTTGTTGTGACTCTCCCAGAGAGCAAGGAACCCGAATGAGGTCATCACGGTAAGCTTATCATAAACTCTAATGAAGTCTATACTTTATTTGATACCGGTTCTACCCATTCTTTTATTTCTCCTACTACCATCGATTAAATTTGACTCGAGAAATTAGACTTCGACTTATCTCGTGGAAACTCCGCTGGGAGAAACCTTCATTACATCCACTCGCTTATAAGTCTTGTTTGGTTCAAATCGGTACCTCACATTACCCGTCGATCTTATTTCATTAAAATACTTGCATTTGACGTGATTCTAGTGGATCGATCGTTAACTACTTATCATGCAAAAATTGATTGTTTTCGTAAGATTCATAGCTTTCATATTTCTAATCAACCTATTATGCTAATTCAAACGACCAAACCATTAAAATCAATCACTATCCATCTCAAGCCATAAAGCTATTCGCTTATCAAAAACTGGATGTCAAGCTTTCTTAGCTCATGTCACGATTTTTAAACAAAAATACGCCGCTTTTGAACGATATTTCTATTGTTAATAAATTTCCGACGACGATTCTCAAGAACTTCCTAGCCTACCCCTGAGAGCGTGAAATTGAATTTTGTATCGACCTCTTGAACCCAGACAAAACCTATTTCCAAAGCCCCATATCGAATGGCTCCTATTGAACTTCGTGAGTTAAAGACCCAACCGCAGGAATTGTTAGACATCGGCTTTATTCGCCCTAGTACTTCTCCTCGGGGTGCTCCTGCTCTATTCGTGAAGAAGAAAGATGGGAGTATGCGACTTTGTATTGATTATCTGGAGTCAATCATGTCACCATCAAAATAGTATCCATTGCCACGTATCGATGACCTGTTTCACCAAATAGTAAGGAGCCAAATTCTTTTCAAAGATCGATCTTCGCTCCGATATCACCATTGAAGATTGTAACCACGACATTCCAAAGACGGCTTTAACTCCTGAGGGCATTATGAATTCTTAGTCATGTCCTTTGATCGACTAATGCCCGCCGCCTTCATGGATATGATGAACCGAGTATTCAAGGAATATTTAGATCACTTTGTGGTCGCCTTTATCATGACATCCTTATTTATTCCAAAAGCCGTGAAGATCATGAGCAACACTTGAGGTCGACACTCCAAAAGCTTCGTGAATATAAGCTTTATGCCAAGTTGAAGAAATGCGAAGTTCGGCTCAAAGAAGTAGCATTCCTTGGGCACGTGGTATCAAGTCATGGAATATCTGCTGACCCAAAGAAAGATCAAGCTATTCAAAGTCGGGAACAACCTAAATCAAATGACCAAGACGTAGCTTTCTCGGCTTAATTGGTTATTATCGAGATTCGTGGAAGGATTTTCTCGAATCGCTACTCCATCGACTCACCGACTCGAAAAGATACAAAGTTCGTTTGAGCGAAGAATGTGAGAAGAGTTTTCAAGAACTCAAGAGGAGACTTATTTCAAAGACCGCTCGACAATACCATCCGCCTTGAGGGATTTGTCATCTACAAAGATGATTCTGCAAAGGGTTTGGATGTGTTCTCATGCAACATGGAAAAGTCATAGCCTATGCCTCACGACAACTCAAAGAATATGAGAGGAATTATCCTACTCATGATCTAGAGTCAAGCAAATTTGTGTTTTTGCACTTAAAATTTGGAGGCATTACTTGTATGGGGAGAAAGTGGAGATCTTTACTTGATCATAAAAGCCTCAAATATTTCTTCACTCAAAAGGAACTCAACGTGCGACAACGACGCTGGCTTGAATCTGCTGAAAGATTATGATCATACCATCCAATACCATCCTCGAAAAGCGAACGTGGTAGCCGACGATTAAGTAGAAGATCATATACAAGCACGAAAAGGCATCACAACGCAAAGGCCCATTTTGTGTGACTTGCAAAGGATGGAGATAGAGTTAAAGACTCTGTGACGCATGTGATGATAGCGAGTATACGAAAGTAGAACCGACTTTAATCGATAAAGTTAAAGTCGCCAAGCTACGCACTGAGTTGATGCGTATGAGGAAGAAAGTGCAAGAAGGTGCTACGCCGGCGCAAGAATCGATGAAGAAGGAATACTTCGAGTTAACTCCAGACTTTGTGTTCCTAACGACCGATTTAAAGTATAATATCATAATGGAGGCGCATAACACACCATTTGCAATCCATCTCGGGAGTACCAAAATGTATCATGATATTCGCTATACATTTTGGTGGAGCAATACGAAGAGAGAGATATAGCTTGCTTATCTCAAGGTGTCTAACTTGTCAACGAAGTTAAAGCGAGCATCAAGTACCAAAAGGTCCATTGCAACCACTTGAAATTCCGTAATGGAAGTGGGAGCACATTACCATGGATTTCAAGCACGGCCTTCCTAAGGTTTCTCAAGGCATCGATGCGATTTGGGTCATTGTTGATAGATCGACCAAGTCCGCTTCATTTCTTACCGATACGAGAAACTTATACACTTGAACGCCTTGCTCAGATGTACATAAACGAGATTGTAAGATCGCATGGTATGCCGGTATCCATAGTTTCCGATCGAGACCCAAGATTCACTTCACGATTTTGGGTTAGTTTGCAAAAAGCTATGGGCACAGACTTCACGATTTAGCTTCTAAGATATCATCCTCGTATTTGGACGGACAATGGAGAGGACTATTCAAACTTCAAGATCTATTAAGACTCGTGTCCTTGATTTCAAGGGAGTCGGGACAAGTTCTACCATCGTGGAGTTTTCCTACAACAACAGCTTATCAAGCAAGTATCGCATGGCTCCATTCAAGCGCCAGATGGAAGAAAGTGTCGCTCTCCAAAGATGCTTTGGGATGAGGTGGGTGAAGCAACGTTGTTGGGACCGAGTTGGTACGTATGACTACTTTAAAAGATTCAAACGATCCGACAACGATAAAAACCTCACAAAATCGATAAAAGAGTTATGCCGATCTTCATCGAAAGGACGGAATTCGATATAGAGATCATGTGTTGTTAAGAGTCGCTCCATGGAAAGGAGTTACAAGATTTGGAAAGAGAG
Organism: Panax quinquefolius; assembly: GCA_020205615.1. Lineage (NCBI taxonomy): Eukaryota > Viridiplantae > Streptophyta > Magnoliopsida > Apiales > Araliaceae > Panax > Panax quinquefolius. The sequence goes on along the minus strand of CM035153.1, from coordinate 159,891,779 downwards.
GAAAACTTAATCCTCGATTCATCTGGCCCATTTTAATCCTCGATCGAGTAGGAACTCGCGCCTATAGACTCGCTTTTTACGCCAAATATGTCTCGTGTTCATAACGCTTTTCACATATCCATGTTACGAAATATGTGAAAGACCCAAACCATATTATCGAAGTTAGAACCGATTTAAATAGCGAAAGATTTGACGTATTTAAGAGGTTCCCTGCTCAAATTTTGATAAGAAGGAACATATTCTACGCCCCAAGGTTATACCTCAAGTCAAAGTTTTGTGGAGGAACCACGATGTTGAGGAAATGACTTGGGAGTTAGAATCAAATGAAATCAAGGTATCCTTACCTCTTCGACATACCAGTGTATGTATCACTTAATTTCGAGGGCTTAAATTTCATAAGAAGGGGAGGTCAGAAGACCCCACTTTTATAAATAAAGATGAATTTTCTATAAATATTATTTTTGAATATTATGGAATAAATTTGATATAATGTTATAGTTGTGGGTAATATTTATAAATTTTGCAAAGTAAGTGTTGTTATAAAATATTCGTTTGGCTCTGGGAATATTCTTTTGTTTTCGGGAATATTCGCATTTACTACTCAATCATCGGTGGGACCCCATTAACTAAGTATTGTCGTAGTTAGAAAACGACAAAATTATCTTTCTATAAAAATAACTACGAGGTGTTACCATTAAAACCGCTGAACTACCCTATGGTAAAAGTACAAAAATACGCTGTGGTCAGATAAGAAGACACTCAGATTGATTATCGATGCTTACGTGAGAAGTCACTTAGCTATACTCAATTATCACTACAAGAATTGGCGATCATATCTCTTATATTATCGATTCAATTATTATCACAAAGATCATCCAGATAATATGTTATATTATTAATCGAGACGACAAGTTATAAAATGATTAATAATTGTTGAAAGATTAAAATGTGTCGATTAAAATAAAATGATTTGTGGTAATATTTATTCAATCCTCGATGTATATAAAGAGTCTCATATGAGACGTTTGTGGTAAGTTTGATTATTTTATGGGGGCCCATATGTCATCATCTAAGAGTCTCTTCATCAATAAGAATTACCTTCATGAATAGTAATTACCTTTGTGAATAGTAATTACCTCGTCCAATAGTATTTACCTTCGTCAATAGTAATTACCTTCACAATAGTATTTACCTAAATCAATAGTAATTACCTTCACCAATAGTAATTACCCCTTCGCAAATAAGTAGTTGTCCCTTCAATATTACCAAGAGTTAACCGCTTCTTCTCTGTTCCAAAGGTTAATTACCCTTCAAGAAAATAAGTAGTTGTCTCTTCAATATTACCAAGAGTCATTTTGACCTTCATTAAGACTCAAGAGCCACCCTCGCTTTTTTCTATAAATAAAAAGCTCATTCCTTCATTATTTCTTACGAATTCATCAAACTCTGTAGAGAGAAACTATAGAGAGAAAGAAGAAAAGTATTCTCGCTACTTCACTTTTCCAATATTCAGCTTCTTCTAAGGTAGGGAATATTATTTGTTGTACTGTAAGTGGTGTTATTCTTCTTCTTATTCATGAAGAGAACTGCTGTTATTCCATTTCTTATTATTCTCATTGAATAACTCAGATAATGCGGTTTACCCTATACTTGGTGACATTCTTCTATTATTCTCATTGGAACATCCTCGCTCAAGGTGTTTTACACCCACCGGTTCCGCTTTTTATTATTATTCTGTTGAATATCCTCGTCTCGTGTGTTTACACCGCACTCGGTTCCATTTTTTATTATTCCGCCTTTATTATTCTCGTCGAATATCCTCGCTCTGTGCTATATCGCCGGACCTCGGTTCCATCATTTATTATTCCGCATTTATTATTCTCTGTTGAACATCCGCTTGGTGTGAATTTCACCGACCGGTTCCGTTATTATTATTCTGTGAATAACTCGCCTGCAAGGCCTATCGCATTTACGGTGATTTCTTTTGTTATTCCATTCTTTATTATACCCAAATTGGTTAAAACTTTGACTTCTATACTCCATGAAATTAGTAGAATATCCTCGATATTTCAAGCTTTCATCCAAGATTCTTTTCACGGAAATATTCTTCCGATCATTCTTGAATTTTACTCTACAAAACAAGATCATGTTGATAATTTGACGTTAATAATTCCTCGGATAAAATAATTTTGAACTTGTTTTTATCAATTCTTATATCATTGTCATCATCCTCATGTTTATATTATGATGAAAGTCATCCATGGGTCTGTAGTAGTGCATAGATGGACTTGGTATGATTATGACCGCAGACTATTCTTGTAATCATCATGACCGTAATGTTACAAATGATGTGATAAAAATCCTCAAAAAAATGGTCAGTAGTGCATCGATGGACGCTTGTTGGCATGATCATGACCATTAATGAATACACAACTATTCTCGCCCGTAGTGTATGAATAATTGTGGTCGCGATACTAAAGAATATCCTCGCCAGAAGTAGTGGGGTGATTCGATGATGTGGAATATTTATTAAAGTCGAGTCTCAAATATAACAAAGGATGAAAAACCTTTAAAATCATAAAAGATAGTAGATTTTATTTTCTACTTGACTTTTTTAATGGATCATTTGGTTCCACCGTAGTTAAACTTGATGTTCATTATATCTTATTAGTTTAACACTCACAGAGGCTAATGATAATTTATTATGCATTATCTTAGTCATAATATTTCTTCTCGAGCTAGTTGAGCTCACCCTTTCTTTCATTGTTTCTCTTCAGAAATGAGAATATAAATTAGGGACGAGCCTGGGAACTGAGTAATGGTCCGAGGATAAGATTAGTAGTCCTCACTATTTTGTGAAATAGTGTGATAATAATTGTAATGAGGACTCTTTTGAGTTTGTATAATATCTAGTAGACAATATTTGTATTCAAACTCACACGCTTTATGTCGATTGTACACGACGCTTATATTAGTAAGTTGTATTTAAATTCTCAGATCATGTATCCGACTACCCAAGATGGGTGATGTATACCTAATTTTGGGGGCGTCAAAGTTTGAATCCTCTTTGATTGTTCGTCCGTCTGAGGATGATATGCCGAACTAAATCGTAAGTCCGTGCCCATAGCTTTTTGCAAACTAACCCAAAATCGTGAAGTAAATCTTGGGTCTCGATCGTAAACTATGGATAATGGCATACCATGCAGCCTTACAATCTCGCTTATATGTATATACGAAGCAAGACGCTCAAGTGTATAAGTTTCTCAGATTGGTAAGAAATGAGCAAACTTGGTCAATCTATCAATAATTACCCAAATCAGATCTACGCCTTGAGAAACCTTGGGGAAGACTAAAGAACAAAATCCATGGTAATGTGCTCCCACTTCCATTCTCGAATTTCAAGTGGTTGCAATGGACCTTTTGGTACTTGATGTCTCGACTTGACTCGCTGACAAGTTAGACACCTCGAGATAAACAACGCTATCTCTCTCTTCATATTGCTTCCACCAAAATGTATGACGAAGATCACGATACATTTTGGTACTCCCAGATGGATTGCAAACGGCAGTGTGTTGTGCGCGCCCATCATGATTTTATACTTTAAATCGTGGTCGTTAGAACACAAAGTCCGGAGTCGACTCAAGTATTCCTTCTTCATCGATTCTTGCTTCCTAAGATAAAGACCTTCTTGCACTTTCTTCCTCATACGATCACCCAGATCTCAGAATCTCGAGAAACTTTAACTTTATCAATTAAAGTCGGTTCTACTCAGATATTCGCCATCATCACAAGGGTCCCTCGAGTTTTTAACTCTATCTCCATCCTTTGCAAGTCACACAAAATGGGCCTTTGCGCTGTCAATATCGCACTCAGATCAAGATATGATCTTCTACTCAATGCGCCACCACCACGCTCGCTTTTTCCAGATGGTATAGATGGTATGATCATAATCTTTCAATAGCTCAAGCCAACGCCGTTGTCGCATGTCGAGTTCCTTTTGAGTGAAGAAATATTTGAGGCTTTTATGATCCGTAAAGATCTCCACTTTCTCCCCATACAAGTAATGCCTCCAAATTTTAAGTGCGAAAATACAAATGCTAACTCTAGATCATGAGTAGGATAATTCCTCTCATATTCTTTGAGTTGTCGAGAGGCATAGGCTATGACTTTCCCATGTTGCATGAGAACACATCCTAACCCTTTGCCTCAAGCATCACCGTAGATGACAAATCCTCCCGAGCCGTGGTATTGTCGTAACAAAATCAAATGAGTCTCCTCTCGAGTTCTTGAAAACTCTTCTCACATTCCTCGCTCCAACCAAATTTTGTATCTTTTCCGAGTCAACCGAAGTTAATGGAGTAGCGATTCGAGAAAACCCTTCACGAATCTCCGATAATAACCAATAAAGCCGAGAAAGCTACGATTTCTATTCATCGATTTAGGTTACTCCCACTTTGAATAGCTTCAATCTTTGGCGGGTCAATGATATTCCATGGCTTGATACTACGTGCCCAAGGAATGCTACTTCCTCAAGCCGTAACTCGATTTCTTCAACTCGGCATAAAGCTTATATTCACGGCTTTTTGGAGTATCGTAATTTCAAGTGTTGCTTTCATGATCTTCACGGCTTTTTTGAATAAATAAGGATGTCATCAATAAAGACGACCACAAAAGTGATCCAAATATTCCTCAATACTTGCTTCATCATATCCATGAAAGCAAAGAGAGCATTAGTCAATCCAAAAGACATGACTAGAATTCATAATGCCCGCATCGAGTTCCGAAAGTCGCCTTTGAAATGTCATCTGCTCTAATCTTCAATCGGTGATATCCGAATGAAGATCAATCTTTGAAAAGAATTTGGCTCCTCAGAATCGGGTCAAACAGTCATCAATACGCGGCAAAATGGGTACCTATTTTTGATGGTGACATGATTCAACTCCCGATAATCAATACAAAGTCGATACTCCCATCTTTCTTTTTCACGAATAGAACAGAGCACCCCAAGGAGAAGTACTAGACTAATAAAGCCAATGTCTAACAATTCCTCGCAATTGGGTCTTTAACTCCTCGAAGTTCAATAGAGCCATTCGATATGGGCTTTGGAAATGGGTTTTGTACCGGGTTCAAGGTCGATACAAAATTCAATTTCACGCCTCGGGGTAGGCCAGAAGTTCTTCAGTGAATACGTCAGAAATTTATTAACAATAGAAATATCATTCAAAATCGACGATTTATTTTTGTTTAGATCCGCGATATGAGCTAAGAAAGCTTGACATCCATTTTTAATAAATGAATAACTTTATGGGCTTGAGATGACAAAGGATTGATTTTAATGGTTTGGTTGCTTGAATTCAGATAATAGGTTGGTTAGAATATGAAAGCTAACAACCTTACGAAAACAATCAATTTTTTTCGCATGATGAGTAGTTAACCAATCAATCCCTAGTAATTACGCCAAATGCAAGTATTTTCAATGAAATAAGATCGACAGTAATGTGTGGGGTACCGATTTGAACCAAATAAGACTTATAAACAGTGGATGTAATGAAGGTTTCTCCCAATGGAGTTTCAACAGATAAGTCAAGGTCTAATTTCTCCTGAGTCAAATTTAAACGCTGAGCGCAGTAGAGAAATAAAAGAATGGGTAGAACCCAGATCAAATAAGGTATATACTTCGCTAGAGTTTATGATAAGCTTACCCGTGATGACCTCGTTCGTTTCCTTGCTTTCTCGGGAGGTCACGACAAACGCCTCCTCGAACTACCAATTTTTCTTGTTCGAGACGCCTTTGATGCCTCCATCCCAAATTGACTTGTCTTTGGTGGACGACAAAAATCGGGCCAGTGACCTTCTTCCACAATTATAACATGCTTTGATGGCATCGCTAGCTTTGACCGATGTGTCCTCTCTCTCCACATTTGAAGCATATGATAGTGGTCGCTTCTCCTTCCTTAACGACAAAAATGCCGATGTCGACGCCTTTCCATCATCATTGAATCTCTTCTTCTTAAATGTCCATTCTTATTATTTTGCCATGATTACCACCGGCGTGGTTACCATTTCGCACGTTGATTCCTCCACGCTTATTGTCACCGCTTCACGATCAAGTATCACCGGTATTATCATTTTTCGGTACCGCTTCTTTTGTCAGGTTGACTCATTATCGCTACCCAATAATCGAGCCCTATTAACAACATCTCAATACAAACACAGCTTTACGAGAGATAAGATATCGACGATCTCTCGGTTTTAAACCTCTTAGAAACATTCGCCATTCTCTCCTCATTATCAACCAAATGAGATGCAAACCGGACAACTCTGCAAACTTGCTTCGTCTCGCGACACTACCCATGTTGTTTTGCTCCAATTTGATGAACTCTACCTTTTCATGTGACAAATACTTTTGGGAAAGTACTTGTCGTTGAACAGCTTCTTGGAACTTCTCCCAAGACATCTTCAAGGGCGCAGTCGAGTACGCTTTTACGATTCCCACCAAGAATCGCCTCCTCAAAATATGAAGGTGGCAAAGGAACCTTTGCTCTCTGAGCATCCCAAGACATCAAATATCTTGTTGATCTACTTTATCCACGCCTTCGCCTTTAAGTGGTTTTGCTCTCCAAAAACTCCGGTGGTCCCAGCCTCGAATCGCTTAATGCGACCGTCCGAGTCGCCAAAAGATTTCCACCTAAATTTTGGACAGAGCCGCTTCTTTCGATGTCGTCATGAATTGCATAAAGCCTCCGAACATTCCATCGCTCATCATCCGTCCGTGGTTGTTGTTTGCACGAGGATTGTCGCCTCCTCGATGCACATTATCCCGATTATCGATCCGTGGAGACTCAACGGCTCTCGCGTGCTCCATCGATGTTCTCAACATTCTCTGATGTCATTTTCAAATACTACCACAAAACAAGGGTTAATTAACATATCACATATTATCCCTATACTCGAACCGACCAATTAAATACTAAATAAACTTAGAGTAGGTCATACTAGCAAGGAATTCCCGCCTCTCCCCTCCTAGTTCTTGTCTCACATCTTAGCCAGTGATCATATCCCTAAGCTTTGATACCAACCGTGACGCCCCAAAATAGGTATACATCACCCATCTTGAGTCGCCAAATACATGGTACAAAAATTCAAATACAACTTAATAATACAAATTGCCGTGGTAAATACGACAAAACGTAAATCGAGAGTTTAATAAGAATATTGTCATCTAGACAATATCCACACTCAAAAGAGTCCTCTTTACATTTATTTTCACACTATTTAATGTAATAATGAGGACTACTAAAACTATCATCGACCGGCCATCACCTGCTCCCCGACTAGTCCCTAACACGCTCTCATTTCCTCAAGAGAACAAAGAAAGAAAGGGTGAGCTCAACTAGCCCAAGAAGAAATATTATGACTAAGATAATGCGTAATAAATTATCATTAGCCTTCAACAATGTTAAACCGATAAAATATAATAAACATCAAGTTTAATCAAGCAATGAACAAGCAATCCATTAAAAGAGTCAAGTAGAGAATAAAATCTACTATCTTTTATGATTTAAAAGGTTTTTCATCACTTTTATCACCGAGACTCAACTTAATAAATAATCCACATCATCCCCCTCGCTACTACCACCAAGGATATTCATTAAGATCACAACCACAAATTATCCATGACTACTACCAAGGATATTCGTGTATTCATCAATGGTCATGATCATGCCAACAACCGTCCATCAATGCACTACGGGCCAACGAGGACTTTTTCCACATCATTTGTAACATTACTACTATGATTACACCGAATAATCCCCTCGGTCATAATCATACCAAGTCCATCTATGCACTACAGTGCCACGTATAACTTTCAACATAATATAAACATGAGGATGATGACAATGATATAAGAATTCAATAAAACAAGTTCAAGAATTAATTTATCCAGAACTAATAACGCCCAAATTGTCAACACGATACTTTTTTTGTAGAGTAAAACTCAAGAATGCTCGTAAGAATATTTCCATGAAAAGATATCGATGAAGCGCAAATATCAAGGATATTCCACTAATTTCATGGAGTATAGAAGTCAAAACTTTAACCAACCGAGTATAATAAAGAATGGGCTAACAAAAGAAATCACCAAGCACGCGATGATCAATGACAAATAAAGTTATTCCAATGTAATAATAAATAATCTAACCAGTCATGCAAAACGCATGCACATGATATTCCAATAGTAATAATAAATAATGAAATCAGTTATATGCCAAACGCATGCATGATGATGTTCCAACAGTAATAATAAATAATCTAAACCAGTCATACGTGAGAACGCATCGATGTGATGTTCCAACAGTATATAATAAAATGGAATAATAGAAGAATTTCACCACGATGCGGATTGCATGATATAAAGTTATTCCAACATAATGATAAAGAATGAAATAATGTAAGAATTTCACCAAGTATAGGGTAGCTCACAGATATAAAAGTTATTCCAATGTAATAATAAATAATGGAATAACAAAAGTTCTCTTCATGAATAAGAAAGAAATAATACCCCTTACCTTAGTAGAAATCGATACCGCAATATTGTAAGTAATAAAAGATTCTTCTTCTTTCTCTTATTCTCTCTATTCTTTCTCGCCTATAAGCTTTAGTGAATTCGTGAAAAATAATGAAGGAATGAGCTTCTATTTATAAGCTTGGTAGAGTAAGGGTAAAATAGTCTTTTCACCATAATTTATGACATCATCGCTTACATCATCGATCATATGACATCATTGCTTACATCATCGATCAAATGACATCATTGCTTACATCATCCTTCCGATGACATCATTGCTTACCTCATCGTTCGATGACATCATCGCTACATCATCGTAATTCAAATTCAAATTATTTTCTTCCACCTCATTTTACTTTTATACCATGAATTTACTATAATAATGTTACCATTCAAATTATATAAAAAACATACTATCATATAATCACATCATACTACTATAATATAATATTATAATAATATATTTAAATGAATTATTGATTTGATAATTTGAAATATCATAGTAATGACAATTATCAATCAAAATATCAACGTAGCAATTATCAATCAATAAAATATTAAACAACAATTACTATAACAATTATTGAGTAGTGCCTTTCTTACGTAAGAATCAATAATTCAAAAAATCGTAAATACCGCCGTAATGCTATCGCAAGCAACAACGCTGCAGCATCAGATTTTAACCACCGTGTATTCCAACAAAGTTAATCTGTAACATTTCCGCCGCTATTTTCATAAAAATATTTTTCTCATTTTCTAACTCCGACAATAATTCCGCTTATGGGTCCACTAATGATTGTGTCGTCGCATGCATTTAATATTTCCCCGATAAAAAGAATATTCCCACCAAAACGAATATTTTATAACAACTTGCAGTATTTTGCAAAATTTATAAATATTACCCACAACTATAACATTATATCAAATTCATTCCATAATATTTAAAAAATATATTATAGAAAAATCATCTTTATTTAAAAAGTTGGGGTTTTATCATCTTTATTCCCACCCACGCGAAAACTCAACATCGAAGTTATAATCGGATAAAGCGAAACATCTTCAAAAACTCATCAAAAGGAGATTTACTAGTAGCAGTGTGAATTGCATTATTATATACAAACTCAGCTTGTGCCAACGCTACATCCCATTGCTTCGACTTATCTCCACAAATACTCCGAATCAAATTTCCTAGCGTTCGGTTCAGATTCTAAATCTATCCATTAGTTTGTGGATGTGCAGTGCTACTAAACTTCGAGGTAATATCCATCTGCCGTCATAATGTGTTCCTAAAATGGCCGAGGAAATTCGAGTCCCTATCAGAAGTGATAGACTGAGGAACCTCATGTAAACGAACCACTTCTCGAAAAAAACAACTAAGCCACATGGGATGCGTCAAATGTCTTCCGACAAGTAATCAAATGCTCCATCTTAAAGAATCGGTCAATCACAACAAACACAGAGTTCACCCCTCACTGAGTTCGTGGAAGACCCAAAACAAAATCCATCGACAGATCCTCCTAAATAACACTCGATACTGGCAGAGACATGCAAAAACCTGTATTTTGAGCTTGACCCTTAACAGTCTGACGCCATATCCGAACCCGAAGATTTTTCCCAAAACCGATCGAACATAGCTCTTCAAAAATTGTCTCAGCTGTGACACCCCCAAATCCGGTACTTCCATTTCCACAGGATTTGTTGTTCACTGTACAAACATCATCTATCTATTTACCTATAAATAAATGCAAACCATGCAATATATAGAATAAATAATAAACCTCCCCTTATGGGGTTACATCAACTGCATAATAAATAAATCCCAAGTTACTCTAACCTTAAAACATCTGTGCGAAAAATATAAACAAATAAGTCTTAAGTAACATCAATTCTAATCATCATTCCATAACCACAATAATAAAACAGTCTTCATTACTTGCTAATCTTGCTATTGCCCTTACTAGTTGAAGATTCGTCTGCTCTTTTGTTCTTAACTGCAATGTTATTATTACGCAAGAGTGAGCACGATTGCCCATAAGTATAACAATATAACAAATGACTAATAATAACATGCGAATGAATTAACAACTTCTGATATAAAAGCTCAACTTTTGAATCAAGAATGAATAACAAGAATCAAAAGAACTTCTGAGGGTCATAAGACCTTGAACTATGTCCCAGGTTGTCAAGTGTTTATACTTGAAACCTTTAATGATCATAAGACTATGGACTCTTCTTCTCGTACTTAGGGGGATCAACCCTTAGTACCATACTGTGCACAATATCTTAACGCTAACGCATATGTAATCCCCTATACAGGGTTGCTATCACATTTTTATACTTGAATACTAAAAAAAAAATATTTTTTGGACATTCTCTTTAAGTGGCACTACTTGCTGGTACCACACTTTGTATTGGGTCTTAGTGACTATGCAGCCAGTGTATTGTGGGTTGCAGTACTTGCATCATGGCATGGCAGTTGATGGCCTGTTATGTAGGCGAAATGAACTAGAGGTGGCGCCATGGCGATACTCTGCACTCAATTCCCAGTTCGCGAAGAACACATAATTCAGCGAAAAAAACACTACATATTCATTAATTTCACCAAATTACACATGCCCACATGTTAGAAATCATACATAATCATTACCCAACACTTGTAGAGTGATTTTAACCCATTAAAACACATAATCATAGAATTAAATCATGCAATTTGTACTATTCTTGATGTTCTTGAAGTGTAGAGCATAAATTCCTAAAATTCAACGCCACGGATTCGTTTTGAGACCAAATCCAACCATTCAAATTTCGTTTTGTTCGTTTTATCATGCATAATCACATATAAGTGGAAATTTTGTAGAAACATTTATGGTTGACATATTAAAATTACGTATAAGGGCCATATGGCCAAATAACATACGCTGTAAATTTTTGAAACAACAAGTCATAATATTATGAAACTTATGATATGGAATCTTATACAATATATATAACACATGTTATGCTACACGAATTATTACATATATCCTTAACATAGTTTCCCAATTTACAGAGATTCACAGAAAGTATGAAAGCCATTTTTCATAAAAACTATATGACGTAAAAAGAATTGGGTTGAAGAGATTACCCAAGCGTAGAATTAATAGAAGATGAATTCCTTCTCAGATGACTCTCACAATCCTCTTAACAATCTCTGAATTCTCAACTCTTTCTTTGATATCTCTCTCTTGTGAGTGTTTAGCGGACTTAGAAACAATAATAGAAAAGAAGAGGAAGACGATATACTAAATAAAAAGATCGATGATTGTGGAGGTCGGGTTACTATCATGGGTAATCGCTCCTAACCCCCATTAAAGCCATGTTTGGCTAGCTGAAAAGGGTTTAAAACCATTTATTTTCATAAAACCTTATTATATAGTTTAAATAATGTCACACTCCTTTATAAAATAATTCTAATATCTTATTTAATTTATTTTAAATAAAATATAATAATTTCTCATTAATTCACATAGTCACATAATTAAATTTCTTATTTAATAATAATATCAAATTATTAAATCTCTAATTAATAATTAAATTAATAAAAAAAATAACATTAAAACTTATTAAATATTTCTTTTAATACAATAAGCTCATATAATCACATACTTTGAATAATAAAATTATCCACATTAATTTAATACATATAACACATATTATTAAATTAATCTACCACAACTTCATCAATTAATTATTTAATCTAATAATTAATTTATCAAAAAATATTTATTCAATCCAATAAATATTAAAAATTAAATTATAAAATCTCGGTTGTCACATCTTTCCCCTCTTAAAAGGATTCTGTCCTCAGAATCACAACTCAAACAATTCGTCCCGTTACATTCTCTCCCCCTTATAAAGATTCTGTCTCCATAATCGCTTATAACAATCTAAGTAAATAAATGAGGATAATTCTTCATCATATTCTCTTCGAGTTCCCACGTAGCTTCTTCAGCGTTGTGGTTCCTCCAAATTACCTTAATAGAAGGTATTACTTTATTTCTCAGAACTTGTTCTTTGCGGTCGACAATTTGAACAGGAATTTCTTCGTAAGATAAATCTTTATCGAAATGTAGGGGTTCATATTCAATCACATGCTTGTAATCGGGTTTATAGGGTCGTTGGACTGAGACATGGAAAACGTTGTGGATATTCTCTAGAGCTGGAGGTAAGGCTACCTCGTAAGCAACTTCTTCGACCCTTCGTAGAACTTCAAAGGGTCCAATGAATCTTGGGCTTAATTTCCCTTTCTTCCCAAATCTGATCTTTCCCTTTCAGGGAGAGACCTTTAAAAACACATAAGTACCTGGCTTGAACTCAACATTCTTACGGTGTGGATCGGCATATTTCTTCTGTCTATCTTGAGCTGCTGTCAATCTCGCTCAGATCATTTTGACTATTTCTACTATTTGTTGTACCAATTCCGGGCCTAGTAGTTGTTTTTCGCCAACTTCATCCCAATATAGTGGAGTTCTGCACTTTCTGCCGTATAACGCTTCATAGGGTGACATGTCAATACTAGCGTGGTAACTGTTATTGTAGCCGAACTCTACGAGCGGTAGATGATCATCCCAATTTCCTTTAAAATCCATTACACAAGCTCTTAACATATCTTCCAATGTCTGAATTGTTCTTTCACTTTGTCCATCTGTCTGAGGGTGATATGTTGTGCTCATTCGCAACTGTGTACGCATGCATTCCTATAGACGTTTCCAGAAATTCGACGTAAAATGCGGATCTCTATCAGAAATAATTGACACCAGAACTCCGTGCCTTAAAACAATCTCTTTCACATATAACCTTGCCAACTGGTCTAAGTTGAATCTGATTTTGATCGGAAGGAAGTGTGCAAATTTCAATCGATCGATTAACAATAACCCATATCAAGCTGTCGTAGCTTTTCTGAGTTGTCGGTAGGCCAACCACGAAATCCATCATAATATGTTCCCATTTCCATTCTGGAATCTCTAAAGGTTGTAGCAACCCACTCAGCCTCTGATGTTCTTCCTTCACTTTCTGACATGTTAGACATTTGGCAACACATTCTGCAACCTCTCGTTTCAAATTTGGCCACCAAAAATGTTGTCGAAGATCTTGATACATCTTGGTGCTACCAGGGTGAATCGAATATCTTGAGTTGTGAGCCTCGCTCAAAATTTCTTCCTTAATCTCTGTTATTGGCGGTACCCAAATTCTATTTTTAAATCTCAGTATTCCTTCCTTATCCATCTTGAATCTTGATTCGGTTCCTTCGGATATCTTCTTTTTCACTGACTGACATTCGTCATCATGAAGTTAAGCCTCCTTAACCTCGTCTAGTAGAGTTGTACCAGATTGTATCTGAAATAGCTTCTCATCGATCTCCATAGGACACTTTACTTCTAATTCTAGCTTCTCCATTGCTGAAATTAACTCCTCCTGTATGGTTAACAACATCAGTTTCTCCCGACCCTTTCTACTTAAGGCGTCGGCCACTACATTTGCCTTACCCAGATGGTATAGAATCTCACAATCGTAGTCCTTAATTAACTCCAACCACCTTCTTTGGAGCATATTCAAGTCTTTCTGTGTAAAAATATATTTCAGACTCTTGTGGTCTATATATATTTCACATTTCTCCCCATAGAGATAGTGCCTCCAGATCTTCAAAGCGAAAACCACTGCAGCTAATTCCAAGTCATGGATCAGATACCCTTTCTCATAATCTTTCAGTTGTCGTGATGCATACGCAATGACTCTGTCGTTCTGCATAAGCACACAGCCAAGTCCTTTATGCGATGCATCACTATAAATCACAAAATTTCCTGTATCATCCGGAAGAAATAACACAGGTGCTGTACTTAACCTCTTCTTTAATTCTTGAAAGCTTTCCTCACACTTCTCCGTCTAAACAAATTTCACCGACTTTCTAGTCAAATTCGTCAACGGAGTTGCGATCTTGGAAAAATCCTGAATGAATCTTCTGTAATAACCTGCCAATCCGAGAAAACTTCTTACTTCCGACGGTGTCTTTGGCTGATCCCAGTTAATCATAACTTCGACTTTGGAGGGATCCACCGAAATTCCATCCCTATCATCACATGTCATAGAAATTATACTCTTTCAATCCAAAATTCACATTTCAAAAACATGGCATACAACTTTTCTCTTCTCAATATTTCTAATGTCATCATCTAATGTTCTTCATGTTCTTCCTTAGTTTTCGAATATACCAAAATATCATCTATGAATACCACTACGAATTTGTCCAAAAACGGTTTGAACACTCCATTCATTAAGCCCATAAATACTGCAGGAGTATTTGTTAGACCAAATGACATTACCAAAAATTCGTAGTGACCGTATCGTGTTCTGAATGTTGTCTTCGGTACATCCTCTGGTCTCACCTTCAGTTGATGATAACCACTCCTCAAATCTATCTTTGAAAAGTATCTTGCTCCCTTCAACTGATCGAACAAGTCGTTGATTCGCGATAATGGATACCTATTCTTAATCGTGACCTTATTCCGTTCTCTGCAGTCTATGCAAAGTCGCATTGTTCCATCCTTCTTCACAAATAAAATTGGCGCTCCCCACGGTGATACGCTTGGTTGAATATACTTCTTGTCCAGTAATTCTTGTAGTTGAACCATTAGTTCCTTCATCTCTACCGGTGCCATTCGGTATGATGTTTTCGATATTGGAGCCGTTCCTGGAGTCAAATCGATTATAAACTCAACTGCTCTATCTGGAGGAAGTCCTGGCAAATCATCCGGAAATACGTCTGCGAAATCTCTCACTACTGGTATCTCATCTATTTTAGGATTCTCTTTCTGACTATCGACTATGTAAGCTAGATATCCTACACAACCTTGCCTTAACAACCTCCTGGCCTGCATCATCGTTAAACAACTCGCTTGTCTAGGTGACTTGCTACCATAAAACAACCTTTGACGGAGTTATAAGGTTAATACGCTTCTTCTGGCAGTCAATTACCGCCCCACAATAGGATAACCAATCCATACTCAAAATAACATCCAATTCCCCAAGTCGGATAGGGATAAGATCTACGTTCATGGTATTACCCTTAATATCTACTCTACAGTTCTTGTGCACATACCTAACAGGGATTATTTCTCTATTCGCAATTTCTATGTTCATGGGGTATTCTAACTCGTCCTTAAACAATTCTAAGTTCTTAGCAAAGTCATCGGATATAAATGAGCAAGTAGCACCCGAATCAAATAATACATAAGCATTTACTTTATTGATTGGAATGATACCTGACACCACATCGTGAGACTGCACCGCATCTTACCTTTGCTATATCAACGTTAACATTCATTGGTCGATTGGTTGCGGTTGGTCCTGCAATGGTCAGAGTGCTTCCACCAGTATTTCCTCTATTTCCTCCTGAACTCGTTCCTCTCGATCCCTTCTTAGGACAATCTCTTGCAAGATGGTCCTTTGAGCCACATGTGAAACAGGCACCCTTCTTTGGGTTCGGACAGTTTGGTGCTATGTGGCCTTCCTGACCACAATTGTAGCACACTCGCTTCCCTTTCATACAAACTCCCAAATGAGTTTTTCTGCAGGTTGGACACGCTTCTATCTTCTTCTTCTGCCCTCCCTGTTGACTTCCAGACGATGAATTTTTAGACCACTTCCTCTTCTGACTGTGATTACCCCCAGTACAACTCCCACCAGTTTTGTTGTTACCTTCATTCTCACCTTTCTTCTTTTTCTGATCCTGATTGTAATTCGTTACCGCATCGCTTCCACCCTCAGCGAGTATGGCCTTCTCTAACACTCCAGCGAAAGTGTTCAATTGGAACATTGACACTTTGCTATACAACCAGGGCTTCAGTCCCTACTCAAATCATCTTGCTTTTCTCTCATTGGTGTGTACTTGGTATGTGGCGAACCTAGCTAACTCGTTAAACCTTGCCGCGTAATCAGCTACTGACATACTCCTTTGTTTCAACTCTAGAAACTGAACTTCTATCTGATTTTGTGAACTTGTCGGAAAGTACATCTCGAATAACATTTCTTTGAATCTTTCCCAGGATATTACACCCTCACCTCCTCTCACTTTGTTTGCCTGCCACCAATAACTGGCTTCGGACTTCAGCATAAATGTTGCATACGCGATTTTCTGATCCTCTCTTTCTCGAGCGACGTCGAACACTTTCTCCATCTCCATCACCCAAGTCTGAGCTTCGATTGGGTTTATGGAACCCTTAAACTCTGGCGGTCCCACCGCCTTGAAGTCCTTAAACGAGGTATTTGGTGGAGTTTGTGGTTGATTATTAATTGCCCCAGCCAAAAGGTTCACCAGCTGCTGAACGGGGTTAGCATTGGTGTCAGTGTTGTTCATTGGTTCTTCTTGTACTTGCTGACGGTTTTATCTTCTTCTAGGCGGCATATTTCTGTTAAAAACATACGCTTATTAGGTCTTTATTCAATCTCTTAAACATTTAAGACTTAACTAAAACATTTAATCATAACTCACTTAACACATCAATTCAAATAAACTCTGACATTCTCATTTAATTCAAAAGTTTTAACATCAATAGATAACATCACTGCTATTTACATCCACTATCCCGAGATAAAGAATCTACAGGATTTAAAACATCAAAATATTCCTTTGTTTATAAACACATCGAAATTTACATCATTAACTACTAAATAGTTTTCACATAATTAAACTAATACTATCACTACCTATTAAGACGCTGGATAGCCTTGCCACGTTCTTCTTCCATAATACGAAACATCGTCCTACGATCAAGCATGTATGATGGTAGACCTTCAAACTGGATTGGGTACTTCATAACTCGCTCTTGGGTAGTATCCATTGCATTGTGAAGTGTAGAGTACGTCTCCCCAAGTCTAGCCTTCTTTGCACGGCAATCCTCTTCTGCGAGATCAGCACGACGTGGCTCTCTTACCCAGCCCTCCTCTGCTAATGCCAGTCTCTCTGAGTTCTCTTTCAAATCATTCTTTAACTTCTCTATTTCTGCGGACCTATCCTCGGTTTGACCCTTCTCGTGAACCAAATCCCACTCCACGTTCCCTAAATGTGTGTGAAGAGTCACAATCTCCTCATCCTTCTGCTCAATAGTACTCTGCTGCATAACAATCTTCTATGTCAGCTCCTGAACAATGTCCTGCAACTCTATGTTACGATCATAAAGTGCATCATACATCTCAACATCAATGGAGTTTGGTGGGAACTCCTCTTCCTCCTCTTCTTCCTCTTCTTCATCAGAATCCTCCTCTGGATCGGTCTCAGGCTCATGCTCCTGACCAACAACAGTGATCAATGGAGATGGCTCTCTCTGTACCAGCTGTTCCCTGACGACATGAATGTCTCGGGGCTCCTCCTCTGTAGGTACTCGGGGTTCCTCCTCCCCAGCTTGACTAGCTCCTCCAACATCAGACATCCTGACAATAAAATTTTAAGTTTTAGTTACTAATCTGTGCTAGCAAACACATAATTAACACATAAGCACATAAAGTCTTTTATTATCTTCAATGAATTTAGAAATTCATTTCTTATAACTCGATAAGAGTTTACCACCACTATGTTCTCAATCTCCTATAAGGCTACTACCTAAGGTTGTTCCCCCACCTAAGGTTCATAACCTACGGCTTTGATACCAACTCAGTGACACACCCCCAATCCTAGTACTTCCATTTTCACGAGATTTGGTGTTCATCTATACAAAACATCATCTATCTATCTACCCATAAATAAATGCAAACCATGCAATAGATAGAATAAATAATAAACCTCCCCTTATGGGGTTACATCAACTGCATAATAAATAAATCCCAGGTTACTCTAACCTTAAAACATCTGTGCGGAAAACATAAACAAATAAGTCTTAAGTAACATCAATTCTAATCATCATTACATAACCACAATAATAAAACAGTCTTCATTACTTGCTAATCTTGCCCTTGCCCTTACTAGTGGAAGGTTCGTCTGCTCTTTCGTTCTTAACTGCAATGTTATTATTACGCAAGAGTGAGCACGATTGCCCACAAGTATAACAATATAACAAATGACTAATAATAACATGCGAATGAATTAACAACTTCTGATATAAAAGCTCAACTTTTGAATCAAGAATGAATAACAAGAATCAAAAGAACTTCTGAGGTCATAAGACCTTGAACTATGTCCTAGGTTGTCAAGTGTTTATACTTGAAACCTTTAATGATCATAAGACTATGGACTCTTCTTCTCGTATTTAGGGGATCAAATTTCTTAGTACCATCATCGTGCACAATATCTTAACACTAACGCGATAAGTAATCCCCTATACTGAGGTTTGTTCATCTCGGTTTGACATTCGAGTCCGCACTTTTGAAAGGAAGTTTGGTTTGGATAATTCATCAAGGGTTCTCGAAATTTAGAACGCTTTATCAACTATGGACTAGTCGAATCATTAAGGGTTCGCTAGTACCAACAAGGTTTAACAATGAATCAATATTTAACTTGAATAAAATCTCAAAAGGTATACAATAGAATAATTATTGTATAACAGCATCATGCTTGAAAGATTAATAGGCTTTAATATAACAAAACAGACTTGATCAATAATAATGAGAACTTACTCAATTAGAAAGGTGAATTCATCAACTATTATAATGATAATAAGTAGGGTTAGAAAACTTGCCTTGTGCGTAGTTTACACGTTAGTAAAACTCGTTCTTTGATTTAAATCCTACATATCATTTACATTCATAATACCAATCAATTATCACGTAATAAACATCACAAGTTTATTCTTTGTCTAACTCGAGTTCATGACTATACTTAGTCAATTACTACACTTATTGTCAAAATTAAAATTTCACGAACAATAAGCTAACTATGCATTCAAACATTCAATTCACACATAACTGTGTTATGGACATGTTAAGAATTTATTTTAACACCTCATCATATGTTTAACAAGTTTTTATAATCATTAGACTAAGTTGCTATCACATTTCTATACTTGAATACTAAAAAAAAATTTTTTTTTGGACATTCTGCTAAGTATCATGGGCGCCACTTTTGTCTTTGAGTCTTGGTCATTTGCTACTGCAGTGGTGGTCTTTGTGACTTGGTACTTGCTCTTGGCTGCTGTGACGCGACACTCCAGACTCTGAATTCCCAGTTCGCGAAGAACACAGAATTCAGCGAAAAAAACACTACATATTCATTAATTTCACTAAATTACACATGCCCACATGTTAGAAATCATACATAATCATTACCCAACACTTGTAGAGTGATTTTAACCCATTAAAACACATAATCATAGAATTAAATCATGCAATTTGTACTGTTCTTGATGTTTTTGAAGTGTAGAGCATAAATTCCTAAAATTCAACGCCACGGATTCGTTATGAGACCAAATCCAACCATTCAAATTTCGTTTTGTTTGTTTTATCATGCATAATCACATATAAGTGGAAATTTTGTAGAAACATTTATGGTTGACATATTAAATTGATACGATAAGGGCCGTATGGCCAAATAACATACTCAGTAAATTTTTGAAACAACAAGTCATAATATTATGAAACTTATGATATGGAATCATATACAATATATATAAAACATGTTATGCTACTACAATTATTACATATATCCTTAACATAGTTTCCCAATTTACGAGATTCACGAAAGTATGAAAGCCATTTTCATTAAAAACTATATGACGTAAAAAGAATTGGGTTGAAGAGATTACCCAAGCGTAGAATTAATAGAAGATGAATTCCTTCTCAGATGACTCTCACAATCCTCTTAACAATCTCTGAATTCTCAACTCTTTCTTTGTATCTCTCTCTATGAGTGCTTAGCCAGACTTAGAACAATAATAGAAAAGAAGAGGAAAAACGCATACTAAATAAGAAGACTGACGCATTGTGGAGGTCAGTTACCTATCATGGGTAACTGCTCCCAACCCCCATTAGTGCCATGTTTGGCTAGCTAGAAAAGGGTTTAAAACCATTTATTTTCATAAAACCTTATTATATAGTTTAAATAATGTCACATTCCTTTATAAAATAATTCTAATATCTTATTTAATTTATTTTAAATAAAATATAATAATTTCTCATTAATTCACATAGTCACATAATTAAATTTCTCATTTAATAATAATATCAAATTATTAAATCTCTAATTAATAATTAAATTAATAAAAAAATAACATTAAGCTTATTAAATATTTCTTTTAATACAATAAGCTCACATAATCACATACTTCGAATAATAAAATTCTCCACATTAATTTAATACATATAACACATATAATTAAATTAATCTACCATAACTTCATCAATTAATTATTTAATCTAATAATTAATTCATCAAAAAATATTTATTCAATCCAATAAATATTAAAAATTAAATTACAAAATCTCGGTTGTCACATCTTTCCCCTCTTAAAAGGATTCTGTCTTCAGAATCACAACTCAAACAATTCATCCCGTTACATCAGCTCTTCAGGAATTATTGTCGTTTTCTTCCTTTGTCGTTTCCTATCTAACTCTTCTTTAAAATTCAAAGCTAGTTGTCCTATATCAAATTTTTTAACAACTTGTAAAAACGAGGATGAAAAAATTAATAATAACAAACAGGAATAACAATGTTAAAATATAATATGAGACCCCAAATTTTATGAATAAAGATTTAAATTTCTAGAAATATTTTTTTTGAATATTATGGTGTGGATTTGATATAATGTTATAGTTGTGGGTAATATCTATAAATTTTGCAAAGTATGCAAGTTGTTATATAATATTCGATTGGTAGGGAATATTCTTTTTTTTGGGGAATATCCGCATTTACGACACAATCATTGGTGGATCCCATTAACCAAGTAAGTATTGTCGTGTAGTTAGAAAAGCGGCGAAATTACCTTTTTATAAAAATAACGGCGAAAGTGTTACTGAATTAAAAAGCTGTTGAACTACTCAGGTAAAAGTAAAAGAATACGATGTCGTGTGGTTGCGTAGTAGCACATACGATATTGATTATTGATGCTTACGTAAGAAGTCACTCAGTTATACTCAATTATTGCTACAGAAATTGCTACATCATATCTCTCATATTATTGATTCAATTATTGTCACAATATCATCTGCATAATATGTTATATTATTAAATCAATAATTGAGACGGAAAAGTTATTTATATTATTATTTGCAATATTGACAATGTCTAAGTTTACATCGAGGAGGGTTTGGTCACCTAATCAAGCGGCCAATAAGGAGAAATTCTTATCGGAAAGCCGCTTCTTTCCTGAGAACGACCTGGTTGTTAAATATTGTGAGTTATAATGTTAATGATGAATAAGTTCGTGTTGATTAAAGATGAATTAAATTGATAGTTTCATTGTGTTAGAATTATTAGTGTTAGTAAAAATTGACATTTATTTCGATAATAATTGATGTCTAGAAGTTATCGGGTAATTAATCGAATAAATGAGGAAGTAATTGCTATTAATTCACATGATTATAACTATTTGTTTACATTTGTGTACTATTGATTCACATTCATGTACTATTAGGGGAGTTGGTACAAGATTGATAATACTTGCATGACTAAGTTAAAGATGGAGGTATAGATGGAGGTACTATACTGTTATTCGTATTTTCACATAATTATAACTATTGAATCATATGATTGAACTATTGATTCACATCATTTACTATTAGGGGAAGTGGTGCAAGTTTTATAATACTTGCAGGACTAAATTAAAAATGAAAGAAAAGTTAGAGGTATTGTACTGTAATTTTTTGAGCCCCAAAACGTGCAATTATCGAAACTATATTTTTCTGTAAATAGAAGCTCATTCTTCCTTCATTTCTCACCAATTCACTAAAGCTATAGAGCAATTATTATAGAGAGAAATTATAGAGAGAAAGAAGAAAAGAAGTCTGCTACCTCTCTATTCCAGTATCCAACTTTATTTTAAGGTAAGAGGTATTATTTCTTTCATTTTCATGAAGAGAGCTATTGTTATTCCATTCCTTATTATTATGTTGGAATAACCTGTCTATGCGAAGTACCGCATACATAGTGAAATTCTTCTATTATTCCATTCTTTATTATTCTGTTAGAATATTCTGTTCGTGCGTATTACGCATGACCTGGTTCCACTATTTATTATTCTGTTGGAATAACCTATCTATGCGAAGTATCTCATATATGGTGAAATTCTTCTGTTATTCCATTCTTTATTATTCTGTTGGAATATTATGTTTGTGCGTATTACACATGACCTGGTTCCATTATTTATTATTCTGTTGGAATAACATGTCTGTGCGGTCTATCGCATGTCTGGTGAATTCTGTTGTTATTCCATTCTTTATTATCAGTTAGAATATTACATGCATGCGGATTTCGCGCATGACCGGTTCCATTCTTTATTATTCTCGCTGGGAATAACTCGCACTGCATGCGATTATCGCATGCATGGTGAATTCTTCTGTTATTCCATTATTTATTATTCTATTGGAATAACCTGTCTATATGGATTACCACATACATGATGAATGATCCTTTGTATTCATTCCTTATTAAATTATGGAAATGATCTGTCTACGTGGATTACCGCATGGCGAGCGAAAATCCATTTGCAGTTTCATATATTCTATTATACTCAGTTGGTTAAAGTTTTGGCTTCTATACTCCATGAAATTAGTAGAATATCCTGGATATTTGCGCTTCATCCAATATCTTTTTATGGAAATATTCTTCTGAGCATTCTTCAATTTTACTCCACAAAGTAGTATCATGTTGACAATTTGGACGTTTTTGAGTTCAGGATAAATTAACTTATAAATCTTTAAAATTTAATTCTTGAACTTGTTTTATTGAATTATTATGTCATTGTCATCATCCTCATGTTTATATTATGTTGAAAGTCATCTTTGGCACAGTAGTGCGTAGATGGACTTGGTATGATTATGACCGTAGATTATTCGGTATATAGTGGTAGTAATGTTACAAATGATGTGGTAAAAGTCCTCATTGGCCCAGTAGTGCATTGATGGACATGTTGTTAGCGTGATCATAACCATTGATGAAAACACGAATATCCTTGGCACAGTAGTCATGGATAATTTATGGTCGTGATACTTAATGAATATCCTTCGGTAGTAGTCGCGAGGATGACGTGGTTTATTTATTGTCGAGTCTCAATATAAAAATTGATGAAAATATTTTAAATCATAGAAGATAGTAGATATTATGCTCTACTTGACTCTTCTAATGGATTGCTTGTTCGCCGCAGCTTAAACTTGTTGTCTATTATATTCTATCGGTTTAACATTATCAAGACTAATGATAATTTATTCGCATTATCTTAGTCATAATATTTCTTCTTGGGCTAGTTGAGCTCACCCTTTCTTTCACTTTGCTTTCTTCGTGAAATGAGAACGTAGCCGACCAATGGGGAACGGAGTGACGATGCCTAGATGATAGCATTAGTAGTCCTCACTATTCTGTTAAATAGCGTGACAATAAATGTAATGAGGACTCCATTGAGTGTGAATATTGTCTAGATGATAATATTCTTATTAAAACTCTTAGATTATATTTTGTCGTATTTTACATGACTGTTGTATAATTAAGATGTATTTGAATTTTATACCATATATTTGGCGACTCAAGATGGGTGATGTATACCTGTTTTGGGGGCGTCACATATAATGTAATGAATGATTCAGATAACTCTTAACAAATTTTAGAATTCATTTCAAATTTTCTCTAAAGTGTTAGTGGTGGGATTACTAAGTGACGAGTCTATTTTCCTGCGGAAAGGAAACAATTAATTCTAGATTAAAAGACAATTTGGACCCCAAACTTTATTTTCTATTTACGTTTGCACCCCAAACTAAAAAAGGTGTCTAAGTACACCCCAAACTTCATTATACGTAACAAAACGCACATTTTCTTCATTTAACCGGTCAAAAGTGACCGGCTAAGGCTGTAACACAAGTTTGAGCTGCAAATTATCTTTTAATCTTAAAAATTGGCAAAAATAATTAATTTTAAATAAAATAATTAATTTTAAAATAAATAATTTTAAATAAAATAATTAGTTTTTTCAAAAAAAAATAAAATAATTAATTTTAAAATAAAATATTTAAAATAATAAAATTAAAATAAATATTTGGAATTAATGATTAATAATTAATCATTAACTTGTAAAATGATTATTTTATTTTTATTTTTAAAATTAATTATTAATCATTCCTTAAAAAAATCATTAACTTGTCAAAAATCATTTTTGCCACATAAAAAAGTCTGCTTTTTGTTTTAAAAACAAAATTTTGTAAAAAACAAAATTTTTAACAATAGATTTTTTTTTAAAACAAAATTTTTCAAAAACAAAATTTTATTTTACAAGTTAAAAAAATTTTGTTTTTATTTTTAAAAACATAATTTTTTAAAATAAAATAAAATTACATTTTTAAAAAAAAAAATGTAATTTTTAAAAATAGAATTTTGTAAAAAGAGATTTTTAAAACAAAATTTTTAAAAATAGAATTTTATTTTGTTTAAAAAAAAATTCTATTTTTAAAAACAAAAACAAAATTTTGTAAAAACAATTTTTTTTAAAACAAAATTTTATTTTGTTTTAAAAAAATTCGCTTTTAAAATCAAAAACATAGTTTTTAAAAACATAATTTTGTAAAAATAGAATTTATTTTAAAACAAAATTTTTAAAAACCAAATTTTATTTTGTTTTTAACAAAATTATGTTTTTAAAAACAAAACTAGAATTTTTTAACTTGTAAAATAAAAATATTTTTTTAAAATTTCATTTTTAAAAAAAATCTATTTTAAAAAATTTTTTTTACAAAATTCTGTTTTCAAAACAAAAACAGAATTTTTTATGTGGCAAAAATGATTTTTTACAAGTTAATTATTTTTTAATGGAATGATTAATAATTAATTTTAAAACAAAAATAAAATAATCATTTTATAAGTTAATGATTAATTATTAATCATTAATTCCAAATATTTATTTTAATTTTATTATTTTAATTATTTTATTTTAAAATTAGTAATTTTTTTATTTTTAATTATTTTATTTTATTTAAAATTAATTTTTTTTACCAATTTTTAAGATTAAAAGATAATTTACACCCTAAACTTGTGTTATGTACCTTAAATTTTGGCCACTTTTGGCCGCTAAGTGAAGAAAATGTTCGCTTTTGTTACGATAATAAAAGTTCGGGTGTACTTTTACACCTTTTTAAGTTCAGTAAAACATAAATAAAAGTAAAGTTTGGGGTTCAAATTGTCTTTAATCTTAATTATAAGGTGCATCATTTTCAAACATATATATATATATATATATATATATATATATATATATATATATATATAAACAAAACAACTAGTCAAATCTTACTATTTACGATCCCACCTCCTTCTCTATTGTGAGATAATACCATTAACCTTCGTGTCTTTATCTCTACCAATCCGATCGAATTACCTGACCCGAGCTTCAAATCCTGAATCATCTTAGCCCACCGGTTACCATATGCTCACCCAAAATGTCATGACTTAAAGATACTATTGTTAGTAATTTAATTACTTATACACAAAACATATTTTCTCATATTTTTTGATATGAGATTGAGGTGTTATAATATATATATATATATATATATATATATATATATATATATATATATATATATATATATATGGACCGATGATATATTAACGTTGTAAAAAAGAGGCTAGCCTTGCAACAAATTCTGATCGTTCATCCGAATATCTAATCACTAATATTACTCTCGTCTGCAGTTTAATTTCTAGTATTCCGCAGTTTAATACTGCGGACGGGACAGATGACAAAAATACCCCTCATTGTAAATGTCCCCCGCACGCAATATTAATATTAAACTGCGAATAGATATGGCCAAATGGTCAACTGAGAAATGACGCCGTTTGTAAATTTATTCGTCCATACTTCGGATGTCAAATTCAATTTTTTCTAGTTTTCAAGAGTCCGGATCAATTCTAACAACTCTACTTATTAAAGGTGTCTGTAATTAGCAAAACAAGAAGCACGTGTCTTGCTACAAAAGTGTGCCCGGTTTGAGCTCCGTGAGACGACTTATTATATTGTTCCGAAGTGGGTCATGATATTTCGACGAGTTTTCAATTGGAAGTTGATGAAAATATCCAATGGGCAGTTATCTGACGCATATGTTTTGGAGCAGCATAATACAGCTATTACAACTTCTAGAGGTCTGGATAACATACAGAATGAAGGTTATGCCTCACCTCATTTCTTAATTCAGCCAATCTCTAGATGAAATGCTTCAAGTTGGCTGCATTCTTCTGAAACTGAAGCTTTTCAACCTGTGACCACGATGGTTTTGAACCACAATAAGGTTCTAAATTCTACTGATGAAACTGAAGTTAGGGAGAATGAAATGAGTTATTCACAGAATGGTAATTTGGGCGACATTAGCAACACGGGTAGATTTAACGATACTGCCATTGAATCAGTTGTTGTTGAGGAGGCTACAAAGGAAGCCGACAGATTAAGCAAATTGCTGGAGTAACATGGCGCAGAACATGATTGATAAAAAGTTGTTGATATATTTTTAACATGCCAATCTTTGTATACCATACAATCTCAGAGGAGATGGCAACACAAAATGGATGGTCTGGTAGATTATTGAACAAGGATATTTTGTATGGTGAGACCAAGTACATAAAACGGATGAAAAGGTCAAAATAAAACAATACCAAATAATTGATCGGAGTCTTGAAAACTAAAAAATTGGTATCCGCAGTTTAATACTGGAGACGAGAAACATTTACAAGGAGGAGTATTCTGCGGAATACTGAAAATTAAACTTCATTTTTACAACGTTAAATGAATCCCATATATATATATATATATATATATATATATATTTGTAGGGCCTTGAGGCTGAACTTTAGATACATGCCAACCAAAACATAAAGAATTGTAGGCTCTTGGGTAAGGCAAAAGTGGTTTCCCAAAAGCAGTTTTGATTATGCTCCAAACAGACGCTCCTAAGAAATTAATGACCCTCCTGCCTCCTCTAGTAGAGAATCTGAAGAACATGATCAAATATTTTAACTAAAAAAGAGATTTGTTAGACAGGAGGGGTCAGTTATCTTTGGTTATCACTCATAACAAGGGTCTAAAGAGAGAAAGATTCAATCTTTATGTATCAGTGCTGCTGTGCCCTCTGATGACAAAAAAAATAGATGTAGATATTAAACTTTATTAAAAAAAACAGAATATATACAGTGGTAACATAATGGAACACGCTACAATGAACAATTTAGTAACTCACATTTCTCTCATATTAATTAATCAAAACTACATAACAAAGGCTTAAATCAACAAGTCTCCTTGACAGTTCCCTCCACTTCACTGACGAAATGCGTCCATAAAGACAGTAATATACCTGCTGGCTGCTACGGGGAAAGTCTTCTTTTGGCAAATGGATGCTTAGTGTCACCTTTTTCCTTCTCCTTAGTCCTATAAGTAGACTCTGCAACTTTCACTGCTTTGTGACTCCTGCATCCCAACAGCCTGCTAGGTCCACTTTTTGGCGCCTCTTTCATACCCGAGTCTTTGGGATCGGCAGTTCTGTAGGTTTCTCGACTGGAGATTATATCTCCTGCAACGCTAACACTTTTGCCTTCATATTCAGAAACCACCGATAGAAAATCTGCTGCACTGGCTGTGACAACACTCCACTCAATGCTAGCCTCGCTTGGTGCATACTGTGTTGTGGGGGTCATGCAGCTGGACATATTGCAAGATTCTTGCCTAGATAAAGCTGAATATCCAGTGCCTGAAATGTTCTCTATCTCAAATAAATCCGAACTAGCATCACTAGCCATATCATCACACAACACGCTGCTCCCAAAAGAAGTTGTTACGAGACTCTGGACTTTCGGAATTGCATCCCATGTTAGAATGGACAGCTTCCTCTCCAGATTCACTGCTATATCTCCCTTTTTGGTCATGGTGGAGCCAAAAACCTCAATTGAATTCCGAGGGTATTCTTGTAGTAAATTTTTTTCTTCAAACTGCTTTTTAACTTTCACATTTTCGATTCCCATATTGAGAACCGGAAATGAAAATTGCTCTACCTTCTTTAATCCAGGTTGAGACTGCTGGATTCCATGAAGTACTCCATGGTCAACAATTCCATCGATGTTAACACCTTTCTTGTCTAAACAAGGCCCTTTGCAACCAAAAATGGGAAAAAACCTCATCCCAACTCCCCTCTTGTTTTTTGTGTGGGAGGGGTTTCTGTGGAGACTTTGTAACAACACAGATTGGCTGTTCAGGCTGCTCACTTCAGAACTGATACTCGGAGTTTTTGGCCTGACATTTTGGTCTGGCCGGTGTAGATCAACACTCCTTTCCTTCTCATGCCGATACTCAGAAGCATTAGCATGATAATTTTTCATGTTGAAGTATTTGTCAGCACCAAATATACTAATTTCGGGCTCATTGTTCTTACTTCTTCCCAAGTTAATCAGACGTGGAGTCTCTTCTGGTGAAATGACTGTAGATGAAGAATCTGGAAGTCCTCCTGTAAGCTTAAGCGCAAAATTCTCATCTGCAGAATTGAGGTAACAAGAAAATGAGGCAACACGAAGGTTGCTATACATATCTTCACCATCCATTGAGTTCAAGTGGTTGGTTTGATGGCTACTGTAATTGTGGATTCTAAGGTTGAACAAACCCCTCAAGAACAAAATTTTGTTGAAGAACAGGACACTAGGCAGAAGTTTCTATATAAGAATGTTGTGAAACAGATGGATCTATTCCAAATTTAAATCGCATGCAGATCAACAGAGTGATAAACACTTAAAATGCAAGCACATGATTTTTGTTCTCAGGAGGAAACTAATGCATGATAAGGCCAATTAAAGATGAGACATGACTAAACAAGTAAAGAAAGATGATGAGACTTTGCCAAACAAAGTTTTGATTTAAGAGAGGCTTGGGTTCGTTTGCTTCTTGAGAAGAGTCTTATAAGAGTAGACATATGGAAAGGACAAAAAGCAAGATGGTGGAACCTACCATATGTATTCATTTCACAGTTTGTCACCTTTTACTCTCGCAACATGAAAAGCCTAATGGATCATATTTCCACCTATAACTATGTGAAGGTTACAGTCTACAAAGCCTAATGGATCATATTTCCAGCTATAACTATGTGAAGGTTACAGCCTACGTCGCTATACCATACAGTACAAAGGTCATTTAAATGCCAAGTTGTAAGGTAATAAAAGTGGAGCTATGATTTGCAATTAATATATTCTCGAGCTTAAAACTAAGAACAGTAACCATTTATGGAGAGAATAAACAAGTGGCTGAAAATCTCAGTTTGAGGTCGACCATTCATTCCAAAGGACATCAGATTACAGTTATGAGGGAGTCCATATCAGAATTAATGCATTAAATTCCAAAAATTATTTGCTGCGAGTAGCTCAGAATTAATTGGCTGCGAGTACTTATCATTCTGCCTGTACAGTGTTTATCCTTCTGTTTCCTTTTTTCCTATGGTAATTTAATCAGGTGATTTTCCTCCCCCACATTGCAAAGACCCTCTTAATATCTCCTCATTCTCTTGTATAATTACTTGAATAAATATGATAATATGATAATCTTAGCAACTAATCAGACTCCGAAAATAATCAATTATCTTCTATTTTTCTTAGTATGCACCATACTACCAAAGTGTAGCTGAAACACATTTCAACTACAATAGTTTCTAATTTCCTCACTAGGGTCAGATAAATGTAAAGACAACTACACAAAAAGGTCGTGTAGAAAAAAACAAGTTTCAAACCTTACCTCACGAAGATGAGCAGCGCAACTAACGCTGTTCACTTTTCCACTATTCATCTTGTTCTCCTCACTGCTACTAGATTTATAGTGAATATCTGATCTGGCAGTAGTTATGACTATGAAACTCCTCAATCAGCTCCAGAGCTCCAGAAGGCATAAGCTTTCGTTCTTGTTCTGCCAGGAAAACCATGATGATCATTCTTCATGCATTATAACTACTTATTTTGAGACAAATAAAACTACTTACATATATAGCATACTGTTGCTGTTCAAACAGTTACTCGCCAGAGCAGCCTTCCCCTCTGCAAACAGAGAAGAAGAGAAAACATTAAGCCCTTGTGTCTAATTACTTGATGCTTTTGAGAATCATTTCTTAACTAGCTGATCATACAGTTTGTGATTCAGGAATTTGTTTTTCTGCCCATAATGCTTTGGTTGCTTTAAAATCTGTGAAGATCTCTAGACAAGTAGACATATATGATCCTCCCGTTTAACACAAAACGGGTAAGCGTGAAGATCTCTATACATATCCGATCTCTGCCAACAGATTCATGTCTTAAACATTAATCAAAACAATGCTAAAAGGAATACAAAGCCTCAAGTAATTAACTATCACGAAGTTTGAAATAAGAAAGTATACATTTCAACAATTTTAACAAATGTTTGGAAATTGGGAAGAAAGAATAGTTATATTGATAAACAATGAGAAAAATGTTTACACGACTTGTTAGCTCATTGAAGAGCTTCATTAAAAGGGAAATAAACATCATACGCAAAATTTTGAATAATGAAAAATAAATATAAGACCGTAATTAGCTTAATTTAGAACTAATACAACGAACACGAGCCATTGATAAAAAGGAAAACGCAGCAATAACTCCACTCCAGTTGCTAATTCTTTGTTTCTATCAGTGTTAAAATATGTTCATTCCTCTTTGAATCTGATATAGCAGAATTGCCTGTTAACAACAGCCAAAAAATCCCCACTTCTTTACTGTGAGGTGGTTGTGTTATTTTCACCAGTAACCCAGTATTGTTTGACAACAAACAATATCTTCTCAGGAAGAAGAGGGCCATCCTCAGTATCCACCACTTTTGTGTTCCACCTCATGCCAGCTATAATTCTTTTCACCTTGTCTAGCACATGCACTTGATCGCGGATTATAACTGTACCTTCAGGTCGTAGGATCCTATCCATCTCTATGAGAATGTTTTCCACATTACATCTGCATTGATAACAAATTAGATGCAGATAAACTCAATTTACAGCAAGGCAGTAGAACATGTGACAACACAAATCCAGAAGTCTATGCAAAAAGAAAGAAATTCTTATTGTTTGTCCTTGCTATATTGAGGTATTTCTCATTAACAATCAAATCAACCATTACTATCCAAACGTAAATTTGTGTTCACTGGTGAAGGTGTATATTATTTGTGCTCAGAAATTGATCTGAACAGCTAGACTTGCAAATATTTACTAATTAATCAATTCCATACCAAAAAAGTTGTGCATCAGACACCCGGCCTTTAACTAATAGAGTAGGGCATAGTTAAGAAGAGCTTACTTGTTCTTGTATAAGCTGAAAAGACCATTGGCATGAATAAGGTCATATGTTCTAGGGTATGTGGAGAAGGCTTCACACCTGAAAAAACGAATAGTGAAACACAGAATATTAGAAAAAACCATATTAGAGGCAAAGAAAGAAAAGGAAATCAATATGGTGTAAGGAAACAAACCTTCAAGCTTGAACATACAGCAAACAATTGAAACATGAATCTTTAAGTACTACAAAAGCAGGTAGAGCTATACCCTTGTCATTTTGACAAGTAAAAATGAAATACTAGGCAATAAACTAGTCATCACCCATCAAACGCCTACAACAGGAAATATTAAATTTTATATCCATTGTCACCCACAATGCAACATCATATAATTCACCGTCTCCGCATCCCTTTTACACGTACATATGACACCAATTAGCCAAAATCTTCCCTCTCTGCCTCTGATTATCTCCTGCTGGAATAGCTCCCAATGCTACTGTCTAAGCTAAAACAGTTTGGAAGGTTCAACACTTCAACAGACCTCTGTACCCTTCCAAGGAATATCAAACTCTACTCCCTAGTCCCTACAAAATAGATTAAATGCATTTAATCCAGAAACCTCCACTGGCCTAAGGAGCACCATTTTCAGCCATCGGAAAAAGTAAAATCTCCACCTCCTCAAACTCTTGTTCCTAAAAACACCTCCTAAAAATGGGCCACACCACCATGTCTTCCTCGACCAGCAAGCATATAATCAGCCACACAAGCCTTACATCAACAGAAATATTTGCCAGATTCGGAAACCTCCAAACAAAGGTACATTCCCACTCCAAAATCCAGCCAAAATAGAACCCTATGGCCATCTCCAACCACAAAGGAATTATGTTGGCACCTCTTTCACCCCTAACTATAGCCTTTCAAAGACCCAGCCAAAAGTAAGTCAGTCACCCAGCCATAGCTTATCACACCCCATAAACTCATCACAAGCCTCTTCCGAAGACAGCCCTCCTCTTTCTAAATTTTGTTTGAAAAATTACAGGCACTATTGCCAAAAGTGAGCAAGACATAAAGGAATTGTGGCACTCAACATACAAATGACAACAATATTTGCAGGCTCATAGGTTAATAAGGTAACAGTATTAGACACCAAACTAGACTGTATTATGGACTCACTCTTAGTTTAAGAGACCCATCAAAGAAAAACTTCATCAAACCTGTCTATCTAAGAGCAATTAACATTATTGAGAGCCCTATTTATAGCAGTCCTCTTCTACTAAAACTAAAACTTAATAGTAATGACCAAAGAGAACAAACAACAACAAAGCCCACTTTGAAATTTGATGTTCCAAAGGCAGACAATAGAAATGTTACCAGAATAAGTGGCTAACAGAGATGAGAGTGATTCAGAAAGTTACCAATCATGATATATTCCAATGAGGCCTCGCTCAAATACTACACCCAGAGTATCTTTCTCGGCTATTGTTGGCATCACATTCATAACCCACAACTTGGGAGACTCAACTACAGCAGCAAAACTTCCTAGACCAGCATCATATCCATAATATTCCGATACCTACCAGAGTCAATGATCTTATTGATCCTCTTATAAGCTTTCACATGCTTCTGCCACAATTTGTTTTCTTCCTGGAACGAGTCAACAGAAACTCCATGAATGGATCCACTAGCTATTATTGGTGGAATTTCATTGAGTCTCTGTGGGAATGGCTTCCATTGCCCTCCAGCAACTTCATCTGATCTGCTAGACTCTGGATAAGGAGTTATACAGGCCTCCATCTTCTTGTACCTACATACAAACAAGAGCAAATAATTTCATAATATACTAGAAGCCCTACAAAAGCCTCTAGAAGATCTACAAGTTTCTAATTCTCAACCGATACTAAATTGCTCTCAACCACCTATGTATTTGCTGAAGACCTGAGGCAATAACTTAGTGAACAAAATTCCACCCGAGAATAGAAAGTCAAATCCAAATGGACAAGCTCTAATTCCCAAAATTATCCAAATAGTTCATTTAATATTCTTATAACCCTCTAGATATTAAATAAAATTACATACGGTATAGCTCAATGCAGGAAAACACAGGTGCATGACGCTTGAGTAACTACCCAAGTATGCAGCAAACAATATTTATAAGAGAACACAAATAAAGGTCTTTGGTACTTCACAGGTGGAGCATACAAGTCAGATTTACATGTAACTGATAAATGTGGTACTAAAAAAGAAAATGAATGGATTATGGCTTATAATAGACAGCTTTGAGAAGTTAACATAGATGAAGCTATTGAACTCCATACCAACATGGATGCTATTCACACAGGATCATATGATAATGTGTCTACGACTTATTTTTCCCCAATAAAAAACAACATTTCTTTTCATCTGATGAACCCTTTCATTTTTAATCAATGGATTCATCCAAAGGGAGCATTATAGCTTGGGTTAGTCATTAGTATAATTTCTGTTTATATTGTGTAAATGGTGTACACATTACCATGAAGCCCAAAAGTTCCGTTGTTTTGAGCAGTTAACATCATGAAACTAGAAGACTTATAGTAATTATCAAGCCAGTAATATATATACCAGACGTCATTTGAATTTGTGGTCTCACACAAAGAAGCACGAGAATCTCTTTCACGGCAAGATTCTTTATTTACACTTTTCCTCCAAATGGCAATTTCGCCTTTCTCGGATTTCTTTTCCCAGCAAAGAAGTTTAGCAATATCTTCGATCTTCCTCTGTTCCTCCTCAAGATCGTCCTTAGGACGTTCCCATGCTTTATAATTAGTCCTCCAGTTGATGGGAGGGCCTGAAAGAACCCAGTAACCACCAGGTCTAAGAACTCGATCAACTTCCATCATGTACATTCCATCTATAAATACACGTTGAACGGTAACATTAGACAAATATTTCCAGAAAACAAGAGATGTACTAATAAGGTACTCAACTAGCTCGAAGAAAAAAAACAAAAATAAGAACAGGAAAACCAACAGAAAAAGGAGTAAAAAAACAAAACAAAACAAAAGCACCTTCTAAAGCAAACTTAAACCAAAAGTCAATCTCCATATGACAAGGCTGTCACATGTCACAAAACATGACTGGTTCAGTTCACTTACAGATAACTTTCGAAAGACATTGTTCATCCTATAATATGAATAACAGTTTATTAAAAAATCAATTTTATTTCTTATTTGGTTTAATTACAAGAACTAGTCATGTTTTACAACAACTATCCAGTCTGAGCAGTAACAGCAAATGATGTTTCCCAAGCTTAGCATATTGGGCTTGTTATGATCACTGTCTCACTGGTTAGCAGCAAAAGTGCACTGCTAAAGGTAGAAGAGCTTGATTTGGCAATTTTTGGTCAAGTAGAAAATTGAAACTTTCATATTCAAACTTCTGTAGTACACCACAAATAGATCTAAAGTCATCTCTGTCCTCACCATTTGCACCCCATGGAATTAAGCAACGAGAGCAATGGGCCATGTCAAAAGCTCTAGATGGATATGGTAGCTTTATAGTTCCAAGCACGCCAATGACTGCCGGTACTCCTCTTTCCAAAGCAAATTGAACTTGTGCTTCATGCGAGTCTCTAGGTGCAAATGACATGGCTAAGACATTTTTTTTGAACAGGTATGCTCCCCAACTTGCAACCTAAGCACAGCCACACACCATATGCAACAATAATCAACAACACAAAACAAAAACACAATCCAGAAACCACCTGTGCAAATGAGTGACAATAAAAAAAAACTTGAATCACATACGACTTAGTACCCCACCAGAAGAGTGCAAAACTCACTAGTATGTAACAGAAATAGGAAATTTTGAAAAAGTCGCATTGAATACCAGGTGAGCTTAAACAGCATTAGTACTTATGGTTTCCCAAAAGAAGAAATTCTGGATTTATATAACTGTGTAGGTACAGCATAGCAGATGAAACTCAACAGACAAATTGAGAATAAATTAATTAAGTCCAGCTTACCCCACAGCCAGTATCTAATGCAGTTCTAACCATTCCATTGTCCATCGGAATCACAGAAGCAAGTTGATTAATATATGCATCTGCCCCCTGAGGAAACTGAGTTCCGCCACCTGGGAACCTAAATACATTGCCTTCATATTGAATCCAGTTCTGAACTGCCTTTTCAACCGTCAAGCTCTTATATGGTGCATATTAGCATAGGGTACATAGTCACGGCTTTTAGGCCATGGAAACGGGGTCACATATCCTTTTGGGGCAGGAATAAGGCAATGCAGCTTCTCTTCATCTGGAGGGCAATGTCTCTCCCTATAGTTCATATTTTCTCGAGGGAATGTCATAGCACGCATTTGATCTTGACAGGGTGTGTAATCAATGTATCGATCTTCACATGGATAAATGTCCTTGACTTTGAAGTCACCAGTTGACCCAATTTCATCACCATGATGGGTCTTAATATTCAGATCGGAGAGGACATTGCAGTCAGCCTTTTTCGTTATTTCTAGGGCTATGCTATCTCCCTTGCCGAAACCACTTCTTTGCCAGGCACCCAGAAGATAGAAAAAACAACACAACCCAGCAACAATGAAGATAGGCATTGAGCTTTTGGTTCTATTGTCTCCTGGATTCCCTTTAGTGGCCATGATTCACCTGAGGTATCATCAAAAAATTTCAAAAAAGAGTGATACATGTTACAAAAATTAAGTCTTTCTACAATGGTACTAGGCAAAATTTAGTAACTGCATGCAATGATAAAATTTTGGCATCTGCCCATGAGATGTAGCAGACTTCTCCATATTGACATTTTCATTTGGACACTTGTCAGCACATACCAATCTTTACCACTAAATTCATATTTCCAAGGCTAAGAACGGTAAGAAAAGTACTACTAGTAACAAAAAAATTTGTTTTCAATAGTTAAATGAATCTCATTAATTTTGAATTGAAAAATATCTCAAATTGGCTTTCACAAATCAAAACTGATCTTATATTTTGCAACTGATGGGGTATTATATTTTTATAAGATGAAACAACAAAAGACTACACGTGACTCACAGTCTAAACCATTTTATTAAACGAATGCATAGATCCATATTAATCGGAAACATCAATTACCCATCAACAGATTCACTAAGAACAACTAGAATTCTGTACAAAAAAAGAAAAAAAAAAAGAATTCTGGGTTCACAAAAAAAATTTAAGAGAAAGAAACATATATTTTGCATGTAATTCAATATGTATGTACAAAGTAACAACGTAATAAAAGAAATAACCGAATTATATAAGAAAGAGATTTGCATGGAACATTAGAGATCTTACGGATCTTAAACAGAGAGCAATTAAAAGGGTCCTGTGAGCCCAATTAGATCATAAAAATCGGAGCTTTATCTAAAGAGAGAGCAAGGGAGAGAATGTTTGTGTTTTCTTTTTCATCTTTGCGTACGAAGTGAGTGCAAGTAATATCTTAGAAGAAGGGTATGTATAATGGAAGAAGGCCAAGGAAATTGTGATGATGATGGAATCTCGAGGGCAATTTGCAAATGGAAATCTATGTCCGTCTCATTATTGATACTTGTAAATAGCGTATTAGTAGACAAGTAGTAGACAAAGATAGACACTCGTGTGGATTTTATAAAATAAAATTCTATAGGAGCTTG
Organism: Panax quinquefolius; assembly: GCA_020205615.1. NCBI lineage: Eukaryota > Viridiplantae > Streptophyta > Magnoliopsida > Apiales > Araliaceae > Panax > Panax quinquefolius. The sequence goes on along the minus strand of CM035153.1, from coordinate 159,854,099 downwards.
GCACTCCACTTCTTCAATTAGTCCATTTTAATTTCAAATTTTAAAATACATTTTTATGAGGTTCATAATTTGTTATTATTTAATATATTAATATTATTTTTAGTAAGACGCTCATTATTAAAATTGGTGTCAAAGAAAAAATGTTGTTGTTATATGTAATGATACTTTTGTAATTATTTTAACAACACTTAATGTTTTAAATAATATTTATTATTCTGACAATATGCATGCTTGTGTGTTGTTTGATAGAATTCCTGGAAAACAGTTGTTACATTTAACTGTATGGCATCTGGGTACATGAAAACCAGATTTTTTTAATGTGGGTTTGAGTTTGTTTATTCAAGTTTTGCGTTTTGGTCCGAGCTTGAAACCTATGTGACTTTGTTGTAGGAAATTCGCTTCCTTCATACTGCTGCAAGACGGGATTTGATCTGAACAAAGAGGTTTGTAATGTGCTTATAGATTATTATGCAATATTCATGAGGCAGCAAGAGTATTCAGTGGGAAGGATTTGGTTTCATGGAACACAATGATCACAGGTTATATCCTAAGATCAGGAAAGCATTTTGATTGTTTAAAGAAATGAGGAATAATAATATAGTAGTTGACTCTCTCTCTCTCTCTCTTATGGGCTTGATTACAGCGTGCGCCAACAGTAGAGATTTTGATGTAGGAAAGGTGATTCATGATTATGCAAAAGGAAGCTATTGGAACTGCGCTGATTAACATGTACTCCAAGTGTGGAGTAATAGAGTTTGCAAGGAGAGTGTTTGATGAACTACCAAAACAAAATATTGACTCTTGGAACTCAATGATACATGGTTATGTTGAATGTGGTCTCAGCAAGGAGGCTTTAGGGCTCTTCAATCCGATTCAGTTACAGAAATAAAAAGCGGATGAAGTGGCAATGCTAGGACTAATTTTGGCTTGCCGAAATTCTGGGGAACTGCGTGCTGGCTTTCACATACATTCTTATATAGAGAGAAATGATCATCTTATTGGGAATACTCTTCTGTGCAACGCTTTTATAGATATGTATGCAAAATGTGGGAGCATGACTTGAGCAAGATCTGTTTTTGATACTATGCCCAATAGAGATGTTATCTCATGTCAATCATAACGGGATATGCCATTAATGGTGAAGTAGAGGAAGCTCTAGTTGCTTTTCGGCGCAGGACTGCTGATAAAATCGTGCCAATCTCCATTACATTCCTCAGAGTTCTGTCAGCATGTAACCATGCTGGTTTGGTTGAAGATGACAAAAATTTATATACAACTATTCAGAATGTGTACCATATTGAGCCCAAGATTGAGCACTGTGGGTGTATGGTTTATATGAATGCTCGTGCTGTTATGCTAGAGGATGCCCATCAATTTGTAGGGTTCACAGCCACTCTGATGTAGGGTTGAGCATGGTGAGTGCGCTACTAGAACTACGAACGCCTAGTGATCCTGAACATCATGTCCTTTTCTCTAACATTTTTGCTGAAGAAGGAAAGTGGGATGATGTTTTACGGCGAAGAAGCTTGATGGTTGTTCAGGAAGCCTCAAATTTGGCAGGAATAAGCTCAATCTCATATTTAAAAGAGTAATATTGTTAGCTAGAGGATTGTATCAGTTTTCCAAGAGCTGTGAATTCTTTGAGCTTAAAGAATGAGCTTGTGCTTGAAGAGTGAGGCCCAACAACAGTCACCCTAGACGATGCAGGCTGAATAGGATGTCACTGAAAAGTTAAATGCAATTGTAAGTTCCAATACTGGTTTTGTTATGGGGTTCTTCACGGACGTGGTGCCATTTTACAGAGTTGAAGGTGCCTTCGTCTTCTTTTAAGACAATTGTGTAATTATTTTCATCAAATTTTACTTTTTCTCTTTTTCCTTATTTGTTGACGTCATCACCATAATATAATTATTGTCCTCCATTTTCCTTGAAAGTACATTAAATTATTGACATTTTATTTTGTTATTAGAAGCCGTTGATAATGTCAAAACAATAATTATGTTGCTAGAACAATAGGCGTCACTGAAAGTTTAAATTGTAGTTGTAACAAGTGTAAAAATGTCATCAAACACATTTGCTTTAGCAAAATAAATATTGCTCTTACAATTATAAACAACCATTAGAGAAGGGTTAAAAAAAATTGTGAAGCCTGCTTTCACCTGTGTTTGACTGTTTGCCACATTTACTGGTGCTACTAGGAGGCCAACTCTCTAGCAGGTTCTGGCCATACATGTACATGACGAGGGTGCAATGTTTACTGTTTTTCACTGCCACCATCTTGCTTCATAACAGCTCTGTTGCAAATTCTAAAGCACAGAGCCAAACTCAATGTCAAAGTACTACAGCTGAATCTAAATATCATTTATCCAACAAAGCTCTACTGATTTACGTTATTGACATTCAGGTTGTAACATCTGTTGCTGCAGACTTTGTAACCCTATTGACTCTTGTAGCAGAACTTACACCTTTGATTAAATACAACATTACCCGACTTTTTAGTTTTCAATTTCCAACATCATTGTTCAAGAAAGTTTGCATAGACAACAGAATGCATAGTTTCCCAAATAAATTACTTCATTTGACAAACATTCTCAAATGACATTTGTAACTCACTCTTATGGTATAAATTACATCTCTGAGTCTCTGAACCAAATCAACAGTATCAGATTTCTAAAATCCAACCTAATAGTTGTTCAAGAAAGTTTGCTGCTGACAACAAGCTGCACCGTTGCCCAAAGACATCAACATCAACAAAACTTCAAAACTCTCTGTAAAATATCCATGTACAGAAAAGCAGTTTATATTCTTCAAAGATCATTATAAAACTGAAGACTTTCCACTGGTAACCCTTATTTACAGATGGACCATGCAAAGAATTCACATCTCACGCAACTTCCACCTGGTCTTCTATCATTAAATGCTTCAATTCGTTGCTTCCATGCTGCACCCTCCCACTAATCTCCAAGCACAAGCCATCAGATAGACCTTTGTTTATAGATTTTCCTTTGGCAGGTTTCTTACTGGGGCCTGGGTCCACAAAGACTGGTTGAACCCTAAGGCTTGGGTTTGGTTTAATTCGGTTTGCTTCTCTTTCATCAGCCGGTCGAAGAAGTAAACTGTTCTGAAATCCTTCTGAAACTTCATCTTCATTCATAAGCACCTGCAAAAAGAATACTACATCATAAAATTCCAAATGGCAAAGAAAATTAATCAGAGCATATGCAACAAGGAAACATCCAAAGTTATATCTACGCCTTTTGAAATGCTAAATGAAATAAAAGAGAAAAAGGACAATTAATCATGTCTTTGCTTTTGTAGATGGTTTAGATATGTTAGAAAGATTCACTTAGAGAACGGAGATATGAAAAAACCTATCGGAAAGAGAGAAAACCATGTGGACCAAGCTAGAGATAGCCATTATTAGGATACGACTACAAAATAATTATGTCCTGGGATACTGTGGAGAAAGCTAAGAAGATAAATGAATTGACAACATTGTTTATAGCTGTAAACAGACACCAGCATACCAGAATCTACTGAGAGTAGGGGTGCCGGGTGCATGGAAATAAGCTACAGTATAAGAAAAAAATAAATAAATAATGAGGTGACAAACCTTGCGACCAACCAGGTCAAAAGTCATGACAACTTTACTTCGTTTGGCCTGTTCAGCCTCCTCCATCTCCTCTTTTTTCTTCATAAGAAGTTCTTTCTCCTGAGGGAGAGAGGGAAAGAGAAATTAATTCTAGTATGTGACCTCAAATTAGCTGTGTACTTGCTAGTGTAGAGTGCAAATTCAATACCTCCATTGACAACCAGCTATTTCCCTCAATCTCATAGTAGTCACTTTGGTCATCTATAACTGTTGTACGTGCTGCAGAGTTCCGGTCATATTCAACAAGCCTCTTTGCATAAGCTTCAGCTGCTACCTCGGTATCAGACAGAGGAACCACACTTGCATCCAAACCAGCATATGTACTTCCTTCCCTCAAAACAAGGGCACCACAAAAATTGCAGGGGCCCTCTCCTTCCTGCTCACAGACAATCTTCCCACATGATAAACAATTACTTATAAGTCTGTGACGTCGGGCTTGGCATGAACATGGCTTCCCCTGCTGGAAAACTATAGACCCCTTCATGGCCTCTGCAAGAGAAACAACTTTTCCAGTTTTTTTCTTTCTAGAACTACCTTGATTACCTTTTTGTGTGTTTTTTGACTCTGCTGTCTCAGTCGGGATTCGAATCTCCTTCTTAGTGGAGACTAGAGCCTCTTTTTGTGCTCTAGATGGTTTTTTAACTCCACTGACTGAACCTTCATCCGAGCGTGGTTTGACATACGCATGCATCTTGGAAGTTGGACTATCTATGATTCTGTTGCTGACATCTGAATGACCTCTCCGCTTCATGTATTCCTCAATAACATTCTTGCCAGCTTCCTGGCCAATGATATTCTGAAGATGAAATTTAAAAAAGGAAAAATGAAAAGAAAAAAAATGTTAGTTAGAAGAGATATTGCAAAACGATGTGATTCGCTATTAGTATGTAGAGAGAAAGGCATATATAACCTCAAATCCAGATGCTTAGTATCATGTAGATGAAGACTACCAATCAAATAAGTATTATTGTTATTGTCTGTGAAATTATGCAATACCTTTATTTAGACATGTTTCACTATGCATAGGCTGTGTGAATGGCTAAATGCAAACAGGTGCACAGTAATGTTGGTTAACACAGGTCATCAAATTGCAACAGAAAACCCTACCAACATATGTGAGGGCACAGTGAGAATGTTGCAGGATGAGGGTGAGAGAATCAACAACATAGGTTGTCATAATACTTTTCAACCAAAAGCAGTCATAAAGTAGGGACAAAAGAAGCATTGCATAAAGTTTCACACTAGAATCAAATTCCCAATGTTCTTCCAATACTACATTTATGTTTAATCTCTGTTCTTTGATCACTTTTTCTATTAAATAAGAAAAAAGTATCCGTCAGCATAAAGAAGTATTAAGATAAGGGCTTTCCAATGATCCAGACAATCTAAACTACCTCGGTGAAACATTTAGGTTTCAAGAATTACAGTAACACCAATCATGCCCATGTAGAATTAAAAACCTAAAATTCATCATGATTTGGAGTAACAAATGCAACCCAGAATCTGATTAAAACCGTGAACTGAAAAACTGAACGATTATACTAAGGCCAAGTGTTTATAACTTTACATGAAATACTTAAAAATATAAAGGGAGCGAGGACGAGAGATTACGTCCAGATATTCTTTGGAGAAGCGAGCTGACAGTAGGAGACAAGGCCCGATATCAAATCACCATCGAAATCCAAACCCTTTTCAGTTTTATTGCAAAGATCAAGCAACGCCTTCTCTAGCCATTCTCCTGCCGACTCCATCGCTGTCTCTCTTTCTCACTCTCACAGAATTCTCTCTCTCTCTCTCGCTACAATTTTATTTTCTTTGGAGATCTATTTATTGGTCGTAGCCCGTAGGTAAAATGAGTATAATGAATATAATATATTTGATACCAACACTCCTAAAGGTGTCAAGATGGCCGAGTTGGTCTAAGGCGCCAGTTTCAGGTACTGGTCCGAAAGGGCATGGGTTCGAATCCCATTCTTGACAATTTTTAATAGTACTATTTTTAAAAACATATAATTATTTTTTAAACATATTTGCTAAAATATAAAAATAAATGAATTAGTTATTAGAGAAATGAAATATTCATTTTTATATTTATAATTTCAAAAGTTATTATGATCATTTAGTTTTAAACAAAATTAAAAATTATTAAATTATTTGGATATTATATATTGAAACTGAGGGTATAACAGACAGTTATGTTAGAAATATTAGTATGTGTAATGTGTGTGCAATTAAAGAAAAAATAAATTTTAAATTAAAATGGTTGGATGTGGGTTATAAAATGAGAGAAATATTTTAGGAATAAAATGTGGAAAAAACAAAAGGAAAGAAGTTTTTTTTTCTTTGTGTCCTCTCCCTTAACAATATAATATAGATGCATAGTTAGAAATATAGAATGTTGAGTTCTTGTAAAATTTTACTACATCACATAAAATAACTTGACATATTAAACATAACATAAAAGGTTGTAATTATTGTTTTCTGTGTGTTTTGAAAGATGGGGGATGTAATTGATTGAGAGAGAAGGAGAAATTTGTAATGAATCATCGCTCTTTTTTTAAATTTTACAAACGGACGGACGTTAAGATTTCAGTGAACTGAAAAATAAATAAACGAAAAGACATAGATGAGGAGCATGATTTGATTTGATTTGATTCGATTCCTACACCCCCATTAAGCACAAACAATCTAGGCAAAAGACGGGAGATGGTCAACGTCTCTAACATCTGCATTATGAATTCTGCATGCAGCACATCTCAGCCCCATCCCATCGGTTGATTTTGCCAATTAGAACCCATAAGTCTTATCAAAATTAAATTAGAACCTATAAGTCTTATCAAAATTACAAATCCTTTTCTTTTGCCTTCTGAATCTTCAAAACCTTCTTCACAATCTTTTGCTCTTCCACAGCATAAATATAAAGTCAACCAAAGGGTACAACACTAGCAAATAACAAGGGCCATTTTATTATCAACATTGAGTTTTATGAACTAGGCTTCCTAAGGATTTTTAACTCAATAAAAGAAATATTAAAAAAGATAATAGGAAACTAACTTTTATTCTGTTTGTGAGTTCAGTAAGAAAAATATAACAATCATTCTATCCTATGTTTGTGAGTTGCTAAAAAAAACAAAAGAATTTTATTTTGTGATATATTATTACTACCCTTACATATTGAACATAACATGCTTAACATTTATGTGTTGCAAGTAAGGGTAATTATAGAATTAAAATAAATTCATTAAACCCATTTTCCTTTCCCTAATTTTCTTACCGTTTTGGTCACGAAAATATGTAGGAAAATTGGGCTCAATTTTCCTTTGTTTTCCTTACCTTTCTCGACTTAAAACCTTACAAACATGAGATTTTTAACGAAATTTTCCTTGGATTTCCTTCCCTTAGTTTTAAAAACTCACAAACGAGGAGTAAATGAGACTTGTAAAGTTGTTTGGAAAAGGGGGTCCAAGTGTAATAAAAAAGTATTTCATAAAAACAAACTTCTCTCTTACAGCACCTCCAGATAATACACCGCCAAAGGCACGGTTCACAGTCCTGTTCCTAGATAATCTAGACCTTTTGTACTCAGCAGGTCTCAAGTGGGGAATCTGCAGATAGAGTAAACAAGCTCAGTTTTATAACAAGATACGGACAAGAAGGGCAATGAACATACTGATTTAGTAGGAGTAATCACAACATCTATATCTTAAGCCCTGAAGGTCCAAAATTACAGATTTTTTTTAAAAAAAAAAGGCATTACGGATTAAAAGAACATTAGAAAGAATTAGGCAGATCACTCCCAATAAACAAGTAACATTATAATGCATGACCTTCAATTAACAATAACCCATAAACAAATGGAGAATACACCTAAAATGGACTAATATATGAGTTAAATCTCATGCCAAAATCCCATTCAACACTTCAATGGTTCTACATAGTACAAAAAATTATCTCCATCATTCGCCTAAAAGAAATAAAAATATATTTCATTAATATGAGTTTGAAGTAGAGGGAACGTTGCAGTCAACCTACTTTAGTTCCATTTCAAATGCCTCGTTCTTTATTAATTTACAACGGCCCTACAACATCCCTACCTCATACTGAAACTCCATCGGCCCTAAATAGATTTCCTGCGCACAATTGTCAACTCGTGAATCGTATTAATTTACAACAGCCATAAAACAGCCCCAACTCATATTGAAACTCCATCGGCCCTAAATAAACTTCCTACGCACAGTTGTCAAATCGTAAATCGTATCATATATCGAAAAACCCCATATCGTATTTTATGTATCATGTCGTGAATTGTATCATACGATATGGAAACAGTGAAAATGTGATAATATAAATTTAAAATATGAAACACAAAATTTATTGGACAATCAATCCTATTTTAGCTTGACTATACATAACAATTCACTATATATAACAGTAGTCAAGTAAATAGTAGTCAAAATACTCTAAATTGAATTATAGATATTACTTTAATAATGTTTAGAGTAACAAAAGAGAACGAAAAATTAACCATGCGAGATTTATGCTTCTACTTATGAAAAGTGACGTGAGAAAAATAAAGTGATATTTTGCAGAAAAAGATATGAAAATCTAAAAAGCGTTTAAAGGCTCATATAATGAAATAGAATATTTTAACACTAAAAAACCTCTTCATTTGAAATGGTAGCTCTTTTATATCTACTTAAAAAAAATCAAATATATTGCTAATTTAAAAAGTATCGAACATTGTACCGTAAGATAATCGTATATGACAAAAGTAAATGGAATTACCCCTTGAATTCTCTTTCCAGTAACAGGGCACTTGGGTCCACTTGCTCTCTTCTTTGTGGTCTGATACACCAATTTTCCACCTACATTTGAATCAATTCAACACATCTCAATGGTGTATACAGTTGCCAATAAAAAATTTACTCTAGGGTTGACGAATTCAGGGTATGAATGTGCAAGTGTAGAGTTTTATGCTAATCCTTGAAGTTATCACACACACCGAAATGGAATAGATCTAATCAGATTCAGATACAAATGGAGAAACTAAATCAAAGGTTTTGACATTCAAATGTGATAACAGAGTTTGTGTACATACCAGGGGTTTTAACAACCCTGTGCTGGTTGGACTTGGTGCCATAACTATGGCGCTTGCGGTGCGTGAGACGCTGCACCATCTTCGTTTATCTACCTCCTCCCTCCCTCCCTCCCTCGCTCCCCTCTCTCTCTCTCTCTCTCTCTCTCTCTAGACAGACAGCTAGAGGGTGGAACGGAGGGAGCGAGTTAAAACCCTACACAGTCTTCAAATGCCCTAGATCTGACGACTATTTGCTGGTTTCCTTGGACGGTTGAGATTGCCCATGTTTTACATGAACTGAACCCAATTTAGAGTTTGCTGGGTTGTCTAATCTGATGAATAACGGGTTGGATAACCATGGCCCATTGTTAATAGAAATGGAACAAAAGCCCAAAATATAACAAAAATTGTATTTGGTAGACAGACATGTATTAAAATAATTATGAAACATTATAATTACCTGCATTACAAAATTAATGAAAAATATGATACTTTAAATTTAATGACTTTGAATATGTTACAAGCTTACAATCATTATTATCCCAAATTTTATATATATATATATATATATATATATATAACTATTGTCTTGCATCTTTTTATTGTCATCATTTTCAATTATAAGATGATAAATAATAAAACCTTACAGTACTTTAATAAGATAAACATATTAATCAGCTTTTTAAATTTCATATTCAAACACTAATTATACAATGTACCTAAATTAATCATCAATTGTAATTAACTTGAAATATTTAAAAATATCACCACGTAATAGATTCATACACTAGATCTATTATAATATAATAATAATTCACAAAAATTTATAAATCATAACATGAACTTAATTGCCGAGGTTTATTATATATTATACCTGTATGTATGCATCAACACAAAAAATGTTATGTAAAGGACGAATTTGAACTTGAGGTGCATGGTATATATATATATATATATATATATAGCAGAAGCGTGTTTAGTTTAAGTTATTAGCAGCATTTAGATGGATGTACCTAAAAACATAAAGTTTCAATTGTTCCTTAAAATTATATATTTAGTGATAATAGTACTAGTGTACTAGTGGCCGAATATATAGTATTAATTATGATATTATATGATAGCTCCATCAGCGAAGGACTCTCTTTAATAAGAGTTGTGGATACTGCTATACGAACCTCAGATGATATGATGAATATCTCACACACATGTGTAAAAGTTGTATTAATGATATCATTTTGAGTCTTTATATATGCACATTCAAATATTAAGATGTGGGGGTATAATGTTACAAGATTAATGAAGTACGAGTCCAAGTATATCCATCCATCTGCATGTTGGCCTTTTAAATTAGTATATATATGCGATATAACTTGACTAATTCAATCTAAAATGGCATTGCCAAGGAATAATGACTTGTTCGTGGGCGGCCCCTTGTATATATATATATATATATATATATATATATATATATATATATGCAGGATCGAGACGTAATTATGAGGGGATGGGGATGCTTAACAAAAAGCCACCGTCTTATGTGGATTATGTTTTTAACTTGTTCATGCATGGGATTAATTATTAATAGTAAGCAACTGCAACTGCAGTTTTTAAGAAGGAATAGCCCGCTCACTTTCTGCTTCTTAATTGCGACTCTCATAAAATCGAGTACAACAAAAGTTCCGTAGATTATGCGACTGACTTTCACTTGTCAGCGAGTATATATGTATGTATGCCGTAAGAAACTATAACTATATTTATTTATTGTAAAGTTGTAAACTAACTAATGTACAGTTAATTACTACTACTCTTTACATCTTAAATTAAATGTTTACTTTTGATTTTATTTTATTTTTTATTTTGGTCCAAGTGATCATTTTAAAATTTATTTTCTGTACCATTTTTACAAGATATAAGTGGAGTAATTATAAGTTATAACGAAAAGAAATTATATATAATTTACTACTAACTTCAATTTTTATAATTTTTAAAAAATATTTATATATGATTAATTTGGTCAAAAAATGTTAAAATTGAATATTTACTTTTAAGCCTTTATCGAATTCATATCAATTTATATTTTAAGATTTTAAAAATTAAGTAGGAAAAATCAAAATATATCTCTTCTTAGGAGTATTTTATAAGATAAGGGGGTAGGGGTAGCTTTTAATTAAGTTGTTACTTCAATAATTCGGATTTTGTTGTAAAGGACCACTTCGACTCTCAGGATTTCTAAGAAGTTTTTGACTTTTGAATCCCAATAAGTACAGTACTTGAGTCACTTGTCCGACAGTGGGGCACTCCCAAAACTGGAATTGGTTTAGACATGATCTTTCATTACAGGGGTTGGCAATGCCAGGCGTCAACTTATGGGCCAATACAACAAAGTAAGCTTAAATTCGCCTCCGTTTCACATTCAGGCCTCCTCCTCGAGTTGGACGCTTTCTAAGATTTGTGGGCCCAAGCTCATTGCTACTAGTACATTTTTTAATTGGTGGGCTCCAAAAATACACCTAACAAGCCCAATCATCGTAGCGTAGGTTGGCTTGCTTTGTTGCTTCTCTAAATGTCAATCTTAAACTTAAATGTAGCGAAACAAGTGGGTTTTTTGTCTGCCGTACATGTGTCATGTTGCCACGTATATGTAAATATGGGCTGTTGCGGGCCCAATTATCTATTTGGGCTCTTTATTTGGTCGACATTTGGAAGGTACACTTAATTTCAAGATCAAGGAATTATTTGCTGCAAAGATATACTCCCATATCCCCTTCATATGTCTTAGTGTCGACCTGTTTAAATACGAGTAGCGTCACATACTTGTGTCAAATTATAAATGTAAAATGTATCAAAACATAATAATAAATAAATTTTGATATAATTATAAAAAGATATAACTTATTATGCATATCTTTAAAAAAAAAATCACTAATACTTATTCAGTAATTAGCAATTAAAAATTGATTTGAACATTTGCATTAATATATATCATTTTTTTAAATAAAAAAGTATACGGTAGGACTAAATAATTAATGCTTTTGATATTATTCATCCATGAAAATCAAGAATATATATATATATATATATATATATATATATATATATATATATATATATATATAAAAGAAGTAGTGAACTTAGAAACCAATATCGTGTTATTGGTTCTAAATAATAATCATAATTTTATGGAAAATAAAAAATTGAAACATGAAAAGAATTAAGAAGAGGGGAGAGGAAATATAAGAACATTAAAGCGAAATGAATTTAATCACTCCAAAATTCTTGGTCCACCGCCCATCTCTCAATAGCCGTACACTAGCAACTTTATTAATTAATTCCCAATCTTATTCTCAATTTTCATCAACAAAATGCTGCCGTGAATTAAAAGCAAGCCGTAATTTGACATAAAGTACGTACTCATAAACTAAAATTGTTAAAAGATAAAATTGATATTTTCGTATGTGTTTTTAATATTTTTATATAATTTTTTTTATATGAGAAAAAAGTGAATCTCATCTTCATGTGAGAGGATATCATGTGCAAATATCAAAAACTCATATAAAAAATTAATTGTCACTATATACATAAAATTAAATGCAGGGGATACTATATACGTATATATATAGTATCTATATGTTGTATGTCGTTAAAAGCTAAGACGATGGTTCTACATATAGCGATGGACCGAATCGTCGTCCGGTCCGTCGTTAAAGGGAGTGAGCAAGGTATGTTAGATAAAGAGGGAACTTAAAATTCGAACCGTATATATATATATATACACACACACACACCACTTGTTAATTTCACTTCACCGTCAATTCTTGTTTTAGCTGCTGAGCTCATTAATCTCGTCTTACAAATTATAATCATTCAACTAACAATATTATCAATAGACATTACTTGATTAATTATATGATATCACCACCATTTCTAGCTATTTTATCACTACTCTTTCTCTCTCGGATCCATATATATGAAAGTGGTTAACATGAAATTTATTTTTAGGTAAATTGGTCAATTAATTCGTAATGTAAGAATCTTTGACATGCAGCGAGGACTCTATGTGTGTCGGTATTCTACTATCAATCAATCACCAATTTACCAAAAATAAATTCCATATACTAACCCGATCCTATATATATATATATATATATATATATATATATATACTGGCTAGGTTGTAAGATTCTCTCGCTAAAGAGCATTACTCCTTTAAAGAGCATTTTTTTAAAAACCCGTGTTTTGTTATATCTCTCTCCTCACTCACTTCACTCACCTCAAACTAAGAAGCAGCGACTTCCTCCTCCATCACGATTGAAATCCAATCCTGCAAAAATCGAATGAAGTGAACGAGTTCCTCCTCCATCACGATTGTCAGAAGAGAGAAAGCTGCCGCGTAAGCCTGTAAACGCGATTGCTACGAAAATCGATCAAGGTCGAGCCCTAGAATCGCGATCTCCGCTCGATTTGGTAAGGGCTTGCAATTTTATCTATCCGCTCTCTTTTTTCTCCTTTTCGTAGTTGGACTTTCTACATGTATAATTTCTAATATTTCAAACCCAAAAAATGAATATGATTTTTTTGTTAATAGAAACAACTTAGTGTGCATTATATTATACTCGACAAGCGAGATATAGACTCGATATGGACACACAGTGTGATTATTACTCTCCCTTTGCTATCTGTGTTCTTGATAAACTTAAAGAAAGTCGCTTTTACAAGGTTCGCTTTTCAAGCTTTAATGAGCATCCATGAATTTGCGAGATCTTTGGGTAATAATTGAAAGATTGTATATATATAAATTATGCTTTTGTTGTGAAAATGTTCGACAACTCATTGATATTCATGAAGTATCTCAGAAGACCCCAACTTATTATAAATAAAATTAAATTTTCTATTTATTATCTTGAAATAGTAAGGAGTTAATTTGATATAATGCTTTAGTTATGGGTGAAATGTGCAAATTTTACAAAATAAGCAAGTGGTTATAAAATATTCTTTTGTTTGAATATTCGTTTGGTCTTAGAATATTCTTTTTCTCCGGGAATATTCGCATTTACGCCGCTAGCTCATTCGTGGGCCCCATAACAGATAATTATCTGATGAAGAAAACGCATAAAGTATGAGTTTTTATAATTAACTACATAATGGTTACCGTTAACAATCGTTAGAATACCTCGTGGTTAAAATACAATGTACGCCAGTGGTTAAGACAAGAAGACACACGGATTGCACAATATAATTGAATTATTGATTCTTACGTAAGAGGACACTACTCAATAATTGTTACAAAGGTGAGTTATCGCTCAATATTTTATTTTATCGATTCAATAATTGTCATTGCGTTGATAGTTTATATTATCATTGTTTTAATAATTGTCACTGCATAGTATTTCCCATTATCAAATCAATAATTCATATTATTTGAATAATATTATTAGATAATATTATTGGCAATGTCTAGAAAGTTCCGTCAAGGAGAGGTTTGGTCATCTAATCATACGGCAAGAAGGAGAAATCCTTATCGGAAAGCCCCATCTTTCTTGGGAACGGCCTGGTTATCATAATTGTGATTCTGTAATATTATTTGGAAATAATTAATTATTGATTTATATGATAAGGAAATATTTATTTGATGTGGATATAAATGATGGATTTATTTATTTTATTTGGTTATTAATGAAAGAATTAATGCTGAGATGTTTTATCAGTATTTTGTCAGATTGGAGGTATTAAAAATCATCCGTTTATGAATTTCGGATATTTTCTATTTGGAATTTGGAAAAACTTTCTTCTACAAAGTTGTAGAGAATTCGATTTTGTGTGAAATAGACATAAAATTCGTATTTTTCTGATAAACGGGCTATTTTCTATGAATTGTTAAAGTTTCTGATTATTGTTTAAATGATAAAACATTTTGGAAAATTCTAGAATTGGTTGGTGAGAAATGTGCTCAATTGAATTTCAAATGTGGTGGGTGACAATAGTAGCAGGTAAAGCCATCGATAAAGAGTCAAGTCTGCTTGGCAAGTCTAACATTTTCCTATAAATAGAGGGGCTAAGTTAGAATTGAAAATCACACCGTAAACAAAGTTTTCTCTTTCTCTCTATATTATCGAGCGTATTCTTGTGAGTATTTTGATACTGAGTGTTGCTATACTGGCAAGTTCCTTCAAAGACTATATCCAAGATTCCAAATGTAAGTACGGTTATTTTGAGGTAAGGGATGTTATTTTCTTCATATATGATATTATTTCTTTCAATATCATTATGCCGAAGTATTGATCTAAACTTTTAATCAAATTTGGAACTTTTGTGTCGGGGTTACTATTCACGTATATGACACTATTCATGTATACGGCACTATTCACAAATACGACACTATTCACCAAAAAATAAAATTTTCTCTTTTCTTTCAGATGTCTTTTATGGTTACTATCTTTGATCAGATCCATGTTTTGATCTTTATTTTGAATTCTACTTCACACTTGGTTATTATGGAGTATTATCAATTTGGATAAATCGAAATACAAATCCCTAATATTTGTCCTTCCGTCTCACCGGATTCGTTCTCTAAAATGTTTTTCATCATCCTCACCCTTAATGGTGATATTTGATGAATATCTTTGGCTCAGTAGTCAAAGATGAATGATTACTGATGAATATCTTTGGCCCAGTAGTCAAAAGATGAATGTGTGTTGAGATGAAACATGACCAACTCGGTGATACAAATGAATATCTTTGGCCCGTAGTGTAAAGATGTATATTAATTGATGTTACTGAGGATAAAATATTGATGATGGACTTTTAAATTCATAGATGATAGTAGATTTCATTCTCTATTTAACTCTTCTAATGAATTGTTATTTCACTGCAGCTTGTTGATCTAAAACTTGTTGTCTATCAGTACTTTATCGATTTTCCTATCAAGACTAAGGATAATTTGTTGTATATTATCTTAGTCATAATGTTCTTTATTTCTGGCTAGTTGAGCTCACCCTTTCCTTTTTGTTCCATTTTTCTTCTTAGAGGTGAGAGTTTAGCGAGGGACTAATCGGGGTATGGAGTGATGATTCAAGATAGTCGTTTTAGTAGTCCTCACTATTTTGTAAAATAGTGCATCAATAATTGTAATGAGGACTTTATTTGGGTGTGGATATTGCCTGAAGACAATATTGTATTTAAACTCACAGATATGTTGTCGTATTTTGCATTTACAATCAGTATTAATAAAGTTGTAGTTATTTTTCCGCACTCATGTATTTGGCGAGTCGAAATGGGTAATATATACCTATTTTGGGGGCGCCATAGTATCGTTGTCCTAGAACTCAAATTGTATGATATACCCGAATACTCTCTTCCTGTGAGGCTATATTGATAACTAATTTGTGTCTCTTTTTGGATTAGTGTGAAATACATAAGATTCCTCATATTACTACTCGGTTAAATTCTTCCTGTAAGATAGTAAAGTAGTCGACATAAAGATTTCCTTTTTTATTTTGGTATGTATCTCGTGAAAAGATAACTAGACTTTTTTTTGAAATTTTATTTTTTTACTACTTAATAGCCCTCTCTACACACCCATGAAGTAAAATAGGGCTAAGTTAGAATTGAAAATCATCACACGTAAACAAAGTTTTCTCTTTCTCTCTATATTATCGAGCGTATTTTGTGAGTATTTAGATACTTTGAGAGTTCATTGCTCAAGATGAAGTTTCATTCAAAGATCACTTCCTACCTTTCCTTCCAAGTAATCGATTCTTTGAGGTAAGGGATATTATTTTTTTCAGTAATGATATTATTTCTTCAATATCATTATCTTTGAAATGTTGATCTGAGTTTTTATCAAATTTGAAACTTTTTCATGTCGGGGTTACTATTCATGAGTTACTATTCACGAGTTACTATTCATGAGTTACTATTCACGAGTTACTATTCACGAGTACTATTCATGAAGCGTGAAAATGTTTTTTTTGTGGAATTTCTATCTTTTGGTGTCGGATTCTTCCACTTTGAAACATATCACTTTGTAATGAGTAAACCTCTTCCATAGAAGATGCATCTGTTAATTGCATATCATGTCTACATTGTATTATATGCTTAGCATAAGACTGGCCACTTTGTCACAAGTTTTAGTGACCAGTTTACTAATTTAATATCAAATTCCTTACTTGTCACTTGGCTAAGTCTAAGAAATTTTCTTATTTGGAAGTTGGAATTACTTAAGAATAGAATGTTACATTTGGTGAGCAGATGATATTCTATTATCCATTGGTTGTCATTCTCGCAGAGTCATGTCAAAGTGGAAAGAGTAAAGTTTTTCATTTTTTCTTTCTATTACCCATTGGTTGTCATTCTTTGTGTATAGAAATATTAATATATATTTATATAGCTGGGAGAGGACCATGAACGTGTGATGGGTGGCTTACAGTCCACAGAGCTGGTACTATGCCAATCCCTTTGTAAGCATCTCTAAATTCCACTAATATGTTATTTATCATGTTCAACAATAGCTAAATTGTGTAAGATGTTGGTTTTCTTTGTTTTTCTAGTATTTTTCTACTTTTTAATGTGAAATTTTAAATTGAATCATCTTTAAATCGAGTAGTCCACTATTTCACTTGCTATGTCAAAGCCCATATCTATCATTTTTCTGTTCATTTTACTTGATAGGTGGTATTTGCTCATAACTCATGATTCATTCTGTTGTGTCTTCCTTCTCATAGAAACCTCCTTTTATGTTCTATCCCTTTAACGTTTTCTCGAGTTGATTGGTCAATTAGCTTATCCAACTGCATTTCTCTGGTGTGCAGGTGATGAACAACCAAGAGACAGTTGATATGATGAAGTCCATTAAAGATCCTCAAGCAGCAGCAAAGTGTGATTCATTTTTCTGTTTTACCTAATATCTCTTAGTTATTCAAAAATTAGTCATAGTAAATCATGTTTGCTGGAGGTAAATCATGTTTGCTTTTGTTTGTTTATATTGTAGAAATCCTGTGAGAGGGTAATAATGGCATGTTTCACTTGTGTGATTGGATTTATGGAGAGATTTTAATGCTTTTTGCACATATGGCAAGTTGTCGGCATGGATAACAGGAATTGCAAGATAATGCACAGTGAATGAAGTATATAAAGTTTATGTTTGTATTTTTCGTTTTATTTATTTATTTTTAAATTTGGAATAGATTGGTCTAATTTATTCATATAAGAAAAATACCAAGCAAAATGAAAGAAAGGTCTAGCCTTTTCTGTTATGAAGTTGAACAAAAGTGAATGAAATTTTAGAAAACAAATGAAGATTAAATATGTTACTGGTTTGAATGGAATTGTGCATAAAACACTTGTATAAAAAATTAAGGATGGCGGTAGCATAAATGTACTATTAGTGGTAGCAAACAAAAAGCACAACTGTTTATATAAAGCATCCTTGTGCAAGTAAAACCAAAAGAACCCTGTTCAACTAAAACCAAAAGAAACCTTTGAAACTAAAACAAAAACATCCATGTGCAAGTAAACAAAAAGCACCAGTGTTACATACTTAAAACTAAAAATTGGTCAAATAATTAAGACCAAAAGCATTCTTGTTTCAACCAAACCAAGAGCATTCATGGAAACACCAGAAGATTGTTTTATTTCTCAACCAGACTTGGGAATTTTCTCAACTGTGGAATGCTTTCAGATGCAATAGGTTTCCTTGAGTGGCTTGATATGCAACAGGTGCTTAAATTCCTTGAGTTTATTGAGTAGGTTGGTCAGCTCTTTGGGTAGTTGCTGAAGTCTTCATCATTGTTGCCTTCAAAGAGAAACTGTCATGATTAGATCAAACATAAAATTGGGTAATAATCTTTATATTCTTGCAAATCTTAGTTAGTTGAAGGATCGACAGAGTGTACTGAAGGACGACATAAGAGTAAAACTTTTTTTTTTTTCAAAACTAAGCAAAATCTTCTTTGAACCAGTGGAGCATTCCTATTCACCAAATAAAAAGATGCGTCTACCAGATCAACCAACACTACCCCATTTGTGCTTATTAGACCAAATATAGAAATTGGGTAAACATGAATTAGATGAAACAATGAAAATATCTTTGAAAATTTTACATAATTGAACAACTACTTGTATTCTAATCACTCAACACCGTAGTTTTTGTGGAATAGCTACTGCAAATAAAATGAAATAAAATTTTACATAATTCAACAGCTACTACAAATAAACAAAAGTATTTGTAATTCAGAGAAAAAGAAAAAGAAAAAAACCCATCAACTAACCAACTGTTGCACTCCTTTCATTCCAAACAATCAATAGTACTACCACATGTACACTGCATAAAGATAACAAAATTCTAAAAAAATAAATTAATTAATGGTGGCTACTGTGCTCAACTACCTACAGAAACTTGCTTGCTAGTTGCTGTAATGAAGATGGAATAAGAGAGCTCATAAGGGATAAAGCAAATTCAGCTATAAAGCTTAAGGGTCTTTCCAAAATTTCACAAAAATTGTATCTTTATTTATTTTCAAAATTTTATGCGGAATGT
The DNA here is from genome assembly GCA_020205615.1 of Panax quinquefolius. Classification (NCBI taxonomy): domain Eukaryota; kingdom Viridiplantae; phylum Streptophyta; class Magnoliopsida; order Apiales; family Araliaceae; genus Panax; species Panax quinquefolius. Next base: position 159,834,836 of record CM035153.1, on the reverse strand, counting down.
CAGTTAGGTTAGAGCTAGGACAGTCACTCAACAACTTTGTTTTTCTTAGTTTGTCCATACTTGTATAAAATTCCTAATTGTTAGAGCTAACAAATTAACTAATTTGATAAATTTATAACTAAACAAAGCCAAAATAAGTGCCCGAATACCCAATATAAAGCCTAATACTAATCAAAATTTCCAATTCTTAGAGCTAACAAATAAGTTATTGGCTCAGCAAAACATAAACCACAAAATAAGCCCAAAATACAGAATGGAAAAAAATTTCAGACCTCGACAACATTAGGTAGGGAAAGAATCTCGCAGAAAGCACATAATGAAGGATGATAGTCAATGTTTTACTGAAATATATACCGATTCTTAGTCTTCTTGTCACCGAAATAGATTTTCGAGCTTGAATCTGAAATAAGGGATGCCGAGTGCCGATTTGTTCAACCTATCTACCCAAGATGGGTGAATCGTGATTTGGGTTTGATATTGGAGAGAGGAAACACAATTTGTTTGGAGAGAGGAAACCACGATCTGGGCCTTTCAATCTGGCTTCGATTTCTCTCTTTTCGATTTTGCAGCAATCGATTTCAAGGATTCCAATTTTAGCAGCTTCGATTTTGCAGAAAGGTGTTTTCTAGAGGGGAACTCGTTTGAGAGCTAAGTCGAGTGAGGAGAGAGAATTTAAAACACGAATCTTTTAAATAAGAATGCTCTTTAAGCAAGTAATGCTTTTGAACAGCACCGTATATATATATATATACACACACGTACTTCAACTAGTTGTCCGATCCCTACTTAATTCTATTACATCAGCTAAATCATATTGTTTTGGTTAAATGTTTCTTAAGTCATGTGTGGATCGAATTGCAGAGACATAACTTCAATGAACAAGTCAATGTTGTAACAGTAGTGTTTTTGTTTCAAAGATGAGCTATGTATATACGTATGCACCCCATGCATGCACCGACATTAATATAATTATTCAAGTGTACATTACATATATACGTACAACTAAACTATATTTATATATTGTAATCCATTGTCAATATGGTGATATCAGCGTAGAAAATACTGTGATCAAATCTCATCATCATAATCATCATCGTATATAGACTATACTGAAGGAAATTAAAGAAATTCTTACATAGTGAATATATACGTTTTTCATCTATCTATTAACTATTAATAATAATTGTTTGTTTCATCATATATATTTGTAAAATGTGGCTCGCATATGATATAGACATAGTTAGTTAGCTAGCTAGCTAAATAAGAAACTTGTGGCACATGCGGATCATCTGAACAACTCAATCATGCTAATTAATTATGATTAGTGGGTTTAATTTAAGCTGATCATTCACACGAGGCTAGCTTGAAAAGTTGAACTATTTTTTTCAATTTGCATCCTCGATCTATACATAAATAAGTTCATGCTAGCTTTGACCAGTTGACAAAGTCAAGAAGGAATTTTGGTAAACAGAATTAATTAAGTAGGCCGTATAATCATATAATTTTATATTATGTGTGTAAATGTACGTTTGCATGATGCAAGCATGTATATATGTATGTATACAAGGCATAATATGGTGAGGCCAGATACAGTGCCCGGCCCCATAAGTCATGCATATTGCTAAGTAACATGAATAAGTCCTTCGTTTAGTACGTAAGAATTACTAGTCAAGAAATTCTTAGTAGTAGTACTATCAAAGACCTGAATAAAAGACCAAATTAATATGCACCAAGTCATCACGTTTCTTCATGTATATATATATATATATATATATATATATATATATATATATATGTTAACGTCAAGATCTTCTGCCACGTCCCAATCACATAATACGCCTCGATCCTCCTCAGACAAGAACACGATAAACACTACAACCTCGACTACCGTTCACGTGATAAATTTCGCGCGTGAGAGTCAAGAACGCGTTTCACAAGCTTAACAAAATGGAGGATGTAATGCCTAGTGTATTGAGATAGATGATGATAATAATTTGTTGTGTGTCCAGAATATGAATGATAAAAATGTGTATACTACCTCTTTTGTGAAGACTTCCTTGCTTTATACTCTCTCGCTCGGATTACCGTACACCCACTACTACCGACACACCCTTGATCTCGATGGGTTCTACCGATCGCATGTAGTTTATCCAATCGCTTTTGGTCACTGCTTTCTACCGCCACCGTATAATCCCATCCACATTAATGCATGGCAGTGCTCTCAATCAACTCATGCTTTTTTTCATCATTCTGCAAGTCAAAATAATAGATATTAAAATGTCCAAAGGATCGATCGCGACGCCCCAAAATTAGGTATACGTCACCCATCTTGGTCGCCACTTACATGGTACATAAATTCAAATACAACTTACTAATATAACTGCCGTAGTATAATATACGACATAAATCCAGTTTGAATACAAATATTGTCTACTAGATATTATACAAACTCAAAAGGAGTCCTCATTATAACTATTATCACACTATTTCACGTAATAGTGAGGACTACTAATGCTATCCTTCCGACCATTACTTCGCTCCCGACTCGTCCCAAATTTATGTTCTCATTTCAAGAGAATAAAGGAAAGAAAAGGGTGAGCTCAACTAGCCCAAGAAAAATATTATGACTAAGATAATGCGTAATAAATTATCATTAGCCTTCAACAATGTTAAACCGATAAAATACAATAGATAACCGCTTTAATCAGCAGCGGAATAAAGAATCCATTAAAAGAGTCAAGTAGAGAATAAAGTCTATTATCTTTTAGGTTTTAAAGGTTTTCATCAATTTTTTCACGAGACTCCTACTTTTAATAAATAAACCACCACATCTAATCATCCCTCGCACTACTTGGCCAAGGATTTTCATCAAATTATCAATGGTCATGACTATACCGAATCACCCCTAGTCATAATTATACCAAAAACTATCCATCATCGCATTACATGTGCCAATCGAGGACTTTTGTCACATCATTTATATCAAGTCACGATTATACCGAATGATCCCCGGTCATAATCATACTAAGTTCATCTATGCACGTAAGCCAAAAGATAACATAATATAACACGAGGATGATGACAATGACATAATAATTCAATAAAACAAGTTCAAGAATTATTTAATCCATGAATTATTAACGTCCAAATTGTCAACACGACATCGCTTTCAGAGAGTAAAATTCAAGAATGATCGGAAGAATATTTCCATGAAAAGATATTTGGATGAAACGCAAATATCAAGGATATTCTACTAATTTCATAGAGTATAAGTCAAAGTTTTAACCAACCCGGGTATAATAAAGAATGGAATAACAAAAGAAATCACCATGCATGCGGTACTTTGCATATGCGATGTTATTCCAATGTAATAATAATAATCTAACCAGTGTCGTGAAATTCACAATCACGTGATGTTCCAATGTAATAATAAAGATGGAACTGCATCCGGTAAAACACACGATAGATATTCCAATGTAATGATAAAGACGGAACCAGTCCCTGTAAAACACATGTATGTGGGATGTTCCAATGTAAATAATAAAATCTAAACCAGTCCTGTAAAACACATGCATGTGATGTTCCAATGTAATAATAAAATCTTAACCCGGTCCTGTGTAAAACACATGCATGTGATGTTCCAATGTAATAATAGAAGAATGTCACCAAGTATAGGTAAAATCATAGATACAAAGTTATTCCAATGTAATAAATAAGAATGGAATAACATAAGGATTTCACCAAGTATAGGATACGCCGTATATACGATTATGTATAGGGTATGTCACTTTTACAAAGTTATTCCAATGTAATAATAGTGAATGGAATAAATGTAAGTTCTCTTCAAGAAGAAAGAATAACACCCTCTTACGGTACAACAAATAATACCCTTACCGTAAAAGAACCTAATATAGAAGTAGTGAAGTAAAGCAGAATATTCTTCTTCTTTCTATAATTTTCTCTATAACTTCTCTTTATAATTTCTCCTCTGTAGTTTCAATGAATTCGTAAGAAAATAAACGAAGGAATGAACTTCTATTTATAGGAAAATAGAATGCATAGTAATTAATCCATGAACTATCTGCATTGATTTACTTTAATCGACGGTCCATATTTAAAGAAAAATCTTTTAAATAAAATATAATATATTCTATTTATATAAAAACATTTTACTACGCAAACACTATGCAATACTACGCAAAACACTATGCAAAACACTATGCAACACTATGCATAATAAAATATAATATATTCTATTTATGTAATAACTTTAATAAAGATTCGCTTTATATAAAGATGCTTCGCTTTTATTACGTTAATAATACTTAATAAAATAAAACGTCATTATCGCTTATAATAATTCATATTATTAATCGGCAATAATGGAATCAAACCGAGTGACTTCTCACATAAGATCAATAATCAATACCGCGTACTACTACGCAACCACACTTTCTTATCGTTTTCTTACTACCGAAGTAGTTCAACAAGAACTACTTGTAAAACTTCCGCCGTTATTTCAATAAAATATTTTTGTCGCTTTCTCAATCCGACAATAATTACATTATGGGGTCCACCAATGATTGAGTCTTGCCATTTAATATTCCTCGCTAAATCGAATATTCCCCACCAATCGAATATAATATAACCACTTGCATACTTTGAAAAATTTATAAATACTACCCACAACTATAATATTATCTCAAATTCACACCATAATATTAAAAATTTATTTTGACAAAATTTAAATCTTTATTGATAAAATCTGGGGTCTCACATCGACCCACTGGACCGACCCGGTCTTATAAGTCAAAATGGAAATAATAGGATAACTGGGCTCAAGGACTTTCATGGTTCAATAATAAAGGCCCAATAGATTAATTAAAGGAGTAAGCCCGATCTACCCGGCCCAATGAGAGAAAATATCATGACCCAACATTGCCCCCTAGTTTTTTGTTGAACAGAACGTTTAATAGAAAACTATAAATAGTCCATGATATTTTACTGAAAATCCATAATAAGAAGTAATTGAAATGTACCCGGTTATTGCTCACAAAATGAAATGAAAGGAGATTAAAGGCCCAAATCAGAAAGGCCCTGTCTATTAAATATCTGGACCCGAGACCGGACGCTTCCCATTCAAATTCTAAATTATTACTAACATTTAATGTACTAGCCTTGAACAATATAAATCGTCACAAGATAAAAAAGAATAACTTTATCAAATTTGACAGTTTTACCTGTTCATTTGAAATTCGAGCGCCTTCTGAACTTTCTGATCTTTCTCTGGAAATCGTCACAAATGGCTTCCCACAACTCGAACAAAGTTCTCCAATCACCGTAACACCGATCACAATGGGTTCCACCAAACCCCAACCTCGTGAAGGAACCATGTTGTAAACCCCAAACCAAAACTCCAAAACCCCCCTCCTCAATACTACAGGAGTGCGGATCGCTTCTCACATACCAACACCTTCTATCGTGGATCGAGGTTTGAACTAAAGAGGGTTCGATCTCTGTTCCATATTTCGGATACCCACGCCGATCGTGGTACCCAGATCCGTGAAAAGATGTACCAACGGCACGGGAAGGTTGGACTCACCGTCCTCGCGACTCTTACTTGAGAAGGGGTTCGCTTTCCCCATTATTTTTATAGTGACCCTACTGGGGTTCCCAGGTGTGGGGTTCTCCCACTTGGTACCAAACTCCTATATTCACATTCTCGCCTTTGTGGCCTTCTCGCGCATGAGTTGGGCGCCGATCCTCCTCGACTTCTTCTTCACCGCTCTACAAAATAGTACAATCCAGGAGAAGGGGTTCAAGGCCCTAAAGAAACATTCTCCGAAGTCCGGAGAAAAGTTCGAGAGACGTTCATCGGTGAACACTCCTTCGAGCAATAGGGATGGCACGAGAAGTGGTTCTACGTCAAAGGTCCCAGATTTCTTCTTTCTATCGAACTGGGCAATCGACGAAAAGATCTCTGTGACTTGAAGATATTTACAAGAACGGAAAGTGGAAATGATGGAACTTTTCGACAACTTCCCTAAGGAGGAGTGGAAATATGGACTCTCTCAAGCAAGTATGGTTATATGACCATAAATGTAAGTATTGGTTTATTTCAGATATATATAAAATGTTTTGAAAATATTTTATGATGTGTAATTTAACATAGGATTGTTTGTTTTATGCAAGATATCTCGATCGAATCCGAGCTCCTTAGAAATAAAGGAGTTCAAGATTTTTGTCTGGGAAATCTTCTAAGTCGTTGAGAATATACCAATGTAAGCCACTCCCAAGTCAACTGACCCCGTAAATTCATACTGGATGAATTTAGAATGTAAGAAGAGGTCAAGAGGTTCTTTGTACGGAAGAGGCTCTTCATCCTCGCTCAACAGGAGAGCCACCAGAAAACCCAAATCGACCCCTCTTGTCACCCCCTCCTCCGAATCCACACCGTAAATGAGCCAACCCCATAGCTAATCCTCGACGAGGAGGCTTACTCGATCATCCCGATCAAGAAGTGTCTTCGGACCAAAAAATTAAAAACAAAATAACCCCCTCTAATCGCCAAGAACTCGGGGTGCCTCGGTCTTTTCTATCCCACCTTCGTGCCCCTGGAAAATACTGATTACGAAGACGGTGACTGTGGACGAAGGATTCCAACGCTATCCAGGAAGAGAAAGCGAACTCCTGATAGCCATCCGAGTTCTGCCTCTGCCTCAACACCTCAAGGACCCACCCCAAATAAATTTCCTACAATTGAAAACATACACGCGGACCCTACCCCTCCTGAACAGCCGACTCTTTCTCCCGAAAGGCCAAGACTTTCCCCCGAACGACCCGGTCCCTCAGGTCAGGGTTACCATGCCGAGGATGTGGGATCTCTGACCTTGTGGCCCAGGTTCAATGCCAATTTCCCCTTCGACCTCTTCGGAGCTTTCGTTCGAACAATCGACGACCACCGGCTCAAAGATCACACGAATTTAAAATCGCTCGATGAGGGATGAGCTATTTGGCTAAGGTAAATAACAATTTCTTCTTCTTCTATATCTCTATTCTCCTTTGAATATTTGGACGTTGACTTAAATATTTTGAAAATATGCAGGCTAATGCTGTCTTCGGACGATTGCGTTCGAGACACATAAATGGAGAGGCCGAGGAAGATTTCATGAGACAAGAGATAAACATCTTTGAAATCAACCTTGGATCGAGAGAGAAATTTGGTCGTGAAGATGTTTTTCATACCATCAACGGTCTTCAAACAGAATTAGATCGGGCTAGGATGGATTTGAAGACATCTGACGACGAGTTAAGGGCCACGAGGGATGGGTTGGCTGCGTCCGAAGCCAGCCAACAAGCTTTGACTGATATGAATACTGGTTTGGTCGAAGAAAACTTACTCCTGAAGGCAAAAAATGATGAGTTTTCTTCAGCCAACCGAAGCTTGGTTATACAACTTGGTGAGGCTGAGACAAAGGCTCAAGACGAAGCACGAAGGCATAAGGCTAAACATCACAAACTTCGCCACAAAATAAAGGATCTTGAAGGACGGGGCCCTCTCCTGACTGAAGAGATCTGGGAGCAAATTCAGTCAGACTACAGGAATTCTGACGAATTTAATGCCGAAATCTTGAAGGTATACTCGGAGGGGTACGAAGATTGCCGAGAGCGAGGAAAAGAGAAGCTATCGTGTGACGACCCCAAAATAGGTCCATTCCATCCAACCCATTCTGAGTCGCCAAATACATGGTACAGAAACAACTACAACTTTATTATCACAACAATAAAACTGTGAGTTTAAATACAAATATTATCTTCTAGACAATATTTATACTCAAATAAATCCTCATCACATTTATTGATACATTATTTTACAATAATGGTGAGGACTACTAAACAACTCTCTAGAACCTTCATTCCATACCCCACTAAGTACTTTTCGCTACATTCTCGCCTCCTGAGAAGAAAAATGGAACAACAAGGAAAAGGGTGAGCTCAACTAGCCCAGTAAAGAATGTTATGACTAAGATAATATACAACAAATTATCGTTAGTCTCCAACAGGAAAAATCTGATAGAATACAATAGATAACAAGTTTCGGATCAATATTCGCGGCCGAATAATAATTCATAGAAGAGTTACGTAGAAATGAAATCTACTATAATCTATGAATTTAACGGTCCATCATCAATATTTTATCCTCAGTAACATCAATCAATATTCATCTCAAATCAAATATTCATCTTTGCACTACTGCCAAAGATATTCATCAATCGGTCCATGTATGTCATCTCAACACTGCTCATCTTTGCACTAAAGGCCAAAGATATTCATCGATCAGTCATTATGTTCATTTAAACACTGCTCATCATCTTTTTCACTGGTGAGCCAAAGATATTCATCATCATCGTTCATTTAAACACCGCCATCTTTGCACTACACAGCCAAAGATATTCTTCAGAAATCATTCATCTTTTGCACTACGGGTGCCAAAGATATTCAATAATATCATCATTTAAGACCGAGGATGATGAAAATATTTTAAAGAACTAATCCAAGGAAACAAAATGACAAGGATTAAGGATTAAGGATTCGTACTTTGTTTTATCCATGTCCAAAGAATACCTCAAAAATAATCATAGTGGTGTAAAATTCAAGAATGATCAAAACATGGATACAATCAAAGCTAGTATCCAAAATAGATATTTTGACCTAAAAGAAAAATTTTCATTTTTCTATGAATAAAGGCCGATTCGTGAATAAGGTCAGATATCGTGAATAGTCGTATATCGTGAATAAGTAACTCCGACACCAAAAGATAGAAATTCCACAAAAAAAAACATCTTCTTCACGCTTCATGAATAGTACTTTCGTGAATAAGAATCGTGAATAGTAACTCATGAATAGTAACTCGTGAATAAGTAACTTCATGAATAGTAACCCCGATATGAAAAAGTTCCAAATTTGATAAAAAGTATCAACTAATATTTCAAAGATAATGATATTGAAGAATTAATATCATTTGAGAAGAAAATAACATCCCTTACCTCAAAGAATCAAGATTTCCGGAAGGAAAGGTCTCAAGTGATCTTGAATGAAACTTGTCTTGACAAAGAACTCTCAAAGTATCTAAATACTCACAAAATACGCTCAATAATATAGAGAGAGAAGAGAGAAAACTTTGTTTCGTGTGATTTTCAATTCTAACTTAGCCTCTATTTATAGGAAAATGTTAGCCACCAAGCAGACTTGACTCAAGCTACCGATGGCTTTACTCGCTACTATTGCCACCCACCACATTTGAAATAAAATTCAGCACATTTTTTCACCAACCACAAGTGGGGCCCACTCAATTCTAGAATTTTCCACCAAAATCAATTATAAACCTAATTTTGAATCCGACACCTCTTAAAATTCACAACAAATCATTCGTGCATTTTAATTCGGTTCAAAATTTGTGGACATATACTCAACTTATGTATGTATAACATACCCAAAAATTACCACAATCCAACGGTTTGATTAAAAATTATAACCCCGCAATATATCTCAAAACCCCGATTTGATTTTTAATACCTCCAATCCGATAAAATACCGATAAAACACCTCAACATTAATTCCTTCATTAATAACCACATAAATAAATCCATCATATATATTCATATAAAATAAATATTTCCTTATCATATGAATCAATAATTAATTATTCACAAATAATATTACGAATCACATTTATAATGACCAGTCGCTCCCCGAAAGAGGGGCTTTCAATAAGGATCTCTCTTACTAGCGCCAAGATTAGGTGACCAAACCTCTCCTTAGATGTAACTTTCTAGACATTGCCAATAATGTTATCTAATAATATTATTCAAATAATATGAATTATTGATCCGATAATGGGAAATCTTGTGCGATGACAATTATTGAACAACAATAATATAAAATTTCAACGCAGCAATTATTGAATTAATAAAATTAAATATTGAACAGTAACTACTGTGAAAATTATTGAGTAGTGCCATCTTACGTCTTTAATCAATAATTCAACAATACTCAGCAATACCGTGTGTCTTCTTGGCAACCACGCGTAGACATCGTATTTTAACCACCGGGTATTCCAACAAAGTCTTAATTCAGAATAACTACGCCAAGTTATTTATAACCACCCAAACTTTGTCGTTTTCCTCATCCAATCGCTTTCACATGGGGCTCCACACATGGTCACGCCATCGCATTTAATATTCCCGACAAGATTTAATATTCCACGACCAAACGAATATTCTCACAAAGATTTAATATTCCACGACCAAACGAATATTCCCCACAAAATGAATATTTTATAACCACTTGCTTATTTTGAAATATTTATGATTTAACCCTTAACTATCCACATTAATCAAATCAACCCTTACTATTTCAAAATAATAAATAAAGGAAATTCCTTTTATTTAAAAAATTTTGGTCTTACATATCTACGCTCATTGGACTTTATCGCTTTCAACTCAGATGATGAAGTTGGGGCTGAATGTTCGTTCTGTTTTTATTTTATGTAAAAAATTTAACTACTTTAAAGTTTCTGTAATTATGGGATTGGTTTATTATTAACATGAATGAATGAATCTTTAACTATCTTGATCATGACTTCTGTTTCGATTAATTTCTTGTCAATAATTCAGTATTAATAAACCAATCCCGACTAGTGAATCAGATATGGCACATAACAGTTAATTTAAGAAATAAAGTAAAGTGAATTTTTCGGACAGGATTCAACTTAACTGAATTAAATGAACTGAACTCAACATTTAAACAAAATAAAGTAATATATGCTCATCGATACCGAAGTGTGAGATCAGTCATGTGTGAGGTGAACTTAGTCGATCCTCCTTGCACCATCGAAATCTTGCTTACCTCTCGGGGTAGAACAAATATATAAGGGCCAAGATACAAGGATCAATAGTGACCATTGATTTACCACCCTAGTAAAATCAATATAGGATCATAAGGACCTTTATGGGCTGCCATCGAATGGCCAGCGAGTCCTACCATACCTCCTTACACCATTGTGACCTTAGGACAAATAGGACCAGGATCAATAGTGGCCATTGATTTACCACCCTAGTAAAATCAATATAGGATCATAAGGACCTTTATGGGCTGCCATCGAATGGCCAGCGAGTCCTACCATACCTCCTTACACCATTGTGACCTTAGGACAAATAGGACCGGGATCAATAGTGGCCATTGATTTACCACCCTAGTAAAATCAATATAGGATCATAAGGACCTTTATGGGAAATCGCCATCGAATGGCCAAATGAGTCCTACCATACCTCCTTACACCATTGTGACCTTAGGACAAATAGACCGGGATCAATAGTGGCCATTGATTTACCACCCCAAGTAAAATCAATATAGGATCATAAGGACCTTTATGGGGTCGCCATCGAATGGCCAAATGAGTCCTACCATACCTCCTTACACCATTGTGACCTTAGGACAAATAGGACCGTGGATCAATAGTGAAAAGTGACTTCTTATTGATAATGAACAATCGTGGTACGCACTCCCAGAACCGACTTAATCTTTATTGAAAATATTTCCAAAGCCTGCCAGCATGCCAAGTATTCTTGATCTCGGAACCATCTAGTGCCTTTAATCGATAAGTACCTGGCTTTGGTACTTCGATTATTTCATACGGCCTTCCTGGGGCCGGCAGATTAGCTTTCCTGTGTTTTGAGGCGTAGAGGCTTTGGCTTCTAAGGATCGAAGTCTCCTACTTCGAATCTACGAAGTTTGACCCCTTTGTTGTAATGTTTGGCCACCCTTCGCTGATAAGCAACCAATTTGAGCAAACCTTCCTCTCTAACCTCTTCTAACAGGTCCAAGTAAGCTTTCACCCTTCGTCATCAGAGATTTCTTTGAATCTGACTAACTCAAGACTTGAGATCCGATTTCGATCGGACTAAGGCATCGATGCACCCATAGGCCAATCGAAAGGGTGAATCTCCGTAGTGGTCCTCGATGTAGTTCGGTAAGCCCACAAAGACGCCAATGAATTCTTCCGCCATCTCCCTTTAGCTTCATCCATCTGCGGCTTGATTCCGCTTCAAGAAGTCCCGTTGGTCACCTCGACTTGCCCATTCGATTGTGGATGAGCCACAGAAGTCTTCTTGTGTTGAATCCCGGATCCTTTAAAATCCTTCAAATTTTGAACTCATTTAACCGGCGTCCGTTGTCCGATATCAACACCCTAGGGATCCCGAAGCGAAACACTACAGACTCTTTTATGAACTTTAGGCATTCTTGTTCCGTTATTGACCGAAGTGGTTTCGCCTCTACCCACTTAGTCATGTAATCGATAAAAACTATGACAAAACTGACCTGACCTTTAGCTTTAGGCAACGGTCCCAATATATCCACCCCTGACAAATGAAGGGTATAGGAGATAAAATCGAATATAGCTCTTCCGGTGGCTGATGTGGGATCGGACTATTAAGCTGGCATTTTTCACATTTCTTGACATATTCTGTAGCTTCTTTGAAAATTGTAGGCCAATAGTATCCTTGTCGAAGTACTTTATGAGCCAAAGACTTGGCAGCCATATGATCACCGCAAATACCCACGTGAACCTCCCGAAGAGCGTACTTTACTTGGACGGAATCAAACATTTCAACAATGGTGAGGAAAATGCCAATCGATAGAGATCCCCATAAATAAAACTAAAATTGCACTCTTTGACTTAATCTTCTTTGCCAAGATCTCGATCCGGGGAAGGACGCCATCCGCCAAATACTCGATGTAGGGGTCATCCAACAAATGACTAGATCGCTTCGATACACATCAACGCTTCAGTTTGAACACTTGGTCACGTAAAAAACTTCCAAATATACCGATCCGTGGAAAACATCTGCATCTGTAGTGGCCAACTTCAACAATGCATCGGCAATAAAATTGTCATTACGCTCTATGCTCTGAAACTCATACGAAGCAAAATATTGAAGTCGGTCTCTTAATTCCGTCAGGTATTTGATCATCCGGGTCCCACGAGCTTCATAATCTCCCGACAACTGTTTAACGACCAATTGAGAATCACTATAGATAATCAACTGTTGGACTTCGAGACTCTTTGCCAATCGGACACCTGCTAATACCGCTTCGTACTCAGCTTCGTTGTTCGTTGCTTTAAACCCGAACCTAATGGCTTGCTGAACCTTGAATCCCTCCAGACTTATTAAAATAATTCCTGCTCCACTAACAGTCATCGTAGAGGATCCATCTGCATCTGAAACGCCCAAGCCTTCTCGACCTGGCGAAAGCAAGAATCGCCTCGATCGACGATTCACCTTCCGCAACTCAAGATCCGCTTTGAATGAACATTCCACCATAAAATCGGCCAAGGTTTGACCTTTGATGGCATTTCGGGGATGGTACTCGATAAAAAATTGGGACAGCTCCATAGTCCATGCTGCTAGTCTGCCTGAGACCTCTGGCTTGCCCATCACCTTCTTCAATGGCTGATCCGTATAGACGACCAGGAGTCGACCTTGAAAATATTGTCGAAGCTTTCTACTAGCAATTATTAAAGCAAAAGAAAATTTCTCAATATTCGGATACCTGGTTTCAGCATCTCGTAGGACGTGGCTGACATAATAGACCGGATGCTGCTTCCCAACACTGCTCCAACCGCCAACGAACTTGCTGCAAGGTATAAATATAAGGTCTCTGCTGGGACAGGTTTCACCAATAAAGGAGCAGAAGACAGATATGTCTTTATGCCTTAGAAGGCGTCTTCACACTCCGAAGTCCACTGGAACGTCTTCGCATTCTTCGGCCCCTTCAATGTGTTAAAGAAAGGAAGGCATATCTCCGCAGATTTGGCGACGAACCTCCTTAAAGCCGCAATCCTACCAGTCAGACGTTGGACGTCTTTGAACGACTGAGGAGTCTTCATATCAAAATGGCTTGGATCTTCTCCGGGTTGGCCTCGATGCCCCTCTGACTGACCAGATAACCCAGAAACTTTCCTGCACCAAGGCCGAAAGTACATTTGGCCGGATTGAGTCTCAATTGACGATAACGGACAGTCTGAAAGCATTCCTCCAGGTCGTCCAAATGCTTCTGAATCTGCATACTCTTCACGATCATGTCATCTACATAAACCTCCATGTTTCTCCCCAGTTGTCTGTCGAAAATGAAGTTCATCATTCTTTGGTAGGTAGCTCCAGCATTTATAAGGCCAAAAGTCATCTTTTTATAGGCGTACACCAAACGGTGTGTAATGAACGCTGTCTTTGGAATGTCCTCTTTGCACATGGATATTTGATGATAACCTGAAAAAGCATCCATAAAGCTTAGTAATGCATACCTCAAGTGGCATCGATGAGTGATCGATATGGGCGGAGGGATAAAGTCCTTCTGGACAATCTTTATTGAGATCGGTGTAGTCGATGCAAACCCGCCATTTTCCATTCTGCTTCGCACTTGACACCACATTTGCTATCCATTCCGGGTAATCAATTTCAGAGATGAAGTCGGTAGCCAGCGGTTTATGAACCTCTTCATCGATGATCTTCTGCCGCTCGAGCAAATATCCGCCTCTTCCGACGAACCGGCTTTTTTCAAGGATCTATCTCCAATTTATGCTCAAAGAACCTTTCTGGCTAACTCCCTTGATGTCTTGTGGCTCCCATGCAAAAATATCCACATAGCAGCGTAAGAGTTCCATAAGGTTCGTCCGAAGAGGTTCTGGTAGACCAGAACCAATCCTCACTGTCTTGTCCGGCTTTCCTATAACCAACTCAATCTCCTCCGTCCCCCCTGCAGGGATCACCAACGGTTCTGAGCTGCTCTCAGTGAAAGGGTTCGATCTCAATTGCCATCGTCTTTTTCTGTTTACTGACCCCCATTTCGGATGAAATAACAGCATTCCGATAACATCGTCGGGCCAGGTCTAAGTCTCCCACCACCTCTCCTACTCCATGCGCCGTGGGGAATTTGATTTTGAAATGTGGAATGGAGGTCACAACTTGGAGAGTCACAACGAGTAGGTCTTCCCAAAGATGGCGTTGTGGCCAAATCCACATGCACAACATAGAATTTGCACGCTATCTCTACTGCCGAGGGGTCAGTCAAGATAATGAGGGAGTTCAATAGTGCCTGCAACTCTAACTGGGTCGTTGCCGAAACCGTATAGAGGAGCCTCCTGTCCGACCTCCATTTTGTGCCCATCAAGATGCATCCTCTGATAAGCATGGGCATACAGAATGTCCACCGAAGACCCATTGTCTATCATCATGCGCTTCACATCCACCGAGCCTACTTGTCTTTGTAATCACCAAGGCCCCTTCATGCGGCTCGATGGGCTCCGAAGGATAATCTGCATCCGTAAATGATATGACGGTTCCTGGGAATGGTCTGTCAATCTTCAGGGTAGCATCTGTCACAGACATGACCGAATCAAGATAAGCCCTTCTCTTCCTCCCTACCAACTTCCCTCTGCACCCCACCCTGTTATTACATCAACGACTTGCCTTGGCGGTGGTACTGGAGCATTTTGGATGGGTGGGGCTTGAACCGTCTGAATGGTACGGCTGATAGTCTGCTGATCCTGGCGGTCCTTCTCAGCCACATACTGAATCAGCAAGCCGCCTCTAATCTTCTTCTCCACGAAATCCTTTAAATTGCAACACTCATTAGTGTCATGGCCAGCAGCTTGATGATAACCACAATATTTACGAGGGTTGCCATGTCCCGTCCTATAATTATCACGAGGTGGCTCAAAGAAAGGCTGGTTTCTGATTTGATCCAAAATTACCGACCTCTCTGTGTTCAATTGGGTGTAGACCTTATTAACCTTCTAGGCGTAAAACAGTGCACGCATCGCGCCTTGCCGCCACGAAGTTATTATACTTTTTTCAACTACCTTCCTAATTCGATTGTATCCCCCATTCTTCTCCTCGATCTACTTCACCTTGGGAACCTCTACCTCCTTTAATTGGCTCAAAGAAGGATTTTTCAGACTATTCATAGCCTCTTCTACGACAATATAGCCTTCTGCCTTGTCAAAGGCTTCTGCCAGGCTTTTCGGATGGTGAAACATCAACTTCTTCACCAACTTCTCCGACTTAACCAGATCTAGCCCATTCGAACAAACCCACGGCTTGAGATCATTAAGATCGGACACCGACCAACCGCTTTCCTAGAACCTCTTCACATATCGCCTAAAGATTCACCGGTGAACTGCTTGGGATCTATGCTAAAGAACCTGTAGGCTTTCCCTTCTTCTATTGCTTCTAAACGTAATGGAACTTATCACAAAGCTCTATTCCCAAGAGAAATCGAATCCGATGGCAAAGTCCCCATCCACCGCTCTTTGCGTCTTTTCGGCGTCGTGACAAAAGTGTGACACTCTGGCGCAAAGATCGGTGAAGTCATAATAGTCCATCACCAATGAATCGCTCGACTATGGTCATAAGGATCTCCGGACCCATCATAGCTCTCATACGAGGCAACTTTTTGGTGATATCCGCTTTCTCTTGAGAATATCGGAGGAAAAAGGGGACGCCTTCTTTCCAGAGTGTCTTTCACCGTTGGACCTCACCAACTGCTTTGAGTTCTTTCAACTCCTTTACCGTAAAATCAACACCTTCGTTGCGATGAGATCTCCTTCTCTGAGCGACTTTCGGCGCTTTAGTGGATCGACCTCTTCCTGCCGATCCCACCGCCATTGGGGACTTCTTGATCTACTAGGGCGAGTAATTTCATCCTCACGATGAGAATGGTTGTCTTAGCATTTCTTCTTCTTGGGTTTACGCACGATTTCTCTTGACCGCTTCTTCGCTTATCATCATCGCCAGCGATGCGATGAACCAACGACCATCGCCGCCTTTTTTTCGAGGCCAAGGGTGTTCTCGCTTCTTCGATCTCCTCCCATCATGCGAGAACGATCCCTGCAGACACATGCATAGAATGTTCCGGCCTTACCCTCCATTGGGTATCTCCTTATGCCTACTCCGCCTCTCTGATCGAATACGGCTAGATGCTTCGTCCCTTAACTCAAATGCACCAAGCATCTGTTCGGCTATATCTTCCCTTTGTTTTAACAGAACCTCCAAAGCCTTATCGCTTGCGTGCGCCATCCTCGCCAATTTGGCGGCTCATCTCTCGACCACTTTGCGATGAGTCCTGGTCGGTGAGCCTTCCACCGCCGATCGATCACGCCCTTATCGGCGTTGAAAACCAACTTCCGTCTGGCTCCACCGTGGATCTTCGGACGAAGTTCTCCTGAGTTGTGTTTAGAGGCCGTGCTTTCGTGAGCACTTTTAGAAGGACCCAGACGGTCCTCTCATCAAATACTGGCGTTGATTAAGCGATGACCATCGCCGCCTCTTCCGGTGTACCATCTCTACTCCTCATCATCTTCCGAAGTAAGTTAAACAATTGTGATTGAAAATTTAAATAACACTAGAACTGGGGCCCTCCTTCTAGCGCTAATGTTAACGCCAAGATCTTCTGCCACGTCCCAATCACATAAGACGCCCTGATCCTGCACAGTAAACACGATAAACACCACAAGCTTGGCTTTACCGCTCATCGGATAGCTCAAAGCGAGAGTCGATGGCGTGTTCACAAGGTTAACAAAATGGAGGATGTAATGCCTAGTGTATTGAGATAGATGATGATAATAATTTGTTGTGTGTCTGTAAATATGAATGATAAAAATGTGTGTACCTACCTCTTTGTGAAGACTTCCTTGCTAAGCCATACTCTCCTTTTTCGGATTACTGCGTACACCCACTACTACCGACACACCCCTTGATCCGATGGGTTCTACCGATCGCATGTAGTTTATCCAACGCTTTTGGTCATCGTTTACTACCAATACGGGTTATAATCCCATCCACATTAATGCATGGCGAGTTCTCTAGTCAATCGTCATGCTTTTTCATCATTCATAAGTCAAAATAATAGATATTAAAATGTCCAAAGGATCGAATGTGACGCCCCAAAATTAGGTATACGTCACCCATCTTGGGTCGCCACTTACATGGTACATAAATTCAAATACAACTTACTAATATAACTGTAAATGTATGCAATACGACATAAACCGTGAGTTTGAATACAAATATTGTCTACTAGATATTATACAAACTCAAAAGGAGTCCTCATTATAACTATTATCACACTATTTCACGTAAATGTGTGTAAATGTACGTTGCATGATGCAAGCATGTATATATGTATGTATACAAGGCATAATATGGTGAGGCCGAATACGGTTTACTACCCCATAAGTCATGCATATTGCTAAGTAACATGAATAAGTCCTTCGTTTAGTACGTAAGAATTACTAGTCAAGAAATTCTTAGTAGTAGTACTATCAAAGACCCGAATAAAAGACCAAATTAATATGCACCAAGTCATCACGCTTCTTCATGTATATATATATATATATATATATATATATATATATATATATATATTACGCGTCAAGATCTTCTCGCGTCGCCCCAATCACATAATACGCCTCGATCCCCATTACATAAACACGATAAACACCACAAGCTCGACTTACCGTTCGTTCGGGGATAGCTTCAGCGTGAGAGTCGATGAACGTGTTCACAAGGTTAACAAAATGGAGGATGTAATGCCTAGTGTATTGAGATAGATGATGATAATAATTCGTTGTGTGTCTGTAAATATGAATGATAAAAATGTGTGTACATACCTCTTTGTGAAGACTTCCTTGCTAAGCCATACTCTCCTTGCCTGGATTACCGTGCCACCCACTACTACCCCGACACACCCCTTGATCCGATGGGGTTTCTACCGATCGCATGTAGTTTATCCAACGCTTTTGGTCATTTGTTTCTCTACCGTACCGGGTTATAATCCCATCCACATTAATGCATGGCGGTTTCTTTAGTCAACCGTCATGCTTTTTCATCATTCTTAAGTCAAAATAATAGATATTAAAATGTCCAAAGGATCGACCCAACTGAATGAATTCGGTCTTATAAGTCAAAATGGAAATAATAGGATAACTGGGCTCAAGGACTTTCATGGTTCAATAATAAAGGCCCAATAGATTAATTAAAGGAGTAAGCCCGATCTACCCGGCCCGATAAGAGAAAATATCATGACCCAACAATATATATATATAAATCCTAATATTTTTTAATTCTGTAACTCCTTCATGGTTGATCAAGTTTGAATTAACACTATCGACAATTAAATTAAAACTCTTAAACACATGCACAAGGAAAACAATAAACTCAGAGAGAACAAAAATGTAACTATTTAGAAACCCTATGAAGCATAAATTCCTAAATTACTCTCCAATGTCAATTTCCTAAGAATAATTAAAGAATAATGCTATAGACACATGCAAACTATTTTATAAATATTTTATAAATTGTTGATATGGCATAATCCACCTCAACATATTGTGTGGGGCCGAAGACTACATTAAAACAATTTGTTCATCGATATATTGAGGTAGAGTATATCACATTAGCAGTTTGTAAAATAATTTGTGTCTGTAGCATTACTCATAATTAAAATAACAAAAAATAAAAAAAAATCTAAGTTTGACCAAAAGTAATTTGATTGACGATAAAACTATTTTAAACATGTTTTTCGAACTTTAAATAGTATGTGTCATAGCCGTAAACAATGAGTTGTGTAGAATTCATCGCTAGCTTCGATTTAATATATTATATGTTTGATAAAAATTTTATTATAAAAAATTATATCACTTTAAAAATATATTGATCCAAAACCTATTTCAATTTTAATTCTGACTCATCCATGGTATCAATATAGAAATGATTTCTATTTAATTTCTTAGTGTAGTCTGTAGACAAGTCGCGGTCCTCTAATGTTCCATATCAACTATTTTGTGTATATATCATATGATTCTTCTGTCTCATATTGAAATTTTATTTATTTATTTTTTGTGTGCATGGTATATATCTTAGTCAAGATAAAAAAGTGATATGAGATCGATCATTTCCCACATGTGCTCTATATATTATATACACTCAATCTGGGTAAATATTAATTAAGGTTTGTCTAACAAACACTTAAACGTAGGTTTATGAGTATTTTTTTTAATATTCAAATTAACATAATAAAATTTATCATTATAAAAAAATGAAAATAACATTATTTAAATGTCTGACGTAAATCTAAATATTAAAGAAAACGAATAATTTTGTTTTCTAAGGGAGGGCTGAAGGGAGTGTATGGTCCGTGGGGTGTTGACTCCTCTTTACTATGTAATTTTCTTTTCAATTTTCTTCAATTCAATATAACATTTAAAATTTTGTAAACAAAATCAATACCTATCACTTGATTTATCTTATTGGGTCGCATCATAATACCAATTTTTGAAGCAATAATACAATTTTTTTATATACTATATATCCGATAAATATGTTCATTTCTAGTCAAAATTTGAATGATTTTAATTATTTTTTACCATATAAGTGATTTGAATTAATAATTTTAATTTTTTCTAGAATTGGTTGTCTTTGTGCTCTTTTCACATATATATTTGGATTGCTAGTGACAAAAATACTTTGTTAAATATTATATAGACTTGAGAGAAATTAGGGAGAAGGGTAATGGGGAGTAGCTAATGTTATCATTTAGAATACAAAAGTATTATGGCCATGCAGTTATCATCCTACTTTATTTTCAGAAACAATTTGAAATTTAAATTTTTTGAATTTAGGAACTCATCAGACATGATCACTTTGACCAAGAAAGATAGATCCCTGCCAGATATAGATTTTATTGATTACTAGTGAATATAAATTATATAAAATTTAGAGGAGTAAATAAAAAATATTAAAAAATTAATATTAATAAAAAAACAGTAATATATCTAAAGTTGTAGAGACAAAGAGAAAAAAAAAAAAAAAAATATGACCCAAAATTACCAAACTTTTGGAGCAATCCTCATGGCTTTATAATATAGATCTAATATTATTCAGTCTTCAAATATACCGTTACAATTTTACTATCATTGAACTTGACGCTAACAATGTAACCATTTAGAACGAGACTTAATTAAAAGAATTGACATTTTTACAAGCTCAATTGATAATTTTATAAATTTTTTTTCCAGAAATAGTAAATGAGTCACGCTTATATAAAAGAAAATTTGTGAAAATATTAAATTTTACTTGTGAAAATAATTTTTTTTTTAATTAAATGTATGATAATTTTCTTTTCTCTAGTTTCAATTGTTTGATATCTAAGTTTTAATCAGAAGGAATTGTCAGAAATGGCTATCTGATAATCTCAATTGAGAATTTCAACATCCAATATATGAATTCTATTGGACATCCTAAATTATGGATATGATCTATTTGGCCACCCACATTTTTGCTAGCAACAAATATATCCCAGTATATTTTGGGTGCGTAAGTATTATTCATTCACTTTAATGGTCAATTTAGAATATACTTTTTAATGGGTCCCAATTACCATTTAGTTGAAATTAAATTGGACAAATTTTTTTAAAAAAATGATTTAAATAATTGAATAACTCATTTCAATCAGGAAATAGAATGAATTATTTCGTTCACTATTTTATTCTCTTCTTTATTCTTTTCCTTGACTAATTTTATTTCTCCAATGAACCTAACATTATTCAGTTATTTTTGATTATCTTTATAACAGAACTAATTAAATTTTAAATTTTAATCAATACAATAATAAATATTATAAATTATCTAAAAATTTATATATACAAGTAAAATCCCTATTTAAGAATATTATTCTATATAAGAATAACCTCTACAATATTATATAAAAAATTAGCCCTAATTTGGGCCAGTTATAAATAGAAATAACTTCAATTGTAATATGTTATATACTTTTTAAATTAAAATGTTAAAACTATACCTCTATATAGTAATAATTTCATATATATATGTATGAGAGAGACAATATTAATTTTAAAAGACTATATTTTCTATAAAAGAATACATTTCTTATAAAAACTACATTTTCTTATAAAAGACTACATTTTTATAAAATTATATTTTTCTATAAAAAACTATATTTTCCTAATTTAAAAATCTAAATAATTTATGTTTTCTTTAATTTTTATTATAAAATCTATATTTTTATTAAAATAAATATTTTTGAGTGTTCAAAAATATTTTATATTAATATCTCTATTTAATAATAACCTCTTAATTAAAATATATATAATTTGATCTCAAATCTATTCCTAAATAAAAATTTTACCGTATATAAAAGTGCACGCATGTCCTCGTTCTCTCCTCTATCTACGGGAGATGAGATGACATGGCACACGGAGGATCACCTAGTAGTTCATTCCACCGCTAGATGCACACATCATGTCATATCATAAGAAGAAAATGAGTACTGCCGACTTTTTATTAATTTTGTTTGGTATTACTATTACTTTTCCTGGTAGAATATTATTAAAGACACAAATTATTTTATAAATATTTTATAAATAATTAATATGATATGTTTCAGTTCAGTATATCGATCAATAAATTATTTTAATATATTTTTTGACTCTACACAATATACTGAAATAAAATATATCAAATCAATAATTCATAAAATATTTATAGAATAATTTATGCCTCTATCATTATTCTTTCTATTACTGTTACTATTACTATTATATAATATATACTCTACCCCAATTTCAAACGCATCACCTTTTCATGCCATAATTTTTTTTTACTTTTTAGCCTCTATTATATCTAATCACAGAGTGACATTTTCATACCACTAGACTAGACTAGTTGTCAGTTGTCCCTGAAATTTTATTTAACATATATATTTCCCCATCAATTATATATATGAAAGTTAGAAATTAACCTTTACTACTACATAATTAATTAATTATGAGCTAGAAGCATGTTATATAGTCTCTACTTTACTTCTTTTTTAATTAGGTCACCATCACATGTTTTTGGAAACTTGAACATTAATTTGGCAATTAACAATATTCATTTTAATTTGAATATTATATATATTATAGAAAATACTTTAAATATTCATGTTTTAAACATGATTTTCAAGTGCATTGGGTGTAGTGAAATAGTAACATTTGACATTGTTAAAGGATTGGGGCTTAATTACTATGTGGTCAACTTCTACTTTTTGAAGAAAACTTGTATGATTTTTCAATCAAATTAATATAAATATTAAGTTTAGTCGATACATTTAATTTATAGATATTGTAAAGATTATGGATAATTTACACCATATTGACAATAAATATATTGCGCTAGGTAGTAATCAAAAATTTTTTTGAGTTGAAAATATCAAATATTTATTGTGAGTTATTAAAAAATATTAAGTATATTAAATACAAAATTTACTACTAAATTTAAAGTTTAAGAATTGACTTTTAAAGTTTAAGTATATCCGGAAGGAAGAGGGTGAATTATATGTATGGAGAGAGGACATTGAATGGGACGCGTTATAGCTCGGCGGAAAGAGTCGGAAAAGGGATTGAATGAATAAGAGGAAGGAGTTGACTTTTTCAAGGAACTGAATAAATGCTCGTTGCTGTCCCGCTTTGACTCTCTCTAATTTGGTCAGCGTAGCAGTAAACACCATCTTCAATTCTTGATTATGAGCATCATCAACAATCTCTTCTCTTTCTCTCTCCTCTTGTATATCTGTATATATATATATATAGACCTTGACCCTGGAGGGTACCATTGTGTTAAGACTCTTGTTTCAGCTAGCATATTCTTATAATATATTGTACTCCACTTGTAAGAATTAATTCGAGTCATATATAGATATAGATTAAAAGATATATGATGGGAAGGCCACCATGCTGTGAGAAGGTGGGGGTGAAGAAAGGACCATGGACTCCTGAAGAGGACATTATCTTAGTGTCTTACATCCAAGAACATGGTCCTGGCAACTGGAGAGCTGTTCCTACCAATACCGGTAACCTATTTCTATTTATCTTTTTTTCATTTTCTTAATTTCCTTTTTAATTAATATATATTCTGATGGATATATATCATGGATGGATTATATAAGTTATTTTAGTTTTTAATATAATATGTATATTTTCTTGTGCGTGGTTGCAGGTTTGCTTAGATGCAGCAAGAGTTGCAGGCTGCGATGGACTAATTATCTCCGCCCCGGTATCAAGCGTGGTAATTTCACTGAACATGAAGACAAAATGATCATACATCTCCAAGCTCTTCTCGGCAATAGGTATATATGTATATATAAATATCTATATGTATCGATCTATCTATTTATAATATATCCCTGATCCCAAAAGGAAATTTTATTTCCTGATATTTATAATTTCTTAGTGTTTCATCATAAGCTTATTAAATAATATTATATGTTAACGAAATTTATTTTTGTTTAATTTGCGTACATCATGTAGATGGGCTGCCATAGCTTCCTACCTTCCTCAGAGAACAGATAACGATATCAAAAATTACTGGAATACCCATCTGAAGAAGAAGCTCAACAAGACTAGTACTAGTCAAGGCCAAGGCCATGGCCATGGTGATGAGCATGACAATAATCAAGGCGGTACAATAAATTCTTCAGCAGGGTCAAAGGGTCAGTGGGAGAGAAGGCTTCAAACAGATATTCACATGGCTAAACAAGCTCTTCGGGAGGCTTTATCTCTTGACAAATCTTCAACTGCTACCATTGCTACTGCTGCTTCACCCGCACCACCACCAGCACCCTCATCATCAAAATTAGCACCAGTACTTACTAGTTATAATAGCCTCAACTTGTCCCATCATAATAACCCCAATTTCAATATCCCTCACTTGACTACCAAATTACCTGCCCAAATTCAATCCTCATCATCAACAAAAACATACGCTTCGAGTGCCGACAATATAGCTCGATTGCTCCAGAACTGGATGAAGACCTCTCCTAAATCATCTTATTCCCATGAAACAAACTCAAACTCCGAGGTCACTCATGAGTACTCCTCCTTCAACAATAATAACCAAATTGGATTACCAGCTGCTCTAGGTTCTACTATTACTCCTAATAATAATAATCAAGGAAGGACACTGGAGGCGGCGACCCGTGGTGATCGGGCTGGTTTTGACTCATTTTTTAGCTTCAATTCTCCCAACTCATCCTCTGATGTATCGGTGGATAAAGCGGTTGCCAATTTTACCACCGCTGATCTGGGAAGAAGTTGTAATAATAATGGGGGGTTAATATTTCAAGATAATGAGAGCAAGCCAATTTTGAATGACCAGCATCATCATCATCAAATGGGCCCTTTGACTTTGCTAGAGAAATGGCTGCTTGATGATGCTGCTGCTGCTGCAACTGCACAAGGACAAGATGACCTAGTTATGAACATGTCTAATTTAGGTGAAAATTCTCAGCATGGGTTTTATTAGTTTATTTTTCTTCTAGATCGAGCTCATCAGAAACATGAATCAAGACCATGGTCGATCTTATAGATCTTCCATATAGGTGGAAAAGTTTATTAAGATCAAAATGTGTACATATTAATTAAATTACTAGGGACTAGCTAGCTAGTATATTATCTCATGCGCGCATATATGTATTTATGGATTATATATATATATAGAAATTTTTTCATAAAGAATCCTCTTTATGATGCTGTATCTTAAGAACACCCCTTTTTGATAGTTGATAAACTTATTGGAAGGTTTTGAGATTGAAACATAATATACCCAAATTAAATAACTTCAGACCGCTTTTTTATTTTAATATGAGGACCCCACCATAGTCAAATATATTGTCGGTTTGTTTAACTAAAACGAATTTTTAATATTAAATAATACGAATAAGTAAATTTTATATCATTGTAAAAAAAAAAAAAAAATTCCAAACCGTAAAAGTAAGCTCTTACGACTTAAAAAAAAAATAAAAAAAAAATAAAAAAATTACCAACCTAAGACAATCTCTTACTACATATAAAAATCAAATAATGGCACAAGTTCTTTTATTTGCTATTTTTATAACAATATTTGTTATTTTATAAAACAAATATTTTTATAAAAACAAATATTTTATAATAACAAATAAAGAATATAAAATATTTTATAAAAACAAATATTTTATAAAAACAAATGTTATTATAAAATATTTTATAAAAACAAATATTTTATAACAAATATTTTTATAACAAATGTTTTTATATAAAATAATTTATAACAAATGTTTTTATAAAAATAATTTATAACAAATTTTTTATAACAAATGTTTTTATAACATATTTTATAACAAAAATAAAAACATTTGTTATAAAATATTTATTTTATAAAACATTTTTTTATTTTATTTTCTACTTGGAGCTTGGAGCTTGTATCTTTTAATACTTTTTTTTTTTATTTCCTACTTAGTAGAGCTTGTACTTGTCTAAGAAATATTTTTTTTTCTACTTTTCTCCATTATATGTTATGACTCAAAGAAATTAAAATAAAATAAAATAAAAAACAACTCACTACGTAGATAAATTTCACTACCGAGAGGAAAAAAAAAAATTTGATATACCAACGAGTAGTAATTGTGAAACGATTCTGAACTCGCGACCTCACGCACCAATACCTCGTCATATACGACCACCCGAAGCACCACTTGCCTAATTTAAATTAAGTTTAACCAAGGATATATCCTTATAGAAAAACTTCACCATCCCCAAAATCTATATTCTTGCATTACTATTATATTACGATTTATTATTATTAATAAATTTATATTATTAATTGGATTTTCTAAATAGAAATAAGTTAATATCTATATTTATTATTATCCCTTTAATATGTTTTCTTATCTTTGTAATAATATCAATAAAAAGATTATTAATATATTAAAATAAATATCATTCTTTAATAAAATATAAATAATGATCATTATAAATCTTGTATTATTAGTATTAATAATTTTATTATTAAGCAATGATTATTAGTAATGATTTTATATATTAAGCAATGATTTTATTATTAAGAAATGATTTTATTATTAATAAAACTAGTTCAATTAGTCTAATAAGTAATGATGATAATTTTTCAAGTCATTTCGTGAAATTAATTTACTTATCGAATTTATAAAAGTAGTGAAGTATTATTATAATAATAATAATGTGATTATCAATATTAAAGTACAGATTATACCAATACTAGTCTTGCATAACATTAAGAGGAATAATACATATTACATGTTCATTTTTAATATGTACATTTGATAACGCTTGGATAAGTTCTATATTTCGAGGCCGGGAGTAATCTTGCGGATTTCTTGTAGAGCTCCCTGCGACGCGCAGAATCGAAAGATTGTGACATCTTCCAAGGACCACTTCTCTTCGTAAATATTACCATCGGCCCTAACGAAAATAAATCGACATACTTGCATATAAAAATGCCACAATTTGAGTGGTTGTGTTGTTTCGGTCGAATCTTTAAGGTCTGCAGATGTAGGGATTACCACCGGGCCACTCATCAAGATTTGGATTACCATTTCGCAAAACAAAATGGTATCAAATGTACCTGCACGTATAAAGTAGTTGGTTAATAATTTTTTAATATTAAAGGACATTATAAAATTAAAATATTTTAAAACTAAACATACCGCAACTTGAACGAATTAAGAAAGTACATTTCATGTAACTTAATATACTTAGTGTCATCAGAAGTGCGGGTCAATTATGGTAACCATCCAATCTTCAACTGCGAATAGAAACAAGACAAAATGGCGCTGATTGGTACTACACACCGGCATGAATATGTATTTGCATTCGTAAAAAGGTGGACCAACATCTTGGTTAACATACGGATCGCAAAAAACTCCATGCAAGATTCACGTTAGTGCGAGGCACATAGCCCACCTTGAAGATGCATGAAGAATGAATTAATGAAACCAAATTGGGACCACCTTTGATTCCCCGCCGACTGTAGTATTCCTCTCTCGCCTCGTAGCAACAACATATAAGCGTCGATGACATGCTCGAATATCCAACTCCCGTGCCCCAAGGATTGCGCATCGCATTGTGTTCTAATTCATATAACCGGCGCGGATGTGATAAAGGATATAAATCCCTTCCGGTGCCACCACGCTTTCCAAACATATGTTTATTTACAAATGTCTCCTTCCAATCTTTAAGTCTTTTGGATAAGGACCTTTTGTCTCATAAGAGATGTGGTCTCCGCATCTTGTACTGATTGAGACCCAAATGTACATTATTATTATATAGCAATAATAATTAAAACCATCACTATTAACATAACTATATATACCTTTTGTGAACTAGATCCTCAAGGCGTCGAAAAGTCCCACAAATGAAGAGTTGGTTGGAATGTAACACTCCTCATTGGTTTGGAAGGTTGGAATGTAACACTCCTCGTAGCTTGGGTGGTGGGAATGGAGCTCTCCTCGATTACTTGTGGGGGGGGTATGTAGCTCTCTTGTACAACATAATCAGGTTGTTTCCCAAGCCCTTCGTTGAGTTGTGTGTATTGGGACTGTGGGTCCAAAATTGTGGGACCCCTGCTGAGGTATTTTGTTTACCTCTAGCTTCAAGTCGATATAGGCGTGTTGAAATCCCAATTATTTTTTCAGAAACCAACTCTGGAGGCAAATGAGTAAGTAATCTTGAAAATTTATCAAGTAACGACTTTGCACTCTCAACTTTGTCATGTAAGATAAACACAAACAAATATTATTAACAATAAATATGAATAAATGTAATATTAAGTATTTACTCCAATACATGATTTATTAAAGAAGAATATAATTTTATACCATTTGAATAAGGTGTTGTTGGTTGTAAATGGTCCGGAGGCTCATAACAACCGTAAGTGGTCGCTCACCGTCGAGGTTTGGTGAATTTTCCAACGTGTAATTTTCCTATACCGCACCATGTAATCATCTATTGGGACATAATCGAAATTTCATTTTTTGTCCTTCGAGATGATCCATGATGCCTCCCACATCGAAATATATTCCCTCTCGAGGCCATGTACGATCCTCGACATCAATAAATTTAAATTTTTCTCCCGCCTAAGGTCACCGTGGTTTTTGGTCATTGATGGTATGCCTTGCATGAACCCGAACTGTCTCACCACACTATTCCCAAGATCCGAAATTCCACAATATCAAAGTGGATCAAGGGACCCCACCAGATCCCAACAACCTTGCCTTCAAAATTAAATCCATCGATATCATCATCCCACATTATGTAAGGCCGCCAAACCACATCCCACATAGACTTAATATCTAACTCCCCTCGGAAAATGACAAATGGTGATGGGGATTCTCACGCTCTACTGTGGTAACTGTGGGGCTCCAAAATAGGACCATGCTAAAGCCCTAGTAACCATAAGGATGATTGTGGCCAAGGTGTGACACCCCAAAATAGGTATACATCACCTATTACGAGTTGTCAATACATGGTACGTAAACAACTACAACTTTATTATTACAACAAGAAAAGCTGAGTTTGAATACAAATATTATCTTCTGCATAATATCTATACTCAAATAAATCCTCATCACATTTATTGATACATTATTTTATAAAAATGGTGAGGACTACTAAACAATCCTTTCTAAAACCTTCATTCCATACCCGACTAAATTCTCGCTTATATTCTAGCCTCACGAGAAAAATGGAACAAAAAGGAAAAGGGTGAGCTCAACTAGCTCAAGAAAGAATATTATAACTAAGATAATATACAACAAATTATCGTTAGTCTTCAACGAGGAAAAATATAATAGAATACAATAGACAACAAATTTTAAATCAATATTCGCAATGAAATAATAATTCATTAGAAGAGTTAAGTAGAGAATGCAAACTACTATCTTCTATGTATGAATTTAAAAGTTCATCGCCTATCTTTTATCCTGTAACATCAATCAATATACATTTGGAATCAAATATTCATCTTTTGCACTACTGGGCAAAGATATTCATCGACTTAGTCATGTTCATTTAAACACTGTTCATCTTTGACTACGCCAAAGATATTCTTCAGAAATCATTCATCTTTTGCACTACAGCCAAAGATATTCTTAAGAAATCATTCATCTTTGCTTTCTGTGCCAAAGATATTCCATAATATCATCATTTAAGACCGAGGATGATGAAAATATTTTTTTTTAAAGAAACGAATCCAAAGGAAACAAAATGACAAGGATTAAGGATTCGTACTTGGTTTTATCCACGTCCAAAAATACCTCAAAAATAATCATAGTGGTGTAAAATTCAAGAATGATCAAAACATGGATCTGATCGAAGTTAGTATCCGGAATAGATGTTTTAGACGAAAAGAAGAAATTTAATTTTTCGGTGAATAAGATCAGATATCGTGAATAGTCTCAGATATGTGAATAGTCTTATATACGTGAATAGTAACTCCACACCAAAAGATAGAAATTCCACAAAAACATCTTCACGCTTTCATGAATAGTACTCGTGAATAGTAACTCGTGAATAAGTAACTCATGAATAGTAACTCGTGAATAAGAACTCATGAATAAGTAACCCATGAATAAGTAACCCCCGAGCATGAAAAAGTTCCAAATTTGATAAAAACTTCGATCAACATTTCAAAGATAATGATATTGAAGAAATAATATCATTACTGAAAAAATAATATCCCTTACCTCGAAGATCGGTTACTTCTAGTTAGAATCACCGGTATAGTCTTTGAAGGAACTTGCACCGCCTAGCAATACTCAAAGTATACTCAAAATACTCACAAGAATACGCTTTCGATAATATAGAGAGAGAAAACTTTAGTTTACGGTGTGATTTTCAATTCTAACCTAAAGCACCTTATTTATAGGAAATTGCTTAGAACACCAAAGCGAGAAAATTTAATAAATTAATATATATATATATATATATATATATATCAAATTATCTGTTGTGGCGACCCCAAAATAGGTATACACAACACCCATTCTCGAGTCGCCAAATACATGGTACAAGAAGTAAACTACAACTTCAATAATACAAATGTCGTGTGAAATACGACAATATATCTTAATGAGTTTAAATACAAATATTATCTTCTAGATAATATCTATACTCAAATAAATCCTCATCACATTTATTGATACAATATTTTACAAAATGGTGAGGACTACTAAACAACTCTCTCTGTAACCTTCATTCCATACCCGACTAGTACTCGCTACATTCTCGTCTCCTGAGAAGAAAAATGGAACAACAAGGAAAAGGGTGAGCTCAACTAGCCCAAGAAAAGAATATTATGACTAAGATAATATACAACAAATTATCGTTAGTCTCCAACAGGAAAAATCGATAGAATACAATGAACAACAAGTTTCGGATTAATATTCGCAGCTGAAATAATAATTCATAGAAAGAGTTACGTAGAGAATGAAATCTACTATAATCTATGAATTTAACATCCATCATCAATATTTTATCCACAGTAACATCAATCAATATTCATCTCAAATCAAATATTCATCTTTTGCACTACAGCCAAAGATATTCATCAATCGGTTATGTTCATCTCAACACTGCTCATCTTTGCACTAAAGGCCAAAGATATTCATCGATCGGTATGTTCATTTAAACACCTGCTTCATCTTCGCACTACGTGCCAAAGATATTCTTCAAAATCATTCATCTTTGCACTACTGCCAAAAAAGATATTCATCGATCGGTCATGTTCATTTAAACACCGCTCATCTTTGCACTACGGGCCAAAGATATTCTTCAAAATCATTCATCTTTGCACTACAGGGCCAAAGATATTCAATAATATCATCATTTAAGACCGAGGATGATGAAAATATTTTTAAAGAAACGAATCCAAAGTGAAACAAAATGACAAGGATTAAGGATTAAGGATTCGTACTTTGTTTTATCCACGTCCAAAAATACCTCAAAAATAATCATAGTGGTGTAAAATTCAAGAATGATCAAAACATGGATACAATCAAAGCTAGTATCCGTAATAGATATTTTAGACGAAAGAAAAATTTTCATTTTCTATGAATAAGGCTTAATTCGTGAATAGTCATTATACGTGAATAAAGGCCAGATATCGTGAATAAGTAACTCTCGACACCCAAAGATGAAATTCCACAAAAAACATCTTCACGCTTTCATGAATAGTACTTCGTGAATAAGAACTTCGTGAATAGTAACTCATGAATAAGAACTCGTGAATAGTAACTCATGAATAAGAACTCCGACATGAAAAAGTTCCAAATTTGATAAAAGTACCAACCAATATTTCAAAGATAATGATATTGAAGAAATAATATCATTTGAGAAGAAAATAACATCCCTTAGCTCAAAGAATCGATTTCCGGAAGGAAAGGCTCAAGTGATCTTGAATGAAACTTGTCTTCAATAAAGAACTCTCAAAGTATCTAAATACTCACAAAATACGCTCAATAATCTAGAGAGAGAAGAGAAACTTTGTTTACGGTGTGATTTTCAATTCTAACTTAGCCCTCTATTTATAGGAAAATGTTAGCACAAAGGCGGACTTTGACCACTTCTTCTGATGGCTTTACTCGCTACTATTGCCACCCACCACATTTGAAATAAAATTCAGCACATTTTTTCACCAACCACAAGTGGGGCCCACTCAATTCTAGAATTTTCCACCAAAATCAATTATAACCCTAATTTCCTAATCACCCACCTCTTAAAATTCATAACAAATCATTCGTTCATTTTTAACGGTTCAAAATTTGTGGACATATACTCAACTTATGTATGTATAACATATCCAAAATTACAACGATCCAACTATTCGGATTAAATATTATAACTCACACAATAAAGCTATAATAACACCGATTTGATCTTTTAATACCTCCAATCAGACAAAATACAAATAAAACATCTCAAAGATTAATTCCTTCATTAATAAATAAATCCATCATTTATATTCATATAAAATAAATATTTCCTTATCATATGAATCAATAATTAATTATTCACAAATAATATTACAGAATCACAATTATAATGACCAGTAGCTCCTCGGAAGAGGGGGCTTTCCGATAAGGATTTCTCCTTCTTGGCAGCGATTAGGTGACCAAACCTCTCCTGTAGATGAACTTTCTAGACATTGCCAATAATGTTATCTAATAATATTATTCAAATAATATGAATTATTGATCCGATAATGGGAAATCATCGTGCGTGACAATTATTGAACAACAATAATATAAAATATCAACGCAAAGAATTATCAATCAATAAAATAAAATATTGAACAAAGAACTCATGTAAAATTATTGAGTAGTGCCATCTTACGTAAGGATCAATAATTCAACAATACTGGGTAATACCGTCTGCCATCTTTGAGTAACCACGCGTAGACATCGTATTTTAACCAATTATTATTCCAATACCTTAATTAGAATAACTACGCCTGTTATTTTTTAACCAACTTATATTTGTCGCTTTTCTTCATCCAATCGCTTTCCGTTATGGGCCCACATACATGGTCGCTACCAGTCAGCATTTAATATTCTCGACAAAGATTTAATATTCCACGACCAAACGAATATTCCCCACAAAATGAATATTTTATAACCACTTTATTATTTTGAAATATTTGCATGATTTAACCCTTAACTATCCACATTAATCAAATCAACCCTTACTATTTCAAGATAATAAATAAAGGAAATTCCTTTTATTTAAAAAATTTCTGGTCTTACAACCTCCCTCCTTATGAAATTTCGTCCTCGAAATTTACGTGCGTACTGGTGTTTCAAAAGGTAAAGATACCTCGCTTTCATTTTCGCTCCCAACTCCCGTGTCGTTTCCTCAATAACGATGGTTTCTCCACAAAACTTTAACTTATGGTATAACCTCGTTACATTGGACATGTTCTTTCCTCTACAAGATCTTGACAATTATCTCCTCGACGTTAAGTCTTCGGCTATCTCGTCCGGTTTAAACTCAATGACGTGTTTCGGTCGTCCACATATTTACGTAACATCGATACGTGAAAAAACGTTATGAACACGCGTCATACTTGGTGGTAAAACGAATTCTATAGGCCACGCCCTATTTGATCGAGAATTTCAAATGGATTAATAAATCAAGGTTTGAGCTTTCTCACCTCACCGATTCTCGCTTTTGAAATAACAACTTCTTGCACCTCCTTCTTCAAATTCATCACCTCGGTGTAGCTTGAACAACTTTAACTTTATCGATTAAAGTCGATTATACTCAGATATCATCACGCTGGTACCTAGAGTTTTCATCTCCATCTCTATTATTTGTAAATTATACGAAATTAGTCTTTGACAATATCGTACTTTCATTTTCTTATACGATCTTCTACTCAACACGTCCGTACCACGCTCGCTTTTCCAGGATGGCATGGTCGTAACGTGTGTTGAAATGAGTCTCCTCTTGAGTTCTTCGCTCTTCCCACATTCTTTACTCCATTCAATTTTGTATCTCTACGAGTCACCACGTTAATGGAATAGCGATTCGAGAATATTCTTCAACGAATCTCCGATAATAACCAACTAAGCCTGAAAGCTACGTATTTCGATTACCGATTTAGGTTATTCTCAATCGTGACTCATATCCCAACCTTGGATAACACGTTACAATGACACCTGTCGATTTACTATCGCATCGAATATGACGTCCCCTACAGAGAGTCTCGCTTAGTGAATTCCACAAAGGAAGTCACAAGATAAAGGCTCATGTACCAAATTCTATAGTTGAATTTTTAACTCCGAAGTTCAATAGAGCCATTCGATATGAGATTTTAGAAATGAGTTTTGTACTTAGGGTTCAAAGTCGATACAAAATTTAATATCGATCTTTAGGGAGTAAGCCAATAAATTCTTCAGAAATACGTCGTGAAAAATCAATAACAACAAGAATATTATTCAA
Source organism: Panax quinquefolius (assembly GCA_020205615.1). Lineage (NCBI taxonomy): Eukaryota > Viridiplantae > Streptophyta > Magnoliopsida > Apiales > Araliaceae > Panax > Panax quinquefolius. The sequence goes on along the minus strand of CM035153.1, from coordinate 159,799,930 downwards.
ATCGACGTGTCTTTATTCAAATCCATAATACGGACTAAGAAAACTTGACATCCGTAATAAACGAATGACTTCATGGCTTGATATGAAAATGTTTGACTACAATGGTTTGATCGCTTGAGTTCGAATAACGAGTTGCTTAGGAATATGAAAACTAACAACCTTACAAAAGCAATCAATTTTGGCATGATGAGTAGTTAACCTTAAAATCACATCAAAACAAATATCTCTATAGAAATAAGGTTAACGTGTAATGTGATAGTGCCAACTGAATCAAGCAAGATTTCTAAACAATGGATGTAATGAAAGTTTCTCCTAACGAGTCTCCATAAATAAAGTCAAAGTCTAATTTCTCCGTAGTCATGTTCAAACGTTGAGCGCAAAGCAAAAAGAGATAAAATAATGGGTAGAATCCCAGATTCTAGTAAGGTATAAACTTCGCAAGAATTTATAATTAACTAACCCGTCTTAACCGTTCGGGTTCCTCGTATTTTAATTCTGTCCACGACAAACGCTCTTCCGTGAATCATTGACTTTGACTTTTACGGACATCCTTTTTGAGTCACCGCCTCACGCACTAGGTTTCGATATCGCATAATCTCGTTTATATGTCCTTCTTTCCACAATTATAGCATACCTTAAACTGTCAGGGCGCTTTGGGCTTTGATATATCCCTCTTTCCGCATTTGTAACATACAACCGATGGTCTTTCTCCTCCCATGGAACCAGCTTGCTACCTACCGACGTCTTCACATGGTCGTTGTTGAATCTCCTCTTTTAAAATCTCCTCCCACTCGCTTCTTCTATTTTCATGGCCACGATTACCACCGGAGTGGTTACCGCCTTTGTCCGTATTCTTCTTTCTCCACTTGGGTTATCGTTATTCCGATGATCGCTATCTTTGGTATGATCCTCAGTTATGGTCCCCGGTTGAACGTGCATTCGTTATCTCGCCTAACAATCGAGCCTGCTTACAACATCCGAATAGAGAGAAAATTTATGAGAAATGAGATCTTGGACGTATCTTTGGTTTCAAACCTCTCGAACATCCGCTTATCGTTCCTCATTCTCCACCAAATGAGGTGCAAGCTCGATAACTCCGCGAACTTCGCCTCGTTACTTGACACCGTCATGTTATTCTCGCTCCAATCTAATAAACTCCACTTCCTTCATATACGAATACTTTCGTGGAAGTACTTGTCATTGAACTGCTTTTCAACGCTCTCCATGACGTACATGCTGGTAAATTGAATGGAGTCGCCTTCACGATTCCCACCAAAGATGTCTGCCATTTTAACATAAAAGTAGCGAATGGAACCTTCGTTCTCTCCGCATCCCAAGACATCGAATATCTTGGTAATTTGCTTGACCCATGTTTCCGCCTATAATCGGATCTGGCTTTCCCTTAAATTACGTGGTCCCAACTCTTTGAACCTGCTTGCCATGACCACCCGTGAATTGCTATCATTTCCTCCTATATTTTGAACACGAGTCTCCTCGATCTGATTTTGCATGAATCTGCAAAACTTCTAAACATTCCCTCGTTCATCATCTCGCTTTCGATTGGTGTTGTTTCACAGGGAGGAACATTGCCACTGTTGCACGTTCTCCTCGTTGGTGAGTCACAGCATCTCCACGGTCTCATTTACACCACTATTAATATTCTCAAATCGACATTCTCAATTCATGCCATAAAACAAGGGTTAATTAAGGAAATCAATCACATAATATCCCTATATACCGACTAACTAACAAATAAGCTTAGTAGGACACACTTAGCAAAGGATTTACTTCTCCTCCCCCTCTAGTTCTATTCCCGATCTCCGCCAGAGATCATATCCCTAAGCTCGATATTAACCGCGATTTAACCCCAAAATAGGTATACACAACACCCATTCCGAGTCGCCAAATACATGGTATGCAAAGTAAACTAACTACAACTTCAATAATACAAATGTCGTGTGAAATACGACAATATATCTTATGAGTTTAAATACAAATATTATCTTCTAGATAATATCTATACTCAAATAAATCCTCATCACATTTATTGATACAATATTTTACAAAAATGGTGAGGACTACTAAACAACTCTCTCTAGAACCTTCATTCCATACCCCGACTAAGACTTCGCTACATTCTCGTCTCTGAGGAAGAAAAATGGAACAACAAGGAAAAGGGTGAGCTCAACTAGCCCATAGAAGAATATTATGACTAAGATAATATACAACAAATTATCGTTAGTCTCCAACAGGAAAAAATCGATAGAATACAATAGACAACAAGTTTCGGATCAATATTCGCAATGAAATAATAATTCATGTAAGAGTTACGTAGAGAATGAAATCTACTATAATCTATGAATTTAATAGTCCATCATCAATATTTTATCCTCGTAACATCAATCAATATTCATCTCAAATCAAATATTCATCTTTGCACTACAGCCAAAGATATTCATCAATCGGTCATGTTCATCTCAACACTGCTCATCTTTGCACTAAAGGCCAAAGATATTCATCGATCGATCGATCGCTTCATTTAAACACCGCTCATCTTTGCACTACAGCCAAAGATATTCTTCAGAAATCATTCATCTTTGCACTTCTGGGCCAAAGATATTCATCGATCAGTCATGTTCATTTAAACACCGCTAATCTTTTGCACTACTGTGCCAAAGATATTCTTCAAATCATTCATCTTTGCCTTCTGAGGCCAAAGATATTCAATAATATCATCATTTAAGATCGAGGATGATGAAAATATTTTAAAGAACGAATCCAAAGAAACAAAATGACAAGGATTAAGGATTAAGGATTAAGTACTTTGTTTTATCCACGCCCAAAAATACCTCAAAAATAATCGTAGTGGTGTAAAATTCAAGAATGATCAAAACATGGATACAATCAAAGCTAGTATCCGGAATAGATATTTTAGGCGAAAAGAAAAATTTTCATTTT